>VDFB02075321.1:344266405-344678189 GCA_007258455.2 Sequoia sempervirens
ATATTGTATATTCTAAACTGAATATATTAACGCAAACTATAAACTATAAATATTTAAAAAATCATATATAAACCAAATCGTATATTCTAAACTAAATATATTAAAATAAACTATAAACTAAATGAGATATATTGCATATGCTATAATCTTAATATTTTAAAATATATGTTACTTGATCGGATGTCCGATTCAAAATCGGATGTCGATTTCAAGTGTATCCGATATATCGACAAAAATTCATTACCTAGGGAATGAAGCTGGGTTACTTTGGTATTTGGTTGGAGATACCAATCCTAAAAGTCAACACAAAAAGCATGTTTATGACTTACTTTGTTTCTGGACTTAGCCCATGTGGGCAGCAACTTTATTTTTAGCCAAAATTGATAAAATGAAAAGGGTTTGTAGAGAGATTCTCGGCTTTTTCAATATAAATTATGTTTTATTTTGAATTTAGTAGATTATTATTATTTATTTTCTACTAGAATTATGACAAAAGTCCTGATTGATAGGCTGATTGCAAAACATTTATAACTTTCAAGCGGTATCATATTTTTTGAATCCAAAACATGCGTCACATTCTATGCTTTGCATACTATAGGATTAAAAAAAAAATTGAGTTTCATGAAATTATGACCAAGTTAAGGTGGTCAGACATACGAGTTTTGATATTTTTAAAAAGTTGTAATAAAAAATTCATAATTAATTATTTACAAGGAAAAAAATTACAAAAAAATATGCGTCACATCCAGACATGAGTCCTCTACTTACATCTAAAATCTCATAAGAAAATATTATCATTTTATTATGGTTAGGGTGGTCAGATAGACACTACTTCTTAATTTTTTCCTAAAATTTAAGTAATACTGCATTGAAATTTTAAATTTTCACCAAATAGGTTTTGTTTTAAAAAAAATAAACCTAGTAGTTTAGAAACTACATTCAATTTCCCACAAAATCTATTCTTACATGTTTTTGAAATAATATAGATAACTTATTCAAATTTTTACATCAAGTTGCCTAACTCTAATTGTTTCAATTTTTCATTGCCACTTAAGGGCTTGTTTGGCATACCATGATCCCATACATACCGCTTTATATATATATATATATATATATATATATATATATATATATATATATATATATATATATATATATATATATATATATATATATATATATATATATATATATATATATATATATGTATGTATGCATGTATATATTATGATGTGTTACTGATTATGTACATTGTCTATCTTGTAGGAGCGATGAGAGACTAGTGAGAGTTTTATCATCAGGCTTCTATAGAGATAATGTCTGCATCCATCGATGAGGAGGAGATCGCTCCTCACTACATTCCCCCATTGATTGTGGAGGAGGAGCCAAAGTCACTTAGACCTTTTTTGTAGTTATAGGAAATGTATGAGAGTGTGAGAAATGAATTTTTGCAGGCTAGGAGTGCACTACAGTCAACACAGACCTTAGCAGAGGTAGAGAGACTACATACAGAGCTAGCACAAGTATGAGCAGAGAGGGATCAAATGGTAGGTGAGTGGCTTATAGTCGTTGGTTGAGTACAGGGTCTAGAGTATGTGCTTAGACTTGGAAATTCATGATCATGGTCACACATGAATGCCTCACAATGTCTAGGGACTAGATCACGAGTGCCAAATCCTAAGGGGTCTAGCTCTCATAGACCACTATGACATTGTATGTGATATTGAGATGTATATAAAAATTTATTATATATATAGACATGCGCATGTGATTTTATGATGATGTGTCTCTTTATGTGGATGTTAAATGATATTTGATTAATTAAATAACTTATAGTAAAAGTATTTAACTAATGGCTACATGATTTAATAGGATTGGTGTGATCTAGTGTAAAACATATTTCAGTTTTAGCATAGATACAACATTGTTAATGATAAAAGAATATGTTAAATTAAATACACTGATAAGAATCTAACTTAACACAATAGGAATGTGAATAGTATGAAAGCCTAAAACAATTATAAAATGAACTTAAATAATTACCTTAGTGTTCAAGAAACACAAATTTAGTTGTCAAGAACAAAGCAATGTGAAAATTATTTAGAATAACATCAAATAACTTTAAACAACATTGCTATAACAACCATACTATTCAAAGGGAGTTAGAGATGACACTAATACAAATGCGTAGCATTAATGGGTTCCCTAGGGGGTGTTCCATCAAGCTACATTAAAATATAAGCACCAGACCCATAATTGGTATCAACTATGTAAGGTCCCAACCACTTAGGGTTTTACTTATCTTTATCTTTGTTTTCAACACTAGCATTTCATTGATTTTCAATAAGAAAAAATATCCCTTAGAAAATGATCGAGGGATGGAATGAATGTTGTGTTTGTGCTATAATTGTTTGATATAAGCTTGGAGATGTTCAAGAGCACTAATGCATTGTTCATCGAGCATCTCGATTTGATGTAATCATTGATCTTTATAAGTTTCATCATCAAATAGATATTAGAGAGAAACTCGCAAAGTAGGAATTTCTAACTCCAAGGGCATAATTGCATTAGTGCCATAAACAAGGCTATAAGGGGTATTTCTTGTCGATGATCTAACATTAGTTCTATAATCCCAAAGTGCATAAGATAGTTTTGTATGCCAGTTTTTATGATGTTTGGTGACATTTTTCTGGAGGATTTGTTTAAGAACTTTATTAGTATTTTCAGCTTGTCCATTGGATTGTGGATAATATAGTGTAGAAAAGCGATGTTGAATGTTTCAATAAATTTATGAACTTTGTTATTCTTAAATGGAGTTCCATTGTTTGAAATGATTGTGAAAGGGAGTCCAAAGTGAGCAATTATGTGGTCCAAGATGAAACGACAAATTGCTTTAGTAGTTATAGAATGGAGGGAAATAGCTTGCAACCATTTCATGAAATAGTCTATTGTGGTTATGATAGATGCATGTCCAGTAGAAGAATGTGGTGAATTTTTTCCAATAAGATCCAATTCCCATATTGAAAATGGCCAAATGGGAACATTGGCATGGAGCTTAGCAACATGAGCATGGATCAAATTGCTATGTTCTTGGTATTTGTGACATCGTTTAACATAGGTGAAGCAATCCTCCATATGTCTCCAATAATAACCCATATGAATAAGTTTTCACACTAATGAATGACCTCCAAAATGACCTCCACAGGCACTAGCATGAGCCTATTCAAGCACTAAAGAGATTTCAGAATCTTTAAGACATCATAGTAAGAGACCATTAAAATTTCTTCTAAAATTGCATTTGCAAGGATCACATATTTAGTTGTGAGTTTACATAAATTCTTTCAAGTATTTTTTGTGGTAGGTTCGGGAATGGTACAGTCTTTCAAATAATTGTATATTATATTGTACCATTCACATGAAGCATATTGAGTGATTGCAAAAATGTCTTTTAACAAAGTATCGATCAAAGGTTTCATGATGGGATGGATAAGAAAGGTGAAGTTTGTGGAAAATCCGTGTGGGGATATGAGAGAAGTTACACTCACCATTGCATCTGCATGTCGATAATCTTTGCATGGGATGTTATCAATGGTGAATGAGTCAAATTTTTCTAATAGTCTCATTATAAGATCCTTGTATTTGAATAATTTGTTGTGTTTAGTTTGATATGTACTATTGATTTGTTTTATGACCAATTGTGAATCGCCAAAGATCTTGATATGTTTAGCGTTTAGAGATAAAGTAACTTGTAAACTTGCGATCAATGCCTCATACTGAGCTATATTATTTGTGCATAGGAAATTTAATCAATAGGATAAGGGAATAGGTTTTCCATTGGGTGGAATTAGTACCACTCCAACACCAGATCCTGTTTGACACTTAGATCCATCAAAAAATAACTCCCATGGTTTAATGTTAGTCGTTAAGACATGATCATTAGGAAAGGAATCAAGAGTAGGTAAAGAAAAAGGAGAAGGAGTGTTAGCTAAGTGATTGGTTAAGTCTTGTCCTTTGATTACTTTTTGTGAAAAAGATATAAGGTCAAATTTAGTTAACAACATCACCCACTTAGCTAAGCATCTAGAGAGGTCTTTTTTGTTGAAAAGATATCTAAGAGGATCAAATTTTGTGACAACTTGTATTTCAGCATTTAGTAAATAATGTTGCAACTTACTAGTAGTGAATACAAGAGCCAAAAATTGTTTTTCAATTGGTGAATATCATGTTTCATAATCAATTAAGGTGCAACTAATGTAATAAACAAGGTGTTCTTTACCATGATCATTGTGTTGAGCCAACAATGCTACAGGAGCATGGGCCGATGTGGCAATGTACAAGATAAATGATCTATGTGGCACAATAGGTTGTAAAACAGGTGGAATGGTTAGGTATTCCTTTAGACTCTCAAAATCCTATTTGCAATCCTCATCCCAATAAAAAAGGACACCCTTTTTAAGGAGATGTGTGAAAGGTAATGTGCAATCAACTAAAGATGCAATGAAATGACATATAGGTTGAATTCAAACTTGTAACATGCACAATTGAGAAATATTCCTAGGAGGTGGCATGTTAGTAATTGCATCAATTTTATTTGTGTCCACCACAATGCCTCTATGAGATATGACAAACCCCAAAATTTTACCATTATCTACGCCAAAGACACTTTTTGGATTTAATCACATGTTGTATTGTTGTATTTGTTTGAAGATTTTATGAAGGGAATTTACATTATCTTGTCATGTTAATGATTTAGCAAGGATATCATTGAAATAATCTTCCATAATTTTTTGAATTTAATCATGAAATATGTTGATCATCAAAGCTTGTGCTTCTCCGATAGTCTTATGGGAAATTCAGCAAGGGGGGGCAAATTGCATCTCACTAAATACCTCTAGGTTTTTTATAGAAAGTTGAATCTTCTTTTTCAGTTTTAAGATAAGGTAGAAAGGAAATGTAAATATAAAACATAAAAGGTGATGCATAAAAGCTTTTACAACATTTCAAACCCAAGTTATTCCTACGATTGATATAAAGGACACAAAATGCCACAACCCCTCATTGTTGGAAAGAGGATGAACAATAAAGGGCAACTTCAAGCACAATGTAGACTTTCAGATATTTTTGTAGGAAGCATTCATTGAGGTCTGATCAAACATAAAGATTCCTTAGAGTAAAAGAACAGTATTCCAAAAATTATAAGAATTCTATCTCCTAATACAACATAGTATAATAGAATAAAAACTTTAAGGAAAGCAGAAAAATTCCAATGAAATAGTCCAATTCTCCTAAGCTACTATTCCATGACACAAGCATAAAGAATAGAAAATTTATATTTAAACTACAAAAATATAGCTTGCAAGACATAATGTTTCATTCAAAATGAGAATATAAAGAAAGAAAGCTTGTAAAAGGCCATACATGCATAGTCTCAATAAATTCCCATCAATAGTTCATGCTTTAATTAAAATTGAACTTTCAAACAAAGGTTGGATGGCAATTCAATAATAGTTTAAACCTTAATGGTTATAATATTGCAAAATAAAGTAGTTCTATAATTTTCTTCTAAAAATAGTTCTTAAAACTTTTAAGAAAAGGGTATCTACAGGATCATCATGGAAAAAATAGGCCCTTAAGTGGCAAAAAATTCAAAAAAATCAGAGTTAGGCAACTTGACGTAAAAATTTGTATAAGTTATCTATATTATTTCAAAAATATATAAGAATAGAATTTGTAGCAACTTTAATGTAGTTTCTAATCTACTAGGTTTGTTTCAAATTAAAATTCAGGGAAAAAATAATAATTAGGTGTCTGTCTAACTAGCCTAACCACAATAAAATGATAATATTTTTTTATAAGGTTTTAGATATAAATAGAGGACTCATGTCCCGATGTGATCCATATTTCTTTGTAATTTTTCCCCAAATAAATAATTAATTATTAATTTTTTATTAATTTTTTTTTAAAATATAAAAACTCATATGTTCGACCACCTTAACTTGGTCAAAACTTCATGAAATTCATTTTTTCTTTTTTTAATCCTATAGTATGTGGAGCATAGAATGTGACTTATGTTTTTGGATTCAAAAAATGTTATACCATTTGAAAGCTATATATGTTTTTCAATCAGCCTATCAATTAGGAATTTAGTCGTAATTCAAATAGAAAATGAATAATAATTACTTGTTTAATTCAAAGTAAAGCATAATTTATATTGGTGGAAATATGAGAATCTCCTTTAAAAACCCTTTTCATTTCATCATTTTTGGGTAAAAAAGAAATCACCACCCACATACCCATCATATTGCCAAATGTTGGCCCATTATGATCCTGCACATACCAAAAACTAAAAGGAAACACTTCTTTTGAAAATGAAAAAAGTTTCTCCTAAAAATCCTCTATGCATCTGTGTCATCACCCTCCTTGTATAGCCACCAAAGAAAGAAACACCACCTCAATCTAGGTTAATTGTTGCCAGGTGTTGACAGTTGATAGCACATGATCCGATCATAGATGGTTTGTTAGGCCACAAAATATTTTTGTATTAACTCTTCAACTGCTACATTAATATCCTCTATATATTTTAGCAAAGATAAGAAACCAAATGCAATCAGATTCTAGGAATAATAGCCTAGCAAAGGACCCAATTAATCAATCACATCACTATGAGGTACTTTCTAAAAACTTCCATCCCAAAAACTGAGAAAAGAAAAGAAAAAGGCTAGCCAACTCATACAAACGCCTCAATAGATATCTTTATTGACAGTGCAGATAACCCATGACAAGGAGATGATGTTTCAATAGCGTATAAACTCTCAAGATCACAAATATAGCTCCCAAGAAAATGTACGACAAGAAAACACATGTCTCAAACCTTCTCCCAAAAGGAAGACGAGAAGATAAAAGTTACATAGCCATCACGTGGCATATTGTAGAACTTTTCAATAATTTTATTTGAGTGCGGGTGCACTTGACACAAGAAACATTTATACAAACCAAAATAAAATGATTGAGGAAAAAAAAAAACCTTTACAGTTTTGGAAAATCACAAGGGTCTTCACTTCTATGGGGATTCAAACCTAGGCCTCTGGCTATTTGTGGAGTTTGATGAAAGCAGGATGCTAAGTCTCCCAATCTACATTAGTTGGTAGAACAAGGGTCTAGATCTATCTGTATGTTTGTTTTATATCAAAAATCTCCTTGAAAGAGATGATGCCCCATCTAGAATAAATTGCACCCAGGTGATAATAGGGCTGGTGAAAGAGGGTAGATTTTGTGCTCAACATCATCCACAATGGGTACAACACTCGAGCTTGGAAATTCAGCGGTGGGTTGGATCTTGGATTAGATTGCCTCATTGATTTTCTCTATCATTAGCACATATTCATTTGGGGAGAGAAGAGGAGGCAACCCAAAACCAACTAGGACAGAGAACTTTTTTTATCTCGGTGCCCCTTTTATTCAACACCATCTGGTGATCCTTGTATTTTACCGCAACCATTTGGGAGTTGATGATCTTATTTTCTTTGATAGAGGCAACCCACTGATCAGAAATTCCCACTCTTTTAAGGACCTGAATAGTGGTGATACTCAATTTGGATATAAAACTTTGGGAATCTGCCACTTGGGGTGAACATGTTTGTATGAAGTGGTCAACCATTGGGCGGACGTTGGCATTCAGTTCCCATACATCCCTTAAAAATTGTAAGGTGGGTCCTAGGACACACACACCAGTCGCTATCTGCTCCCAATGCATAGCTACCAACCTTCTCATTATAGGGAGGGATCCAAATCCTCTTGCAGCTAATAGCTCCTCATTAAAATGAGCCTCACTTACTCTAGTGTTTTCTGTTATTTGACCCTTCTCTTGAAGAGTGTTTGCCAACTCAGAGGTTAGCCTTCTAAATTATTCTCTTGACTCTTCCGCCTCAATCTAGATTCTTTTAAAATCATCAATATTTTAGGATCTGGCATCACTTAAGTCTTTCTTTAAATTCTCATTTTCAGAGTGAATTTGAACTTCCTCATTACCAGCATTTGTAAGCAATCTGCACATGTTTCGTTGTTGGCCTTGAACTTTTTTTATGTGGTTCATTTTAGCATCCTTAGCTCAGAATTCATTCTGTAGTCCTCTCATTGTTCCTTTAATGGCTCATTTATCAACTCAACTTCAAGCTTTCTTAATTATCTGTCCAGCCATTCATAATCAACATACACCACCTTCTAGGTGGCTTTGGCTAGGACCATTTTATCATGTGGGTAGGTTTCACTCAAATCCAAGCCGACGATATGAATTCCATAGTCTTACATTTGCATTTGTGATTTGGGCTTGGAAATGAGTGACCTCATAGTGGTGATAATCGGGGAGTTTTTCTCTTCATTAAAACAAGCTTCAATCCTCGTGGTGGTGGGCCTTTCGACACTCTTTGATAATATTTTCAGCTTCCTTGTCTTTTAGGCTTGTTTGGTGGTGTAAAAATGACCTTGAAGAGTTTGAGGTAAATCAACACTTTGAGCCACAATGGGAGCACCAAGGGGTAGTCTAAAAAGGGTGAAGGTAGGGTAGACTTCAGATGTGTGAGCGTGGGGAGACACAAAAGGCAGTGTGATCATAGAAAAAGGTGGAACAACAAAAGGTGCAGGGTAAGAAACAATAGGGGTAGATGTGGAAAAAGGATAATGAAGAGGTGCTTTCCCAAAAGTACATGCACTAAGAGTAATGGGAAAAATTATAGTTTCAGTGATTCCAATGGGGGCCTTTGACAAAGCAACTAATGATGCAACAACAGTTGAGGTAGATGATGCTCCTTTGGCACACAAATTTTTTTCAAATGGTTTTTTTATAATAGCAGGGGGTATATCCAAAATTGCCCATTCAGGGACTGAAGATGGAGTAATTTCAATAGGAAGAGGTTGGGAGTGTACCAGAGACATAGAAAAAGGAAAAGAGGGGAGAAAAACTTACCTGAGCCATAGTTGATGAAACATTTCTTAGGGTGGATTCCACCTCCTCTTCCGAATAGACAAGTATATCAGGTGCACCTAGGGCTTGTATCCTTCTCTTCTTCACACGATTAGAGGCAACACATTTCAATCTCCTTCTGCTAGAGTCCTCTGACATTTGGAAATTGGTGGCCGCTAAAGATCCTCTTGGGGATCGTCAGGTCTCTTTTTCTTTGCTTTGGGCTTGGGACACAGACGGGGCTTGTGGACCCCCTAGCCCTGAATCTCTTCGGTTCTTGAGTTCCCAAGGTCTAGGAATTAGGAATGGAACTTGTTCCTCCTCAACCTCATGGCTTGTCTTAGGATTGCTATTGTTGGAATCAACCTCCTTATCATATGCGTTCTCAAACTATTCATCGATTTGGAAGCTACTGAACAAAGCACCTGGATTTCTCATCTCTTGTGAAAACCTCCAAAAGTCTACCTTCTTTCTTTCTGACCATACTTTACACCTTAGTTACACATTGAGAGATTTTCTCATTTGGAGATTCCTCTGATATTGTGCCTGTGGCTAATAAAAACCTATCCATTTTGGTTGTTCTTCTGGTATGCAGGCCAAGCCAATGCATATCTTCACACTCTCTCAAGTGGGATTTCTCCTCCTTTGGAAATACTACTTAAACTCATGCCTTAAACTGAAATGCCCATTCAGATTGTAATTCCATTTGTCACAAATGAGGACCGAACCTAGAGCCACCAAAAGACTCATGATATCATCTTCATCCTTTCACTTGCTTAGTATTACTTGAATCTTTGCAATCATAAGGAAAAGATCAAAAAGCTTTGCTTTATTCCTCCCAGCACCATAGATCCTGTCAATAGTGGATACTTGTTGACAGGCTTCTAATGCAAAATTTTGATCTGTCATAAATTATCTAGGGAGTCAAAAAACCTCCCTAGGGAAACCATGAAACCTGATGAATGTGAAATATTTGTTGAAGAAGTAATCCACTAGGATAGGTGGATTTTCCATCCATTCTATAACCTCCTAAGAGAAACGACCAATGGGGTGGAGCAGTAAATCTTGCAACACTAGTCTCATAAAATAATTTGCAAACTGATAATAATCACCTACTCTTGAAAACATAGGGGTCCACACAGAAATTGGCTTGATATAGCCTCTCATTTGTCCTAGAAATTAGCACATTCCTCCCTAACCACTCAAAAATTTGATGTAACAATAAATGAACCAGGATGGAAGAATACCTGAATTTGGACTCAACAGTGTAGTCTCTCAACTACAGCTTCATATTTGTAGCCATCACTTCAACAAAATCATAGCGCCTCAACACCTTTTCTCTTTTGAGCACAAGGCCTAGGGAAAACTAGAAAGGGTTAACCTATTCGTCATTTTTGAGCCCAAAAACCCAGGCCAACAATGATAACACGAATTACATATCCTTCTTAAACAAAATTCATGAAAGAGGCCAACAAATCTATCCTCTCTGTTTCCTTTCCTTTATCTCATCCTCATAAAAACTTGTTTTCCTGAACATATCTTCTCCCAAGACATCAATCTATTCTTCATTGAAAAGGTCGGCACCCTAGTCTATATGGATACATAACATATCCCGTATAGCTTTGCCAAAACTGGAAATATTGACCCCATGGCCCTCAATAGCCTCTGTACTTTTGTTAAACCTCTTCGCACATGCATCAACTAGCTCCAGGCATGGATGTACAATAGGTAACACAAACTGCATGGTAGGCCACTATTCCACAACCGAAATGCAAAACCCTCTATCGACTCATGCCCCAATGTCCTTTCTAAAGCACCTTCCCTAAGATTTTTAGGATTGGTGGATAACTTAGGGTCATAAACATTGTTAGTTATATCTTGAACCACCTCCTTCAAGATGTGTTTATCATATTGAAGCTTCCTGCAACATTCAAATGGTCATTCTTCTGGAGTTGGGGCATTGGAAAATGAGTAGTGCCCAAATATATCGGTGTAACCAGGTCTTCTATTTGGAACTTCAACCTTCCTGCTAGAAGTGAATGCTTCTGCCATGACTATTCAAGAATGATACAAAACCTCTCTAGTTACAAAAACCATTTTCCCTTTGCTAAAACTTAACTTGCTTTTGAGTGTAATTAATTTCTAGGATTTTACGTGCAGTTATGAGTTTGCTGCTAGCGATGGCTCATTAAATGTTGCTACTAGGGTAATATGTGTGGATGGGAGATCTATATCCCTTGGGAATGCCAATAAATCCACAAAAATGTAATTAGTACTTTCCTTCCACTACCTCTTCTTTCTTTTAACCCATTGCATTGTAAAGCATGTTTTTGTCATATGGAGCATGTTGAGATGACACAAGGTACTTTTGAAAAGATGTTTTCATTAATTTGTTAGAGCCTTGGCATGTTAATCCATGTATATTCCCATTAGTGAGCTAGTTGGCATTGATGATGGAAAAGGAAACACATCAACCATCGACATATGAGGGAATTTACTCCCCAATGCCCAAATTTATTTCTCAAGGTATCTTGGGTATGTACAGGATCATCATGGAAAAATTAGGCCCTTAAGTGGCAAAAAAATTAGAAAAATCAGAGTTAAACAACTTGACATAAAAAATTGAATAAGTTATCCATATTATTTCAAAAATATGTTAGAATAGAATATGTAGCAAATTGAATGCAGTTTCTAAACTACTAGGTTTGTTTAAATATATGTATATATATATGGTGAAAATTTGAAATTTCAATGTAGTGGTACTTAAATTTCAGGGAAAAAGTAAGAA
This sequence comes from Sequoia sempervirens, assembly GCA_007258455.2. Lineage (NCBI taxonomy): Eukaryota > Viridiplantae > Streptophyta > Pinopsida > Cupressales > Cupressaceae > Sequoia > Sequoia sempervirens. Next base: position 344,278,153 of record VDFB02075321.1, read on the forward strand.
GTAGGTGTATGTTTGGCCACCCTAACCACAATAAAAAGTTAATATTTTTTTATAATACTCTAGATATAAGTAGAAGACTCATGGCCCGATGTGATGCATATTTTTTTTAAAAAAATTTCCAAGTAAATAATTAGTTATGAATTTTTTTATTACAAATTTTAAAAAATATAAAAACTCGTATGTATGACCACCTTAACTTGGTCAAAACTTCATGAAATTCAATTTTATTTTTTTTAATCCTATAGTATGTGAAGCATAGAATTTGATGCATGTTTTGTATTCAAAAAATATGATATCGTTTGAAAGCTATAGATGTTTTTCAATTAGCATATCAATAGGGACTTTAGTTGTAATTGAAATAGAAAATGAATAATAATTACATATTAAATTAAAAATAAAGCATAATTTATATTGGTGGAAAGTTGAGAATCTCCTTTAAGAACCCTTTTCGTTTCATCAATTTTGGGTAGAAAAAAGTCGTCAGCCACATACCCATCATATTGCCACTTTTTGGCCCATCATGATCCTGTACATTGCCTTCTGTCAGATCCTTCGTATGATTTGTCCACCCTATTCCATTCAGTCTTAATATTTCCCATTGTCATTTGGCCAAAAATAGACATCCCATTGGTGAAGTTCCCCGGTTAGGTTTTTCTATATATAGCTACACAACCTTTTGCAAAATTCATTCAAACATATAGTTCTCTAACTTAGTTGGCCTTCCACCTACTCTCATTTTGCCATAATTCATAGCTTCGTCATGATTTTTGTTGGTCTAGGTACTCCTATTTGGCTCCTTCCATGGAGACCACAAAACTACTTTGCAAGAGAGATCGCTAAAAATTGTATCAAGTGCCTGCTTAAGAATTATGACCCCTTAATTATGACTACATTCAAGTGGGTCATCGGCATGGACTACCTTACCAATGAGAACCAGCTTGCGAGTAACTGCAACATGCTCTCCCACTTCATTGCCTCGCTACTAGACCTAGGTGTGGCCAAGCTCATGATAATTATGTTGTGTTAGAAAATTTTTGACACCTCTCTAATGGAAGGGATCTACGATATAGTACGAGTTGCCATTCCTAGCATTGGAATTCCAAGCACCATGGACCTTCACAGGCACATGGAATTTGGAGTGGATGTGCTAGGTTACCCTTCCTTACTGACTTTCAAATAATGGACGTGGAGAAACACCATTGTTCCTCTCAGCCAGTGGCCACTTTCCTTTTGTAGGAGTACAACGTGGAGAAGGTTACGGGGATTCCTTGGAAAAAGTACTTTAGTTACCTGGTGCAACTTCACAGTGAGTAGACCCTAGGTCTGAACTACATGGGCCGCATGTGTAGTGCGTTCTTCCCCTACTTGCAACCCATCAAATGAAAGAAGAAGAAGAAGAAGAAGAAGAAGAAGAAAAGGAGGAGAAGTAGAACTTGTTTACAAGTCCCTTTTTTCTTTGTTGTTGGAAGTGGAAATTTACTATTTATCTAATTGTTGCCTCCTTTTAACAATGTTTTGCTTGCTTCCCTTTTTGGGTTTTGCTCGAGAGAGCCTTATGTAATATTCTAAGCCTCTGGAAATATACTATACTATAAATTTTGTTGATAAACATAATATAGTATAGCTTTTATTTATTTTGTGTTAGTCTGGGCTTTATTCTCAAAAACTTTGAAATAATTACAAAAATTACATATGGTACATAACTATTAATTTTTTTAAAAGAACTATGTGTTTTAATGGAAAATTATTCAATAAATACCACCCACTAGTACATCTAAAACCATGTCCCTAAGTCCATACATGTTCTTTCTTTTTCATGTGTTGTTTGCGAAGGCTTTTTCCATAGCACTTTCAAATTAGTAGGTCATATTATTTTCACAGCACGCCTGTGTACCTTAGCACTAAACCTTCTTCTCTAGAATTTGGGTAAAAATTCTCTTCATCAAAACACCATTTGATTATTTGATGATGGTTAATTGTAGCTCCATCCACCTTTTCTCTATCTCTTTTCAACCTCGGGGTTTTTGCCAAATTTTCGTACATCAATTTATACAAAGAAAACTTCAGAGCTGGCTTGAGGGTAATTTGATTTATTAACAAGGAAACTTGTTCATAACTCTACCAATCTCTTTGAGTTGTCAACCTGACAAATTTGATTAACCTAGTTAGGCTCTTGTTGGCTGATTTGGTTAACCTACTCCTTTGCATATAATAATATGATGAATTCTTTTGGAAAATATTATATCTGGTAACAAAATTTGGCACTTGTGATTCCACCGACCCTTGGGCATTGGAAGGTGTAATGGTCTTAGGAAAACTCAACTCAGCTTGCAGCTTCTTTATATACTTGTTGAATCTTCTTTTCATGATATGTTCCTGCACACCGATTCTCCTTTGCTTCCTTGAAGGGAGTGTAGTAGGATGCTCTTCATTTCCTTATTCATACTCCTCTAGCTATTTGATAACCATTGTTCCCTTGAGAGCTTGTTGAAAATACATGTTCTCCTTAATCATTAGGGTGGCCAGGGTTACAATGCTTGTGAAACCTAGCATGAATCCTTGGACAAGGCCAGACTTATTCGAGAAAGATCTTATGTTCAATTATGAGCTCTGGACCTTCTCAGGACATATTATTTTCTCTTGAGACACTGTACAGCCAAGAAGCTTTCCTTTGGGTGCTCCAAGGAAATATTTTTCTGTAAAAAGAAAAATCCCAAATCACTAGTATTTCAAAGAAAATCCCTTTAGATGATCAAGACAATCACCTTTTCTTTATGAATCACCTAGATATATGAAAATAATTTGGTTGGTCCATTTTTTGAAAGTCATTCCCATTGCCCTTTGAAAAATTGTAACAACATTAGAGAGGCCATTACAATCCTTTGAAACTGTGGAGAATCTTTGCTTTGTTGGATCAGAAATTGATTCCAAATGTGTTCTAATAAGAAATGTCTGATTGACGATACTATCTTGAGGTCAGGGATTCCCTTGTATATCAAAAGCTTCAAAACTTTTGATGACATCCCATTCATTATATACTTGATATCTTAGCCCTATATTTATTGTGGTTGCTTGCATATAGATCTGGCTTGCTATTGATTCTGAATTTTTGACCTCTTATTTCTTACTTCCATCTATTTGTTCTATTGGACTCAATCCGTGGGCCAAAACTTCATATTCAGTATTATCGATGAACCATGAAGGCTAAAAAAATAAGCTTTGGGGTATTCTGATCCCATTGAACAACTACTCTAGGAAAAAAATGGCATTTCACACCATCAAAATGTATGGTCCATACATGATTATCAAAAAGATCATTAGACTCCTCCTAACTCTTTATTAGTTTTAGAAAGACTTGATCTCCATTGAAAATCACATAGGCACTCAACCTTCTAGCATGGAAGTTTCCAGATGGATCAGAATTAGCAAACTAATTGAGTAACATCTCTTCTTTCAGAATCTGCTTCTCTGTATCTTCTTCTTCTCTGGGAATTTCTATGCAATATCTCTCCTGCTGAAAAGTAGAGGTATCACCAACACTGAAGCATAGATTTGCATCATCTACAATATGTTTAGGATGCAAGGATTTAGATAGAATCTTCATCTTCACCCCGTGTTTAGTTCTCAATATTAGGTAGAGCCAATCAAGTGCCAGGTATCTGCCAAGTTTGGTAGTGAAATCTCTTGATAGACACATTCTGAAAAATGGTGGAATGTCTATTATTACTACTTCCTGAGTAACTATTTGGCTTGGACAAGAGAAGAGGGTTGGGGAGAGATCCCTTTTCTAACCCATGGTCAAGAATTTATTTCTATCTAGTTGCATAATTTCCTTTTCAAGGGGTTCATACTTCAGTTTTAAAGCATCTGCTAGTTGCTTTGGCATAATGGCTGTGCTAGCTCCTGAATTAATCATATTATTATGCAACAATTTATCTTCTACTATAAGTGTTAAAAGGAAAGGTGTGGAATTTTTTCCACTTACCACTTTCTCTTTAATGTCATTCATTTTATTTGCATAAGTCGTTACTTTCAAAGCTTAAGGGGAAGCCTGGATCTATCATTTCTGCTCTGATTGTTCAACTGAGCCGCACTCGCCTACAAAATTTTCCCTTCCACCTTCAATACTTCTTGAAGCAGGTTCTTTGGCTTCGGAATTTATTTGACATCCCATAATGACACATTGGAAGGTTGCTTCTTCAATTTCTCCACTTAGATGTTAAGCATCCCAACTGTTTGGGCCTTTGGCTCAAACGGTGGTATTTCTTTTATTTTTGGGAGAAAATGTTCTACCATGACTAGGCCTGGTACTTTATTTTCCTCCTTTTCCACTACTGGTAGGTTATTTTTCTATGAACAAGGTTGGAAGATGGGAAACGAAGGCTATTTCTCCAGGGTGAATAGTTGACATGACTACAGATGTGGTGGAGCTTGTTGTATATATTCCCCTATGAGCCTTCTATTCAATTTCATGTTGTAATTTGACTGCACTTGTAGAATTCTAGTTGTCAGGGCTTCATTTGTGAATATAACCTCATATTCTTACAACCATGAGAAAAGAGCTTGGTTAGGCACAATGTCTAATTCTTGTTCAAAAAACATCCCTTGCATTTGTGCCTTAAAATGAGCTTTCTCCATTTCAAGTGACCCATATTCTTCTGCATTTGGAGACATACCCTTACTCCTTTGTTCCACCACCTTTTGCTGCATTTTTTTTCATGGGAAGTTTTGGGGCATATGGCTATCATTGCATGGGAAGAACCAAACATTATCATCCTCTGTCAAATTTTTCTGGCCTAGGATTATCTCTTTATTTGGACTACCATTGACTGTTTGTAATGGCATAGTGATCGGGACTATTTGATTTGTTGATAATGTCTATTGGCCTCCTCCTCTGTAGGATCCTTAATATGAATTTTTTTTATAAGGCATATTTCCTCCACCATAGACCTGAGTGGTTATTTTTAGAGGAATTTCTTGTTGTCATTTGATAATGACTAATTCATTAGAAAAATTGTGCATCAGATCTTTTATATCAATGATATCTTCTACCATTGATGAGAGACCCAATGTGCTTGCTTGAGTGGTACGATAATCATCTATAGGCTATGGGACAACCATCCTTAATTATGTGCTAGGAGTGCTTGGATTGGCCTCCTCCCGATGGCCATCAAAGATTTACACAAATACTGGCATTAGTGGTTGAGGCATAAGTTTCCTGACATTGATCAGGTTATTATTTGTGCATAGCACCACCTCGTATGTGTTAGGCAAGATATTCCCTCCCATGGAAGTTATCATAACTATGATGTCCAGATTGATAGCCTTTAGATAGAACATGAACATCATCGCAGTTTGAGGTTGAGTAGTCACAAGGATCCTTTGTCAGGTCTTGTGGAACTTGGTATTAAAATCACTCATGGCTTCATGTGGAACCCTCTTGATGGTAATTAGTTGTTGCAGTAGTGAGGAAAAGTCTCCCTTTTCAGAGAATCATTTGAACAAGCATTGTCTGAGTTGTTCCTAAGAAAGAATGGAACCCAAGGCTAGAGACCTATACTAGTCTTGAGACTTTCCTTTAAAAGAGGTAGCTAGCAATCTTAATGTGATGTTTTCCTCTAATATGTTGTCTACCCTGCATACCTCTACTATATCTTGAAGGTGTTCAGAAGAATTTTTGAAATCCTCCCTGGAGAATCATTGAATAACCTTTTGGGAATTAGTAGGTATGGTAGACCATACATCTGGGGGTGTGGGTGGTTGTAATGGACTACCACTATCCCATGTTATCAAATTCTTAGGAGTAGGAGGAGGTACATGAGCCATGAGAAAAAAATTCCTATGAATCACATATACAGGAAATCTTATTTGGAAATTTAAGCCTCTAGGTGGAGTAGATAAGGCTCTAGATACTGGGCTCTAACTTCTCACTCTATTACTCCTTACAAGTGGTACAAAACCTATAGTTCTTCTCCTTCTAGGATTTGAGGCGAGTAAGTGAGAGTACTGGAAGTGACCTCTCTAGGATGCTCTCAATTGGACTCTGGGCATGAAACTTCCAGTTTCCTTCCTTAGCCTAATTTAAGAAATATTTTTGACTTCTAATCAGGCATTTGGAAAAACTTATGTCCCACTGGGCATTCCAGAACAATAACTATTGATCATCAAAGCTTGCACTTCTCCAACAGTATTATGTGAAATTTAGCGAGTGGGGGACAAATTGTGTCTCACTGAATACCTTTGGGATTTTTATACAAAGCCAACTCTTCTTTTGGGGTTTTGAGATAATGGAGAAAGGAAATGTAAATATAAAACATAAAAGGTAATGTGCCAGCTTTTACAACATTTCAAACCCAAGTTATTCCTATGATTGATATAAAGGACACATAAAGCTACAACCCCTCATTGTTGGAAAGAGAATGAACAAAAAAGGCTAACTTCAAGCATAGTGCATACTTTCAGATCTTTCCAAGGGTAGTGCTCATTGAGGTCTGATCAAACATAAAGATTCCTTAGAGTAAAAGAATAATATTCTAGAAATTATAAGAACTTTGTCTCCTAATACAACATAGTATAACAGAATAAAATCTTCAAGGAAAGCAGAAAATTCCAATGACATAGTCCAATTCTCCTAAGCTAATATTCCATCACACAAGCATAGAGCATAGATATTCAAGAATATAGCTTCAAGACACAATGTTTCATTCAAAATGACAGTATAAAGAAAGAAAGCTTGAAAAAGTCCATACTGCATAGTCTCAATAAATTCTCCTCAATAGTTTTTGCTTTAATTAAAAATGAATTTTGAAACAAAGTTCAAAGGCCAATCTAACAATAGTTTAAACCTTAATGGATATAATATGCTAGAATAATGTAGTTCTATAACTTTCTATTGAAAAAATTCTTAAAAGTTTTGAGAAAACTAAAAAGAAACTTATTTTGACAAAGTAAATAGTTTCTCGTAAAAATACTCTATGCATCTGTGTCATCCCCCTCCTTATATAACTTCCAAAGAAAGAAACACCACCTCGGTATGGGCTAATTTCTGCTAGGTGTTGACAATTGATAGCACACAATCTAATCATAGACCTTTGGTTAGGCCGAAAAAGATGTTTTCATTAACTCTTCAACTGCTACATTAATACCCTCTAGATATTTTAGCAAAGATAAGAAACCAAATACGGTAAGATCCTAGGAATAATAGAATGGAAAAGGACCCAATTGATTGATCACATCATTGTGAGGTACCGTCTCAAAATTTCCATCCCAAAAATTGAAAAAAGAAAAGAAAAAGGCCAACCAACTCATACAAACTCCTTAATAGATATCTTCATAGGTGGTGTAGATAACCCACAACAAGGAGATAGTGTGTTAGTAGGGTGGAAACTCTTAAACTCGCAAATATAGCTCCCAACAAAATATCCAACAAACAAACACGTGTCTCAAACCTTCTCCTGAAAGGAAGATGAAAAGATAAAAGTTGCACAACAACCATCTGGGGTATTGCGCACCTTTTCGATAATTTTATTTGAGTGTGGGTGCACCTGACACCATAAAAATTTATGCAAACCAAAATAAAATGACTGAGGCAAAAAAAACCTTTACAAAATATTAATGTCATTTCACGTTGGTAAGTGGTACCGACATTCTTTAGACCGAAGGGCATCACAACCCAACAAAATTTTCCCCAAACAGTTGTAAAGGTAGTTTTATATTGATCTTGAAGGTTAATAAGGATTTGATTATAACCAGAAAATCCATCCATGAATGAAAACAAAGTATGTCCAATAGTTGAATCCATGATCATTTCTATATTAGGAAGCGTAAAATTGTCTTTTAAAGAGCCTTTATTCAAGTCTCAAAAATCCATTCCTATCCTAATACGATTATTGAGTTTTGAAACTTCGACAATGTTTGATATCCAAGGAGAATAATCAATAGGTCTAATAAATCCTGCATTAAGGAGTTTTTTGAGTTCCTCTTTAACACACAAGGCTATGTTAGGATGAATTTTGAGCAAGGACAATGTTATGCATCACAATTTTTGGGTCAGTTCCTAGCATATTAAAATATTTCCAAGCAAAAAATTTCAGGATAATCATGAAGTAAAGTGGTAGTATCTTCTTGGTCTTCATCATCAAGGAAATTCCCAATCTTAATAACTTTATCTTTATCATTATTTTCCATTGGCACATAAAATGTATCTCCTAAAGGGAGTGCATTGGATTTAGGACTTTCAGACTCAAAGAGCTCTTTAGTGATATCACTCACTTCTTGCTCAATAATGTTCATGGCATGAGTAATGTGTTTGATGTAATTAAGAAAGGATGGGGTATCATAAAAACCTAACATTTGTTTCAAGGCCTCATCACTATCAACATACTTGCATGAAGGTGGTAAGGTTGTATCAAGAAAATCAGGATGTTTGATTGTAAGTTTGTGTTGTGGGTGACAAGTTATAGCATTAATGTTCAAAGATGTTCATTGAGTAGCTTTGGTCATTTTAGAAAAAGAATATCCCAATCCAGTTTTGGGTATGTGCAGGATCATCATGGAAAAAATAGGCCCTTAAGTGGCAAAAAATTTAGAAAAATCAGAGTTAGGAAACTTGACATAAAATTTTGAATAAGTAATGTATATTATTTCAAAAATATGTAAGAATAGAATTTTTAGAAAATTGAATGTATTTTCTAAACTACTAGGTTTATTTAAAAACAAATAAAAATTATTTGGTGAAAATTTGAAATTTCAATGCAATAGTACTTAAATTTCAGGGAAAAAATAAGTAGGCATTTGTCTGACCACCCTAACCACAATAAAATGATAATATTTTTTAATAATAATTTAGATATAAGTAGAGGACTCATGTCTCGATGTGTTGTATATTTTTTTGTAATTTTTTTCCATGTAAATAATTAATTTTGAATTTTTCATTACAACTTTTTAAAATTAAAAAAAATCGTATGTCTAACTACCTTAACTTGGTCAAAACTTCATGAAATTCATTTTTTTTTAAAATCCTATAGTATGTGAAACATAGAATGTGATGCATGTTTCAGATTCAAAAAATGTGATACCGTTTGAAAGCTATAGATGTTTTTTAATCAGCCTATCAATTAAGACTTTAGTTGTAATTTAAATAGAAAATAAATAATAATTATTTATTAAATTAAAAGTAAAGCATAATTTATATTGGTGGAAAGATGAGAATCTCCTTTAAAAACCCTTTTCGTTTCATCAATTTTGGGTGAGAAAAAAGTCATCAATCACATACCCTACAAAAACCAATCATATTGCCACTTTTTTACCCATCATGATCTTGCACATACCCTTTTTGTTTCTTAGGTATTAGGTTCAAGAGGGACACGAATACCTTGCTCCTGTATTCCACACCCTTTTCTAGTATAGCCTAATTATTTTAAAAATTTATAGCATTTTCCATAAAGTCTTTCCATTTCATGTAGAGTAGGTGGGGATTGATAATTTCTCATCAAAATTTGTTGTGTATGTTGCATTGTCATCCAAATTATAGGAGATAGATGTTTGAGAAGATTGTTCAGAATTTTGAGTGGAAATGATTGTTGGTTTATCTTATTTCTCATCTTTCTTTTGCGTGAGTATGTATTCGCCCATAAATGAGGGTGTGAATTCTGAAGATCCCCAATTGTCACAAAAAAATCTAGATACCAATTCCTTATCGTTGTCCTCAATTTGAAGAGGGTCTATATTGGATGTTGGAATTAATGTTTTCAAAGGAATTGTAACCCCTTTTTGAAGGTGCAAGCAACTATCAGGTTTAGGGTCTATTTCAACTTGATAGATGTGATTCTTATAGACATATTTCATGATATGTTGAAGGGTTGAAGGAACTACATTCATCTCATGAATGCATGGTTAGCCTAAAAGAATATTATACGAAAGATCATATGGCATGACATGGATAGGAGTCTACAAAGTAGCCACCACAACCGTACTAGGAAAAGTAATTATCCCAAGTAGTTGCTTTGTTGTATTATCAAATCCTCACATGGAGACAAAATCGAGTATTATTTGTGACCTGTCAACATCTAATCGATCAAGGGGAATCACACTACACACAATAATGGAAGAACGATTATATATGAGATTGTATTTGATACTTGTGCGATTGAATCGAGCAATTATCATAAAGGCATCATGTTCTTTACACAACTCCAAAGGAGGAAGCTCATGTTGATGGAAGGTAATGTCAAGATTCTTTTTGTGAATGAGAGCTACCACATCATTCAGAGTGGTACCAAGAGGAACTATAATTTTTTTTAAGGTGGTTTGAAGAATGTTGTAATAATTTGGTGAGTTTTGAGGCAAATCCCAAAGGGAAATCTTGGTAGGAGTATTCTTTAATTGTTCAACAAGATCATACTCCTTTGTGTGTGGGTTATAATGAGGAGGACTAGGCAGATTAGGTAAGGGTAAAGAGGGTGGGGTTGGTTGTGGTGGTTGCAAGTTGTTGTGGGTGTTATATGTATGAGCAACAATATCATTACTAGATTGTTGCGATACATTGGTTTTAGGTGGGTAGAGGGTATACTGGGGTCAATTAGAGGGGTGAAGCTTATGTGAGGGTGGGTAAAGGATAAGTTTAGGTTGAATTACATTAATTTCCTTTATTTTAGATGTCTCACATTAAACCAAAGGGTATGTGTAGGATCATGATGGGCCAAAAAGTGGCAATATGATGTGTATGTGGCTGAAATTTTTTTTACCCAAAATTGATGAAACGAAAAGGGTTTTTAAAGGAGATTATCATCTTTCCACCAATATAAATTATGCCTTACTTTGAATTTAATATGTAATTATTATTCATTTTCTATTTGAATTATGACTAAAGTCTTGATTGATAGGTTGATTCAAAAATATCTATAGCTTTAAAATGGTATCACATTTTTTTAATCCAAAGAATGCATCACATTCTATGCTTCGCATACTATAGGATTAAAAAAATAAAAATTTAATTTCATAAAGTTTTGACCAAGTTAAGGTGGTCAGACATACGAGTTTTTATATTTTCTAAAATTTGTAATAAACAAAATCATAATTAATTATTTACTTGGAAAAAATTACAAAAAAATATGTATCACATTGGGACAGGAGTCCTCTACTTATATCTAAAATCTTATAAAAAAATATTATCATTTTATTATGGTTAGGGTGGTCAAACATACACCTACTTCTTAGTTTTTCCCTAAAATTTAAGTACTACTGCATTGAAATTTCAAATTTTCACCAAATAGATTGTTTTATAAAACAAACCTAGTAGTTTAGAAACTAAATTTTATTTTCTACAGATTCTATGCTTACATATTTTTGAAATAATATAGAAAACTAATTCAAATTTTTTTGTCAAGTTTGCTAACTCTAATTTTTCTAAATTTATTTCCAGTTAAGGGCCTATTTTTTCCATGATGATCCTGCACATACCCCAAAGTAGATAAGTTGGTTGAGATGAATTCTTTAGGAGACTCATCTATCAAGTCAAATCATCACAATTAAAATGTTTGAGGGGTAAATTGTCATCAACTAGTTTAAGATGATCAAGATAAGTTTTAGAGGTTGTAATGTTCAGTATCATGAGTTGGTCCACACAAAGCTTAGTGGATGGCTTATGCGAGATGAAGTATTGTAGGGATTCATCTAACAAATCAAATTCATCACACGCAAAAGGTTTGAGGGAAACGTTATCATTCAAAGGTTTATGTTTCTCATTGCAAGCATTAGAGGATGAAGTGAGTGAGAGCAAGTCTTGAAGGACTTCATCTAACTTGTCAACATCATCACTACTAAGAAGCTTAGATGATATGTTGTTTCTAAGCTGAATCATGCGTTTGATGTTTCATTTTTTGTGTCTTTATGTATAGATGAATTTGATCTAAAAGAACTAGGAATGAAAATGGAAAAGGAAAATTTCAAAGATCTAAAACTATCCATCAATATCATGAAAAGAAATAAAATTTATGCTAATGAAAACAAAAACAAATGAACTATAATAGAAAGACAATTATAGAAAAAAAAAAGATGCACGTAGGAAACTAAAATATGGAAATGTTGATGCAGAACCGTAGAGGGACTTATTCACCCTAGGTGGTGAATGAGTCCCAGGAGATGATTTTTTTTAAGATTTTGCTTTTTTTTTTTTGTGTTTTCTAGAGATTTTCAAGTCTATACAATGCAGAGACAGAATCCAAATGTACAATGTTGAAATGATTGAATGAAATACAATGTACTAATGAGATCTAAATAATGCTTTCACTAATGCAATGTTTAAGAAACCTAAAGATTTAAAACAATGCAAAATTATGAAGTGATGAAATCCTAAGAGCCAAATATCAATGGTTCATTTTGGTGAACCTGAATTTTGAGGATAACATCATTTTGATTCTCCAAAATGAATAGTTGATTTTTGGATTTTAGGACTTCTCTTACTCTTCTAGGGTTTTTCACCTAAAAGGAGAGAGTTAGGCCAAAAATGCTAAGGGTTCATTCAAATTATGTTATGTAGGATGCTATCTAAGCTAAATGAAGTAAATGAAATGAAATTAAATTATTTAAATGACTGAATATGAATGCAATACTAAGATTTATGCTATGTTTGAAAACATAGTGTTTTTTGCAAAGAAGCTTTAAAGAATGAACAAAAATGAAAATTAAACTAAACAAGAGGTTGTTTCTCAAAATGAGTGCACCTAAAAAACTTGAGAATATTGGAAAACAATTTGGAAAATTGATGAAACTTGAATTTGAGCCGACTGGGACTCATTCGCCACCTTGGGCGAATTAGTCCCAGGTTAGGACTTTTCTACACAAAAGTTGTTTTCTGACAATGGGGGGCCTAGATCTGCGTCTGACTCCAAATATGCACCTCAAGAGGGAATCATTTTCCATGCAAGGTGAATCAATCCACTTTCATATTTCTACAATTTTAAAGTTTTGTCTTGCACCTTGACACCTATACAACAATTTATGATAGAAACCCAATGCGAGATCTCAAAAAATTCCTACAAAATAGCTTAAAATTGTTTTTCTAATGGGATATTTTCCTTGGTCAAACCCCTAGTTGGGTAATTAAACCTTGAATGGAGAGAAATCTACATAAACCCTAGCCTTAGATGTGTTAAAGACTATGAAAAAGTTGAAACATGACAAAGATGCTATTCTAATGCTCTAGAATAAGACATGCAAGAATTATTGATATTATGGAAGATCTCAACCCTAAAAAACTTACAACACATGAAAAATGGGAATGAAATGACATGCAAATGATAATAAAACAAGATGCAAACCTTAATATGAAGATAGAGTGAAAATGGAAGATGGAATCAATAGGAAACCAAGTCCTTAGGTATGATTTGCTAGCTAGTTGGACCTTTTCACCCTAGATTTCTTCATGATTCACCATAGACATCCATCATCAACCCTTTGCAATGTTGGATCTTTACAAGAGAAGTGAGCTTCCATACCTACAAAATCCCTAGTTTTCTACCCTAAAACTTCAACTTTTGCTAATGAAACATGTGGAAGACTTGACTTTATGAATTTCTCTTGAGGAATGATAAAAAGATAAGAAAAGACGATGAAAAATATGTGTGAAATGACTTGAAATGAGTATTGATAAGAAAAAACACATTATTTTCCCATTATTTAGACTTAAGAGGCTGACATTCACTAGAAATTAAAGTTAAATTGATTAAATTCATACTTAAATTTGAATTTTCCCTCAAAGGGGACTCATTTGCCACCCTTGGTGAATGGGTCCCACCAGAGGGGACTCATTCACCCAATGTGGCAAATGGGTCCCACTACTATTGTTTGAAGGTGGGTTTTCGAGGTATGAGATAATTAAATGCTATTTGTTGGGTTTTATGTCATTTCATAGGTAAAAAAGGCCTCTAGATCAAGATTAATGGGTCTAAGGGGCCTATAAATGTTGTTTGAAGGGTAAGTGATGTAAAGGGACTCAAAAGTGGGTCCAATTATGTGTGAAATTGTCTCTTTTCTCATGAGGGTCCAATTTTCTATGGCACAGGAACTATCATCATTCCTTGAATACATAGGACTAGAAGAATGACACAATGAGAGTGAAAACAAAGAGAAATAAAGTCTATTTTGGGTCAACATGGAAGAGACATTTCGGTCTACACACTTTGCATCATCCCCAAAAGAAAAAACACAAGAAAAGATAAAAAAGGAAAAGAAAAAGGGACTATTTGGGTCAACATGGAAGAGACATAGGGCATCCCAATGCTTTGAATCATCCCCAAAAGGAAAAAAAAACAAGTGCAAAAATAAAATGCAAAATGTACGACATATAGAAGAATAGAGGTACAAATAGAGGAAGTGCACAAAGAGAGATAACATCAAATGCATATTACAGGGGAACACTAGACGCACATACAAGCACACTAAAGAAAAGAAAAATGTAAAAAGGCTAGCAAGGAAAGTGCAATTCAACCATCTAACAATTCATCCACCTCCCAATCATGTTTAGTATATTGTGAGGGTGGTTGACTATCCAACGAAAGAATTGCAAGTGTCGAACTAGGGGAAGGGCTAGGTTCTTCACTTGGTTGAGAAAATTTATCATTTAATCTCATGGATGATGAAAATAAAGAATTTAAATTTTTATGCACTTCTTCATCGATTTTAGTGATCTCTTCATCATCATTATCATTTAGGTTAATCACGATGGGAGGACGAAGAGTAATTTCTAATGAAGGATGTATTAGGAGTTGTGGTTGTTGCATATGATCATTTTGTTGTGATGGTTGTATCATACTATCTCAGGGCAAGTGAAGAGGAGTAGGGTGATTAGTTATTGCTTCTATCAAAGGTGGAGGTTGATTTTATTTGTTGTTTTTGGTTTGTATTTGACAAGCAAAGAGATGATGATGACACCTACACTCCCTAGCATTGCAATTTCTTTTAATTGTATTTTAAAGTTATTGAGGTGTAAGATTAGGTTGATCCATGACCATAGGTTCCTTTTCTCCCAGAGGGGGAAGAAGGGAAGAAACTAAAGAAGACGGGTCAATCAATTTCTCTTTGGCTTTATAAACTTGGTTAATGTGAGGAGGCATGACAAGATTGGTTTCATTTTCTCTTGGACATGTATACGATGAAGGGGAAGTGTCTATGGTTGGTTACTCATGAGGCTACATTTTTTATTTAGTTTTTTACTTAGGCTAAAGCATTGTCTCATCTAGGATAAGAGTAGTAGAAGTGGATGGGGACATGTTTTTGAAAGATGAAAAAATGAGTTTTACTGGGACCCGAAACCAAAGTTTACAAGCTAAAGATAAAATCGTTAAAGACACCAAAGTTAGAAAGGCTGTAAAAGAAACAATAGTAAAAGTCCACAACCACCAAAAAGGCTAGCGAAGGCCACAAAACCAAAAAACTAGACAAAATTCCAACAACAGCTAAATTTGGTTCTTCAATTATAAATCCGCAGTCTCAACTTCCAGCTTGTATGAATCTTGAATCCCCCTCTTTAAGTTTTGAACCATCTGGGTAGTGGGAGGAACTTTCCTTTTAAGATTGGCATGGGTCCTTTTCAAAATACCTTGGTCCTCATTCTTTCTTTCCTTTTTCTCTTCCAAATCAACAACTAGCGAACCCTGTTGTATTTTTTCTAGCTTTTCAGACATAGCATTGATGATAACGACATTGTGCCTAGTCATTTTATGGTTTTGTTCCACCACAGTTTTCATATTATTTTTTAATTTTAACCATTCCAGCTTCCAGAGACTTATACTTATCCTCAATGTCACCTCCTTCCTTTCCAATACTGTTCTTTTTTTGTTTCCCTTCTTCATTGTTGAGAGTGGCTAGCTTCAGTTCTAGCTCCTCTGACTTACTATAAAAAGCCCTATTTCTTTGATTAAGATCATTAATTTCTTGATAGGCCCATTTTAAAATCTTGAAAATGCCATTAATGTCATTTCTTGCAAAAGAAAGAATGTCACTAGACTGAACCCAGTCTAATATGAGGTTAACATCACCCAGGTTGGGGGAGGTAGGAAATCTGGTACCTTCAAATCTGAAAGAGGCATGAGGGGAGAGCACAAAATTTCTACTAGCTTCAGGGTTCTCAGCTTTGTCTTCCAAGGAGTTTGCAGAGTAGGAAACCAACTTATTGGTAGGGGAGCCCTTGAGAACATGATTCTTTAAGGGGATAGAAAAGTTAGGGTAGGTCTTAGGGTTAGCTTTAGCAAGTTGGTGTTTCTTAGAATGGGTTTTCTTACCAGACATCTCAGAGGACAGGTGGGCTTCAATAATTCTCTCTTGGCTAGGTTGATTCTCTAAACCCTCACTATCCATGTCATAATCCTCAAACGTCATGGAGGAAAAAGGTTTAGATAAATCTAACATACTTTGATAGTGTTCATATATTAACCTAATAAGATTAGGATGAACATAATAGGTCATAAGGCAGAGAAATTCATACCTTATGGAAAAAGTTGTTATGAATGGAAAAATGATGACCATACATTTTGGTAAATCTCCCATCTAGGGTGATATACTCCATTATAACACGAAGCACCTTTCTCCACAGTGCCTTGATGGTGTCAATTTTGAAATAACTATTAGAAATTTTAACCAGTTTCAATTTCTCCTTGTCCTTCTTAGGAAATCTGATGACCGCCTCATTGGAAAACCTTCTGTCATGATAAAAATTCACACCCTCAGTGGACATTCCAGTAATCTCCCCTATAATTTTCTCATCCACCTTCACCTTTCTTCCAAAGAGAATTATTTTTCTGATGTTCCAGTTCTTCTCGAAGTAGTTTGTGGCCGTCATATCAGGCCCATGAAGTTTTTCCAGAAATGGAACCAACCCACCTCTTTCAATCTGCTTCCAAACCTTATCATTCCTAGTGTGCACCTCATAGCTTTTTGGCTCAACTCTTTTCCTAGTGTGGATGGGGACATGTTACGAAGAGACAATTTGGCTATTCATTTGGCTTTAAACTTTTGATAGGTAGTGAAAAAGAAGTCTCTTCAAGGGGTGATGGGTTCCATAGGTTCAAGCCAAAAGGATTCTAAGGAAAAATTACCTTTAGAGGACAATTGATTAAAGCCACTATGGTGTATGTTAAATATGTCATTGCCATGCAGAAACTTCAAAAATTTGTGAAAATTTGAAGGAACATCTTTCATTGAGAAAAGCCAAGGATGAAATAGCTACAAACGAAACTGATCATATTGTGGAATAAAATAAAATGTTAAATCCAAAGTCTTGGGTGTTATCTATAATGGGAGTAGGATCAATCTGATCGTAGGGCATGTAAAACCAATATGTTTTTTAATCCATGGGGTTGGTTTATTATAATAATCTTGATAGAGATCACGTAATACTAAAAAATATTTTTGTGATCGCATTCTCACCACAAGGAGGATTTATTATTATCCCACTGGTGGGCTTATCATAGATGTGGATGACTATTTAAAGAGAACCATTGGGAATTTTTTTAAGTATATCATTAGAATAAAAAGTAATATACATAGATTTTTTGGTTGGGCCCTTACGAGAGACAACATCTATCATACCCACAAGTTCATCCATAGGATTAACTTGGGTAACATTTGGAGCACTTGATATCATGTTGTTCATTATTTGTATTAATGTTCATCACATGAGTGTTTGAAGGTTCACTAGCCTTGAAAAATGAAACATTGTGTTTAGGCATAGGGTTGGTAAAGAAATTTGTAAATTTTGAATAGGTGGTACAACATACTTATTGCCTTGTTCATTGACACCCGCAATGGACACATGACTAGAATCAATGAGGTTTTGAACTAAGTGTTTGAGACGCTAACATTGTTTGGTGTTAGGTCCATTTTGGTAATGAAAATGACAATAAGCATTTGGTTTAAAGGTGGGTGGTAAAGGATTGGTGGTATCAAGTGGTTTAATGGTAGGTAAATTGATCATCTATTGTTGGAGCAGTTGATTCATTGTGTTATGGAGATCATCATGTAAGGGGGTAAATTGTCTCTTCGGGTCCCCATAGGTAAAGGGCACTGCTACTTTAACAACTGCCACTTGACTCTAAATAGGTTGGGTTGGTTGTTGTACCATAGAAAAAAGGCTCTTTGAAATTTTCATGGTCTTTTAGGTCTTCCTTTCATGATGCTTGGTCCATTTTTCTTTGATTTAATGTTGTAATGTGACTTAAACATTCACATTATGTCCTTAAAATTCATATAATGGTGTCTTGTGACGGTGTTGTGAAGTGTTGTAAAACATTTCTACACTTTTCTAGACTCTATTCATTATAATTCACCAAAAAACCACCTTTGCATCACTTATTAAGTCTTATTTTGAAGTGTTGTAAAGTCGTGTAACAAGATTTCACACTTTTCTAGGCTTAATTTCACTATTTACACCTTTCTTATGCTTTATTTAAACCTTTTATGAACTCATAAGGATTAATTAAGTATTTTTTAATTTAAACCTGACAAACAACATTAAATGTGACTTAATTCCCAACACCCACTTTCAAGTCCAAGGTGGGACCCATTTTCCATGGGTGGTGAATGAGTCCCTCTTGGCTCAAAATTTGAAATAATTCAAATTTTCTTTTGTGTTTTTATTCAAAATTACCTTATGTCATCCTATGATAAGGTATCATCAGGTTACTAAGGAACAAGTGTGTATAAATAAGTTTTTTTCTTCTCATTGTACATCTCCTAATTCATTCAAGCAATCTCCCCATTCACTAAGCATTCAAATCACATTTGATCACTTTGCATCATTCAATAAAGCATCAATCAAGTATCTTGTAGTATCCATTGAAATATCTTTATATTTCTTCAACAAGGTTGTGGTGATTTTAGGATATTTGCATGTTGTTTATTCATATTTCATTGTTCATTTCATTCCATTTCTTCATTAAGGGTTTGATTACCAAAGTGGGATTTGACCAAGGGAAATCCCTATAACCTAACCCTTAACCATTTTTCCACTTTTGCATGTGTTTTTGCAAACTTGTGTATGCATATTTATCAAGAAATTAGGTGTTGAAAAGTGGACAAGAAGTCAACAAAGTGTTTCAAGTCAAATTAAACCTATTTCAAGCTTGGAGACAACATATAGTCCATTTTTTGTAGATTTCACCCCTCAGATCCGGTGTTACAGAATTGGTCCCTAATTTCACAAGGTTTTAGGAGAGGACTGATTCACTATCAGTGATGAATGAGTCCCACCTTAAGGCTGGAAAGTTAGATTTTTTAGATCTTAGATCTCGACAGTCGGAAACCAATTTCCATAAGTTTTTGTTAGAAGGATGACAGATTCACCATCAGTGGAAAATGAGTCCCACTGGTTATTTTCACTGATTTCTTTTAGCATTTAGATCACTCCAAATTAACCATTCACTATACCCAAGAACACTTTGATTTAGCCTTCTTCATTTATGTTTTCCATTTGTTCATCTTTTAGTTCATGCTTTCATATCACATTGTGTTTTCAAACATTACACATTTCTTAGGTTTTACATTCATAATCAGTCAATTGCATTGTTTAGTTACATTTAGATCATCTCATTTAGTCTTAATCACATCATACATACATTAGATTGAGTAAGCCACATTCATTTTGAGTGAGGTTTATCTCTATCCTTTTAGGTGAAACATCCTAAGAGTGCAAGAGTAGCCTATAAGCCTCATTCCTAAAAAAATTATGGTTCATTTTGGTCACCTTTCATATAGAGAACTTTATCATTGAAATACTCGTTTAGATTTCATTTTTGCATATCATATCATTGAAAAAATAAAAATCTACATTTGTATCCTTAGTTTACATATGAAAAGTATTAAAATCATTTTTAATTTTTTGAAAAACACAAAAAAAATATCATAACTGGACTCATTCGCCACCTTGGGTGAATCAGTCCACCTGCACATTTCAAACAACATTTTTAGGAATTGTTTTGGGCATTTACTGCATTTCTATTCTCTATTGGTATTTCTCTGTTTAAGTTTACATAATTCTTGTTATTTTTATTTTTCCCTCCTAGATTACATTGCATTTGAATTCACCCCATCTTTTGTGGTACTTGTATGAGTGTTTCGTTCCCCATTGATAATAATTTAGTGAGATGAAGTTCTAGACTCATGGCTTCCCGCGATAGCACTTTCGTTGTGGACCTTGGGATCTCAAGAGCTCCTACTCCTAGTATGGACAATGGTGCATTAGGCATGGATACTACCATTTCTATGCCTTCACCTTTCCATCTAATGAATGTTGACACACAAAACAATTCCATTCCACAAGAAAAATTCATTAGTATTCATGAAGATTTTTCACATTTACAACAAGATTTAAGTCTTGAAAATATTTCCACCACTGTTTTACCTGCAATAGAAAACCTTCATCATTTGATTGAAAGTGATGATGGCTTACAAGTTATGAAAAGAATAGTTGAGATATACAACAAACATGTTCCTTCTACTTCCCAGTTAGCCAACATTGTTGTAAGCCAAGGATGACCTCACAATCGTCCTCCTTCAACCATAGCATCCATACCAATTTATACCACTCCTCACGTTACAGCTATGTGTAGGAATATAATGGGCCAAAAAGTGGCAATATGATGGGAATATGGCTGACAACTATTTTTTCACCCAAAATTGATGAAATGAAAAGGATTTTTAAAGGAGATTCTCAACTTTCCACCAATATAAATTATTCTTTGCTTTGAATTTAATAAGTAATTATTATTCCTTTTCTATTTAAATTATGACTAAAGTCTTGATTGAAAGGCTGATTGAAAAACATCTATAGCTTTCAAATGGTATCAGATTTTTTGAATCCAAAACATGTGTCACATTCTATGCTTCACATACTATAGGATTAAAAAAAGAAAAATTGAATTTCACAAAGTTTTGACAAATTAAGGTGGTCAGACATATAAGTTTTTATATTGTTTCAAAAGATGTAATAAAAAATTCATAATAAATTATTTACTTGGAAAAAAAATTACAAAAAGAAATGCATCAGATCGGGCCATGATTCCTCTACTTATCTCTAAAATATTATAAAAAAATATTATCATTTTATTGTCGTTAGTGTGGTCAGACAGACACCTACTTCTTATTTTTTCCCTAAAACTTAAGTACCTTTGCATTGAAATTTCAAATTTTCACCAAATAGATTTTATTTTTTTAAACAAACCTAGTAGTTTATAAAATAAATTCAATTTACTATACATTCTATTCTTACATATTTTTGAAATATTATAGAGAGCTTATTCAAATTTTTATGTCAAGTTGCCTAACTCTAATTTTTGAAATATATTTTTACGTCAAGTTGCCTAACTCTGATTTTATTTTTTCAAACAAACCTAGTAGTCTATAAAATACATTCAATTTGCTATAGATTCTATTCTTACATATTTTTGAAATATTATAGAGAGCTTATTCAAATTTTTACGTCAAGTTGCCTAACTCTGATTTTTCTAAATTTTTTGCCACTTAAGGGCTTGTTTTTTCCATGATGATCCTACACATACCCTTACAACAACTATGTAATAGGTTAGTCATGTGACTCCTTTCACTATTCCAACTACCATTACTAGTTCTTTTGTGGCATCAAATATTCTTTGTTCCACCTTCACCCCTATTAGTGTCCCTTTCACTTCCTGTAACATTACATACACTCCAGCACTAGTTTCTCTTCAACCTGATACCACTTACACTGATCCCATCATTACACAACTCTTTAACACTATTGCATCCATGCAGCAAAAAATCTCCACCATTAGCCAAAGTCAAAATGTTCCTCCCACATATCATGTTCATAGTAGTCCATTATCCTTATAGATATTACACACACAGATGCCACAAGGAATTGAAATTCCTAGGTTTGAGAAATACAGAGGTAAAGGAGACCCTGCTAATCATGTCACTGCTTATATAGCCTTGTGAAATGATATTTTCCTCGACGATAACTTGTTAGCAAAAAATTTTCCAAGGACCTTGAAAGACACTAAATTAGAGTAGTTTTCAAACATACCCAATCATTCCATCTTGTCATTCAAATGAACTTGTGGATTCTTTCATAAGTCATTTCCAATTCCATATGACTCCTAAAAAGACAATGGCTAATTTAATATGATGTAAACAAAATGCCAATGAAAAAGTAACTGATTTCATTTCATGATATTAGTCATTGTATGCTCAAATTGATGTCAAGATTCCTGATTCACATCTATAGAAGATGTTTATCGAAAACTTGCACACTCACCTTCAGGATAAGTTAACTATGATGAAATTCCCTTTGTTCATGCATTTATGCATGACCCTTCGTGACTATCACAAGTTAGTTTCTAGTCATGATTCAAAATCCACTTCTAAATGAGTTGGGAAGTTTGAGGAAAACAACCAAAACATGCAAAACTTTAGAAAACCAAACAGAGGCTTTTTATAGTTCAATCTTCCTTCTCCACAACCAACCCAACCTTTTCAAATTCAAGTGGAAGTTGTTAAAGCAACGGTTCCCTTTACCTATGGGGACCCAAACAGAAAATTTAATCCCTCACCCAATATCCTCCATCATACAAGGAATCAATTGCTCTAGCATCAAATGATCACTTTGCCTACCATTAAACCACTTGATACCATTGCATTGAAATTTCAAATTTTCAGCCTAAAATTTAAGTACCACTGCTTTCAAATTTAAAATTTTCACAAAATAGATGATATTTTTTTTAAACAAACCTAGTAGTTTAGAAACTACATTCAATTTTCTATAGATTGTATTCTTACATATTTTTGAAATAATATAGATAACTTATTCAATTTTTTCTATCAAGTTTCCTAACTCTAATTTTTCAAAATTTTTTGCCACTTAAGGGCTTTTTTTTTCCATGATGATCCTTCACATACCCTTACAACAACTATCCAATAGGTTAGTCATGTGACTCCTCTCACTATTCCAACTAGCATTACTAGTTATTTTGTGGCATTGAATATTGTTTGTTCTACCTTCGCCCCTCTTAGTGTCCCTTTCACTTCCCCTAACATTACATACAGTCCATCACCATTTTCTTTTCCACCTCATGCCACTTACACTAATCCCATCATTACACAACTCTTTAACACTCTTTCATCCATGCAACAAAAAATCTCCACCATCAACCAAAGTCAAAATGCTCCTCCAACATATCATGTTCATAGTAGTCCATTATAGAGATCTTACACACACAGATGCCACATGGAATTGAAATTCCTAGGTTTTCAAAATACGGAGGTAAAGGAGACCCTACTAATAATGTCGATGCTTATATAGCCTTGTGCAATTATTTTTTCCTCGATGATAAGCTATTAGCCAAACTTTTTCCTAGGACCTTCAAAGGTCTACAGTAAATTGGAGTAGTTTACAAACTTAACCAATCATTGCACATGTCATTCAAATGAACTTGTGGATGCCATCATAAGTCATTTCCAAGTCCATATGACTCCTAAAAAGACAATGGCTGATTTAATGCGATGTAAAAAAAATGCCAATGAAAAAGTAACTAATTTCATTTCATGATATTATTCATTGTATGCTCAAATTGATTTCAAGATTCCTGATTCACATCTATAGAAGATGCTTATCAAAAACTTGCACACTCACCTTCAGGATAAGTTAACTATGATGAAATTCCCTTTGTTCATGCATTTATGCGTTACCCTTCGTGACTATCACAACTTGGTTTCAAGTCATGATTCAAAATCCACTTCTAACTAAGCTGAGAAGTTTGAGAAAAACAACGAAAACAACATGAAAAAATTTAGAAAACCAAATAGAGGCTTTTTATAGTTCAACCCACCTTTTCCACAACCAACCCAACCTATTCAAATTCAAGTGGAAGTTGTTAAAGCAATGGTGCCCTTTACCTATTGGGACCCAAAGAGACAATTTAATGCCTTACCCAATATCCTCCATCATACGATGAACCAATTGCTCTAGCATCAAATGATCACTTTGCCTACCATTAAACCACTTGATACCACTGCAATGAAATTTCAAATTTTTAGCCTAAAATTTAAGTACCACTGCATTGAAATTTAAAATTTTCACCAAATAGATTTTTTTGTTTTTAAACAAACCTAGCAGTTTAGATACTACATTCAATTTTCTATAGATTCTATTCTTACATATTTTTGAAATAATATAGATAAATTATTCAAATTTTTATGTGAAGTTGCCTAATTCTAATTTTTCTAAACTTTTTGCCACTTAAGGGCTTGTTTTTTCCATGATGATCCTGCACATACCCTTACAACAACTATGCAACAAGTTATTTATGTGACTCCTTTCACTATTCCAACTAGCATTACTAGTTCTTTTGTGGCATAAAATATTCCTTGTTCCACCTTCACCCCTCTTAGTGTCCCTTTCATTTCCCCTCACATTACATACACTCCATCACAATTTTCTCTTCCACCTCATGCCACTTACACTAATCCCATCATTACACAACTCTTTAAAACTATTTCATCCATGTAACAAAAAATCTCCACCATTAGCCAAAGTCAAAATGCTCCTCCCACATATCATGTTCGTAGTAGTCCATTATCCTTACAGATCTTACACACACAGATACCAAAAGGAATTGAAATTCCTAGGTTTAAGAAATGGGAAGGTAAAGGAGACCCTACTAATCATGTCAGTGCTTATATAGCCTTATGTAATGATTTTTTCCTCGATGATAATTCGTTAGCCAAAATTTTTCCTAGGACCTTGAAAGACATTGAATTGGAGTAGTTTTCAAACTTACCCAATCATTCCATCCTATCATTCAAATGAACTTGTGGATGCCTTCATAAGTCATTTCCAAGTCCATATGACTCCTAAAAGGACAATGGCTGATTTAATGCGATGTAAACAAAATTCCAATGATAAAGTAACTGATTTCATTTCATGATATTAGCCATTGTATGCTCAAATTGATGTCAAGATTCCTAATTCACATCTATAGAAGATGTTTATCAAAAACTTGCACACTCACCTTCAGGATAAGTTAACTATGATGAAATTCCCTTTGTTCATGCATTTATTCATGACCCTTCATGACTATCACAACTCGATCTCTAGTCATGATTCAAAATCCACTTCTAACTGAGCTGAGAAGTTTGAGGAAAACAACCAAAACAACATGCAAAACTTTAGAAAACCAAATAGAGGCTTTTTATAGTTCAATCTTCCTTCTCCACAACCAACCCAACCTGTTCAAATTCAAGTGGAAGTTGTTAAATAAATGATGTCCTTTACCTATGGGGACCTAAATAGATAATTTAATCCCTCACCCAATATCCTCCATCATACAATGAACCAATTGCTCCAGCATCAAATGATCACTTTTCCTAACATTAAACCACTTGATACCACTGCATTGAAATTTCAAATTTTCACCAAATAGATTTTATTTTTTTTAAACAAACCTAGTAGTTTAGAAACTAAATTCAATTTTCTATAGATTGTATTCTTACATATTTTTGAAATAATATAGATAACTTATTCAAATATTTACATCAAGTTGCCTAACTCTTATTTTTCTAAATTTTTTGCCACTTAAGGGCTTGTTTTTTCCATGATGATCCTGCACATACCCTTACAACAACTATGCAATAGGTTAGTCATGTGACTCCTTTCACTATTCCAACTACCATTACTAGTTCTTTTGTGGCATCGAATATTCTTTGTTCCACCTTCACCCCTCTCAGTGTCCCTTTCACTTCCCCTAACATTACATACACTCCATCACAATTTTCTCTTCCACCTCATTTCACTTACAATGATCCCATCATTACACAACTCTTTAACACTATTTCATCCATGCAACAAATAATCTCCACCATTAGCCAAATTCAAAATGCTCCTCCAACATATCATGTTCATAGCAGTCCATTATCCTTATAAATCTTACACACACAAATGCCACATGGATTTGAAATTCCTAGGTTTGAGAAATACGGAGGTAAAGGAGACCCTACTAATCATGTTAGTGCTTATATAGCCTTGTGCAATGATTTTTTCCTCGATGATAAGCTGTTAGCCAACATTTTTCCTAGAACCTTGAAAGACACTGAATTGGAGTAGTTTTCAAACTTACCTTAGATCATTGCATTGTGTCATTCAAATGACCTTATGGATGCCTTCATAAGTCATTTCCAAGTCCATATGACTCCTAAAAAGACAATGACTAATTTAATACGATGTAAAAAAAAAGCCAATGAAAAAGTAACTGATTTCATTTCATGGTATTAGTCATTGTATGCTCAAATTGATGTCAAGATTCTTGATTCACATCTATAGAAGATGTTTATCAAAAAAATGCACACTCACCTTCAGGATACATTAACTGTGATGAAATTCCCTTTGTTCATGCATTTATGCATGACCCTTCATGACTATCACAACTCGGTTTCTAGTTATGATTCAAAATCCACTTCTAACTGAGCTAAAAAGTTTGAGGAAAACAACCAAAACAACATGCAAAAATTTAGAACACCAAACAGAGGCCTTTTATAATTTAATCTTCCTTCTCCACAACCAACCCAACCTGTTAAAATTCATGTGGAAGTTGTTAAAGCAATGTTTCCCTTTACCTATGGGGACCCAAAGAGATAATTTAATCCCTTACCCAAGATCCATCATACAATGAACCAATTGCTCCAGCATCAAATGATCACTTTTCCTACCATTAAACCACTTGCTACTACTGCATTGAAATTTCAAAATTTTAGCCTAAAATTTAAGTACCACTACTTTGAAATTTCAAATTTTCACAAAATAGATTTCTTTTTTTTTTAAACAAACCTAGTAGTTTAGAAACTACATTCAATTTTCTATAGATTCTATTGTTACATATTTTTGAAATAATATAGATAAATTATTCAAATTTTTACGTCAAGTTGCCTAACTCTGATTTTTCTGAAATCTTTTACCACTTAAGGGCTTGTTTTTTCCATGGTGATCCTGCACATACCCTTACAACAACTATGAAATAGGTTAGTCATGTGACTCCTTTCAATATTCCAACTAGCATTACTAGTTATTTTGTGGCATTGAATATTCCTTGTTCCACCTTCACCCCTCTTAGTGTCCCTTTCACTTCCCCTAACATTACATACATTCCATCACCATTTTCTCTTCCACCTCATGCCACTTACATTGATCCCATAATTACATGACTCTTTAACACTGTTTCATCCATGCAACAAAAAATCTTCACCATTAGCCAAAGTCAAAATGATCCTCCCACATATCATGTTCATAGTAGTCCATTATCCTTATAGATCTTACACACACAGATGCCACAAGGAATTGAAACTCCTAGGTTTGAGAAATAAGGAGGTAAAGGAGACCCTACTAATAATGTCAGTGCTTATATAGCCTTGTGCAATGATTTTTTCCTCAATGATAAGTTAGCCAAACTTTTTCCTAGGACCTTGAAAGACACTGAATTGGATTAGTTTTCAAACTTACCCAATCATTCCATCCTTTCATTCAAATGAACTTGTGGATGCCTTCATAAGTCATTTCCAACTCCATATGACTCGTAAAAGGACAATGGCTGATTTAATGTGATGTAAACAAAATTCCAATGAAAAAGTAACTGATTTGATTTCATGATATTAGTCATTGTATGCTCAAATTGATGTCAAGATTCCTAATTCACATCTATAGAAGATGTTTATCAAAAAATTGTGCACTCACCTTCAGGATAAGTTAACTATGATGAAATTCCCTTTGTTCATGCATTTATGCATGACCCTTCATGACTATCACAACTCAGCTTCTAGTCATGATTCAAAATCCACTTCTAACTGAGCTGATAATTTTGAGGAAAACAACCAAAACAATATGAAAAACTTTAGAAAACCAAATAGAGGCTTTTTATAGTTCAATCTACCTTCTCCACAACCAACCCAACCTATTCAAATTCAAGTGGAAGTTGTTAAAGCAACAATTCCCTTTACCTATGGGGACTCAAAGAGAAAATTTAATCCCTCACCCAATATCCTCCATCATACAATGAACCAATTGCTCCAATATCAAATGATCACTTTGCCTCCCATTAAACCACTTGATACAACCAAGAATTTACCACCCACCTTTAAACCTAATGCTTATTGTCATTTTCATCTCCAAAAAAGGATGTGACACCAAACAATGTAAGCATCTCAAACACTTAGTTCAAGACCTTATTGATTAGGCTCGTTTGTCAATTGCGGGTGTTAATGATCAAGGCAATAAGTTTGTCACACCCCCTAAGAAAAATTTATAAATTTTTAATAACCCTATGCCTAAACACAATGTTTCATTTTTCAAGGCTAGTGAATGTTCAAACACTCATGTGATGAACATCAATACAAATAATGAACAACATGATATAACTCCAAATGTTACCCAAGTTAATCCTATGGATGAACTTGTGGGTATGATAGAAGTTGTCCCTCATAAGGGCCAAACCAACAAATTTCTTGATATTACCTTTTCTTCTTGTGATATACTTAAAAAGGTTCCTAATGGTCCTCTTCACATAGCTGACATAATCTATGATAAGCCCACTAATGGGATATTAATAGATCCCACCTGTGCTGAGAATGTGATCGCGAAAGAGTTTTTAGTATTACATGATCTTTATCAAGATAATTATAAAAACCAACTGCATGGATTAAAACACATACTAGTTTTTCGTGCCTTATGATTGGATTGATCATACTCCCATTACAGATAGGACCCAAAGCTTTG
Organism: Sequoia sempervirens; assembly: GCA_007258455.2. Classification (NCBI taxonomy): domain Eukaryota; kingdom Viridiplantae; phylum Streptophyta; class Pinopsida; order Cupressales; family Cupressaceae; genus Sequoia; species Sequoia sempervirens. The sequence continues at coordinate 344,306,939 of VDFB02075321.1, forward strand.
GATGTAACATTTTATATCATTCCACAATTGGACCAATTTCTTCTATTACTGGGTCATCCTTTGCTCCAGATGCTCGACAAAAGCAATTCCCTCAGTTTCTCTCAAATGTTTGAAGTTTCTACATGTCAATGAAATATTTAACATACACCATAGTGGCTTTAATCCATTATCCTGCGAAGGTATTTTTTTTTTTAGAATCCTTTTGGCCTACACCTATGGAACCCATCACCCCTTGAAAGGACTTCTTTTTCATAACCTATCATAAGTTCAAAGCCAAATGCATAACCAAATTATCTCTTCATAACATGTCCCCGTCCACTTACACTCCTCCTATTCTAGATGAAACCATGCTTTAGCCCGAGTTTGACATTGAACACACAATACAACCTCATGAGCACTTAGTCATAAACACTTCCCCTCCATCTCTTAAATACCTAAGATAAAATGAAACCAATCTTGTCATGCCTCCTCACATTAAACAAGTGTATAAAGCTAAAGAGAAAGTGATTGACCAATCTTCTTCAATTTCTTACATTCTTCCCCCTCTGGAGCAAAAGGAACCTATGATGGATCAACTCGCTCTTACACCTCAACAACTTCAAAATAAAATAGAATGAAACCACAGTGCTAGGGAGCGTAGGCATCATCGTCATCTTCTTGCTTGTCAGTCTCGAATGGAAGAAAGCAAAGAAAACCAACCTCCGCATTTGACATAAGCAATAGATGATCACCCTCTTCCTCCTGACCCATCATAAGATAATATAGTCCAGCCCTCACAAAAAAATGATTTGATCCAACAACGACAACTTTTGATACATTCATCCTTGGAAATAACCCTTCGTCCTCTTATCATAATCAATCTTGATGATTATGATGAGGAGGAGATTACAAAAATATATGAAGAAGTGCATAAAGATGTAAATTCTTTATTTTCATCTACCATCAGCTTAAATGATAAATCTTCTATACCAAAGTGAAGAACCTGGTACATCCCCTAGTATGACACTTGCAATTCTTCCTTTGGAAATTCAACCATCCTTGTATTATATTGAACATGATTGGGAGGTGGATGACTTGTTAGATGATTGACTTGCATTTTCCTTACTAACCTTTTATATTCATTTTCATTTTTCTTTTCTTTTTTCTTTGATTTTTATTTTATGTGTGTATTGTTTTCCCCTATCATGTGTGTTTGATGTTTTCTCTCTCTTTGTGCACTTCCTCTATTTGTACCTCTATTCTTCTGTATTTCAACCTTTTCCTTTTGTTTTTTTCCTTTTCGGGATGATGCAAAGCATTGAGATGCCTTATGTCTCTTCCATGTTGACCCAAAAGGTCCTTTTCCTTTTCCATTTTTTCTTTTGTGTTTTCCTTTCGAGGATGATGCAAAGCATTGAGATTCCCTATGTCTCTTCTATGCTAACCCAAATGGTCCCTTTTCCTTTTCCTTTTCTATATTTTCTTGTGTTTTCCTTTTGGGGATGATGCAAGGCATTGAGATTGAAATATATCCTTCATGTTGACCCAAAAGCTATTCCTTTTCTTTTTCCTTTTTGTTTTCCTTTTGCTTGTGTTTTCCTTTTGGGGATGATGCAAATATTTGAGAGCACAATGTGTCTTCCATGTTCACCCAAAATGGACTTTTTTTTTCCTTTATTTTTTCTCTCTTTGTGTCATTCTTCTAGTTCTATGTGCTTTGGCGAATGATGACAGTTCTGAGCTCTTTCATAAAAAAATTGCAGCAACAAACATACTGATCCCAAATCCATAGATCCCTTATGTGTTTGGTGTGTTCCTTTTGTGGGGGGGAAACTCCATTTTCTTTTGTTCTCTTTTTTTTTTACATGATGCAGCTTAACTTAGAAACATGACTTGGCATAGGGGCTTTCCAAGTTGGCTCTCATGTCTTATTTTATTTTTTCATCTTCTTTCCTTCACTACTTTAAAGTAATTGCTCATAGAATGGTGTGTAGCAATTCCTTTAAAGTGAGGGGAAAAGATTGGCATAATTCCATTTGCAATTTTGGTTCTTAGTGTAACCTTATCAGTTCATATGATGCGTTTGTCACTTTGTGCATGAAATTGGGTGTGATGTCCTTTATAAATGTGATCTATCTTAGAATATTACATTCCTCTTAGTTGTTTGATGTGATGCACTGCATCCCATAAGTTGTGAGTATTTTATTCTTTGATTGGTCCTCTCTTGGAGACATTAGACACAATGTTCCCTAAGTGATACACCTTGCATGAACTTAACAAGATTCCTTTGAACATCTTTTTCATTTTACATTTTTACATTTTACATTTTACATTTTACACCCTTGCCACCTTGCATAATGGAACTTGCATGCTAGTAATACCTTGCTCTTTTCTCATGAGTTCTAACCATACAAAGGTTTTCTTTTCTCATTAAGCACAAACCAAAATTCTCCCTTGTGGCACCTTTTTAAAGTTATCAGGAGGTATAACTTTAATATGGTTGAGCGGGAAGCCCATTCAGTGGCACGACTTTCCCCATAGCCACCTATGTGTTTGTGAGTACCCACCAACTAGTGTATGTACTTCACCTTTTTGGGTTTTCTAACCTAATAGACCAAGATGAGTTTTGTTGCCCCACAGTGAATATGTGTTCCATAGAAAAACAACCCCTTGTCATTTTCATGGCCTTTTAGGTCTGTCTTCAAGATGCTTGGTCCTTTTTTCTTTGATTTATTGATGCAATATGGTCCTTAAAATTCAAATAGTGACGTCTTGTGAAGGTATCCATGGGATCTTCATCCTGGGTGCTTGATCATCCCTCTTGATCATTTCCATTCCATCTTGCTAACATAAGTGCATTGGGACCTCTCTCTCTCTCAATATACATGGCTACTTTAGTGTAAGTTTGAAGCAAGTTCATCCTCTCACTAAAGTGGGGTTTAAATGTGTCATGGACAAATGGACCCTTGTCATTTTCATGGCCTTTTAGGTTTCTCTTCACGATGCTTAGTCCATTTTTCTCTAATTTATTTATGCAATATGGTCCTTAAAATTTAAATTGTGACATCTTGTGAATGTGTTGTGAAGTGTTGTAAAATATTTTTACACCTATCTAGACTCTATTTATTACAATTTACCTAAAAATCACCTTTTCATCACTTATCAAGTCCTATTTTTATGTGTTGTAAAGTATTGTAACAAGATTTCATGCTTTTCTAGGCTTAATATCACTATTTATGCCTTTCTTATGCTATATTTGAACCCTTTATACCCTTATAAGGCTTAATTAAGTTTGTTTTTAAATGTAAACCTGAAAAACAACATTTGATGCAAGATAATTCCCAACACCCACTTTCAAGTCCAAGGTGGGACCCATTCGCCATGGGTGGTGAACGAGTCCCTCTTGGGACAAAACTAAAAATATTTCAAATTTTATTTCATTTTTTTATTTAAAAACACCTTATATTTCACTATGATGAGGTATCATCAGGTTACTAAGGTACAAGCATGTATAAATATGTGTTTTTCTCCTCATTTTACATCCCCTAACTTATTCAAGCAATCTTTTCATTCATTAAAGCATTTGAGCACTTTGCATCCTATAATCAAGAACCAATAAATAATTCAAGAGCAACCATTGCTATATCATCAAATTTTCTTCAACAAGGGTTTTGTATGTTGATAGCTAAATAGTAGATTTTTGGCACCTATGTACTCTCTAACTCTTATAGGGTTTTTCACCTAAAAGGAGAGAGCTTAGGGAAAAATGTGAAGGGTTTCATTCAAATTATGTTACGCATGATGTTATTTAGACTAAATGAAATGATCTAGATGAAACTAAGCCATGAAATTTATTGAATATGAATGCAAAACCTAAGAAATAAGTGATGTTTGAAAACACATTGTCTAATACAACAATGAAGTAGAAATGAATGTAAAACATAACATAAATGAATGAAACTGGAAATGTGCACCTAAGATAAGGATGAGGACTAGAAATTACTTCTATAATGATGTTGATGCTAAAATTTAGACCTGGTGGGATTCATTCGCCATTCTGGCTAAATTAGTCTAGGTTCTAGAAAACTATACCGTGGTCCGTTCTAGCTAAATGGGTGTCTGAATCTCCAAAAATATTCAAGAAACATGTATACTAGGACTCATTCACCACTATATGAAAATTATTCCATTCTACATTTTTGAAAACTCAAAAATGTAATATGTAGCTTTGAATCTGGTCAATTTGCACCTCCAAGTGTCTCGGTCTGAAACCTTAATTTATGTAGCTGTAAATGACTTTTTGTGTAAGTTTTGGCCTTGAAAAAGTGGAGATGAATTCAAAACAATTTCAAAGTAATCTTCAATAATTTCCAAGCCATCCAAGCACCTAAATCTGCAAACACACAATGAAAGAGAAAGAAATGGTGAATGTTAGGGCATAGTGGTTTGCCTTGGTCAAACCCCTTTTTAGGTAATTAAACCAATATGATGAAAATATGTAATGAAGCATGAAAAAATCAAAATTTTACATTTCCATGATGATTGAACTTGAATGTCTATAACAAAACATGAAGATTCTACCCTTGAATGTTTGAAAAGTGTTGCCTTGGTGACTTAGAATGACAAAACCCTAGCTTGCTTGACTCGAGATGGAAGAAAAATGATGAATGAAGTTAAGTTATTATTAATTAGGGTTTATAAGGTTGTATTCATAGGAAATTCACCTTATTTTCCCATTAATTGGATCCCTAAGGTTGACGTAGAGAAAAGTTAAACTTAAAACCTAATTTTCCCTACTAAAACCCTAAAAATGGCCCAAAATGAGACTCATTTTCCACTAATGGTGAATGGGTCCCACCTATATGGGACTAATTCACCACTAATGGTGAATGGGTCCCAAAGGGGCCATTTTTTCTAGCTAGAATGTCGAGAAGTAAGAAAATCAAGTTGATATGATGACTATGTTGGTTATTTGATAAAATTATGCCTTAGAATGCACAATATGGGGTAATAGGGGCCTATTAATGATTATGTGAATATTAATTAGGCTTTGGGACACAAAATTCAATGTGAAAGTGTGATTAAATACACTTTACAACACTAAAATGAGGTCCACATAGCCTAGGAGTGCACAAGAACCAATGTGAATGTGAAAGACACATTACAACACTAGTTTAGCATTAAATTTAATTCAAAACACTTCTAAATTAATGTAATAATGTTATTAAACACATTTTATAATGTTCAATTAGGGAGAGATAGGTTCGTTAAGTCTAGAAAAGTGTGAAAATATCTTACAACACTTTACAACACCTTTACAAGACATTGTTAAATGCATTTGGAAGGGACCCAGACCTAGTGTGGATGCATAAAAAACCTCAAAAAACTAGATTAAAACCTCATTAATTCCATTTTATCATGAATTATTCCCATATCAAGAAAAGGGTATTTTTTTCTACATCACATTTATCCCCCACTTTAGTGAGAGGATGAACTTGCTTCAAACTCACACTAAAGTAGACATTCAAGAGAGATCCACATGTACATATGCAAATGAAAAATAATTATAAAGATCAAAGAAGGTGGCCAAGGCCCCAGGATCGAAGATCCTATGTCAAGCCCCCAAGATACAAAAACATGCAATGGCAAGAATGGAAAGAAAAATTGGGTGGAAAAGATGTACTCACTTTGGGGACACATAACTTTAGGTCCTCTGTAGGGTGAGAAGTTTGAAACATACTCACAATAGGGCCATAAAACCTCTGGTTGTAAGTGGGGTGAGAAATCCCAAAAGGTGAGAAAAATATATGCTAGTTGGTATGCACTCACAAACACAAAGGTGGCTATGGGGAAAGTCATGCCACTAGATGGGCTTCTCGCTTAGCCATATCAAATTTATAACTTTAAGAATGTGCCACAATGAAAAATGGTTTTTGAGTTCTATGAGGTAAGAAAAAAATCATATGCTTGATGCTCATAGACATTGTTAATGCAAAATATTGTAAAGATTGTTCAAAGGGATTTTGTTTTATTCATGCAAGGTCTCATCTCAGGGAACATCATGCTTAATGTCTCCAAGAGAGGATAAATTCCAAAGAAGTATCATGCTCTTGGAGTGAATCAAGACCAATGACTCCACCAAGAAAAGGATGGATCGCAAGAAGAAATAAATCGCATAATGAAATGTGAGTGGTGAAGTATGCACCCACTTTAAAGCGGTTGTGAGCACTCGTACTGTGAGAAATTTCTTTAAAGTAGAAGAATAGGATATTAGAGCTTACTTGGAAATCCCTATGCCAAGTAATATGTTTTTGATAAGAGACATCATGAATAAAGGTAGTATGTCACATGCAAGCGAATCTTAAGACATGTTGTCGACATCCCAAGCTTTCTCTTATGTTCATGAAAAGTTAATGATGAGTCAAAAGAGATAACTACATGTGAAATATGAGGACAAGGCTATCAAACCCCTTACCACCACTTAGTGCATGACAAAGGTGAGCCTAGAATGGATGAAAGTGATTATCAAGTAAAGGAATTAGATGCTCCCACACAAGGTAGAGCACCACACTCCAGGAGAGGTTGAATGTTATTGTTGTGCAAACTCTTTGATAAAGTGTTGATAAGTATGATTTGTCAGATTTGGTCATGTTTTCATTGCATCTATGTGTAGGAGGAATAGTGTAACTGATACCATAACAATCTTCCAAGGTAGATGAAGTGGGTGTGTGTTTGTGAGAAGGATTGGTTTCTTTACAAGAACACAAATCCTTTGTAATGTTATGTGTCATTGCTTCATGAAGGATGGGAGTTATATTTTGCCCATCACCACCATGAGGTGATTTGGTAGAACTAAGTCAAGTGAATGAAACACAAGGTTGTTTGGGTTGAGATTGGGATATTGCACACCCCCCCTTAAAGGTAGGTGTGAAACTCCAACCACTATTAGAACTTGTGCCTAAAAATGAATTGTTTGTATATGACTCTTTGGACCATGAGGGTGAGATTTTAGAAATGTTATGGGAAGGAGGGGTAGATTCTAACAACCCCTAATTATCATAAAAGAGTTTTATTGTAGGTGAACAATTAGCATCAACTTGTATAGGTTTATTTTTTGATTCAGGACTAAAAGGATTAGGGGAGTTGTAATTTTTGTGATCAGTTGACACATAACTTTGCTCATCTGCATCAATCGCGTATATCTTGTTCTTGTATTCAAACTCCATGACACAGTGAAGGGTAGATGTTAATCCATTCATAGCATGAATCCACGGTATCCCTAGGATAAGATTGTATGGAAGGGGTGCTTGCATGATATAAATAGAGTCGGGAAACACTGCTGGTCCGACCTCAATAGGGAATGTGATCATCCAAGGTGGTTTCCTATGAACATTGTCAAAGCCAGGAATATGAACTTGATTAAGTTGAATGAACTTTTTTTCCATCACAAGTTTGTCTAAGAGGTCCATTCTACAAACATTAATTTTTGATCCATTGTCAATGAGAGTGTGCCTAATTAAAGTTTCATTAATGATCACCTTTATCATCAAGGGATCATTTTTGTGTTGAATCTCAAGTCGGGGTAAGCCATGTTTAGGGAACATGATTTCTGACTAGGTGGCTTGTATGGGACGAGGGGAGGAGATTACATTATTCATCTTTATGTAAGATTAAATCTCTTCCTTTAGTATTTCCAACATTTTATGGAAGAGAAGTTTGACTATTGGTGAAAGTTGAATGAGATCCCATACAAATATATTAGTAGGAATATTTTTAAGATCTTCAACACTAGGCACTTTTTGAGGAAAAGGTAATGGTAGAGGAGTGTTGTGTGGTCCCCTAGATGTTTGAGTCACTAAGTTACAACTTAGTGGCTGCAAAACATTATTATGATTAGATTGCATCATGAATTTCAAGAGATCTCTGAATATTTTGTTTTTTTCACTAATAGAAGGTGACTTAGGAATCTCATTAATTAAAGGAGATCCAACTTGTGTCATCATAACCTAAAATATTTTTTCTTGATTGGCATGATATGTTGGTGAAATGGATTATAATTCCACTTGAGCATCCTTACCAAGGGAAGGTTTAGTGGTTGAAGGAGATGTGTTAATGTTCATATATGTTTTCACCATGATATTCCCCAAGAAGGAGAATTTTAGGAGAACAAAAAGTCAAATGTTTTTGACATTCATAGGTTGGTTCTTCTAAAAGGACTTCATCACAAGTAGGGGAATGATCAATGGTTGAAGATTGGTTTTCAAGAGGGGTTTCCCTAGGTGAAGGGGGACAACTAAGATATTTATGGTCTTCATCGATTGTCTTGTCTAACATCAAAGTATCTACTTCACAACTAGGAGAGATACTAGAGGGAAAAAAAATGTTGTTGTCATGATCATCTAAGGTTGTGTTATGTTGGTTTTGAATGTGTTTTCCACTAAGAGAGGTAAAAGGAGAGAAACAACTAGGATTCTCAAAACTCTAATTAATTGATTCTTCTACTAAAATATCTTCATCACCAAGAGGAGAGATATTATGAGAAGAATAAGTATGAGCGTTAGGAATGTCCAAGGTTGTAGTCTCTTTCACAAAAGCACTTTCATAGGGTAGAAAATGTTTCTTAACATGTCTACATATGTAAGGTACTAACATTTTTTGAATAAGAATGAAAAGTACATGTAACCATTTCATGCAATGTTTTAGTAATATGAACAATGTATATGCAAAGATACAAAGCATTCTTATCCAATATATGCAAGATTTGGAAAATGCAAACAATGTACATGCAAGAATAAAAATAAATTTTAACAAACTATTGCAAAGTTTTAGGAATAGAAACATTGTATATTCAAAACTAAAAAGTACTTTTAATAATGTTATGCAAAATTGCATAAATGTGAGCATTTTCAGATCAAATGTTGTTTGAAAATGAAGGGATGTGAAAAATGAGGAATTTAAAATGATATTTTTGAGCTAAATTGATAAAAAAAAGTTCTCTAGAAAATTTCTATACTTATACTATATGATACTAGGAGGCTTAGGAAGCACAAAAATGAGGTTTCTGATGCAGGGATAGACAATCAATAATCTGGACAGGGATTGATTCATCCAATATGACGAATGAGTCCCATTACTGGGTTTTTACAAAATTTTAAGAAATTTTGAAGTTTTTTTTATGTGTTTAATGTTGTAATATGTAGACCTTAGATGGAGAAGTAGAATTTTAGAAATTTTGAAGGAAATTGTATGCAAAAATGCAAGCCAAATGCACTTTTTTCTAATGCAAAAAGTTGAAATCCTAGATGAAAATTAACCAATGCAAGATAGGATTAGGAAGAAAATGGACTCCAAATAAGAAAATAATATGTTCAAAAATAAGGTTCACCAAAACGAACCATATATTTTTGGCACCTATGTACTCTCTAATGCTTCTAGGGTTTTTCACATAAAAGGAGAAAGCTTAGGGGAAACATTTTAAGGGGTTCATTCAAATTATGTTATGCATGATGTTATTTAGACTAAATTAAATGATATATATGCAAATATGCTATGAAATTGATTGAATATGAATGCAAAAACTAAGAAACAAGCGATGTTTGAAAACACACTATGTATTTCAATAATGGACTAGAAATGAATGAAAAACTTAATAGAAATGAATGAAACTAGAAGTGTGCACTTGAGATATGGATAAGGACTAGAAATTAATTAGTCTTGGTGGGACTCATTCACCATTCTAGGTGAATTATTCCTAGTTCTAGAAAACTATACCAAGGCCCGTTTTAGCGAAATGGGTGTCGAAATCTCCAAAACTCTTTAGTAAATAGGTACAGTGGGACTCATTCACCACTTTGGCTGAATTAGTCCATTTTTTCTATTCTGAAAACTCAAAAATTTAATTTGTACCTTTCAGTCTACTCAATTTGCACCTCTAGGTGTCCCAATTTGAAACCTTGATTTCCGTAGATGTAAATGACTTTTTGTGTAATTTTTTGCCTTGTAAAATTGGATATGACTTCAACAAGTTTTCAAACTAATATTCAATAATTTCCAAGCCATCCAAGCACCTAAATCTGGAAATGCACAATAAAAGAGAAAGAAATGGTGAATGTTAGGGCATAGGGGTTTGCCTTGGTCAAGCCCCTTTTTAGGTAATTAAAGCAATATGATGAAAAGATGTAATGAAGGATGAAACCATGGAGTTGCTACCTTTCCATGATGATTGAACTTGAATTTCTGCAGCAAAACATGAGGATTTGACCCTTGAATGTCTGAATAGTATTACCTTAGTGACTTAGAATGACAAAACCATAGCTTGCTTGATTTGAGATGGTAGGAAAATGATCTATGAAAATTTATTATGAATTATGGTTTATAAGGTTGTATTTATAGGAAATTCACCTATTTTTCCTATTAATTGGATCTGTAAGGCCAACATGGAGAAAAATTGAACTTAAAAGCTAATTTTTTCCCATGAAACCTTGAAAATGGCTCAAAATGGGACTCATTCACCACTAATGGAAAATGGGTCCCACCTAGATGGGACTAATTCACCACTAATGGTTAACGGGTCCCCTAGGGGCCATTTTTTCTAGCTAGAGTGTCGAGAAGTTAAAAAATTAGGTTTATAAGATGATTATGTTGGTTATTTGATCAAGTTATGCCTCGAGATATAAAATATGGGGTAATAGGGGCCTATTAATGATGATGTAAAGAGTAATTAGGCTTTGGGACACAAAATTCAATGTGAAAGTGAGTAAATGCACTTTACAATAGTAAAATGAAGTCCACATAGCCTAGGAGTGCACAATACAACACTAGTTTAGCATTAAATTTAATTCAAAAGCCTTCTAATTTGATGTAATAATGTTATTAAACAAATTTTATAATGTTTAATTAGAAAGAGATAGGTTCATTAAGTCTAGAAAAGTGTGAAAGTATTGTGCAACTCTTTACAACACCTTTACAAGACATTGTTAAATGCATTTGGAAGGGTCCAAGACTTAGTGTGGATGCATAAAATGCCTCACAATGCTATATTACAACCTAATTAAGTCCATTTTATCATGAATTATTCCCATGTCAAGCAAAGGGTATATTTTTCTATGGAACAATATCACTTGATTGTTATTTATTTATCATTCTCTTTCGTTTCATTATTTTCATTAAGGGTTTGGTTACCAAAGTGGGATTTGACTAGGGAAAATCCTTATAACCTAATCCTTGACCATTTCCCCTTTTGCATGTGTGTTTGTAGACTTGTGTATGTATATTTGACAAGAATTTAGGTGTTGAAATGTGGACAAGAAGTCAACAAAGTGCTTCAAGTCAAATCAACCTCATTTCAATCTTGGAGAAGACATTCTATCCATTTTTTGCATAATTAACTTCGTTAACCCGACAAGCAAACAACCTCAGATCTGGTGTTGTAGAATTGATCCCTGATTTCTCATAATTTTGGAAGATTGATTCACCATTAGTGGTGAATGAGTCCCACCTTAAGGATGGAAATCCTTATTTTTTTAGATTCTAGATCTTGACACTCAAAAACTAGTTTCTGATAGTTTTCATTAGAAGCAGGAATGATTTTCCATCAGTGGCAAATGAGTGCAACTAGTTATTTTTTGTTAACTCAATTAGTATTCAAAAGATTCTAGATTCTCTATTCTCTACCTAGGTGTACTCTGAATCAACCTTTTTCTATTTTGTTTTGCATTTTCTCATTCTTAGTTCATGTTTTCATATCACATTATGTTTTCCAACGTTGCATAATTCTTAGGTTTTGCATACATAATAAGTTAAATAGATCATCCAATTGAATTTAGATCATCTCATTTAGTATTAATTGTAGCATCATACATTGCATAGTTTGAGTGAACCTAGCATGGATTCCTTTGCATAGGGTTTACCTCTCTCTTTTTAGGTGAAACATCCTAAGAGTGGAAGAGTAGCCTATATTCCCTACCCAAAAGAATTTATGGTTCATTTTGGTGAACCTACATATTGAACACTTTATATTTCTGATTTCAATTGCATCTTGCATCCTAGACTTCATTTACATCAACATTCAATTAGGGTATTGTTTCATTTTTGCATCCTAGAGTTTCTCAAATTGCATTACTGAAAGACTCATTGAGATTTTATTTTTGCATAACATCTCATTTAAAAAATTGAAAATTTGCATCTACATCCTTTATTGGCATCTAAGAAGCATTCAATTCACCTTAAATTTTCCAAAAAACACAAAAAAATCTCATAGTTGGATTCATTCGCCACCCTGGGAGAACCGGTTCACTTGCACATTTCATCTTGCACTTTCAAGCATTTTCTGGGTATTTCCTGCATTTCTATTTTTTATAATTCTTTCTATTTTACTTTCTATATTCTATGCTTGCTTCTATTTCTTGCATTTAAGTTTATTTGCATTCATTATCATCATGGCATTCTCTTCTCATTAGTTTTGGAATTCATTAAAATCCTTGGTAGACATGTTCAATTGTGCCTTTGGTTATGATCTAGGTAATGACCTTGAGCTTCCACATGCTCCTTCAAGTCCTCATGATTTTCCTCCTCATAATGTTGACATCATTGGTGAAGATGATGCTAGCATGAAAAAGTTATTAAATGAATTTCTTGATAACCTTGAAGCCAATGCAACCTTTTACCCATCAATGAAACCACTAGATCTTCCTACTATTGCACCTTCTTATCACTTTGGATACCTGCATCTTGAAACTCAAGAAGGACCTAAGATCCCTCAACCAAGTGGACCTAGTTCCTCTCAACCAACACATCATCAACCATTTTATGATAAAAAAGTCACAAACACTCCCATTAACCCTGAAGATACATATGGAAAAGGCATTACTATCTTAAGCAAACAAGACTGTGACACAACACATGAACATGGCATTCACTAACTTCTTGAACAAAAACCAGCAAAAGAAAACCCCATAGGATTAGGATATCAATATCCTCCTCATCCTGACATGCCTCCTTTTGAATATTGCAGACTTTAAGATGATGGTATTGTGATCTTTGATTCTCCTCCTAACTTCAACATTCTCGTTCCACATGAACAACCTTTACATGATTCTGATGGCAAGGATGCTAGGATCCCCATGGGTCCTCTTCCTAATTATGTTCATGAAAAAAGAGAATCTAGAAAACAAAAATGGCCTTATAAACTAAAAATAATCAAGTTACCTACTCATCCTCCACCTGAGTGTGAAAGGAGACTTCAAGTACTTTAAAAAAAAGGTCTTATACTTTTTCCACCTATGAATAGGTTGGTCATTTGTCCTAAATATTTTAATAAACCATTTTGAAAATATCACCGTGTTCTTGGACATCAAACTGAAGAATGTCAAACATTGAATGACATACAATTGAACAGGTATCACTTCACTGATACTAAGTGCTTTCCTATTATTCCTTAAAACAAAACTTTTATCATTCCATAGTTGTATAATTTTCTATTGTCACTATTGCATGATCTTTTCATGGCACACACCTTGGCTCATTCTTTCTTCACACTTTGTGGGGGGAAAGAAGTTGTTAGCCTTGTCATGGTAATTCACTTGTCTTTTTCTCTTAACTATTTTATTAATTTTCCACTTATATTACTTAAGATTGAGAAACCAATAACTTAGTTAATGGTTGACTTACATTTGTATTACTCGCCCATTTCCACTTTTCATGTATGTGTGTATCGTGTTCCCCAATATCGTTTATTTGATACATTTCTTTGTACACTTCTTCTATTTGTACCGATATTATTCTATATGTTGTGCATTGCATTTTTCACTCTTTGTTTTGTGTTTTTCCTTTTGGGAATGACGCAAAGCGTAGAGATGCCCTATGTCTCTTCCATGTTGACCCAAAAGGTCCCTTTTCCTTTTTACTTTGTCTTGTGTTTTTATTTTGGGGATGATGCAAGACAATGAGACCATAATGTCTCCATGTTGACCCAAAAGATTTTTCTTTTTTCCTTTTCATTTTCTTTTCGCTTGTGTTTTCCTTTTTGGAATAATGCAAAGCATTGAGACCGTAATGTATCTTCCATGTTGACCCAAAATGGACTATATTTTTCCTTTTATTTTTTCTCTCTTTGTGTCATTTCTCTATTTCTATGTGCTTTGGGGAATGATGACAGTTTTGAGCTCTTTCATATAAACATTGCAGCAATGAACATATTGACCCCAAATCCATAGATCCCTTATGTGTTTGGTGTGTTCCTTTCTAGGGGGGAAACTCCTTTTTCTTTTGTTTTCTCTTTCGTTTAGATGAAGCTTCCTAACTTAGAAACATATGACTTGGTATAGGGTTTTCTGAGTTAGCTCTCATGTCTTGTTTTTCCTTTTTGCATTTTCTTTCCTTTGCTACTTTAAAATAATTTCTCACAATATGGTATGGAGAAATTCCTTTAAAGTGGGGGGCATACATTGGAATAATTTCATTTGTATTCCTAGTTCTTAGTGTAGCCTTGTCATTTCATATGACGCACTCGTCACTTTGTGGATGGCATTGTGTGTGATGTCCTTCATAAGTTGGATCTATCTTAGAAAATTACATTCCTCTTGGTACCCTAATGTGACACATTACATCCCATAAGTTCTAAATATTCTATTATTTGATTGGTCCTCTTTTGGAGCCATTAGACACAATGTTCCCTAGGTGATAGACCTTGCATGAACTTAACAAGACTCCTTTGAACATCTTTTATATTTTACATTTTTAGATTTTTTCATTTTACATTTTTTTTGCCACCTTACATAACAAAACTTGCATTCCTATGGTACCTTACTTTTCTTTCATGGGTTCTAAGCATATGGATCTTTTCTTGTCTCATGAAGCAAAAACTGACATTTTCCCTTTGTCGCACCTTGTTAAAGTTATCAGAAGGTATAACTTTAATATGGTTGAGCAAGAAGCCCATCCAGCGGCACGACCCTCCCCATAGCCACCTTTTTGTTTATAAGTGCATACCAAATAGTGTATCTATCTTAAATTTTTGGGTCATCTCACCTGATAGACCACCATGAGTTATATTTCCCCAAAGTGATTATGTATTCTCTTTTTTAGACAAACAGCCTAGATATAATCGACAACTAGTTGGACAGATGACAAAAGGCTTCATCCAATTCTTTCATCTCTAAACTTGTGTGTTCCTTTGTTCATATGTTTAGTTTTCAATGGGATCTTCATCCTGGGTGCTTGATCATCCCTGTTGATCATTTCCATTCCATCTTGCTAACATAAGTGCATTGGGTCCTCTCTCTCTCTCGATATACATGGCTACTTTAGTGTAAGTTTGAAGCAAGTTCATCCTCTCACTAAAGTGGGGTTTAAATGTGTCATAGAAAAATGGCCCCTTGTCATTTTCATGGCCTTTTAGGTTTCTCTTCATGATGCTTGGTCCATTTTTCTCTTATTTATTGATGCAATATGGTCCTTAAAATTCAAATTGTGACGTCGTGTGAAGGTGTTGTGAAGTGTTGTAAAATATTTGTACACCTTTCTAGACTCTATTTATTACAATTCACCTAAAATTCACCTTTTCATCACTTATCAAGTCCTATTATGAAGTGTTGTAAAGTATTGTAACAAGATTTCAAGCTTTTCTAGGCATAATTTCACTATTTACACCTTTCTTATGCTTTATTTGACCCCTTTATGCCCTTATAAGGCTTAATTAAGTGTGTTTTTTAATATATACCTGACAAACAACATTAAATGGAATATAATTCTTGACATCCACTTTCAAGTCCAAGGTGGAAACCATTCTCCATGGGTGGTGAATGACTCCCTCTTCACATAAAATTCAAAATATTTCAAATTTTCTTTTGTATTTTTATTAAAAAACACCTTATGTTGGCCTATGATGAGGTACCATTGGGTTACTAAGGCACAAGTGTGTATAAATATGTGTTTTTCTCCTCATTTTACATCTCCTAACTCATTCAAGCAATCTTTTCAATCATTAAAGCATTTTAGCACTCTGCATCTTATAATCAAGCATCAATCAAACATTCAAGAACATCATTGTTATATCTTCATATTTTCTTCAACAAGGGTTTGGTAAGTTGATAGCACTTGCTTGTTATTTTTTTATCATTCTCTTTCATTTCATTATTTTCATCAAGGGTTTGATTAACAAAGTGGGATTTGACCAAGGCAAATCCCTATAACCTAACCCTTAACCATTTCCCCTTTTGCATGTGTTTTTGTAGACTTGTGTATGAATATTTGAAAAGCATTTAGGTGTGAAAAAGTGGAAAAGAAGTCAACAAAGTTCTTCAAGTCAAATAAATCTCATTTCGAGCTTGGAGAAGACATTATGTCTATTTTTTGTAGAATTAACTTCATGAAGCCGATAAGCATACAACCTTAGATCTAGTGTTGCAGAATAGTCCCCGGATTTCAAAGAAATTGGGGAGAGGATTGATTCACCATCAGTGATGAGTAAGTCCCACCTTAAGGCTCAAAATCTAGATTTTGTTAGATTCTGGATCTCAACACTCAGAAACTAGTTTTTGATAGTTTCCATAAGAAGCAAGACTGATTCACCATCAGTGGTGAATGAGTCCCACTAGTGATTTTCAGTGATCTCGGTTAGCATTCAGAAGGTTCCAGATTCTCCATTCTCTACCTAGGTGCACTCTGAATTATCCTTTTTCTATTATGTTTTGCCTTTTTTATTCTTAGTTCATATTTTCATATCACATTTTGTTTTCCAACATTACATAATTCTTAGGTTTTACATACATAATCAGTTAAATAGATCATCCAAATGCATTTAGATAATCTCATCTAGTCTTAATTACATCATACACTACATAATTTGAGTGAACCTAGTGTAGATTCCATTGCATAGGGTTTATCTCTCTCCTTTTAGGTGAAACATCCTAAGCATGCAAGAGTAGCCTATAAGCCCTACCGAAAAAAAACTATGGTTCAGTATGCATTCTCTTTTTCTCACAAACAACCTAGATCTAATTTACATTTAGTTGGACAAATGATCAAAGATCAATCCAATTTCCCCTTTTCTTCTTTCATTTCACACTTACGTTCCTTTGTTCTTATGTTTAGTTTTCCATGGGATCTTCATCCTAGGGGGTTGATCATCCCTCTTGATCATTGTCATTCCATCTTGCTAACATAAGTTCATTTGGATCCTTCTCGATGTGCATGGCTAATTTAGTGTGAGTTTGAAGCAAGTTCATCCTCTCACTAAAGTGAGGGCTAAATGTACCATACAAAAATGGCTCTTGGACATTTACATGGTCTTTTAGGTCTTTCTTTCATGATGCTCGATCCATTTTTCTTTGATTTAATGTTGTAATATGACTTAAACATTCATATTTGGTCCTTAAAATTCAAATTATGACATCTTTTGAAGGCTTTGTAAACTGTGGTAAAAGATTTCTACACTTTTCTACACTCCATTCATTACAATTCACCTAAAAATCACCTTTTCATCACTTATAAAGTCCTATTTTGAAGTGTTGTAAAGTCTTGTAACAAGATTTCATGCTTTTATAAGCCTAATTTCACTATTTACACCATTCTTATGCTTTATTTGACCCCTTTATGCACTCATAAGGCTTAATTAAGTTTTTTTTTAATGTAAACCTGACAAACAACATTAAATGTGACTTAATTCCTAACACCCACTTTCAATTCTAAGGTGGGACCCATTGGCCATGGGTGGCGAATGAGTCCCTCTTGGCTCAAAATTAAAAATAATTCAATTTTTCTTTTGGGTTATTATTCAAAATTACCTTATGTCATCCTATGATGAGGTATCATCAGGATACTAAGGCACAAGTGTGTATAAATAAGTGTTTTCTTTCTCATTTTACATGTCCTAATTCATTCTAGCAATCTCCTCATTCACTAAGCTTTCAAATCACATTTGAGCACTTTGCATCATTCAATCAAGCATCAATCAAGTATCTTGGAGTAACCATTGACATATCTTTAGATTTCTTCAACAAGGTTTTGGTGAGTTTGGGACATTTGCAAGTTTTTTATTCATCTTTTCTTGTTCATTTCATTCCATTTCTTCATTAAGGGTTTGATTGCCAAAGTGGGATTTGACCAAGGAAAATCCATATAACCTAACCCTTAACCATTTTTCCCCTCTTGCATGTGTGTTTGTAGACTTGTGTATGCAGATTTATTAAGCAATTAGGTGTTGAAAAGTGGAAAATAAGTCAAAAAAGTGTTTGAATTCAAATTAAACCTATTTCAAGCTTAGAGACAACCTATAGTCTATTTTATGTAGACTTGACCCCCTCAACCCAACAAGAAGACAATATCAGATCTGGTGTTATAAAATCAGTCCCTGATTTCATAGAATTTTGGGAGAGGACTAATTCACCATCAGAGGAAAATGAGTCCCACCTTAAGGCTTGAAAGTTTGATTTTGTCAAATCCCAGATCCTGACAGTTGGAAACTAGTTTCCAAAAGTTTTTGTCAAAAGCATGACTGATTCACCATCATTGATGAATGAGTCCCACTAGTGATTTTCACTTATTTCTATCATCATTCAAATCACTCTAGATTCATCATTCATTACCCAAGTGCACTCTGATTCATCCTTCTTCTTTTCTATTTGGCATTTGTTTATCTTTTAGTTCATGCTTGCATATCACATTGTGTTTTCAAATATTGCACATTTCGTATGTTTTACATTCATAATTAGTCAATTGCATTGTTTAGTTGCATTTAGATCATCTCATTTATTCTTAATCACATCATACATACATTAGATTGAGTGAACCACAATGATTTTGAGTGAGGTTTATCTCTCTCCTTTTAGGTGAAACATCCTAAGAGTGCAAGAGTAGCCTATAAGCATCATCCCTAAAAAAATAATGGTTTATTTTCAGAGGAGGTGGATTGAATAAGAATCCTCAGTTTAGTTTTCTAAAAAAATTTGTGTTGTTTTGGTTGCTTTGCTCAGACTTCTGATGTTGGTTAGAAGTGGACTTTGAATCACAACTAGTAACCAAGTTGTGATAGTCACAAAGGGTTGTGCATAAATGCATGAATGAAGGAAATTTAATCATAGTCAACTTATCCTGAAGATGATTTTGTAAGTTTTCAATAAAAATCTTTTGAAGATGTGAATCAGGAATCTTGACATCAAATTGACCATACAATGGTTGATAACGTGAAATGAAATCAATTACTTTTTAATCTGTGTTTTCTTTACATTACATTGAATCAACCATTTTCTTTTTGGGAGTAATATGGACTTGGAAATGACTTACAAAGGCATCCACAAGTTGATTAAATGACTAGATTGAATGATTGGGTAAGTTTGAAAACCACTCCAATGCAATGTCCTTTAAGGTCCTAGGAAACATTTTGGCTAATAGTTTATCGTCAAGAAAAAAATCACTACACAATGCTATATAGGCATTCACATGATTAGTAGGATCTCCTTTACCTTCATACTTCTCAAACATAGGCATCAATTCACTATGATGTTTCTATTCTTAAGATCTCTAGAGATAATGGGCTACTTCTGACATGATATGTGGGTGGGGCATTTTGACTTTGGGTAATGGTTGATATTTTTTGTTGCATTAATGAAACAATGTTAAAGAGTTTTGTAATGATGGGGTCAGTGTAAGTGGTATGAGGTGGAAGAGAGAATGGTGATGGAGTGTATGTAATGTTAGGAGAACTAAAGGGAACACTAAGAGGGGTGAAGGTAGAAGATGGAACATTTGATGCCACAAAAGAACTAGGAATGCTAGTTGGAATAGCGAAAGGAGTCACATGAATGACCTAGTGCATGGTTGTTGTAACTTGAGGAGTGGTATAGGTTGGTATGGATGCTATGCTTGAAGGAGGAGGAATGTGAGATCCTCCTTGGCTCACAACAATGTTTGTTGTATATTTCAGCAATTCTTTTCATAACTTGTAAACCATTGAATCACTTTCAATCAAGTGATGAAGGTTTTCTATGGAAGTTATAGCAGTGCTGAAAGTGTTTTCAAGACTTAAATCTTGTTGCAAATGTGAAAAATCCTCATGAATACTAATGAATTTTTCTTGCGGAATGGAATTATTTTGTGTGTCAACATGCATTGGATGTGAAGGTAAATGCATAGTTGTCATAGTATCCATGCTTAATGTACCATTTTCCATACTAGGAGTAGGAGCTCTTGAGATCCCAAGGTCCACAACGAAAGTGCTATCGTGGGAAGCCATGAGTCTAGAGCTTTGTCTCACTAAAGTATTATCAATAGTGCACCAAATGCTCATACAAGTACCACAGAATATGGGGTGAATGCAAATGCAAACTAGGAATAAAAAAATGCTAATGACATAAATTTTGTAAACTGAAACAAGAAGATAGTAACAGGAAATAGAAATGTGGGAAGTACTATGAAAATGCCAAAAAGTTCAATGTAGAAAATGCAACAGAACTGATTTGTCTAGGGTGGTGAATGAGTCCAGGCATGGATTTTTTTATGTTTTTGAACTAAAAATTTAAAATGATTTTAATGCTCTTTAGATGTAGAATGAGGATGCAAATTTATGCTTGTAGTTTTTTAATGATTTGATATGCAAAAATGAAATATATATTATTCTTTCACTAATACAATTTGAGAAACCCTAGGATGCAAAAACAAAACAAAACCTAATTGAATTTCGATGAAAAGGAAACCTAGGATGCAAGATGCAATTGAAATCAGATAGATAATGTGTTCAATATGCAGGTTCGCAGAAATGAACCATCAATTTTTAGGGTGACTATGGACTTCTCTTGCACTCTTAGGATCTTTCACCTAAAAGGAGAGAGATAGAACCCTAAAATTGCAGTGGCACACTCAAATTAAGGAATGTAATATGAAATTGAGACTAAATGCAATGATCTTAATGCAACTAAGCTATGAAATTGATTGATTGTGAATGCAAAACTAATGAAATATGTAATGTTTGAAAAACACGGTGAGGTGTGCAAGAATGAACTAAAACATTAACAAACAAACAAAAAAATTGAAATAGGTTGAACAGAATTAACCTGGGAATTGGATGTTGAATCTGGAAGGCTATAAAAATAGGCAGAAATCATTGTAAATCACTAGTGGGACTCATTTGACACTAATGGCGAATCAATCCTACTAATGACAAAAACACTTGAAACTGCTTTTCAATAGTCAAGAATTGGATTCTAAAAAAATCAACTTTCTCAATCCTCAGGTGGGACTCATTTGCCATTGATGGTGAATCAGTCCTCCTCCAAAAAATTGTAAAATTAAAGGCCAATTCTATAGCTCTAGATTTTCACTTATCTTATTGTTAGGTTCACGAAGTCAAATTTGTAGAAAACTAACTATAGGTTGTCTCTAAGCTTGAAATAGGGTTTAGTTGACTTGAAATAATATGTTGACTTCTTTTCCACTTTTCAACACTTAATTGCTTGAAAAATCTGCATACAAAATTCTGCAAACACACATGCAAAAGGGAAAAAATGATTAAGGGTTATAGTATAGGGATTTTCCTTTGTCAAATCCCACTTTGGTAATCAAACCCTTAATAAAGAAATGAAATTAAATGAGCAAGGAATGATGAATAAATAACATATAAATTTCCTAAACTCACCAAAAATATTGTTGAAGAAGTCTCAAGATTTGTCAATGGCTGCTCCAAGATGCTTCATGTTTGCTTGAGTGAATGATGCTTGAATGTAATTGAATGAAGTAGTGAATGAGTGAACTTGATGAATGCTTGAATGAATGAGGGTTGAAATGAGGAGAAAAATAGTTATTTATACACACTTATGTCCTAATAGTCCAATAATACCTCATCACAGGCTAACATAAGGTCTTTTTGAATAAAAATGTGAAAGAAATTTTGAATTATTTTGAATTCAAAGCCAAGAGGGACTCATTCACCACCAATGGCAAATGGGTCCCACCTTGGGCTTGTAAGTGGGTGTCAGGAATTAACTTTCATTTAATGTTGTTTTTTGGGTTTACATTCAAAACTACACTTAATTAATTCTTATGAGTGCACATAAAGGGGTCATGTAAAGCATAAGAAAGGTGTAAATAGTGATAACAAGCCTAGAAAAGTATGAAATCTTGTTACAAGACTTTACAACACTTTAGAATAGGACTTGATAAGGGATATAAAGGTTATTTTTAGGTGAATTATAATGAAAAGAGTCTAGAAAATTGTAGAAATGTGTTACAACACTTCACAACACCTTCACAAGATGTCATAATTTGAATATTTATGACCTAATCTAAATGCTTAAGTTACATTGCAACATTAAATCAAAGAAAAATAGGTCAATCATCACAAGAGAAAGACATAAAAGACCATGAAAATGTCAATGATCCATTTTTCTATGGTACAAGTAGCCTAAGAATAGGCATGTAACTCCACTAATCTAAGATATGTAGCATGTAAAATTAAATGTATTTATAAGTATAAAATGAAACAAACCTAAGAAATATTATCTTCGTAGAATATTATCTAGAAGGAATATTCTATAGTAACACCCACTTGAAGCATATATTAGGTGGATACAAAGAAATTGTGTCCCAACAACTATTCCTAGTGAGGCACTCAAGTACAAGAAACTATGAAAAATGAAGAAAGGAAGAAACATTAATGGGGAAAATCTCCCCCAAAAAAGAGAGAAAAGAAGAACTAACTAGAAGGACCCCCTCGAGGAGGATGAACTCTTTGAATGTTGGTCAAATTCTCTAGGTGGTGTTCTACTAGAAAGAATCTTAGGATTCTCTCTATGAAGCATCCTTAGAGTCTTATATACCAAGAAGTGCAATAACAAACTAACTTTTAGAAGAGGAAGATGAATCTACTTCAAAGAATAACTAGAAGCTTGTGAAGAAGTAGCTTGAAAATTTGAAGTAGTAATAAGTATTGTTGAAGTGTTGGATTTTAAAAGAGGGACTCTACAAACAAGTGACATTTGATAGAAGTCAATCCCAATGAGATGGATCTTGATGAACAAGATGTATAGAATTAGAAGAATCTCTCATAGAAGAAACAAATAAATGTGGAGTAATATGTGGAATAAATGAACTATCAACACTAGATGAAGTAGAATAAACCTTAGAGAATGAATCATCAAGTAAAAAAATGAGAGATGGTGAAGACACTAGAGAAGTGATCAATCTTCCCACTTGTAAGTAAATTAGAATTTGTTGTTTTATACCATTTCATAATCTTATTATTATAATGTTCTAATTAGATAATTATTTAGATGTGGTACATCTAGGAGATGTGGTTAGCCTGCACTAGGTAATTATTTTGGGTCACTTGTAAAGTTGTATGTAATATTGGGCTAGTTGTTTTTTGTGGAGGCATAAAAAATAATTACTATTTGGGAAAAATTATTTAATAATGTGTATCAAAAAGTAAATGAAGGGTCAATGGTTTTGTGTAATCATGGTTTCGAGGAACATAGTTTTATTGTACCTCTTGGTTGTATTTATTATGATCTTGAGTCTATATAAAGAAGCATACGTTTAGTAGTTAAGGTTGGTTGAGTGAGTGGGTTGTCATAGTATTGAGTTTATCTTGTAAGTGTATATGTGAAACATGGCATGAGATGTTTAGATTTGTACATGGACACATGGAGAATGCATTGGAGAGGATCTTGATGTTTCAAAAATATTCATTGTAACTTTATAAGTGTTTAGTAGGAAAAGTGATCCTAGATCCAATTGGATTAACTAGGTGTAGTGTAGAAAAATCTATCCCTTCACATTTTCACACTTGTTTGGGACCTCCTAGCTAAAATTGAGCTTCTTTATGTCTTATTTGGTCCTATTTTGCATCCACAAGCCTTATTTAATGCATCTTTCTAAGGATGATCTTGACACATATCTAATGACCAATCATAATTCAATGATTTTGGATTGTATGGCCCAAATTTAGTGATCTAAGACTCATACGCCACCTTGGGCATATGGGTCCCACCTATGTTTCGGTGCCTGAATTCAGAATAGAACTTAACATTTCTTGAAATTTTTGTCCCAAGCCTAGGCTACTAGGACTTATGTGCCCCAATTGGCATATGAGTGCCACTTAGCTTGGACCTATTTTAAATTCAAATTCTTGGAGGGATTTTATTCTCCTAGGAGGTGATGTTAGATTATTATGTCATGTTTGGCTTCCCAATTTTGTAATTGGAGCTTTCAAAGTGATATGGAACCAGGTTCTCTTGGTATTTCTTGGTTTATTTTTAAGCAACAACTGGTTCTCAAAACTAGCTAAATGAGTAGCCAACTCTTATGTTTCAATGTTTTAGGGGGTTGGTGAATGAACAAGAGAAAGGCTTAACAATTTTCTCCTCTACAATTTAGGCTTTGTGAAACCTAAGATGGTAGTCCTATGCGATATCTAATGTGACTTCATACAATTCATGTAGCATATTAATTTAAACAAATATGCTATCTTGGTTAAGATCATTTAATTAGAAAACAAATGAGCTTAGTTTATACATCCAAGAGTGATTCGATAAAATTTGTGGGTTCTAAGATCTTGTGGTTAACCAGATCATTAAAGGGCTATCACACATTTAAGAAGGAAGTTTTTATCATATGTGATTAGGGTCATCTAAATTGTTTATCTTTTTTTTTTATAAATGAGTGATCCTTTAAACTTCGTTGATCACTTACATTTTGTAATAGGTAGAGGGTTGTTTTCTAGGGCTCTTACCATGAAGATCAATGTGGATGCATGGTGGAGTTAATAAGATAATATCAATTGTCAATCCTTAAGAATTCTTATAACCAAGATCTTAAGAAATGCAGTAAATAGAATAATGTATGATTGAGCATCAACACTATTATGATGGAAAATGTTTTCATATGATTGTATTGGGGTTTTATCAAGTTGTCCATATGATTTATCATCAACTATACTAAATAGATTATTAAAATTTAGTCTAATAAAATAGATTATTGAGACTTTCGAAATGATGACGTCGGGAATGTGCTTCTTCTTCATCATTACATTTTTTCTATTTTCCTTACTTTCCGATTTAATATTACACAAATTCTATATTATGTAAAAATAAAAATTGAAGTCGTAAATCAGATCTAAACCATAACGCACATGATAAGCTTAGAAACTCATTAATTTATAACCCATCACGTATTATATGTTGAAACATTGTTAACTTTTCAGACATGTGACTTTTGCGACGCCATAGCCCAAATCATTTGAAACGTTTAACGTATCATTTATGAATGAAATTGAGGATTTGATTAAACTGAACATGCATATTCTTGATTACCGAGAAAACATATTAAATATTACGGAATCCAGATAGATGAAAGCGTTCTGGCTTATAAAATGTTTCAATTATTAATGGAAAGGAATTGATTATATTTCCCTGTCACCGCGAATCTCAAAATATCGAAACAATTTACAAGTGTCGTGAGTTTTCATAGCGGAAAATCTTAATTAGGAAGTCGAATTCAGAATAACTCCATTCAACCTTGTGTTATCTACTGCAGCAAGTCGGATCCGGAATGTGGCCTGCACAGTTAGGACACGACGCTAACATCTCTACAATTTCAAGCAGATTATCAATCGATTTATTGTTGTTCATGCCTGGATCCGTATTCACTTTTTCCTTGAGGATTGATCGCGCAGACACAGCAAGTGAAAACATAACGTTGAGCACAAGCATCACCACCATAATTTTCAGGAGCATTGATCTCGCCATACTAACTGCTAGGACGAATTTGAAGTAATAAAAGTATTCGGTTTAGGGATAAAGAAATAAAAGCTGGGTGAATGTCTTGCGAGATACTGAGCGAAGATCGACAATGGAGATGAATAAAGAAAGTAAATGGTATTTATAGATATAGACAACGGAGTGCAAGCATATGAATAGGTCAATTTTGAAATGCGCTCAGCAAGGGTCATATTCAAAGTAGAACAATAGCGCGTTGATTGTATTTTAGTTTTGACATTTTCTACTTTAGAAATGATTTTATTCAACAATTAAAATTCTTTCTTAGAGTTTAATTTTTATTTTTTATTTTTGAAAAGGGTATAGATTTGATATTTTAGACAATCTTTGAGGATATTCAATTAATTTTGATGTAGAAAATTATAGGTAATAAAAATTTATTCTATTTTGATTTTGTAATGTTCCTTTGATATGATGATCAAATTTCTTCTAAAGTACAAATATTATTGGGAGTAGATACCTCTCTTCTTCAATTTGTATGACATGTGGATGATTCAAGGGGAAATCTTGGAGTTGGATTAAATACGAGAATTTAATGTTTGATAGTTGGATTTTGAAATACTATATGCTCTTCATACAAGTGATAACAAGCATAATTATAAAATATAAAATTATTGCTCTATTAGATCCCAGGCAAACAATATTAAAAATAAGCATGAAAATCTAATTGATGAATAAGAAGCATCCATTTGGTTCTTATATGTATTTATTTTCAAAAAAGGCTTCACTATTTCAAGTTTATGCTTAAATAGTGAAACAACTATGGATTTATTAATATTTTTTAGCAGAAGATGGAATTATGAAAAGTTGAAAGATATTAACTTTTTAGATAAGAAAATTTTGTAATGTGAGAGAATGAGTTTAGAAAGAGTTTTTTTAGTCCAAACAACATCAATAATGGGAACTTGCTATAAAATATTTTGGAAAATGAAATCAAGTGTTATTTGAGTTCAGGAGGGGAATAAAATACTTCCTTTTTTTAATAATTGTATTAAGGAAAGGATGATAAGTAATGTCATTTCATCTATTATTTCTTGTCAAGAAATCCATTTGTCATTATTCTATTATTTTAATAAGGAGTAGTTTGATATATCTCTACATTATTGAACGAAAATGGTCTTGCAATAGTGGAGGAGGAAAGAGTTATTGTAGATAACATCCTTTATTTGGTTATTAAGAATACAAATGGTTCTTATGGGGATTATGAATCCTATAGAATTGAAAAAAATAAATTCAAAGCTAAGTCTTGTAGTCTTGATGGCTCCCCTATTGATTATTTTTTAGGAATTGTAGGATATATTGAATAATGATCTTGTAAATTTTTTTTCTAAATCATAGTATAATAAAAAGATGATTAAAATAATACATTTTAACTTTTTAGGTTTGATTCCTTAGAAAGTGGGGAAAACTATTTTGATATATTTCATTTCGTAGCTCTTTGTAATGTCTTCTACAAGGTCATCACTAAAATAATTATTTATTATAAATTGATTTTAGAAATTATTTGTATTCTTTAATAAGGGGACTTGTGAATGGTCATTAGATTATAAATGGTATTGTTATTTCTTAAGGAACTATTCGTTTTATCAATTTTTCTAAGGAGAAAGCTATGTTTTGTAAGTTAGACATGTCCAAGGTTTATTTTAAGGTTAGATTGTCCTTTCATAGGAATTTTTTATTTAATTTTAGTTTATTTTTAGGGTGGATTGATTCACCTCCACAAGGATTAGAACCCCAATTCACCATTTTGGCCTTTTTATTAGGATTTGTAGTCAACTAGATTTGAGATCACTTCTAATCCACATCAAATATTTTGGATAATTGTCATATAAGACCTTGATCCCTTATCCCAATCAAGTATTTTGGTGAACTTTACTTTTTCAAACATTTTAAATCTTCTAAAATTTGGATTAGATCTTAGATTATTTGGAACCATTATTAGTCCATACATAATTGTCATAAAAATCATTGAAATGGTAAAAATTTGTTTAACATTTCCCATTCAAAAGATATATAATGTTAATTTCAACCATTACAAAATAGACCTAGTTTAGGCTTGCATTAATAAATCTAAATTAGGAGATTTAAAATCTAAAATCAAATCTAAAATTTTTTAAAACATTCATTTAGGAATGGGAAAATAGTAAAAAGGAGGAATAAGTGCATTGTTATTGTTAAAAAATCATTCAAAGTGTTAAACTTTTAGATATGTCAATTTAGGATCATTGAGTTTTTGCACTGTACAATCTAAAAGTTGTATTTCAGAGTCCATTCATTGGTTGAAGATTGTGAAAATTGTTGGCATAGTTGTCTTATTGCAAAATCGTAATTATGCTAATTTTTGGAAATTTATTTACTACCAAAACCAAACAAACACATAACAGGATACTTAAACACTATAAAAAACATCCAAAATTTGAATTCAAAAAAAATACCTTGCTAGTCTATGGCATATCGCACCCCTATCCAGTCTATTTTTGCTCAATTTTTAATGATCATAATAGCCTATCAAGATCCTCTATCCATATTTTCTTTTAGTTTTTTACCCATTTTTCTATAGCATTGTGTATCTTAGTGCATATAAATATGTTAGGAATAATTTTTTCATAATGTTTGAATGCTTTAGTAAAATATTTTCCTCTTTAAAATATCTGGGTGATATTTCATGTTGTTTGTTTGGTAATGGCTTTGATTCACATGATGAGATCCATATTCCTTCATCCCCCAATTCTTAAGAAACACAATACCTAACACTGAAAACAACATTGTCCTTTATCCTTTACAACTATAGCCTATTCATCCTTATAAACAATCAGAAAAACCTAGCATACCTACTCTTGATATGATTTCCACCTCCCTTAAATAAAGTTATTTACAATTCATACCATGACCATTATGCATGAAATCCCTTACTAATGACAACAAAGATGAGCCCATTCTTGCAAGTGATTCTCCATCTTATAAAAACAAAGTGATTAATACACCCATCTATTAAGAAAGGTTCTATCATAAATTATTCAAGATTCCTACTAAAGAAGGATTTGATAGAAATAATGAGCATGAAATTCACACACTCTTAGGATAAATAATATTTAAAGATACAAAAGGAATAAGATATTGAGGTCCTCCACCTTTGCATTGCACATTTATTCCATCCTCCAAACTGCAGAAACCAAATGGACCCATTAGAAAGGGACTATTACCTTCTCTGCAACCTTTTTCTATGACCAAGCATACCTTATGAACACTTGATTACAATTGGATTTCATTAAACTATCTCATATGGAAGAAAGAATAGATACTCAATACAAGAATAAAAATTCCTCTTTTTATGCATATCATAGATTATTTGTTCATAATATTAATGAATATTGTACTTTAAATAATACATTAGATAGCCTTGATCCATTTAAGGATTAATATGATAAGATGATAGATTAAATAGTTATGGCTTTGATCCTTGCTCTATAGTAGTTGTAGTATCATTAGATACCCATTACAGTGTATGGGAGCACAAGATGTTTGTATACAATCATATTATATCATTAAGGAGCAATGCAATAAAATCCTTAGAGGCTCACCTTCACCATTACACTTGGGGGGAAAGGGTATTTATCCTTGTATAAGGTGTGTTCCTTTAAGAAAGGTATCCTTCACCTCTTCATTATCTATTCAAAAAATTAGTGTAGCAAGTGCACTACCATTTTAAGGGGGGGCATATTAGCCCATATTATATAACTATTGATTAATGTGGCCCCTTTTTAGTGGTGATATTATACATCCACTAAACTTGTAGCCTTGTTTTTCATATTAAGCAGCATATTTAGTAGTGATATCACATGGATGTTCACTAAAGTGTGGTATCCTCAATCAAGTTTCCTCTTTTGTGGTAGTATTAGGCTTGACACTAGCTAAACAGTGTGACTTTTCATGACACATTATGACCCCTTTGTGCTAGTACTATTCTTAGTACTCCCAAGGGTGTGACCCTTCAATATCTAATTCATCCCCTCTTAATGGTGGTGTCATGTATGTTTCTCCCTAAGAAGTGACCTCCCATATATTGAGTAGTGTCCTTTGTCATATTATGATCTAGTTATCAACATACACCCTTGATGGTGGTGTTACTTATAATGCCCCTTGAGGTATGGCATATTGATGTTCATCCCTCATGATGTTAAACCTTTGCACACCCCTTGAGATGATGTTTTCCCCCATGAATTTTAAACTTTGTACGCCCCTTAAGGTGATTTCATCCTATATGACATTAAATGATCCCCCATGATATTAAACTTTATACGCTACCTAAGACATGATTTCTCCCTAGATTGGCATAATGTAGCTTACTGATTCATTAAATTGAACACCTATTAACATAGCTACCTAACATAACAATAAAATATTTCTAATGGTGCCATGTGTCTCAAGAGATAACTAGCATAATGTAGTTTTATAACCTTGCGAAATCCATCGTATTGTATGGAAACCTAGTATAACACAATTTGCTAGCTAGTGGATCTATGTAGCTCATGAGTGACTTGTATAATGCAACTTGCTAGTCCACATGAGAACATTCTCTTATCTAATATTTTTTTCAAGATATGATGTTTAGTACTTGAGATGAATATAAGACTAATGTCTCTTTGCCTTACCAACTCGAATATTTTTAGTACGAACCTTATTTGTGTCTTTATTTATATTCTTTCATTTTGTTTGCATTATGTTTGTATTATGTTTTTTTTTTTGTGAGAACTTTTTCTACATTTACCTCTAATATCAACAACATTAGAGTTATTAGCAAATGAAGTAAACCATACTAACCACTCCTATGAAATACTAAATCATGCTTCACAATACAATCAAAACAACCAAATATCAAATAAACTAATTGAGAGCATAAAAAGCATGATACATATCTATCCCATAGTGGATTGGCGCTTCTTTGATGTGGAATGAAGACCTTTACCAATCCTTGATAAGCTCAAATGATGGAGATGTGTGATTCTTGACTATAGTGCAAATACTCAAGTTGTGGATGCTAACTTGGATGAGTTGTGGAGGATTGATACAATAGATAAACTCTCTATTTATAACCAAGAAGGATAAAAGAATGCCAAACATGGAGGATGTGGGACTAAAGATCCACCAATGACAATATGGCATTTTTCAACATCTGAGAGGTTAAGGAATGAGCACATTTTGGTCAATGTGCCAAAGAGGGGAAGATTTGAAATTAAAATTTGACCATGAGATGAGTTAAATGTCGAGTTTGACCTTTGCAAGAGACATGTAAGAGACATGTAAGATCTCTTAAATGATTTGTTGTATGTACATGTCAATTTGGGGGGAGATTCAAAATTTGAAGAATATTCTCTTTTTATGCCATGTTGATGGAAAATGATGAATTAATAAATCAATTAAATTGATTTATGAGCACAATTTACAAAATCTAGAGAAAATAGGATTAGGATTAGCATTAATTATGGATTTGATTAATTAAGATGATGTTAGGTGATTTTTACTTTTGACTTAGATGCTTGGATTTATTTAAATCAAAAGGGAGGAAATTAATGCACTATCCATTTAATTAAATACATTTGATTTAATTAAATGAAGAGACTTTAGGAGATCAATCAAATAAACTAAATTTATTTAATTGATGGGTGAATATGATTTAATTAAATATGCATGATGTCAATTTCACGTGTCTACATTTTCCCCCTCTTTGAAGCAATGTCTTGTTGCATTGGTTCAAAGAATAAACTTACCACGATCAAAATTTAAAAAAATTCTAATTTTTTTTAGATGCCCTAGTGGAAAGTAGTCTAGTGCATTGCCCCATCAATAGATCAAGTTAAAATATTCGATTTGAGGGTCAATCTAGTGATAAAGAGGTTCAAGATGAGCATATGGATGGTTATGATGATGATGCAAATGAGATGGTTTTAAGATGCTAAGAATAACAAATATATATTATCCTAAACATCTTAAATGATGATGCAATGCATGTGAGATGGATGACATGATATATGATGATTATGAGATGTATGTATAGTAATGGTTAAATGTGGATGCAAGATGGATGCAAGATGAATGCATTGGTGATGTTATGTTAGCATAGAGAGAAGAAAGAAGAAGTGAGATGATGACAAGAGGATCCAACAAGTCCATGATTTGACGAGACTTTATTAGAGATGATGATGATAGATAGATGATGTTCACTTATTAAGGATTGGGATTTTTAAAAAAGGGCTACTTACCTTATGTTTGATAATACACATAGATACGATGCATAAAGGTATAAATAACCAAGATGGAATTGTACCTAGTTCGATGGACTTTGAATCGACAAACAAATAGGAGTATTCTTGTTCACACTTGATATATGAAAACCTTGCTAGGATGTACCTAACAAATCAAGTATTCACCAAGTTATATTATAAGAATGTCCAACAAGCACAACAAACAAAAGATAATGATCATTGCCCCATTCCTATCTCTCTAAATCCTTCATTTGAATATCATCGAGAGGTCCTTGGGATGAGCACAATAAGATAAATCAAAAGAAAAGATCAAGTATGCAAACAAATCAATGTTCTTCATACCTCTAGCCAAAGGGGATTTTTTTTATTAGGATAAGAATCGAAATGATTGCCAATAGATAATTCCCATTGTAGGAAGAATACATCCTAGGACATGTTAGTGGATGGTGGCACGTCGTTTTTTTTATCCAAAGTGTTTTGCCAAAAGATAATGCCGATTGTAGGAAGGATTCATCTGAGGGCATGTTAGTAGATGGTGGCAAGTTGATAGATTGTTCAAAAAGGCTATCGATTTAAGGTTGATTGAAATTTTTGTGAATGATCAAGAGTTTGATTTTACATTTAAAAATTTGTTGTTTTGATTTTGACTTTTCATTTGAAGTTTTCTTTTGCTGATTATTGTGGTTGTTTATCTTTGCATTGCCAAAGGATGAAGGTGACGATTGTATAATTGTGAGTAATGTTTATTGCAGGTGAAAGTGAGATGGGATGAATGGATTTTTTCAAATATTTGGATGTTTTTGATATTTTTAAATGTTTTGAGGCTATTTTTTTTGGTATTTTCAAGATTTTACAAATGTTTTGATTTTTGATTTTTTGAATGTTTTGGGGTTTTCTGAGATTTTATGAATGTTTTTGGATTTTGATGTCTCGGGGGCTAATCAAAGATTAGCCTTTCCTACATGTAAGCTCAGAGATGACGTAGTTCAGGTTCCCATGTTTTTGATGTTTTTCTAATTTTTTGAGTGTTTTTGGATTTTTGATATGATTTTGGATGTTTTTGGATTTTTTGATATGTTTTGGATGTTTTTGGATTTTTCGCATTATTTTGATGATTTCAATATGGGTGTTTATGACAATATCAGTGATCTATTTTGGGATTTTGTTGAAAACCAAGCTAAGGTTGATAGATTGATGATGATAACATTGTTGTGGATGCACAACAATGCAAGGATAGTGTTACGCAACACACGAATTAGGATGGATATCCCAAGATGATGAGGGATTGATGATGATAACATTGTTGAGGATACACAACAATGCAAAGGATAGTGTTAATAAACACAAGGATATCCTGAGATGATTTTTTTATTGGATTTGATTGATCACAATTGATGAAGCTTGATTTGGAACAAAAGTTGTTTGAATGATTTGATGTGATGTTTGAAGTGTAAATTAGGTGTGACTGATAGCGATTTTTTGGATTGGTGTTTGATGAAATATGTTCAACGTGATAAGGAATGTCTTCTCGTCAAAATATGCCATGGGCTAGTGATTTGGATTTTGGATCACAAATGCTTTGATCATTTTTATTTCATGTTTTCCAATGCTTGGATCACCACATAAGCTGGAGGATATAGATCAAGATTTATTCTCAAAGCAAGATGTAAATATTTTCCCCTAGTGTCTAGCAATGTATAGAATGCCATGGGTGGATGCTTAGATAGGTGTATGGATGGATGGATATGGCAAGCATGCAAAGGATGCCAAGGATTATCTTGCAATAAGATAAGGTGTTTGAATGAATGAATGCTTCATGGCTCAGATAATGTTGGATAGGATAGATGAATGAAAATGACCCATATCAAGATGTTTACCATAAGCAAGCATAAAGTGTGCACAAAATTTTTACAAAGATCAAGATAACTTGGACTATGTATGCATGTGGATGAAAATGGATTGGATAAATGGTTCATGGAAGAATGGATTTATTATGGATAAGATGGATGGAATGTTGGATTTATTATGGATGGGATGAGATGCTTCCACTTGAACTGGCACACATAGATGCTAGATTCTACACATGATGCATGTTTTCCAGGTTTTCATCATGGTACCTACCCAAAGTGCCGCCCATGCGATTTTCACTAGAGGATGATTTTTATCTTTACTATTTTCATGATTTTTTTTATTTTTTTTATTTTTTCACATTTTTTAATTTTTTTGTTTTTTTGAAAGATTCATGTTGACCCACCTAGTGGTGTCGATGTAGATGCTTCTATCATAATGTGCCATTGATATCCTACCTGAAGAAGCTTCCTTTCCAAGATACATGCACTTGAATGCAAATTTTGAGATTCTTGATCTTTTTTTTTGATATTGGAGTTGGCTTTGTCTTTGTGCACACATAGCGATAGAGTGCCATTTGAATCCTTATTATGAAGGGTTTCTTCCAATACATGGTCAATGTGAGGATTGGATATCATGTGTGGAGGTGTGGATGGAGTGTGTTTAGGAATAAAAGATGGATTGGTTGACAGTTTAGAACCTTTGACTCTCCAAACTTGGGATGATGAGCAATGATGGGTGGATATGAAAGTGTGCATGGAATTAGGACCAACTGCTTGATATACTTTGTACGTCACTTGAAAATTCTTCTTTTTCTTTTGTTGACATCTTTGATGGATACTTTTCCATTTTTTATTTTTCCCCATAGTTTCTTTGACTGATGGAGTTTGATAGGGATAATCTTTCATTGTATTCTTTGGCATCCACTTGTATTTTATTTGTCCATTATGCTTCTTATCTTCTTTTGATTTGATAATGTTCTTCGTAATTTGATTCAAATCTTTCTTTTGATGTTGGTTCCAATTTGTGGATAGGGTGATGGGTGGATGAAGATTCATGACATGGTTGGTTGTAGTATTGGCATCGGTTTCATCATAAGGATTCTTTGTGCTGTCTATGTTGATGTTTGCTTGAAACATACTTACCCCCAATATGGTGGTAGTTGCACCTTCGTTCCTTGATTCTGCTTGTTTTGAGATGTCTTTCTTAGTAAACATGCTTTGACAAATGACCACTATAGATCATGTTTCAATTTTTCGCATTGCTAACTCTAGATTATAATATTCTATCTGACTTACTTACTTGAGTGGATAATGATGGATATCCTCATACCTGATGTCCTCAGTCTGAATTTGGGATATATCTAATCCTGATGTTGATAATTCGGTTTGATTGTAGGAATCAATAACCTTCTCTTTTTGTGTAATAATGTCAGAAGTAAAGGAATCATGTTCTGAATGAAGATCATCTACATGTCCATCCAAATAAAGCATCCCATGGCTATATGGAGGAATACGTGCTATGTGGATATGATCATCTTGTATAGATATGAGAGTATCCATTAGACCATTGTAGTAGCTTGGAGATACAAACTCTTGATCTTGAATGATTTCAGAATTGCTTTCGACATGCTTTGGATCAAATTATTGACATGGGTCAGTTTCAAAGGATGGATTCCTTATAAATTTTTCTAGGATGTCTTCATTAGGAACATAAATTGGTTCATTATCCTCTTTATCTTTGAGTGAGCTTGGACCAAGTGTCAAGTTGAGCATTCCTTCAATATCTACAACCATAAGGTCAAAGGATGTCGATATGTCTTGGAACGGACCATTGCTAGACTTTGGTGAAATATGTTGATCATGCTTTGGAATGAATTCTTGAGATATGCCCTCTAACTTGTTAGGTGATGTAGAGACATTTTCAACATGGCCATTGGTTGAATCCTGATCATTATGCCCAATAGTTATCATTTTTCATGTTTGTGCTTATTGGGTAGCTTGGGTAGCTTGAGCAACATGTTGAGCAGCTTGGTATTGCTGGAGTACTTTTTGGTAGGCTTGGTAAGCTTTTAGCACATTAATGTATTGGATTGTTGCATTTGGTTTAGCTGGTAGTGGTGGCGGATTCAAAATTGTGTTGGATGTAGTGACAAGTGGTTGAGATATTTTTGGAACGATCATGGTAGTGAGGGGTTGAGATATGATGGGTGTGAGAGTGGTGGTTGGAATGATTGAAGTGATAGTGATGGTTGGAATGACTGAGGTGATAGGTCCTTGGGAGACTGTGTTTTGGATTTTTAGGATCAACATTGTTGTTATGATATCAATGGTATATTTGGAGGATTTGATGTAATGATTTGATTGGTGCTTGATGGATTTCCTTGGATCAATTGATTTTGGACAATGTTTTGATTTGGGATGATGTTTATATTTGGCATGATAGGTTGAAATTGAACATTAGTAATGTTGGGAAACATATTGCCTTGGTTTAGGTAAGTTTGATTTTGCATGGTGTTACCTTGACTCAAATTAATACATGGAGTCATTAACATCTTCTTTGGACTTTAAACAATATTCGTATGATTTACAGACATATCCATCCCAAAGTTTACCAAGTTTGGATTCAAAATGTTCATGTTTTGTAAATTTGTACTTGGTACTTTCACATTTGGCATGTTGGGATTTGATGGGATGGCATTTTTCATTTGAAGGCTCATGCATTGATTGTTCGATTGATAGACTTGTAGGTTTGGACTTGGATTTAAATCTACCATCAGGAAAAGTGTTCCAAATTTTTCATTGGGAATACTCACATTTGTTGTACCATTGAGGTTTGTAGGAGATAATGATCCCATGTAGGGATTGTATAAATGTGAGTGTTGATAATCGATCAGCATTGTAAGGCTTTGAAATTTTAATTGATTTGGATTACTCATGATTTATGGAGAAATTTTATATTCCATGTTTTTCTTTTGTTGAGGTCTGTTTTGGAGTGTAAAATAAGGATCAATTTTCAAGAATGTGGGAGGTGAACCTCTAATTCTTTGGATTGATCTAAACTCTAGGTATAAAAAATAAAGTCTAATATTTTAAGGATCAAAAGGATGGTGATGAGATATAAAAGATGGACGATTGGTGAATGATTGGAACTCTTAGGAAACCTTGAAGAGGATACTAAACTTTAGGACTTGGATTGATGTTTTGAATTGATTTTGGATTGGTTTGATTTGATTTGGATAGTGAACCCATAAAACCTAAGAGGTTGGATTCTTTCCTAGAGTAAATTTATCCATAAGATGCGAATTTGACGAAATCTGTAAAAAAGGATTCATCTAGACACACCTAACCAAACAAGATGATTTTGATTTTATTTTATTTTGGATTTTGGACAGTGAAATCATAAACCGCAAGATGTTGGATGTTATCAAGTGATAAACTTGTTCACAAAGACCAATAATTTGACTAAATATGTGGAAAGGATTCATCTACACACATATAATCAAACAAAATGATTTTCCCAAAGTTTAGCATGAGGGATTTTTTCAATATTTCCAAGAATTTTTTATGAGATGATTTTGATTTGATGTTTGGGGGATGGATGAAATTTTTGATTTTGATCCTAAGAGACTTAGGGAGACTTTGTTTGCTTAGACCAAGATATTGAAGATCATGCTTTTCTCTAAGACTAGTTCAAACCAAAAGAACATTTTTTGCTTGAAAGATGATAAAAAGATAAACAAGCACATGTGTGGGGTTCAATTTGAGTTAATCCTAGTTAATAACTTGATTTTACCACAAACACACTTCTTGCTTACTTTTCAAACTGAATGTCTATGTCTCAAATCCATTTTCATTCCACAAGGTCCATTATGTGAAAATCAAGGTTTCAAGAGCATAGTTTCCTAATGTTAACTTTAGTAAGAGAAAATTCAGATATAAACCCAAGTACTTAGATGCCTCTAAGGATGAGAATCCCAAGGGCAAGCAATAGCACGTGAATTTTTCAAAGATATTTGCTCATCTGAAGGGTCTAAAATTTGAATGATTTGTTTAATTTTCAATGTCTCAATGTTTTGGATCCAAGCACTGTGTTTTCAAACTGACTCACAAGCAATATAACATCCTAGCTCAATTGGTACATTTTTCTTGGTGGGCTTGCGTCATGCCCTTCATAGTAGAAGAGATTATTTTACATGCAACCAAGGAAAAATATAAAGGTATGTTAAGAATGAAGTCTTAACCTCTATATTTTAACCAATATTGGACATGGCAAGTAACTTGTTGGAATCTAAGTTCCAATGTACTACTTTGATAAACTCGTTGGATGGACTGGTTTGTTGCTACAAACAAAGTTCTTAATGACAATAAACCATGAACATCGGAACCAACACTCACCCACTTGGCCACTTAAGGCTCTTCAACCATTTCCGTTCAACTTAAGGCATGGGATTTGGTGTAGTCTATTATTGACACAAATTGGTGCTAACTTCTAACGATTTCACACACTTTGATATAGCCCACCGGTAAATGTTCTTGTAAGAACTTTCCTATGAGTTTCCTATTGTCAGGTGTTTCTCATAGTAAGCTCTCTCTTAAAGGTGACTCAAAACAATAAAATTCATTTTGAGTGTTTCTCTTGCACCCCAAATCACACGAAGAGCAAGGGGAGAGGATATGCACACAAAATGCACCAAATACAAAATCACTCAATTCAAACACTTGTTTGTTTTAGCCTCAAAGAAATGATGAATTCATTTTAAAGCACCAAGATGAAGTGTGAAGTTGATTGTTCAATTTTAGACCAAATCAAAAAGCTAGTAAGTGTCTAAGTTTAGTTTTATTCCAACTTTGAAAAAAGATCAAAGCAATGATAAATTGATGTAGTTGACCTAAAATAGAAAATAAGTGTAGTAATTGGATGTTCTAAGTAATTACAAAAAGCATTTAAACATGATTTTTCAAGTTCGAATGCCCACTTTTTCAAACTCAAATTTTCTTTGTTATTTGATCCCTATGCAAAAAATAGGCCACCATTTATCTCTTGATTCCAACTCTACAAACATTACAATACAGATTTGAAGTAAATGATATAGTGTGCGTCCCTTTGAAGGTAGATCAAAAAAGTTGATTTAGAAAAAAAAATTCATTGACCATGAGTGCCTATGCCTAGGCAACCGTCCTACATCTATAGGCCTGCCCAATAGATTTTCTGACATACAAATCTGTATATAACAATAAAGCTTATACATATGAATGTTAAGAAGTTGTATTTAATAAAAAATGACAAAATACTATTAGATAGGATGGTGCCCTGCTTTTGCGTTAACACTAAAATAGTCGTTGCCAACATAGTAAACGAGGGGATAGTCAAATTTTACAATCCACCATTCAATCTATCATCCCTACAACACTGATGCTTTCTCCATTTATTTTCCCAAACAACTTAATATGTCATTTGAACTTGATGTAGTATTCTCACAATTTTTTAGGCCTGCTAGATACAACGCTGTAGCTACATTCTTTTGCATGCAACAACCTGAGACTAAAGTTTGGACGAGGGTGTTAGAGGATGTTTATTAAATTAAAGATTATGGACAAGATCCTAATACCACATTTCTTTGATAATCCAACCCTTCATAAATCTAAAGGGAGCTTCTAGAATTCACCCTTGAAATCACTTGCATAGGTTGTGGTCACCAAAAGATGTATATAGCTTCCAGACTGTCTTGAAATTCTTGACTAAAAAAAAGAAAACACCCTACTGATTTTGATTCCCAATATCAACATAATGATGGTAGTGATAGGGTTAGCTCAGATCGATTGTAGGGCCTACATTCAATATCTTTACTTCTTTTTTTTTCTTCCTCCACGCCAAAAGCTTCCTCAAATCAATTTCACATTGAGATCCTTTCCTCCTTTATTTCATGTCAAGTTGATTCATTTGAGTTCACCATATAGTGATACGACAAGAACAGATACATTACAAATTAAATTTTCTTGGACAATGAACCCGTGAGTGGGATACTTATACGTTGCTAAGTAAATCTCTCTCACAAATTAAACCTTTAGTGTTGTCAGCTATACTCGTTAGGAAAAAATAATTAAAACTTGAAACAACACCCTGCAATTAGGCTTGGGCAATGAGACATACTTTCCACCCTCATCTTTCAAGAAAAATCTAGTAGAGACTCTGGAATCTGCTCAAAAGGAAACAAAAACAACCATGTTTGGGGTAGTGGATAAGGTGTTTGGGAACACTGGCTTAAGCCACATAGATATGACATTGTGGTAGTCACATGCAACCCGTACAACGCGTATCCTTCAATCTCCACATTTTATGCATCTGTCTTATTGGCGTCCAAAGCTGTTTCTTCCACCTTCTAATAACACTATGAATGTCATGGCAAAGTAGGGAGAGCAGAGGTCTAACAAGTTCAAATACAACCTATAAACGAAGGAAAGCATTATAAAGATATTGAATGTAGGCCCTACAATGTACAGATCAAATTCAATATTGAGGGCAACACATTGATCAGACGGAGATAGGAATCTAAAAGCTCATGAAAATGAAAAAAAATGCTAAGAAAACATAAATGTAATCTTGATAAAATATGAAGCACAGATGCACATATACATTCAACAAAAATAAGGCATGATTTTCCTAAAGAAATGTTGTGCCATTTTATGGCCTTTCCAAATTTGATAAGCCCTGCAATCAATCACTTAGATCATATGAGATTCAATAAATATTTTTGTTGAATATAATAATATTTGATAAAAAGGAACCATATAGTTGAACAACACAAAAATAAATATCTACCATAATGAATATGACAAGTTTCCTTAAAAAGATTTCGTCTTACTTCTGCATTGGCTACTTGGTATTCTCTCGATGGGAGGTGTGACGAGGCTAGGATGTTGATCAGTCAAATGTAGGATGAAAACTTAAAGTCTAATACCTTTACTTGGAATGCAATGATTGATGGCTACGCCCAACATGGTTCTTATGGTGAGGCTCTAATTCAGATTGGAAAGTCGTGGTCAAACTGTTGAATTCTTGATGTCTTAATGGATAATACAAGGACTATAATGTTAAGTTGAAAATGTAAGTGTGTTTCCTATGACTGTAGTTGAAGTTGCATTGAAAATTTTTCATGCAAGTTGGTGCTAGTTATGATGAACCCTTATGAATAAATGTGAACAAAAAAGTCAAAATATGATAGTTGGCCAATCACAATGATTAGCATATCACAACGATTAGATCTTTAGAGAAAAGTGACAATTAACAACCCTCTATCATTCACACTTAAAAAGATTTGTTACAATCTTCACAACATTGAAGCAAGGATTTTTCCTTAACTTGTGCAAGAAGAAAAACATAAAGGGTTGAATTCTTGTGCTTGTGGGGATAGGCATGAACCCAATTTGTTTACTCCTCACCCATACTTATATTTCTTCCATTTATAGAGTCCCCCACTTGAAGACTCTTACGAGCTTAAATCTAAAATCAAGTAGTCTGCTGACAATTGTAAGCTACAAATTACAAATAGATGTAAACTTCCTAATGGTGGGTGCCAAAAATGTCAGCACTTTTTCTGCATTTACCTCAAATATCAACAACATTACAGTTATTAGCAAATGAAGTAAACCAAACTAAGCACTCCTATGAAATATTGAATCATGCTTCACAATACAATGAAAACAACCAAATACCAAATAAACTAATTGAGAGCATAAAAAGCATGATAACATATCTATCCCATAGTGGATTGGTGCTTCTTTGATGTGGAAAGAATCCCTTTGCCAATTCTTGATAATCTCAAATGATGGAGATGTGTGATTCTTGACTATAGTGCAAATACTCAAGTTGTGGATCCTAACTTGGATGAGTTTTGGAGGATTGATACAATAGAGAAACTCTCTATTTATAGCCAAGAAGGATAAAATAATGCCAAACATGGAGGATGTGGAACTAAAGATCCAACAATGACAAGATGCCATTTGTCAACATGTGAGAGGTTGAGGAATGAGCACATTTTGGTCAATATGCCAAAGAGGGGGAGATTTGAAATTTGAATTTGATCAAGAGATGAGTTAAATGCTAAGTTTGACCTTTGCAAGAGACATGTAAGAGATCTTAAATGCTTTGTTGGATGTACATGTCAATTTGGGGGGAGATTCAAATTTGGCATAATATTCTGTTTTTATGCCATGTTGATGGAAAATGATGAATTAATAAGTCAATTAAATTGATTTATGAGCACAAGTTGCAAAGTCTAGAGAAAAGAGGATTAGGATTAGCACTAATCATGGATTTGATTAATTAAGATGATGTTAGGTGATTCTGACTTTTGACTTAGATGCTTGGATTTATTTAAATCAAATGGGAGGAAATTGATGCACTATCCATTTAATTAAATACATTTGATTTAATTAAATGAAGATACTTTAGGAGATCAATCAAATAAACAAAATTTATTTAATTGATGGTGAATATGATTTAATTAAGTATGCATGATGTCAATTTCACGTGTCTATAGTTTGTATTTGCATTATGTTATTTTATGTGTTGTATCTTCATCATGCATATTTTTTTTTGACATGTTGCATTTCAATCCATGTGTATTTTCCTTTTTCCTTATGTTGTCTTGTTGTAGGTGTAGTGTTGGAAAATTTTGTCGGTGATATTTTCACACTTGTTTGGGCTCTCCTTATAAAACTGAGCTTAATGATGCGTTGACTTGGTGTTGTAATGTGTTTAACACACTCACATTAGGTCTTGGTCCCTTGTAAACTAAATAAACTTAAATATACCTTATTTAGAGTGTTGTAAAGTGTTGTAAAACACATTCACACTTTTTAGAGTTTCCATAAATAATTGGGCCTCTCTATGCCTTAATTTATGCATTTTTTAAGGATACTCTTGACATTAATCAACATCCAATAAAAATTCAAGTGTTTTTAGGTTGTTTGGCCTGTATTTAGTGATCTAGGAATCATACATCACCTTGGATGTGAGTCGTACCTAGGGTTTCAGGTCCCAATCCTAATTTTACACCTTTCTAAGAATTTTTGAAAATGGTCTCATAATTTATGTCTAATGTGACTCATATGCCACCTTGGGCGTATGAGTCCCTTGTGGCCCAAAATTAAAATTAATTTAAATTCATGGTAGGATTTTATCCTCCTAGATCTGATGTTAGCTTGTAGTGTTATAAGTTTGAGAAATTTGGCATAATTATGTATAAATACAAGCTTCTTTCACTCATTTTACACCTAGAAAGTTGAAGGAGAATCCTTATAGAAAATTTAATTTTAGAAGAGCATTCAAGTGTTCACAAGAGAATTCAAGAGAATTCAAGGGCTAATTATCAAGTGTTTTAAAGCATTCTTCAACTATCAAGCATCATTACAAATTCTTCATGCATCATGCTTGCTTTTTAGCTAACAATTATGATGTAGGGTTTCATGATTTAAGCTAGCATTCAATTCAAGATCTATCATATTCAAGAAAGATTCGAGATCTACATCCATTGGATTCATTTCATACATGTTTGCAACCTCTTATTTCTAGAGTTTTCTAAATTGCATCATCATATTTTGTTCATTCATCATTCTCCATTCCTATTTCATTTATTTTCAATGTTTGATTACCAAAACGGGGTTTAACCAAGGAAAACCCCTTTCCACTAACCAAAAAAAAATCCCCTCTCTTTATTGTGTGATTTGCAAGTCTAGATTGAAGACACATTGAAGAGAAAATTTGGGTAAATTTTTCAAAGTGTTTAAAGTTGTCAAAGTTGTCACCTTGAATAGAAGATCATTGGAAGACTTCTACATGATACAAATTAGGGTTTTAGATCCAA
This sequence comes from Sequoia sempervirens, assembly GCA_007258455.2. Taxonomy (NCBI): domain Eukaryota; kingdom Viridiplantae; phylum Streptophyta; class Pinopsida; order Cupressales; family Cupressaceae; genus Sequoia; species Sequoia sempervirens. The sequence continues at coordinate 344,350,663 of VDFB02075321.1, forward strand.
AAATTAATTGGAAAGGACAAAGTAGAGATTGAGGAGTAGATTAATGCTTTGAATTTTTAGAAAATCCTAACTAGAGTAATACACCACTTCTAACATATTTGTCCTATTTTAGGTCATTTACCAAATTTTTGCAGTTTTAGACACCCTTTTGCCAGATTTTAGTTTCTACCTAGAAACCCTAATCTAGGACTAAATCATCCAGAATGGTGTATAAGTCCTAGAAGGCTTTAAAATTAGTGTTTTTAGCATCTAAGTCCATCAATTCATCTCTAGATTTCCAAGTGCACACATTTCACCTTGCAGTTCTTTGTTTTGATCTCATGCATTTTTAGGCCATTTAGTGAAATATTGCATCATACTAGGTTTAAGCATTTTGATTTACATTCAAATTTTCTTTCCAAGCCCTATATTAGTGGTGAACCCATCATTAGTTTATAATCAGACCCTAGGACAACCCTATTTCAATATCTCTTTCTCCTTCGTATATCTTAGATTGAGATCTCTAGGGTTATCCTTGAATGAGAGAGTGTGAAGATTGTTATTCTATCTGTTAGGAATAGAAACACAAAATTTCAACCTTTTAGTATCATATTTAATCCATGGATGTAGTGCATTCCCTACATTAAATTTCATACTATCTCTTCAATATTTCAATAATTAAACCCCTCTTGACATATTATTACTTCAGTGTGAGTTTGGGTGTATATTTATACTTTCACTAAAGTGGGGTCTAAATGTAGCATAGAAAATTGTCACCCTTGATAATTTCATATTAGGTTTAGCTCCCACATTTGTGCTTGGACATAATTATGCATTAATTTCTCATTTTACAAACATTTAAAAAAAGAAAATATAGGAAATGAAATTATGCATTTAATATTTTCCCCCACTACTTTGATCCTCAAAAGGTAGTTATCAAGTCTAGGGTGCATTAGGCCCTATACCATCATTTTTGGCTCCAAATTTCAATATGTCAGTTTCAATAATTTATTATTTGAATTTTGAATTTCAATTATCTGTTGTTAGCATTGGAATTTTGGGAAATTAGAAGAATCACATATAAATGCATATTATTTTCACCATTTTAATGCTAATAAATCTTAGCATGATCAAGGAAGCAACTGATATTATTACACAAGAACTCAAGAGTATTCAAGGGTATAATTATCAAGATTGATGCAATTTTTCATCATTCAAGAATGGTGTCATGTGTTATGTAAGTATTGTTGATGTTTCCATGTATTATTTTTATGATTACTAACACTCATAGGTATTCAAATCAATTCAAGTCAAGCAAAAATTGATCCTTGAACCTGAGTTGATTATGACTTTAGTCCATCAAGAATATTATATCAAAGTGGTGAGTTGCAGTAAATTCTCAATTCATTACTTGTTTATCAATAACCTTTATCGAACTAAGGATACACTCTCTTTTATATCATCATTTTCCATTATGGAGGTAGGAATACCAACACAAGGTTTGACTTAGGAAAGCCACTATATGAAAAAAACCTTCTACATTTTTATGTGTGTAATTTATATATCTTAAGTTATCTAAAGGAAGATTGAAGGCTATTTGATCATTCATCTATTCAAATCCTACAATTTTTCAAGCCATAGATCTACATTTTCTTATCAACAAAAAAAGTTATGAAAAAAGGTCTAAGAGAACAAAAGCTATAGACTAGTGACCTAAGGCTTACATAAAATCAGATCTTAAAAAGTAGCTCAATCTAGAGTGCACCACTCCCTAGACTATCCTTTTCCGCCTCAAGATATAACACTAGGTGTATATTAGAGAAATTAGGAGATCTAAGAGATACAAGATAAATACATGAGCAATATTGAATAATTATATTAGATGACCCAATTAGATTAGGAAAAAAAGGAGTAGATATATAGAACTGAGGGAGGCAACCAATCTCCATGAAATGAGGATATGACTCCTCACACATGTAGTGGTGGCAATTTGCTTACCACAAATGAATGAAGAGGCATAAAAAGTAAGTTGATACCTCTTAAGACACCTATCAACATTGACACCTCAATGAGACAGTGTCAATGGGATGACACCTCAATGAGAATGAGTCAATGGGACACCTAAGTATGCTTATGTAAGCTAAGTGTATGCATAAAATGCAATATATACACTAACAGCCCCCTTTAAGCATAGCTTGGGCATGAATGGAAGGATCACAGTTACTGTACCATAGAAAAATGGATCATTGAAAATTTCATGGTCTCTTAGGTCTTTCTCTCATGATGTTTTACTTGTCTTGCTTTGATTTAATGTTGCAATGTAACTTATGCATTCACATTAGGTCCTAATTATTCAAATTATGACGTCTTGTGAAGGTGTTGTGAAGTGTTGTAACACATTTCTACATTTTTCTAGACTCTTTTCATTACAATTCACCTAAAAATCAACTTTTTCATCACTTTTCAAGTCTTATTTTAAGGTGTTGTAAAGTCTTGTAACAAGATTTCACGCTTTTCTAGGCTTAATGTCACTATTTACACCTTTCTTATGCTTTATTTGACCCCTTTATGCACTCATAAGACTTAATTAAGTGTACTTTTGAATGTAAACCCAACAAATAATGTTAAATATGATTTAATTCCCAACACCCACTTACAAGCCCAAGGTGGGACCCATTTGCCATGAGTGGAAAATGAGTCCCTCTTCAGTCCAAATTCAAAATAATTCAAAATTTCTTTCCATTTTTAATTTAAAAATACCTTATGTTGGCCTCTGATGATGTATTATTAGGTTATTAGGGCATAAGTGTGTATAAATAAGTGTTTTTCTCCTCATTTTACATCTCCCAATCATCAAGTTCACTTGAATTCATCAATTGGCATTCAAGCACTTTGCATCATTTAATCAAGTATTCATTAAGATTTTTGGACAACCCATTGGCATATCTTTAGATTTCTTCGACAAGATTGTGGTGAGCTTAGGATATTTTCTTGTTTTTTATTCATCATTCCTTTTTCGTTTCATTTCATTTCTCCATTAAGGGTTTAATTACCAAAGTGGGATTTGACCAAGGAAAATCCTTATACTTGAACTCTTAACCGTTTTCCCCCTTTTGCATGTGTGTTTGTAAACTTTTGTATGCAAATTTATCAAGGAATTAGGTGTTGAAAGGTGGTCAACAAGTCAAAAAAGTTTTTTAAGTCAACTATTGAACCCTATTTCAATCTTAGAGAGAACCTATAGTTCATTTTCTTCAGATTTGACTCTGTCAACCTAACAAGAAGACAAGTGCAGATCTAGAGCTATAGAATTGACCTCTGATTTCACACAATTTTGGGAGGAGGACTGATTCACCATCAATGGAAAATGAGTCCCACTTTAAGGTTGAAAAAGGTGATTTTGTTAGATTCCAATTTGTGACAGTCGGAAACCTATTTCAAGAGATTTTACCAGTAGGAGGAATGATTTGCCATCACTGGAAAATGAGTCCCACTCGTTATAAAAAATGATTTTTCCACCATTCCAGAATGTTCTTAAGTATAAAATCTATTTCCAGGTGTACTTTGATCAACCTCTTTCATTTCTTTTTTGCATTTTTTTGAACATTTTTTAGTTCATCTTGCATACCTCACTATGTTTTCAAACATTGTATTTTACATTAGTTTTGCATTAATAATCAGTGAATTACATCATCTAGTTGCATTTACATCATTTCATATAGTCTTAATTGCATTATACAACCCTCTATTTGAGTGAACCATCACAATTTTGGTGTTTTATCTCTCCCCTTTTAGGTGAGAGATCCTAAGAGTGCAAGAGAAGAACATAAAACAATTAAAATTGTTGGTTGAATTACTAGCCTAGTGAGATACCCATGTACAATGCAAAATAAATGGTTCTCAACCTTGAAGCATGATAAGGTATCCAAGTACAATGCAATCTCTCAAAAGTGGAGCAAAACAAAAAATCTAGTGTGAACAAAAATCATCTCCAAAAAAGAAAATTAAAAAGATTTAAGACATTCTAAAATTATGTCCCTTGATGATAAGAGGGTGAACCCACAATAATGAATTACATTTTTTAGCATGAACAAAAATTAGCCCAACCCATCCAAAAATTTAAAAATGACTTCAAATGAAGGGCCTTTGTACAAACATGCACACATTTGAATGGCTTTCAATGAAGCCTCCCTTTACATGACCTATGCACCCTTTATTTGAAGGCACTTAATTGAGGGAAATGAATTTATGTAGTTTATACTAGATGGTTTCATAGATCACTTAGAGGTAGTGAAGGTTGATAGAGCTCATTTTAAAAATATAAAGTCAAAGTTCACAATTCTTGATGCCTTGGGTCATTAAAATTGTGCACAAAACATTATCAATGGTGCATCATCAAACAAAAATCTAACATTGCTAAACAAAACACATGAATTTATTATAATTCCCAACTTAAATGCCCTCAAATTTCATAGAGTTAAATTATCATTTAAATTATTACCAAGGTATTCATAACGAATATCTTCATCAAACAAGTGATCAAATACATATCATGTGAACTGATCATAAATGAAATCAAATTTATATTTTAGATTTTGGATGTACCTTTTCAAAGATTAAGAGAAAGAAAAATACATAGCTTTTACACCAAAGTGATATCTTAGAGATTTACTTAATGGTGTGCCATTGTTTTGGACCTCAAGTACAAATTAATATCTTTGTAGTTGCATAACGTACAATATTTCCTCATAAATGAATCTCATATTCAATGGATCCACTCGAAGCCCGTGTTTTAATACCATCATCACCTTCTCAATCATTCCCAAACAAATTTGCTTCAATTAAAAATAAAAGTAGATCATGGAAAGCTTAGGATCTTCCTCCATGATTTTGCAAAATATAAGCAGACAAGATATTGAAAAGATTACAAAGGAACATTATAAATTATTCAAGCTAATTTTTTTATCCTTCAACCTAAAATAATTTAGATTAAAAAAATAGTCATTACTAAGATGTTTGTACTTAATGAAGATATTAGTACATCCATTGATCTTGACATTTTATACAGATGTATAGAAGAACAACAAAGCTCCATAGTTTTAGTCTTGAATATAAATATCAAAGGAGTGAAGCTTGATCATTTTGTTGATAAAATTGCAAAAGCTAAATGAAAGAAGAAATTGTAGAAAATAATAACAAATTTTTTTTTTTTTAAAACACAGAAGAACACAAGATTTATAGGTTCACCCAATAATGTCAATGTCCATTTTCAACAGGGATTATCTCTTTTTATTAATTTTGAATCAATTGCATATTCATGTAGCAACAAATTTAATAATTCATTCTCATCTCTAAAATGGAAAAATCCATCAAAATAGTCAACTTATAAATTAGCTTGAATACATGCCCAAAAGAATTCATTTATTAAAGGCATCTATTTCGAGTGTGAGAGATAATATTGTTTAAATTAGAAGGAATATTTGGGCTTCACCGAACTCAACAATCTCCCACTTGAAGACCAAATAGCTACTCAGAGATATCCTCCACTACAGGTTTATTGTCAAAGTTGGGTAGGTCCAAGAGAAGCTCTACAGAATTCAAACTTCTCCCTAGGTACTACCTTTGTCAACATATTAGCTAGATTCAACTTCGTGTCAATTTTCTCCACCTATAATTTACCTTAATCAATAACATAGTGAATAAAATTATATCACATCTCTATATGCTTTTTCCGATTGTGAAAGGTGGAATTCTTGGCCAAGTGAATAACACTATTGCTATCATAAAACAAAGTAATAACTGATTGCTTACACCATAATTCACTCAAAAACTACTGGAACCATATCATTTCCTTTTCTCCTTTAGTGAGAGAAATATATTTATCCTTGGTAGAAGAAAGTGCAACCACCTATTGCAGCTGAGAAACCCAACTTATCACTGCCATGACAAAAGTAAACACATAACCAATAGTAAATTATAGTCTATCCAAATCTACAGCCATATCTAAATCAACATAACCTAGAAGGTGAGTGTCCTTACCACCAAAACATAAAACATGATCAAAAGTACCTTTCAAATACCTAAAGATCCATTGTACTACCTTCCAATGTGATTTACCTGAATTACTCCTTAATCTACTCACAACTCCCACTACATGAGCAATATCCATACAAGTAAAAATCATGGCATACATAAGACTGCCAACTGCTAATGAATATGGAACACACTTCATGTGTTCTTGATCCTCTTTTGTTTTAGGATATATGGCTGAAGATAAATGAAAATGATCAGCCAAAGGAGTACTAACAAACTTAGCATTCTTCATATTGAACCTATCTAAGATTTTAGGAATATTATTTTCTTGAGATAAAATGATTTCTCTCTTATATCTATCCTTGATTTTATTCATCCCAAGGATCCTCTTTTTTGCCCCTAAATCTTTCATGTAAAATCATTGCAATAAATGTTTCTTCAACTCAGGAACAATCCTCACACTAGTGCCAGCAACCAACATATCATCAACATAAAGTAAAAGAATAAGAACTCACCATTAGCAAGCTTCTTATAATAAATGAATGGGTCTGATTTACAATGAGTGAAATGTTGTTGAGGCATAAAGCTATCAAATTTGAGATACCACTACCTCACAACTTTCTTAAGCCCATACAAACTCTACTTCAATCTGTAATATAAATTTTCTTGACCCTACTATGTGAAACCTTCAGGCTACTACATGTAGAATTCCTCTTCAATATCTCCATGAAGAAATGTTGTTTTTCCATCAAGTTGGTCAAGCTCAAGGTCCCAAATAGCTTCCAAGCCTAACACTGCTCTAATGGTGTGCATTTTCACAAGTGAAAAAATCTCATTAAAATCAATTCCTTTTTGTTGAGCAAAACCCTTCACAAGCAATATGGCCCTGTAGCATTTATGACCTCCATTTTCCTCTTTCAGATGATATACCCATTTATTCTTCAGTGGTTTTCAATTTGGGGGAAGAGGAACCAAATCCCATGTTTCTTTTGCACGTAAAGACTCCATTTCTTCATTCATTGCCTCCATCCATTGAACTATTTTTTGATCTTTACAGGCTTGTTTAAAATTTGCAGGCTCTGCTTGATCAGAGATCAATAATTCATATTCTTCAATTTTAGTTGGAGACCTTCACTCTCTAGTAGACCTTTGTAAGAAAGTACCCTGTTCTTTTCATGAATTACCCTATTGTTCAACATTACTCTATTTGTCTACACTCCCATGTTCTAGCACATATAATCCAACACGTTGCCTATGTATACCTCTAATATGGTCTCTTAAAGCCTACATGTAAAGATTTGGAGGCTACACATAAACCAGGGTAGGTTGAGTAGAAACTAATGGAGGTGGTGCAACCTATACCAAATGCAGTGATGAATTTAAAGGAGGAAGTAATGAATATGTTTGAGGCACATCACCAATAAAAGGCAACTCATAATTTTGAGAAGGTTATGAAACAAGTGAAGGTAGCATATGAATTTTAATAAGTTGTGAGTGAACATGAGGCAGTTTGGCGAGTGAGGAACCCATGCCAAATGTAGAGGGTAGCATAGCATTAACATGAGGCTATGTTTCAATTAAAGAAGGTTGTGATTCAAATAATAATTAGGCATTATGTAATGGAGGTTGCACTAACATGTTTAAAGGAAACAATTGAGCTTCTGAGGGGTGCATAGAAGGATGAGAGGGCAACGATAGGTGATCTAAAGCTTGCATAATATTTGAAGAGTGTGTTTGATCATGTGTTGGCTATGCACAAGTATAAAAAGGGGAGCCAAGGTTTGAAGGAAGGGAGCTTGTAGAAATTATTAAAGGCTAAAAAAATGGAATAGAGGTTGGCCTAGTATTGTCATTATTGAATAAATGAACCTCAATACATTCATTTGGAGATGAGCTCTATTTTTGCAAACCTAGGAAGACTTTTTCATTTAAGTCAACATCCCAACTACAAACAATATTTTTAGAAATGGGATCCCAAATTTTGAAACCAAATTGATCCTCACCATAGCCTAGAAATATGCACCTCTTTGATTTGAAATCAAATTTGTTTTGCTACTCCTTAGGAATATGCACAAATGCTTCATAGCCAAAGACATGCAAATGGTGATAAGAATTTTTTTCCCAAGCCATCTCTCCTCTAGGATATCAAAATCAATATGAGATGAAGGAGTGCGATTGATTTAATAAATTGCATTATTATACACCTCTACCGAAAACTCTTTCCCAAAATCAATATTGGAGAGCATACACCAAGCTCTCTTAAGAATTGTTTGATTCAACCTCTCACCTACACCATTTTCTTAAGGGGTGAATAGAACCAATTTAGTTATCTATGCAAAATGTTTCCAACTCCAAAGAGAAAAAATCTCCCCCATTATCAATTTTAAGACAATTAATTTGATTCCCAATCTGGTTTTCAACAAGAGCCTTAAAAGTTTTAAATTTTGAAAACACTTCTGATTTTCTATTTAACATATAAATCCAAACTTTGTGACTGCAATCATCAAGGAAAGTTAGAAAAGAATTTGTGCCTCCAAAAGAGGTTACCTTTGTGGGACCGAAAATGTCCAAGTGCACAAGTTCCAAAGGAGTAGATTTCTAATCATGGCATGTCCTCAAGAAGTTGGTCCGACTTTGTTTTCCATAAGGGAAATTCTAACATAACTCTAAATCAACTGATTTTAAGCCTGAAAGTTGATCCCGTTGAAGCATAAATTTAAGCCCTTTCTTGCTCATATACCCGAGCCTCTTATGCCAAATTTTTGAATTTTTGTCCACAACTGTCATGGCAGCTCCTTGTTCACCATGGAATTCTAAAATCTAAAGATTATCCAACTTCATTCCCTTTGCATGCACAAAAACTCCATCGGTTACTTTCCAAGTGTCTAGAGAAAATTTAACATTACACACACAAGCAATAAGTTGGCTCACTGATATTAGATTACATTTCAACAATGCAACATATCTCACATCCTTCAAAATCCATTTATTTCCATTTTTCAAATGTAAAATTATATCACCCTTACCTACAATTGCACATTCTTTATTCTCACCAAGAAAAACCTTGTTGAATGTACCTTCATTGAAATTTTTAAAATTCTCGTGGTATGAAGTAGCATGGAAAGAACTACCAGAATTGAGCACCCACAAATCTATAGTCGTGTCACCAGTAGCCAAAACCAAAACACCATCATCTATTTCAGCTATAGTATTTACTTCATTATTGCTTACTTTTTTCTTGTTCCTTTTTTATAATTCCAACAATTCTTTTTTGTGTGACCACATTTTCTACAAAACCAACATGCACCATTTATACCTCTAGACTTTGATTATGTGCAGATTTTGAACTTCTTCTATTATTATTTTTTCCTCTTTCTTGACTCCTAACTCTATTTCCAGTACTTACAATAGTTACTGCATCACCGGATGAGGGTTCTTGATGTTTTCTCTACATTTCTTTGCTGAGAAGAGTGGCTACAACATCATTAAATTTTAATTTAATTTTAGTAGCCACCAAAGTGCTAACTACCATCACCACACCTTCCTAGTTGTTTGGTAAAGAACACAATAATAAAATTTCCTTGATTTCATCATCTCAATTAAAACCCACAAAAATCAACTAGGTGATTAAGTACCTATTGAATTAATTTAAATGAGTTGACATAATCCCAGGTTCTCACATTTTCAAATTATATAACCTTTTCATAATGAATACCTTGTTCGAAGCCAATGCCATCTTGTACATTGAAGAGATTTTATCTCACAACTCCTACATTGTATTCTCAGCTAAAACATTAAATAAAACATTGCTAGACAGGGAAAGAAAAAAGGTTGCTCTTGATTTCCTATCTAATTTCTCACAATATTTGTCTGATAATGAACCTTTCCCCTTGTATTTTCCATCCAATGCATTTGAGAGATCTTTCTTGATGAGCAAAAACTCCATTTGCACCTTCCACAAATTGATGTTCTAATCTACAAACTTCTCAATCTTCCATTTTTTTGCATCATCCATGGCTCCAGAAAGTCTTCACCAATTTGCAACACTGAGCTTCTCCACTAGGCTCTGATACCAATTGTTGATAAAATTACAGAAAATAAGAACATAATTTAAAATATTTAAAAACATTAAAGAATAACACAAGATTTATAGTGGTTTTCCCAATAATGGCTACATCCACTTTCAATAGGGATTATCTCTTTTTATTAATTCTAAATCAATTACATAATCAGGCAGTAGCAACTTTTATAATTTAGTCTCATCTCCAAAATAGAAAAATCCATCAAAACAGTCAACTTCTAAATTAGCAAATACATGCCAAAAATAATTTAGCTACTAAAGGCATCCATTTTGAGTGTGAGAGATACTGCTATTTAAAATAAAAGGAATATTTGGGCTTCACTGAACCCAATACATTTCATGCATATGTTGTTAATTGATTTATATGACGAAATGAAGCTTTAAAAATATGTAGAGACATGAAATTTCTGGGTTATCTCAAATGAAACATATAAACAGAAGAAAATTATTACAATGTCGTTGATTGGTGCATATAGGGGTGGTTCATTCAAATCCCCTTTCATTTGAAGGGTACTTCCAATGAACCCCCCCTTTTTTTCACCTAGCCCTTTCAATTGCAAACTCAATGCATTTTTGCACTTTCAAATTTTGATTCAGAGGTGGAAATGGAGTCAACTAGATAAATCAAGTTGGAGAACCATAGTACCCAAAACAAGCTTTTTAACAACTATAAATTTCATATATTTTGTTTTAATTTTTGTTTTTTTCTAGTTTTACTAAACACAGGTTTTTCATCAAACATCAATTTTGGTGAAAAAATATTGTAGAAAAATAGTAAATGAGTAAAAAAATATTTAAGAATATGTATGCACTAGATATTGATGTCCCGATTCCAACAAAATTTAATTTAATTTCAATATATACCAAAAAGTTACACGAGCCTTAGTGCGCCTATGTCTAAATTGTAGTTGGTTTGACTTCAAAACTTAATTAAAACAAAAATATTCAACAAAACATTATGAAACAAAATTCAATCATTGGATATCAATGTTACCAACCTAAATTCAAAAGTTTATCAAAATTTTATCCTTTGTAGAAAATAATTTATGTGAGCCAAAGTACATATCACTTTTGAAAAATGTTGTTTACTATTAAAAACTAGTTATTAAAGGAGATGAAAAAAAAATAATTTAATTTCATGTTTTTCTTAAATGCATTTAAATATATGAAAAAAATCTCATAAATAACTAGTTTGCATCATCTTCAAATTCCTAGCAATTTACCTACTATATGTGTCAGAAAGTGACAATTTGGCTCAAAATGTTGATTTCAATGTCAAGTTTGGGAAAAAACTGTAACCCATTATTGTGGGATGATCAAATAACATGATGATGAAGAAATATAGAAGCATGTAAAAGTTGTAAATTGTACTAATGACGAATTGGTGTTTGCTAGAATCAATGAATCTCCAAATAATGTGGATCATATGTAAGATACAAAACACTACGTGAGTGAGCATATGAACTCTACTCAACTAGTATACACAAAGTTTATCAAACTCTTTGAAGTCCATAATAAAAATAGTAATATGATAAGGAGTACTAGGATCTCAAAATGTGATCCACTGAGTTAATCCCCCATTTTAGAGATTAAGATAAAAGGTTTATGAGGCCTTCCAAAAAGAAGATTCTCCCAATGCTTCATTGAATGAAGCGTAACACATCATAGTCCCCCATTGATGCTAAATGAGTATATGTAGACAACTGAGATTTGGAGTATGCAAGGAATGTAGAGATTTTTGGTGATCCAAATCAAACAATCCAATGAGTCCTATACACTAGCCACTTTCTAATGATCATACTCAACGGTGGACTTGGCCAACTGACAAGATTCAGTCAAAGAATGAGATCTTCTGCACTTCTAGCTTTGCATGACCAAGGTGGATCAACCTATACAATTCCTTAAAAGGTTAATTCACTCATACAAAAACATTGCTTTTTATAGCTCAAATAATTCCCAATTCAATTACACCAAAGAAAGTACTGACAACTTCAAATCTGCCTAGATTCTTGCTATATCAACACTCACTCAACAATTGGGAGGAAAAGAACTAAACCTCAACCAAACAATAGGGATTTAAAATGATTTTGAATTTAAACTTTTTTCTAAGATGCATTAAGTTGAATAATAAATCAGTGCCTAATTCTAGGCCATGGATTCAAATGCATAAAATGAATTCATCACCAAACAAACTTCAACTAGTGGATTCAAACTACTAATGTATTTCACCAACATATCCACTCCTATTGTCAATCAACTTCTCCTTATAGATCCAACCTCCAAACTTGAAATCACAATTATTAGCTCAAAGTATTTTAACTATTTCATTGAAACAGAACCATGAACAGACAAAACAATATGAGAAAATTGCTTGATGAAAAATTTGAAGATATCTACTTTTTATTATTGAATTCATATGACTTAAACTGTAAAAATTTAGAGACAATTTGATCGCATTCATGATTTATTTGCATAAACTGGCTGATATTTACTCATGAAATCAGCAATTGAATCTCACAGACTCAAATTATAACTCAAACTCGACATTTTCTATCTACCCAGCCCCACACAAGAATTCAAAACCCTTTACAAATGGAAATAGAAAAGAAGATATAGAAGAATAGAAAGTTCAAGAAGTTAATCCAGAGATTCCATCTGGAAATATATTTCTCATTAATTAGTAAAATGAAAAGAATCTCTCCTCTCTCTTCCTTGAACCAAACTTTTCCTCCAATTCTGCCTTTTCTCCAAGTTGTTCATCAAAAGAAAATTACACCATGTGGAGAATTTCACACCATTCACCCAACTATGTGAAAAAAAATCTTTGCTTGTCCGTGAAAGCTTCATTTCTACCTTTTTGGCTAGAGTTGTACATTATGTTTTGCTCGTGCACTAAAAAGTTAATTTCACATTTATGTTCCTAACACAGTTTCTATTCACAAAGTGAATAAATTCACTTTATCCTTACTTTCCTTTGCTGCACTTTATTTTAGTCACATCCCAACCAATATTAAAATCTTCCAACTTTAATAATAGAATTTTTAAGATAGTGAAAATTTAACTCACTTTATTCCGTGTAATTTCATGTGCACACAAGACTTTATTTGATATTTCACTGGTCTCTAATTAAAACATTTGCTCGTGTTTTACTTTTCAACATATATTTAAATCTCCCCTCTTAGGAATAAAATCCCATATAACTTGCATTGGGCCTTTTAAAACTTTACCACTAGCAATGTTTTAATTTTCAAATGTTTTGGCATTTAAAAAAAATGAAATATTTTAAAATGCTTGCCATCAGGAAATTCATTTTTTCCTAGGATTTAAAATTCATTCAGCCCACACCCACATGACAGGTTTTCACAAATCTCGCAGGAGATAACAAGTGAGTGGATTTCATCTATGAGTTGACAAGCAAGGGTGTAGATTGAACTGCATTCTTGCCTTCATTGATAGCCATCAATTCACATTTATGCTCTAACTTCTTTTCTTGGGGTTTTCACTATGCTTCACAACTCAGTGAGCTCATTCGTCTGTGAAAACTTCCTCTCCACTAGCCCACTCATGACAGTTGTTTCTTGTGTAGACCCTTCTCAACTGGTTGGTGATGTTGGCTCAAAAAAAATTCTTCAAACATGCTTTCACTTCATGTATACCGCTATTAATTTTGATGCCAAGAGCTATTCCATACAAGGTTTGAGCCTCTATTTTAGGTTAAGAAAAACAATCAATAAAAGCATCAGCCATAGCAGGCTTGATGGCATCTTCTGCTAAATGAAAAGTCATCATGGGAACTCATCATACTCCATTTACATTATACAACAAAAAATTTCACATTCATGCTTGAAAGTTTCTCTGAATTTTCAACAACCCATTTTGTGTGTATTCTACCGCCCTCTTCATAGGCATGCAGGCTTCTTCAAGTATAAATGGAGGAAAAAGTTTCTAAACATTTCTCAACATGTCCATTGTGTATACATCTTGCATTCATAACATGCCCAAGATTTCATTTTACAGAGGTATTCCTCATTTGAATTAGCAGGCCCTATTAGGATTTCCACTTCACTTCCATGTATCTCACCCCAGTTCTATGGATCAAGCCTTTTGCAAGTTAATTACAATTGTTTGAAAGTTTCAAAAGTCCTTTAAAAAAATTAATCTCACCCCAGTTCTATGGATCGAGCCTTTTGCAAGTTAATCATGGCATTCCCAACATGTGGTAGCCTCCTCCATACTCTGTTTTCCCATTAACAAGATCTTTCAGAAATGGAACTACATACATGAGTTTCCTTTAAATGTCTTGAATCTCCCTCTCTTTGTGTAGTGGTAGCAAGGTATCTCGAACATCATAAATCTTCATTTCTCATCTTACTTGTGTGGCATTAAATGTTTCTTCACCACAAGCCAATCATCTTCATACATAGAATTCTTTTCTCTTGGATTTTTCTTGATTATTTTGATGTTGTAATCCATCAATTTTTATGAACAAGTGTCTATGTTTTGGGTATAAGATTGTCCCATTTATTTATCTTGGCTGTCTTCTCCCAAAATATTTCCTTGATTTTAGAGATCTTTGGAGCACTTGTCATACTGGCATAACCAACCCTATTGGATGGAAAGGATCACTATGCCCAACTACCAATAACTCCATAAATATCCCCTATGGTAAATGTCATAAAAAAACTCTCATTAATGTCAATGATCACTATCCAATTGATGAAATAACTTTTCAGACTCTATAATTGAAAACTGAACCTTGCTTTACCTTCAAACCCTTGAGGGAAATTGTGATCATTGAATCCTCTACATGTTGATCTATTGAAAGAAAATTACTTGAAGTGATTGCCACAATGTGATGTTTACAATTTCACAACTATGCAAAGCATGTTGGGCCCCATGTTGGCCCGAATAAAAAAGAAAATTCAAACAAATTTTATGCTCAATTGACCTAAGAAAACTCTTAAATGCATCAAAGACGAAAAGATGAATTGGGTTTTCATTAAAACTTGCTTTCAGGCACTTTTGCACATTAGTTAAAATTGGCCAAATGAGCTCTAGAATTGCCCTGGGAAACTACTCAAACAATCTCCTTGAGAAATGAAAACTTGCAAGTATGTAGAAATCTATCCTAAGAATGGAATGGAAAAGATGGTTCAACAAAAGAGATATTGAGGTGAAAGATATTAACTGTCAAAGTTGCTTAGTTGAACTTTTCTGCAAATGTAGCAGTTCAAGGTCAATTAAAACTGACCAAATCACCTCATTGAAAAATTGTCAAATTAATTCTTAGCAAGCTTCCACTAGACATAGTAGATCATTTTGGTGTATTGAGAATGTGTAGAAGAGGAATTTTCTTGAATCATCATTCATCAAAAGATATTGAAGGTCAAAGTTGACCTCTCTAAAACACTATTAGAAGTGCAGGTGCAAAACTGAACAAATTGCATTTGGTTTTGACCTGGCAAAAATAATAAATCAGGTCATGAGGTTTTGAACCCTAACATGAGAGTTCATTTAGGCATGGAGAATGGCAAGCAACAATCATTTTCTCTTGATGATTAAAACCAGTTGTAAAATATTCACTCAAACAAGAGGCTACTTTGCACAACTAAAAGTTTCCAAACAACAAAAAAGTGTCAAAACGCTCCAACTTCGCTTTTCAAAACCTTGTCAAAAATTAACATGGGAAGCTGAAAATTGACATTCCTTCTCACATATGACACATGAGTGGGTCTACAAATGGGTTTTGCGCAAAAAATTAACTAGCACCAAATATAACCCTCCAAAATAGGTCATTCAGGTAGATTCTTCAAGTGCACTTCTAAGAGTGTAGAAGAAATTTTTTGGAATGGGCACTTCAAATTTGCAAAATTTGAGAGTGCCATCAATGGATCTGACTGGGGATGTTTGCCCCCTGTGGGCATAAAAAGATTCCAGATCTCTAGGGAGTAGACCAAATAATGAGTCCATTAGATGTTCTAAAACTACTCCTTAATTCAACCTTCCTTTTCAACTTCAACTGGTGACACCCATGCCACCAAATGAAAAAGGGGAGTCAATTCTTACCTCTTTCAAATACTAATCTAATAAAAATATATGATCTCCCTCAACTAATGCTTGCTTCTATCAGACCACAACAACTTAGGTGACTACATTTTTGCAAACACAAGTATCAGGATACCTTTGTGCAAGTGGAAACTTGCTCTCTATCTGGCTTCATCATCAAGTGGCAACCACATCACATAAGCCACATCACTACCACTTTCTTCATTTTCTGATTTTATATCAAGTGGCAATATTTGAAGATGGTGATTAAGATCATATGAAAGCATAGTTTGATCATAACCATCTACCTGATTAAACATGTTGGTACCTCCTAATAGGCAATCATATACAACATTATCAACATATTCATAATCATTGTGCATCTAAAAGTTAGGAATACTCTCATAATGTTGATTATCATGTGGTAACAACCTATCAAAGTCATCATATAAACCATTCTCAATCTTAAAAACAACTTTCTTCAATGTCTTACACATTGCCACACTTTGTAAGAACTCCTTCTAGCTGACAAAAGTAACACTCACATTCAGCCACATGGCTGGTTCTATTAAGCTTAATCTGATTGCTAGCTTGCATGTCAAAGGTAGAACCATGACAAGAACTTACCATAATATCTTACTCATCATGAAAACTATCTCTAAGTGTATGCAAAGGGATACACTCATGCATTGGAACACTCTACAAATTTTCTCCATCACGTTGGTACTGAGAGTCATCAAGGATTTCTAGCTTATCATCAGTTGTAGTTATCTTGTCATCTTCTAAACATAAGGTATCAACACTTTCAACATCCGAAGCTTGCTCAACAATGGACAATTCTAGTTTAGAAAGACAATTTTATTTCTCATTAAAATCAATATCCATATTCACATTCAAAGACTCATGACTAGGCTCATTCAAGTCAGCAAATAGACACTTGTCCAAATTTTTAATAAAATTTTCAAAACTTGGCTCATTAGATGCACAAACCTCATGGTCATCTACCACTTCAAACTCATCAAAATAGATTTCTTAGTTTGCATCATGATGCACATTGTCATACTCATCATACAATGCATCATTACATTCAAATGGTTGGTATTCTTCATCTAGATTATCATCATGCTAATCAATTGGTTCATAAATGGAAGGAGAATCAAAGACACATGCATCATACCTTGCATGATGAAAATTATCATCACTGTCAAAAAAAATAGGGGCAACACTCAACAACTAAGAGTTGTTCTCATATGCACATTTTTGATATTCAATGGTCAATAGATTTGAAATTTATTCACTGCTTAATAGATCATTTCTCTAATCCATTCTTTCAACCACTTCCTCTCCTTGACCTTCACTTGAATTGGATGCAATATCAAATTGTGTATTAGGATATCCCATGATGTCATCATCTTCAAAGTCTGAAAACTCAGTGGGATGATCATAAACTAGATTTCCTCAATCATAAGAGATTTGATTACTAGCAACCTTGTCAAAAAAATGGTCACAACCCATCACAAAGAATAGTTTGTCCATTTCTTCCTTCTTTATTACTTCTAGGTTGTCATAATAGCAATCCACATCTTTTTGCATCTTAATATTGAGTTGGGTGTCCTCATTAAGTTTGTCATTTACATCCTCCAGAGGATAGACACAAGCATTTTCATTGTCAAACTAGAAACCATCAATGGCTTCTTCATTTCAGCTGCTTGTGGATGATCTTGTGAACTGAAATTCATTGCATACTTTATCACTTGTAGCTAAAATACTGACATTCTCAAGAGAATTTCCTAAATCAGCAAAGTCCTTTGTCTCATTATGAAGACTTACATCAAAGCCACATTCAACACATGTAGGATTAACATGATCAATTGTACCACAACATTGTTGATTACTTATCTCTTCTTCAAAGAGTAAATCCAACTCATATCCCTCATCATGTTCTTGGCTCAAAAAACTTAGAATCCCATTATTCTTTGCAACATCACACTAACTACTCGAAGGGGAAGTATTATCCGCACAATTTGAATTGAGATGATCACCCAGGAAGTTCTCTACATCATTGGAGCCTTCAATTGTTATAGAAAATCTGCTCTCTATTTTGGCACTTTCAGCAGAGATCAAAGAAACTTCACATGTTTAATTTCTCTCATCATTATGGCTTCACCTTTCAGCTGGGTACATTTCCTTTGTATGTTGTTCAAAGACAACTTCCTCTTCATCTAATGATGCATCCTTCTTGTCTTCTACCTTCTCAAGTATGCATTTATCTATATTTGAAACTACAAATATATGATCATTTATATTCACATAGCTATTGATTTCATTAGCATGTTTACCCATAAGTGAAGACAAAAAACTTTGCACATATTCATTCCTCATCTTATCCAAATCATCTAAAAATGTGTAGGCCATCTGCATAGTCAATATTCTAAAATATTTTAACAATGCACTAGATCCCTCTCAAAGGCTTCAAAATACATATGAATACAATTTGGAGTACTAGGTCTAAAATTTTATAGGATTAGTTAGAGGGAAGCAATAAATCTATGACTAAAATCAATGCTTGAATCTTCATCATTCTTTTTAATTTGCTTTAATCTCATGACAAGGTTAGAAGGCTCTCATGTAAATTCTTTCCTACAAGCAACCACTAATTTATCCTAGCAAGGAAAAGATTTCTCGGGAAAACTAAAGTACCAATCCCAAGCTCTTGCTTCAAGGGATCTAACAAAAAATCTCATCCATATATCTTGATATCCAAATGAATGTTTCTCCATGAAACTAGAAATTTTTTTGACATGAGGATCTCCTTCACACACATTGTATCAATTAAATCTACGCATCTTCTTATAGACTTGAGTTGACATACTCTTAGTTTTGTAATCAACCCATGACAAATATAACTGAGCATACAATGGATCAAATGAATTGGAAAAATATGGATTAACTTGGTGAGTAGAAACAATATGATTGTCTCTTAACTAGGCTTGTTGAAACATTCAGTGCCTTTCATCCATCTCTTTAAGTCCTCTTTCAAATATAACTTCTTGACAAGTTGTCTCAAAGTGTTCGATGGTCTAGCTATTTTATCATGATGATCCATGGATATATGCAAATCAGGACTCAACTAATTGTGAATAATGACAACCATGACCAAATGAAGGATTACTATCATAATTGCTAACATAGTGATAATCTGGGCTTAAAACATATAATGGTGATAATGAATGGAAATCCATAGAATATACAAATGCATTCTAACCATCCAAACCAGCAATATACTTGAGCACTAGACAAAATATTTCAATCAAATCAACAAATTACATTTCAAATAAAAAATCCAAAAAATGGGAGTGTGCAAATTCAATATTATTGTCCTTTCCCTTTGTTAGTGCTAATCACTCAATAGGGAACTAAAGTTTTTCCTAAGAATTTCAAATATGGCTTTCATACATAATTTTCTTGAAAACCAAGAGTGAAGAATACCTAGAAATGTTGTAGCTACTATAAATTATTTTGGGAATATTGTAGATTTATAACTGTATTCACCACTTCAATAGGTTTTTCTAACAAAGTCACCACCTCTCTTCGTACAGGACTGAACTTCAAGCAGTATGAAGCTCTTTAACATGTAAAATTCTTTCTGAATTCCTTTCCCTAGCAGAGCGCCACAGATCATGAAATCTTCAAGTTCACTGTAATAAATTCTTTCTCCAAGTTTGAAATCCTTCAGTATTTGAACCAAATTTGGAATGGAAAATAATTTACTCTATGTAAATGATATGACTATGCAAATAAAAATTCTACAACTGGAGATTCAAAGTTCTCCCCAACAAAGTCACCATTTTGTTGGTGATCCAAATTGAACAATCCAATTAATCTTATAGATTAGCCACTTTCTAATGATCAGACTCAATGGTGGATTTGGAAAAATGACAAGATTCAGTCAAAGCCCAAGATCTTCTGCACTTCTAGCTTTGCAAGACCAAGGTGGGTTGACCTATACAATGCCTAAAAACTTAATTCACTCATACACAAACATTTCTTTTTATAGAAAATAATTCCCAATTCAATTACACCAAAGAAAGTATTGACAACTTCAAATCTAGCTAGATTCTTAGTATATGAGAACTCACTTAGAAATTGGGAGGAAGAACACTAAACCTCAACCAAACAATAGGGATTTAAGATGATTTTGAATTTAAACTTGTCTGTGAGATGCATTAAGCTGAATAATAGATCAATGCCTAATTTTGGGCCATGGAGTCAAATGCATAAAATGAATTTATTAACAAATAGACTTCAACCGGTGGATTCAAACTGCTAATATATTTCACAAAAAAATCCACTCTTGTTGTCAATCAAATTATCCTTATAGATCCAACCTACACACTTGAAATCACAATTATCACGTCAAAGTATTTTAAATATTTTATTGAAACAAAACAATGAACAAACAAAACAATCTCAAAAAATTGAGATGAAAAATCCAAAAAAACTCTATATTATTGAATTCATATGACTTAAACTATACAAGTTTGTATACAATTTGATGACATTCATGATTTATTTGCATAAATTGGCTGATATTTGCTCATGAAATCAGCAATTGAAGCTTACAAACTCAAATTATAACTCAAACTCAACATTTTCTATCTACCCAACCCCACACAAGAATTTAAAATCCTTTACAAATGAGAATAGAAAAGAAGATATAGAAGAATAGAAAGCTCTAGAAGTTAATCTGAAGATGCCATATGGAAACATATTTCTCATTGATCAACAAAATGAAAAGAATCTCTCCTCTCTCTTTCTTGCAACAAACTTAGCCTCTAATTTTGCCTTTGCTCCTAGTTGTTCATTAACAAAAAATTTCACCATGAGGATAATTTCACACCATTCACCCAATTATGTGAAAAAAAAATCTTTGCTTGTCCATGAAAGCTTCATTTCTTCCTTTTTGGTTGGAGCTGCACATTATGTTTTTCCCGTGCACTGAAAAGTTACTTTCACATTTATGTGTGAAACATATAGTTTATGTTCACAAAGTGAATAAATTCACTTTACCCTTCCTTTCCTTTGTTCCACTTTATTTTATTCACATCCCAACCAATATTAAAGTCTTCCAACTTTAATAATAGAGTTTTTAAGACAATGAAAATTTAACTCACTTTACCCTGTGTAATTTAACATGCACACAAGACTTTAAATATTTCATTTGAAATATTTATTCACTCCTCAGAAAAAACATTTTACCCACACCATTTTTCTCCAATTTATTTCCCAACACATGTTCTAAAATATTTGGTTTTAAAATAAAACCATTCACGTGAGCCCCTTTCATATTTCACTTCTATATTTTCACCATATAGTGAAATATTTGATATTTCATTGGTCTCTAATTAAAACACTTGCCCATGTTTTACTTTTCAGCATATATTTAAATCTCCCCTCTTAGGAATAAAATACCATTTAACTTTCATGGAGCCTTTTAAATCTTTACCACCAACAATGTTTTTCCATTTAAAAGAAATGAAATCTTTTAAAATTCTTACCATCAAGCAATTCATATTTTCCTAGGATTTAAGTTTCACTCAGCCCACACCCGCGTGGAAAGTTTTTTCCAATCTCACAAGAGATAACAAGTGAGCGGCTTTGATCTGCGAGTTGGCGAGCAGGGGAGAAGATTGAACTGCATTCTCACCTCCATTAATAGCCATCTATTTATATTTATGCCCTAACTTCTTTGCTTGGGTTTTCACCATGCTCCGCAACTCGATGAGCTCATTCCTCTGTGAAAAATTCCTCTCCACTAGCCTGATCATGGCGGTTGTTTCTTTTGCAAACCCTTCTCAAGAGGTTGGTCACATTGGCTCAAACAAAATTTCTTTAAACTTGCTTTCAATTTAGGCATACTACTATTGCTTTTGGTGCCAACAGCTGCACCATACAAGGTTTGAGCCTCTACTTTAGGTTAAAAAAAAATCAATAAAAGTATTGGCCATAGCAAGCTCGATGAAAGCTTCTACTAAATGAAAATTCCTCATGGGAATTCATCATACTCCATTTACATTCTGCAGCAAAAGTCTTCACATTCCTGCTTGAAAGCTTCTATGACTTTTCAACAAGAAATTTTGTGCATATTCTACCACCCTCTTCATGAGCATGCATGGTTCTTCAAGTATAAATTGAGGAAAAATATTCTAAAGCTTTTTCAACATGTGGGTATGTGTAGGATCATGATGGGCCAAAAAGTAGCAATATGATAGGTATGTGGCTGATGACTTTTTTTTTACCCAAAATCGATGAAATGAAAAGGGTTTTTAAAGGAATTTCTCAACTTTCAAGTGATATAAATTATGCTTTACTTTGAATTTAAAAAGTAATTATTATTCATTTTTAATTCAAATTACAACTAAAGTCCTAATTGATAGGTTGATTGAAAAAAAATATATAGCTTTCAAACGATATCACATTTTTTGAATCCAAAATACGCATCACATTCTATGCTTCACATACTATAGGATTAAAAAAAGAAAAAATAAATTTCATGAAAATTTGACCAAGTTAAGCTAGTTAGACATATGAGTTTTTATAGTTTTTAAAAAGTTGTAATAAAAAATTCATAATTAATTATTTACTTGGAAAAAAATTACAAAGAAATATCCATCACATCGAGGCATGAGTCATCTACTTATATCTAAAATATTATAACAAAAATATTATCATTTTATTGTGGTTAGGGTGGTTACAAAGACACCTACTTCTTATTTTTTCCCTGAAATTTAAGTACCACTACATTGAAATTTCAAATTTTCACCAAATAGATTTTTTTTGAAAAAAAAACAAACCTAGTAATTTAGAAACTACATTCGCTTTTCTACGCATTCTATTCTTACATATTTATTAAATAATATAGATAACTTATTCAAATTTTACATCAAGTTTCCTAAATCTGATTTTTTCTAAAATTTTTGCCACTTAAGGGCCTATTTTTTCCATGATGATCCTGCACATACCCATGTCCATTATGTATACATATTGCATTCATAGCATTCCTGAGACTTCATTTTACAAAGGTATTCCTCATTCAAATTAGCAGGCCCTATTAACATTGTTGCTTCACTTCCATTTATCTCGCCCTAGTCCAAATGGATTGAGCCTTTTGCAAGTTAATTACATTTGTTTGAAAATTTCAAAAGTCCTTTCAAAAAATCAATTTGGTATATATTCTATAATCATAGAATTCCCAGTGCATGGTAGCCTCCTCCATACTCTCTTTTCCCATTAACAAGATCTTTAAGAATGGAACTGCAAAGATGAGTTCCCTTTAAATATCTTGAACCTCCCTCTATTTGTGCAGTGGCAACAAGGTAACATGGACATCAAAATTCTTCATTTCTCATCTTGTGTAGAATTAAATGTTTCTTCACCACAAGCCAATCATCTGCATACAAAGAATTCTTTGCTCTTGGATTTGTCTTGATTCTTTTGATGTTGTAATCCATCAATTTTTATGAACAAGTGTGTATGTTTTGGGTATAAGTCTGCCTCATTTATTTATCTTGACTATCTTCTCCCAAAATATTTCCTTGATTTTGGAGATATCTGGAGCACTTGTCACACTAACATAATGAAACCCTATTCACTAGAAAGGATCACTATTCCCTATTACCAAGAACTCCATAAATATCCCATATGGTAAATGCCTTAAAACAACTTTCATTAATGTCAATGATCACTATTCAATTAATGGAATAATTTTTAGACTCTATACTTGAAAATTGAATCTTGCTTTACATTCGAACACTTGAGGGAAATTGTGATCATTCACTCCTTTACATGCTAATCTATTGAAAGAAAATTACTTGAAGTGATTGCCACAATGCAATGTTTACAATTTCACAATTGTGTAAAGCATGTTGGGCCCCTTGTGGGCCCGACTAAAAAAGAAATTCATTTCAAACAAATTTTATGCTCAATTGACCTGAGACACCTCTTGAATGCATCAAAGATGAGAAGACGAACTAGGTTTTCATTAAATTGCTTTCAGACACATTTGCACAGTAGTCAAAACTGGCCAATTGGGCTCTAGAATTGCCCTACAAAACTAGTCAAATGACCTCCTTGAGCAATAAATTTTTTTAGGCATGCAAAAATCTGTCTTGAGAATGGAATGCAAAAGAAAGTTTAGAAAAAGAGATCTCGAGGTGAAATATATTAACTATCAAAGTTGCTCATTTGAACTTTTCTCCAAATGTAGCAGTTCAAAATTAATTAAAAATGACCAAATCATCTCATTGAAAAAATATCAAACTAATTCCTAGCAAGCTTCCACTTGACACAATAGATAATTTTGGTGTAGTGAGAACATGTACAAGAGTAATTTTATCGTATCATCATTCATCAAAAGATATTGAAGGTCAAAGTTGACCTCTCAAAAATACTGTCAAAATTGCAGGTGCAAAACTGAACAAATTGTGTTTGGTTTTGACCTGGCAAAAAAAACAAATCAGGTCATGAGGTTCTGTAACTTGACATGGGATTTCATTTAGGCATGGAGAATGGATAGCAACAATCCTTTTCTCTTGATGATCAACTAGTTCTGAAATATTCAATAAAACAAGAGGCTACTTTGCAAAACCAAAAGTTTGCAAACAACAAAAAAGTGTCAAAACCCTCCAAATTTTCTTTTAAAAACCCTATCAAGAATCATCATGGGAAGCTGAAAATTGACATTCCTACTCACATGTGACACATGAGTGGGTTTGCAAATGGGTTTTGCGCAAAAAATAACTAGCACCAAATTATGACCCTCAAAAGTAGGTCACTCAAGTTGATTCTTCAAGTGCACTTCTGAGAGTGCAAAGGTAAAATTTTTAAATGGGCACTTCAAATTTGCAAAATTTGAGAGTGGCATCAGAGGTGTACTTGAGGTGTGCTCCAAGAAACTCACATGAGGTGAGAATAACAAGAATCCATTTTGTGATGTCATACCCCCCATTACACTTTATAGTTTAGTGTATGTACAATATTTTCTTGAACTCCCTCCCTAAGGAACACATTCAATTTTTTGGCACTTTGTAAGAGTGTGTTTACAATATTACTACTATTACAAGTTCTTCAATGTTTATTGTCATGAGACAGACATGTAGATTAGTTTATGTCTTTCAAAGGATATGTGTAGGATCATCATGGAAAAAATAGGCCCTTAAGTGGCAAAAAAATTAGAAAAATTAGAGTTAGGCAACTTGATGTAAAATTTTGAATAAGTTATCTATATTATTTTAAAAATATGTAAGAATAGAATCTGTAGAAAATTGAATGTAGTTTCTAAACTACTAGGTTTTTTTTTTTAAATAAATTTATTTGGTGAAAATTTGAAATTTCAATGCAGTAGTAATTAAATTTAGGGAAAAAATAAGAAGTAGGTGTCTTTCTAACCACCCTAACCACAATAAAATGATAAAAAAAATTATAATATTTTATATATAAGTAGAGGACTCATGTCTAGATCCGATACATTTTTTTTTTGTAATTTTTTTCTGAGTAAATAATTAATTATGAATTTTTTATTAAAACTTTTAAAAAATATAAAAAAATCGTATGTTTGACCACCTTAACTTGGCCAGAACTTCAGGAAATTCAATTTTTTATTCTTTTAATCCTATAGTATACAAAGCATAGAATGTGACACATGTTTTGGATTCAAAAAATGTGATACCGTATGAAAGCTATAGATTTTTTTCAATCAGTCTATCAATCAAGACTTTAGTCATAATTTGAATAGAAAATGAATAATAATTACTTATTAAATCAAAATTAAAGCATAATTTATATTGGTGGAAAGTTGATAATATCCTTTAAAAACCCTTTTCATTTCATCAATTTTGGGTGAAAAAAAACTCATCAGCCACATACCCATCATATTGCCACTTTTTGGCCCATCATGATCCTGCACATACCCCAAACCTATATAAAAGATAAAAAAATACAAAGTTAAAACCCACTTATTCAAGGAATGAACCCCCCATTTTACAAAATTCATTGCAAAATAAGTGTTACAAATTTTTAACTATTGTAAAAATTGTACCCACCCTTTCCATTTACAAAATGAAAAAAACCTTCCTTGCCAAACTCAACAAAATAAAACATCTAGTCCTCTTTTATAATTTTTTATCAATGGAAAAAAAAATGACCCCTCCTTTTCAAAGTGAATGAACTATCTAGTTTGACATGACCATAAAAGTTTAATTTTACATTCAACAAGTATATTAACCACTAGTTGTTATAATAGTTGGTTAACAAAAAATTCTTGTAAAATAAATGATTGAAGTGATCAAAAAAGTTGTAGTTAGAGATCAAATACTTATTGTTGTTTACCATGAATCTACATGTGAGATATAACCACCAAAATTTTGACTCCATTGTCATTTGGAAATAACAACATTTTAACTTGGAATTAATTTCCTGCAAACTCCACGATGTACCTTGATTATTAACAAAAACAAAAAATTAATGGCCAGTTATGGCCTTACCAATGAAGGAGTCGACTTGGTTGATGGGAAAATTCCAAGAAGCTATTGATGAGGAGTTGTAGTCATGGTGCAAAGTGGTTGAGGCTTTGTTGAAAATAATTCTTGAGCTGCCACAATGTGTCGAGTGGGAGAGACCATGTGGGTAGTGAGTCTGGAACAAAACACCCAAGAGAACACTACACCATGACTACAACTCCTCATCAACATCTTCTTGGAATTATCCCATCATCAAACCAAACACATAGAGATTCATATGCATTACATTCAAGAGTTTATTCATGGACAAATCATCAACTTAGTCTTTTTCTAGGCTTCAAAGCAAGTTGTTGACGTCTTCAACAAATCCTTTTATTGAGAGAAACTTAATTAATCTATGAGATCATATTAGAGTGTGGTCTATGTTGAAAACATCATCATTCTTGGTGGATTACTTTTCTTCAACTAATCTTCTCTCTTTCTGGAGGTTAACCAACAATTTTGTGGTTGGCTATGAACTTCTCATGCATTCTTAGGATATTTCAACTAAAAGGAGAGAGATAGAACCCCAAAATTGAAGTGGTTCACTCAAATAGAGGATTGCACGATGTGAGTATGACTAAATGTAACATTGTAAATGCAAATAACTAATGAAATTGATTGACTATTGATGCAAAACCTATGAAATATGCAATTTTTGAAAACACAGTGAGGTTTGCAAAAAGCTTAAAAAGATGAACAAAAATATAAATCAAACTAAACATAAATTTGTTTTTTAGAATGTGTGCACTTGTAAAGTTGAAGATGGCTGGAAAACACTATGGAAATCTAGAAAATCTAACTTTTATGTTGACTGGGACTCATTTGCCACCCTAGGCGAATCAGTCCTAGGATAGGGTTTTCGGCCGAGAAACTGATTTATGTAAACTAGGTGTTAGGATCTACATCTATCTCAAAAAGTCACCTTAGGAGGGACTCATTCACCATCCATGGAAAATCAATCCAATTTCATTTTTTTGCAAATTCAGATCTTTGTTCTACACCTTCACACCTATACAACACTTTCTAATGGAAACCTGAGCTAGGATCTCAAAAAAATCCTACAAAACAACTTAAAATTGGCTCTCTAATGGGGGGTTTTCCTTTTTCAAACCCCTAGTTGCATAATTAAACCTTGAGTGGACAAAAATCTACAAAAAACCCTAGACTTAAATGTGTTAAAGACTAGGAAAGTCTGAAGTATGATAAAACCCTATTCTATTGTGCTAGAATAAGATATGCAAATTTGATTTGAATGATGCAAGACTTCAACCCTAGAAATCCTACAACACATCAAAAATGGAGACAAAAGACATGGAAATGGAATATAAATGAAATGCAAACCTTAATATTGAGATAGAGAGAAAATGGAAGATCGAATCACTTTGAAAACAAATCTTTAGGTGTGATTTGATGGCTAGTTGCATCTCCTCAACCTATATTTCTCCATGTTTGACCATAGGAATCCATCATAAATTCTTTGCAATGTTGAATCTTGAATCAAGAGTGAGCTTCAAGACCTGCAAAAACCCTAGTTTGTTGTCCTAAAACTTCAACTTTGCTAATGAAACTTGTTGTGAAAGACTTGACTTTAGAATTTTCCTTTTAAAGTGACAAAGAGATGTGAAAAATTGACTTAAAATGAGTATTTATAGGCATCAACACCTAATTTTCCTATTATTTAGACCTAAGAGGCTTACATCCACTGAAAAATTAAGTTGAATTAATTGAATTCCTGCTCAATATTGAAATTTCCCTCAAAAGGGACTCATTTGCCACCCTTGATGAATGAGTCACACTAGAAGGGACTCATTCACCCAAGGTGGTGAATGGGTCCCACTAGTGGTTTTTGAAGGTGGATATTTGGGATATGCATGAATTAAGTGTTGTTTGTTTGGATTTAAGTGATTTCTCAAGCGAAAAGGGACTCCAGATCTAAAATAATGGGTCTTTATAAATGTTGTTTTAAGGGATGAATAATGTAGGGGTTCTCAAAATGTAGGTCTAATTAAGCATGAAATTGTCTCTTTTCTAAAGAGTGTCCAATTTTCTATGCCACATTTTCCCCCCACTTTAGCACCCATATGACTCTACGTGCATATGTAAGCTAAAAGACTCTAAATAGTGCACTTTATTACATAAAAGGATACTTATTCAAAAGGAGGGAGAATGAAGCCCCCAATGTAGTTATCTACAAAACCACAACATTAGGAACCACATCCTGCAACACAAATTCATTAATTGTCAAAAAATCCTTTTATATAACTCCTAAGAATCCAATTTGAGGGTAGATGTATGCCCCCCCTTGATTTCGCTTGCTTTACAAAGGTGGAATCAAGGTAGCAATCTAGCCACATCGAATAAGGAACATCATATTGTAGGGAATTTCCAAGTACCATACAATGTTATGATAAATGATTGATGATGTTGGGTGCGGAATCATGAATCCAACACATCAAATGTCATGAAAAACAGAGTTCCCTAGTTCCTGTTATGTTGTTTTGAAGAAAAGATGCTTTATTAACTCTTAAGATAAAATAACCCTAATTTAATACATAAGAGTAAAAGTGATGAAAATAGATAAGAGGTAAAGGAAAGTAATTTGTTACTTACTATTGCATTTTACCTTCTTGTAGATTGAGAGTGATGAGTGAGATGAGAAGATGTCCAGTAGACGAGATTATATGCCTTCATGACTGGATGAGCTTCAAGAGTAAGCGGCATGTGATGAGTTATACTATGAGGTGAGTTGATTTTGAAACTTTCACTTTGCGATTTTGTAATAATTTAATGATTTTTAATGCATTTATAGGTTAATTTAGGATCTTGGAATTTTTTTGGCAAAGTGTCCCATTTGTTCGCAAAGTATCCCTTTCGTTTGCAAAGTATCCCTTTTGTTCACAAAGTGAACCATATCTGTGTGAAGTATCCTAAAAGGGTTCTAAAGTGTTTAGGGCCTTTAGAAAAGCACACAAGATGAACTTTAGCACACTTGCATGATGAATAATGTTAAAATTGAAGATATTAATTGAATTTTTAGAGGATATTGTTATGATTTTGATAGGTTCTAGCCCGATCATGACAACAACTAGGAGGGAGACATATTATCTTTCTTATAGATTTAGCCCCAACACTATCAGTAGTAGAGACAAAACACTTATAGGCAATAGTTATCTACTGGGCATATCTGATGCCACCTATGAGATACCATGATGTCATGCTTATATGTGAGCACTGGGACATCGATACTTGTACGTTTCATCTTCCTACTTAGGAGATGACCATCACTCTCAAGGATGTACACTGTATTCTACGAGTTCCTCTTTGGGGATAATAGGTATATTTCTTGGGGGATCAGTCATTCCACAAGAAGGTGGACATGCCAGTACTACCTAGATGGACATGTTCATGATGAGCGTGTGAGAGCATGAATCAAGCTTTTCATGCTTCTATATTCATGAGCCTCTGTTGTGCAATGGATTATGATGTATATAGTGGCTCTTGTTCTCAATCCTAATGGATGAGTGACACACTTGGATGGAGGATTGGTACACTTGATTCAAGGGATGTATGAGCACATGACAGTCTATGCTTGGGGATGCTACATCCTAGCACACCTTTATTATGATCTTAGCTGATTTTTGTTTCGAGATATCAATAGTATGGTGCTCTGCATGCTTCTATTGGTGTGGTGCCTCGAGCATATTACATGCACCAGGCCAATTAGGTTCCCTTATGCTATAGCTGCAAGATATCCATGAGTGTTTGGCTATCCTCTACAATGCTTATGGAAGTACGATGATCTACATTTTTGGAGGGTTATAATTTATCGGTAGGAGGAGGACAAGATCCTATGGACACCTTATGTACTCATTGTATAGTGGCTAGACCTCATAGGACAACTAAGGAGGATGTAGATGGACAAGTTTTTAGCTGGGTATGTGTAGGATCATGATGGGAAAAAAAGTGGCTATATGATGGGTTTGTGTAGGGTATGTCGATAACAAATTTTTTTTCCCCAAAATTGATGAAACAAAAGGGTTTTTTAAAGGAGATTCTAAGCTTTCCACCAATATAAATTATGCTTTATTTTGAATTTAATAAATAATAATTATTTATTTTCTATTTGAATTATGACTAAAGTCTTGATTGATAGGCTAATTGAAAAATATCTATAGCTTTCAAATGGTATTACATTTTTTGAATCCTAAATATGTGTCACATTCTATGCTTTGCATACTATAGGATTAAAAAATAAAATGAATTTCATGAAGTTTTGACCAAGTTAAGGTGGTTAGACATACAAGTTTTTATATTTTTTAAAATTTGTAATAAAAAAATCATAATTAATTATTTACTTGGAAAAAAATTACAAAAACATGTACATCACATCCAGACATGAGTCCTCTACTTATATCTAAAATATTATAAAAAACATTATCATTTTATTGTGGTTATGGTGGTCAGATAGACACCTACTTCTTATTTTTTCCTTCAAATTTAAGTACTACTACATTGAAATTTAAAAATTCCACCAAATAGATTTTGTTTTTTCTAAAATAAACCTAGTAGTTTCGAAACTACATTCAATTTGCTATAGATTCTATTTTTACATATTTTTGAAATAATATAGATAACTTATCCAAATTTTTATGTCAAGTTGTCTAAAGTAGACATTCGTTTCTAATTTTTCTGAATTTTTTGCCACTTAAAGGCCTATTTTTTCTATGATGATCTTGCACATACCTAGCTAGACAACATGACTATGTTGTACAACCTTTCTATTATGGGTGAGTCATGCATCAGTTTTGGCAGGTGCAGACACCAATGAGGGCATGCCCCTTTCTTAGATGATTAGTGTGGATTGGTTGAAGGCCAGGTGATACTATTTCACTTACTATAGAACATGTTCATGAGAGTGATTTAGATGATTCAGATCATAACCAGCCACTAGTCACTGAAACTGATGATGTTGGTAGCATAGATGAGCATGAGGAGTGGTGGTCAGTGACATGCCCAACTCTTGTATTTCCCATGGATGTCCCTATAAGAGATGTAGGGCCAACACCAAATGAGGGAGATGAGCCAAAGGACAAGCCTAAGGATGTATGATACAAGCCAACTAATATATTTACTGATGTGATCAATGATGGGTATGATTCAGAGGTCAATCCTGACTATGAGGACTAGGATGGAGGAGATGAGAATTTGGATGAGGAGGATTATGAGTAAGATGATTATTATGACGAGGAAAAACCCCTGAGTGAGGGTGATTAGGTAGTGACCAAGGATCAACATGAGCATGGAGAGGCTTCTCACACTTGTAGGACTAGATCACATGCAATAGCTACAACAAAAATCAGTGACCATAACCAGAGAGATTATAGCATGTCTTTCATTCCCTAGAGAGAGGATGAGGTTGATATTCCTCATTCAACTAGAGACATAGGTGATGATATTTGATTCTATGCATGTAATTTAGTATTTTATGCTTTACATATATATCATGGTGATGTTTACTAATTGTGTACCTTTTCTATCTTGCAAGAGCGATGAGAGACTGGCGATAGTTCTATCATTATGCTACCAAGAAGATACTACATGCATCCATCAACAAGGAGGAGATGGATCTTGACTACGTGCCCCCAGCGATCATGGAGGAGAAGCCAAAGTTTCTTAGACCTTTAGTGAGGTTACATGTAGCATATGAGAGCATGAGTAGATGAATCTATAAAGCTAAGAGTGTAGGATAGTCATTGTAGACCTCAGCAAAGGTTGAGAGATTGCATGCGGAGCTAGCACAAGTATGAGTGGAGAGGGATCAAATGGTAGAGGATCGACTTGTGGCTCTTGGTTGATTATAGGGTTTGGAGCATGCACTCAGAGTCGACAACTCATAGTCATGATCACACATGACCATCTCACGACATCCAAGGACCGGATCATGAGCACCAGAGCTTAAGGGATATTGCTCACAAAGACCTTATTGATTTTGTATATAATATGGAGATGTACATAAATTTTTTTAAGATATATGATATATATATATACATGTGCATTTGATGTTATTATAATTTTTCTTTATCTATTTGAATGTTAAATGGTAATGTAATTAATTAAATAACTTATGGTAAAAGTATTTTATTAATGTGTACATGATTTAACATGACTAATGTGATCTAATGTAAAATGTATCTCATTTTCATTTTAGATACAACATGGTTAAATGAAATAGAGTATGTTAAATAAGATATGCCTATAATTCATATAAGGATCAAACATAACAAAACACAAGGTTGAATAGTATGAAACCTAAAGTAATTATAAAAGGAACTACAATAATTACCTTTGTGTGCAAGAAAAACAAATGGTCAGTTGTCAAGAATGAAGCAATGTGAAAATTATTTATAATGACACCAAATAAGTTTAAATAACACTGCTTTAACAATCATACTCTTCAAAGAGATTAGAGGTAATACCGACACAAATGCATGACATTGATAGGTTCCTTAAGGGGTGTGCCTTCAACCTTTGTTAAAATATAAGCACCAAACCCATAACCGATATCAACTATGTATGTTCCTAACTAGTTAGGGCATAATTTATCCTTATCTTTGTTGTCAGCATTAGCAGTACGTTGGTTTCCATAAAGAACAAAATTACCCTTACGAAACATTTGAGGAATGACATGAGTGTAATTTTTTTTTTGTAATTGTTTAATGTAAGCTTGGAGGTGCTCAAGAGCGTTAATATTCTTTTCATCAAGCATCTCAAGTTGGTGCAATCATTGGTCTTTATAAGTGGCATCATCAATAAGGTCTTGAAGAGAAATTCACAGTGTAGGAATTTCTAACTCCAAAGGCATGATCAGATTAGTGGCGTAGACAAGGTTATAAGGTGTATTTCCCATAGATAATCTAACACTCATTTGATAAGCCCAAAGCACATAATGTAATTTTGTATTCCAATCCTTATGATGTTTGTTAATAGTTTTCTTTAGGATTTGTTATAGAATCTTATCAGTACTTTTAGCTTGCCCATTGGATTGTGGATAATATAGTGTGGAAAATTGATGTTGAATGTTAAATGTTTCAAGAAATTTCCTTACTTCATTATTCTTATATGGGGTTCCATTGTCTGAAACAATAGCGGAAGGAAGCCCAAAGCAAGCAATTATGTGTTCCAATATGAAACAACAAATTACTTCAGCATTTGTAGATGGAAGAGGAATAGCTTCCACCCATTTTGTGAAATAGTTTGTTGTGGTTATGATAAACGTATGTCCAAAAAAAGAAGGTGGTGAAATTTTTCCAATAAGATCTAGTCCCTGTACTAAAAATGGCCAAGTGGGAATTTGGGCGCGAAACTCAAAAGCAGGAGTGTGAATCAAATTTCTATGTTCTTGACATTTGTGACATTGTTTAACATAAGAAAAGTAGTCTTTCTCCATATATCACCAATAATATCCCATATGGATAAGTTTTTGCACTAACAACCATCCTCCTTAATGACCTCCGCAAGCACTAGCATGGGCCTGCTCAAGGGCTATAGAGATTTTAGAATCCTTAAGAAACCTAAGTAAAAGACCATTGAAAGATCTTCTATACAATACATTGGTGAGGATCATGTATTTGGTTGCTAGTTTGCATAAACAATTTTGAGTGTTTGTTGATGTAGACTTGGGAATGGTACCATCTTTTAAATAATTGTATATGGTTTCATACCATTCTCAAAAGTCTTCTTGAGTGATAGTTAAAATTTCTTTGGAGCAAGTGTCAATCAAAGGCTTTAGGATTCAGTGAATAACAAAGGTAAAGTTTTTTTAAGGATCGTGTGGAGATATAAGATAGGGTGCACTCACCATCGCATTTGCATGTTGATTGTATTTTCATGGGATGTTGTCAATGGTGAATGATTCAAACTTATCTAATAGTTTCATTGTAAGATCCTTGTATCACAATAACTTGTGTTTGGTTTGATATCTCCTTGTCATTTTTTCTATTATTAATTGTGAATCACCAAAGATCTTGATATCTTTAGAATTCATTGTTAAAGCAACTCACAAGTCGATGATTAATGCCTCATACTCAGCTATGTTATTTGTACATAGGAAACTTAAGTGATAGGACAAGGGAATAGGCTTTCCATTAGGTGGAATTAATACCACTCTAGCACCGAAACCTATTTGACACTTAGATACATCGAAATAGAATTCCCATGTTTTAAGATCAATGGTTAAGACATTATCATCAAGAAAGATGTCATGATTAGGTAAAGTGAGAGAAGAGAGAACTTCAACTAAGTGATCAATTAAGGCTTGTCCTTTGATTTCTTTTTGAGAAAAAATATTAATGTAAAACTTAGTTAACAACATCACCCACTTAGCTAAGCATCAGATAGGTCTATTTTATTAAAAATATGTTTAAGGGGATCAAATTTCGTGATGACTTGTATTTCAACATTTAGTAAATAATTTCGCAATTTACTAGTATCGAATACAAAATCCAAACATTGTTTTTCGATTGGTGAATATCAAGTTTCATAATCAATTAAGGTCTAACTAATGTAATAAACATGATGATCTTTTCCATAATCATCTTGTTGAGCCAACAATGTTGGAAGAGCATGGGTTGATGCAACTATGTACAAGATGAATGGTTTGTTTAGCATGGTGGGTTGTAAGATGGGTGGAGTTGCAATATATTCCTTTCAAATATCAAAATCCTATTTACAATCCTCATTCCAATCAAAAGGCACACCCTTTTTGAGGAGATGGGTGAATGGTAACATGTGGTCGACTAAGGATGCAACAAAACAATGGATAGCTTGAATTCGGCCTTGTAGCGTTCATAATTGAGAAATGTTCTTAGGACATGGCATGTTAATAATGGCAGAAATTTGTGTCCATCTCAATTCCTCTGTGAGATATGAGAAAACCAAAAATTTTTACCACTATCAATGCCAAAGACACACTTTTTGAGATTTAATCGCATATTATACTTACATATTCATTCAAATATTTTATGAAGAAAATTTACATTGTCTTGTCGTGTTAAGGATTTAGAAAGTGTGTCATTAACATAATCTTCAAAAAAACTATGTATGTAATTGTGGAATATGAAGGTCATCACTCGTTGATAAGTTGTGGTAACATTTTTTAAACTGAAGGGCATCATGACCCAACAAAACATTCCCTAAATAGTGGTAAATGCAATTTTGTATTGATCTTGATGATTAATAAGGATTTGATTATAACTAGAAAATCCATCCATGAATGACAACAAGGCATGTCCAGTAGTTGAATCCATGATCATGTCAATACTAGGAATCAAAAAGTTGTCTTTTAAAGAAGATTTATTCAAATCATGAAAATCCATACATACCCTGATACGATTATTGGGTTTAGCAACAATGACAATTTTTGAGATCCAAGGAGAATAATCAATAGGCTAAATGAAGCCTACATCAAGGATTTTTTCAAGCTCTGCTTTAAAATGCAAGGCTACATTAGGGTGCATTTTTCTTATTTTTTGGTGAACGTGTTTAGCATTTTTAGTGAGAATGATGTTATGTGTGACAATTTTCAGGTCAATTCTTGGCATATCAAAATATTTCCAAGCAAAAATTTTAGGAAAATCATGAAGTGAAGTTGTAGTGTCTTCTTCTTCTTCATTGTCAAGAAACTTCCTAATATTAATAACTTTGTCTTTATCATCGATGTCCATCAGCACATCGATTGTATCTCCTAAAGGGAGTGCATTAGATGTAGGAACCTTAGAATCATATGGTTCTTCAGTGATATCACTGTCTTTTTGATTGGTAACTATCATAGCACAAGTAACCTGTTTCATGGGAGTAGCAGAGGATTTGTTATCATAAAATCCTAACATTTGTTTCATAGTTTCATCACTATCAACACACTGCTATGATGGTGATAAATTCATATCAAGCAATTCAGGATGCTTGATTGTGAATTTGTGTTTTGGTTGATATGTAATAGTGTTGATGTTCAAAGATAGTCGTTAAGTAGCATTTGTCATTTTAGAAAGAGAATAGCCCAATATAGTTTTTGTCTCTTGTGTATTAAGTCTTATAGGGACATGAATGCCTTGTTCATGCTTTCCACATCCTTTTCTAGTATATCCTAATTGTTTCATAAGTTCATAGCCTCTTCCATAAACTCTTTCCATTTCTTTTGGAGTAGGTGGATATTAATAATCTATCTCATCAAAAAATTTTGTGTATGTTGTATTTTCTTCCAAAGTAGAGGAGATAGATATTTGAGAAGATTGTGCAGAATTTTGAGTAGACATGATGGCTGGTTTTTCTTGTTTCTCATATTTCTTTTGTGTGATTATGTATTCAACCATAAATGAAGGTGTGAATTCTAAGTATCCCTAATCATCACCAAATAATTTAGACACTGATTCCTATTCATTTTGTTCAATTTATAGAGGGCCTATATTGGATGTTGGAATTAATGTTTTCAAAGGAATTATAGCTCCTTTTTCAAGGTGTAAGCAACTTTTAGGCTCAGGGACTACTTCAACTTAATAAATGTGATCAAGTTAAACACATATTTCATTATATGATGAAGTTTCGAAGGCACTGCATTCATCTCATGAATCCATGATCTATCTAAAAGAATATTATATGAAAGATTATACAGCATGACATTGTTTGCAAAGTAGATAGCCCCACTATAATAGGTAAAGTGATTACACCGAGTGGTTTCTTTGTTGTATTTTCAAATCCTTGAATAGAGATGGAATCAAGTATTATTTGTGACTTTTCAACACACAATCTATCAAGGAGATTCATACTACACACATTAAGATTAGAACCATTATCGATAAGGGTTCTTTTGATACCTATTCGATTGAACTGAGCAATTATCATAAAGGCTTCATTTCATTTTCACAACTCTAAAGGAGAGATCTCGTGTTGATTGAAAGTAATATTGAGATTAACTTCATTTACTCCATGTATTAAAGTTGCCACATCATTCGATGTTGTACTAGGAGGAACTACATTTTTTTTTAATGTTGTTTGAAGAATAGTGTGATAGTTTGGTGAATTCTGAAGTAAATCCCAAAGGGAAATCTTTGCAAGAGTATTCATTAATTGTTCAACAAGATCATACTCCTTTGTGTGTGAGGGAAATTAAGGAGCACTAGGCATATTAGGTAAATGTAAAGAGGGTGGGGTTGGTTGTGGTGATTGTGGATTGTTTCAAGTGTTATATGTATGAGCAATGTTCAATAACATTAGTAGATTGTTGGAACCCATCAATTTTAGGTGAGTAAAGAGTGAACTTAGGTTTATTGGAAGGATGAACTTTATAGGAGGGTGGGTAAAGAATGTGTTGAGGTTCAATCACATTAACATCCTTAGTTTTATATTTCTCATAACAAACCCTAGTGGATGACATGAGTGAGATGAAGTCTTGGAGGGGCTCATCTAACAAGTTAAGATCATCATGACTAAAAGGTTTGAGGGGTAGATTATTGTCAATTTGTTTCATCGGTTCAAGCTAAATGTTAGAGGTATTAATGTTCATTGTTGTAGTTTGGGAACAACAAACATTAGTGGATGACTTAGGGGAGATGAAGTCCTGAAGGGCTTCATCTAACAAGCCAAGGTCATCACTACTAAAAGGTTTGAGGGATAGGTTATCGACCATTGTTTTAGGCTTCTCATGGAAATCTTTAGAGGATGAAGTGATTGAGAAAAAGTCATGAAGAACTCCATCTAACTTGTCTACATCATTGCTACTAAGAGGCTTGGATGAGATGGTATTTATAAATTGAATCATTTGTTTGAAAGGTTGGGTTGAGGTTGTTGTTTGTATGTTTTTATGTATTGATGAATTTGATCTAAAAGAACTAGGAGCTAATACTGAAAAGGAAATTGCAAACATCTAAGACTATCCATAAATGTCCTAAAAGAAAATGATGCTTATGCTAATGAATCCAAAGATAACTAAACTATGATAGGAAAGAAAGTGCAGGAAACAAAAATGTGCAAAGAAATAAACTAAATTTTGGAAATACTGATTCAAAAATTGTAGTGCAACTGATTCGCCCTAGGTGGCGAATGAGTCCTAGGAGAGGTATTTTTAAATATTTTCTAATTTTTTTGACCTTTTTGGATGTGTTCAGGATTGTGCAGTGTAGATAAAGAGTAAAAATATGAAATTTTAGAATGATGGTATGAAATAAGATGTAATATTGAACTCTAAATGATGCTTTCACTAATGCAAGTTTAAGAAGCCCTAGGATGCAAACGCAAACCTAAATTAGGAAGGGATAATGTTCAATATGCAAGTTCACCAAAATGAACCAACAATTTTGTGGTTGGCTATGAACTTCTCTTGCACTCTTAGAATCTTTCACCTAAAAGTAAAGAGATAAAACCCCAAAATTGAAGTAGTTCACTCAAATAGAGGATTGTATGATGTGAGTATGACTAAATGAAACACTATAAATGCAACTAACTAATGAAATTGATTGACTATTGATGCAAAACCTATGAAATATACAATTTTATAAAACACAATGAGGTTTGCAAAAAGCTTAAAAAGATGAACAAAAATACAAATCAAACTATACCGAAAGCTATTTTTCAGAATGTGTGCACCTGTAAAGCTAAAGGTGACTTGAAAACACTCCAAAATTTTGGAAAATATGACTTTTATGTTGATAGGGACTCATTCACCACCCTAGGTGAATCAGTCCTAGGACAAGGTTTTCTGTGTAGAAACTGATTTTTGCAAACTGGGTGTTAAGATTTGCATCTAATTCAAAAAGTCACCTCAAGAGGGACTCATTTTCCATCCATGGTGAATCAGTCCACTTTCAAATTTCTATAATTTGGATATATGTTCTGCACCTTGACACCTATACAACATTTTTAGACGGAAACCCAAGTTGAGATCTCAGAAAATTCCTATAAAATAGCTTAAAATTGGTTGTCTAAGGGGGGTTTTCCTTGGTTAAACACCTAGTTGGGTAATAAAACCTTGAATGGACAAAACTCTATAAATAACCCTATCCTTAAATGTGTTAAAGACTAGGAAAGTCTAAAGTATGATAAAACCCTATTCTATTGTGCTAGAATAAGATATGCAAATGTGCTTTGAATGATGCAAGACTTCAACCCTAGAAATTAAACAACACATCAAAATTAGAAAAAAAAAAACATGTAAATGGAATGTAAATGAAATGAAAACCTTAATCTAAAGATAGAGAGAAAATTGAAGATGGAATCACTTTGAAAACAAGTCTTTAGGTGTGATTTGATGGATAGTTGCATCTCCTCAACCTATATTTCTCTATGATTCACCATAGGCATCCATCATCAACTCTTTGCAATGTTGAATCTTGAATCAAGAGTGAGCTTCAAGATCTATAAAAACCCTAGTTTGATATCCTAAAACTTCAACTTTGCTAATGATACTTGTTGTGGAAGACATGACTTTAGAATTTTCTTTCTAAAATGACTAAGAGATGTGAAAAAAGACTTAAAATGAGTATTTATAGGCATTAACACCTAATTTTCCTATTATTTAGACCTAAGAGGCCAACATCCATAAAAAATTATGTTGAATTAATTGAATTCCTACTCAAAATTGAAATTTCCCTCAAAAGGGACTCATTCGCCACCCTTGGAAAATGGGTCCCACCAGAGGAGACTCATTCGCCCAAGGTAGCGAATGTGTCCCACTACTAGTTTTTAAAGGTGGATTTTTGGGATATGCATGAATCAAGTGTTGTTTGTCACAATTGAAGTGATTTCTCAAGTGAAACAGGCCTCTAGATAAAAAAATAATGGGTCTTAGGGGCCTATAAATGTTGTTTTGATGGATGAATAATGCAGGGGTACTCAAAAGTAGTTCAAATTAAGCATGAAATTGTCTCTTTTCTGAAGAGTTTATAATTTTCTATGCCATAGGAGGATAGTTTTTCCCATTGGATTTTCTATCTTACTAATGTTTTAGAGATATTGCATTATGCATGAGTACCTTATCAAGTTTCATGGCTAAGACTCATTTCTTTTGAATTGTACATGGGTGGCTTACCATGCTAGTAGCTAGGACCCATTTCATTCATGTCCACCTAAACTATACTTAAGGGGGTGTTAGTGTATATATTGCACTTTATTACATTTTGCATACACTTGGCCCACTAAAGCCTACTTAGGTATCCATTAATCCTTTCTTAGTGAGGTGCCAATGATGATAGGTGTCTTGAGAGTTGTCAACTCATGTTTTGACGCCTCTTCCTTAATTTGTAATAGGAAACTCTCC
This sequence comes from Sequoia sempervirens, assembly GCA_007258455.2. Lineage (NCBI taxonomy): Eukaryota > Viridiplantae > Streptophyta > Pinopsida > Cupressales > Cupressaceae > Sequoia > Sequoia sempervirens. The sequence continues at coordinate 344,391,665 of VDFB02075321.1, forward strand.
ACCACTCTACTTGTGAGAAAATTTCCTATCCTCATTTCATGGATGATGGTTCCCTATCTCTTTCCTATTTATATACACTTGTTTTCCTAATCTATTTGGTCGACTATTATGTAGTATTGTGTTCATTGTGCTTATGATTTGATCTCTTGATTTGTAGGTTTCTACAGTGCATTTATCTCTATCATTTCTATTTTTAGATCTTATTTTTGTCTTGTTGTATTCAGTTTATTAGAATTCATAATAGACTATTTCATTTTCATATTTTACATAGTTAGTTACATCATTCAATATCAGTCAATATCACATCCATAATTCAAAATCATCACATTCAAATTCACCTCCATAAGGATTAGAACCATGATCCACCATTTTAACTCTTCCTATTAGGATTTTTAGTCAACTGGATTTGAGATCATATCTAATCCACACCAAAATTTGGAATAAGTATGATCTAGGACCTAGATTCATTTGAATTTTTTTATTAAAAAAATAAAGTATTGTTTGTACATTCTGTATATTGAAAATTTTGCAAATTTACCAAGACAGTACTATCATACCCATGGGGGAGCTCATCGTCCTCCATGTGGAAATTCCTAATTAGCCCAAGTGGGCCCCATTTCCATCATCGACGGTCTGATAAAATGGTGGCACATTTATTTAAATTTTGGCAGATGGTATATCAACCGATGGCAAACTTCTTAATAAAAATAGAAAATAAAAAACATTCCCCAAGATTCTCTAATCAATGACAAGTAAGTGAATATTCAAGTGACGAGCATCAATTTTAAGTTGGAAAATCAAGGAATATTCTAGCTAGGGGAAGTATACTCTTTTTTATGGGCTAGAAGACGTCATTTTTAATCACATATTTTAATGACATTATCATTGCATCAGCAATGACATCAACATGCTAAAAAAATTCATCGCCCCTCACAAATTTGGATTTTCTTTTTGGCAGTTCAACTTCAAAGCTTCATAACTTGCTCATTTTGACTCATTTTTTCAAGCAATTTTTTTTTATTTGGGATAATTTTTCATGCTCTTTGTAGTGGTAAAATTAGAATTTGGTTTTTTTTTTTGGAGTTTCCAAAATTTTCATATTTACACACTTTTTATTGCTTCATCCTCATTTTGGGAACTTTAGGAGCTCATATATTGCTCCTACAGTAACTTTTTTGGATGAATTTTTTTTGAAAGTGCATTTTTTTCATGTACTTTCTAGTGGTGTAATCAATTTGATCTCATATGTTGTGAAAGTTTTACTTTGAAACTGTGGCCTATTATTGGCATTTTCATGTATGAAGATCAAGTCCACTTCACTATTTTTAGCAAGTGGCACTTATAAATGCAGTAAATATAAAGTGCCACAAATCAAATATTACTTGGGGGTTTCATGATTGAGTAATATGGAGGGGTAATATTGTAGTGGTCACTTATATTCTTTTGCTTGATTTTTGTTCTTGCAAATGGGAAAATCTTAAATTGAACTCCTAACTCCATATAATTATGCTACATGGAGAAAATTAGTAGAGAACTATCTCATGGGAAAAGGTCTAATAGGCTATCTAAAGGAAACCATTTCTCAACCTATTGATGGTAAAGAATTGACAAGATGGGAGATTAATCATGAAAAAATAATTGGATGCATATGTGCATTAGTCTCATTTGATTTACAATTTCATATTGAATCATGGAGAACAACTAAAAAGGATTGGGAGACTTTTTAAAAATTGTATGGTAAAAAACATAAGATTAGGGGATATTAGATTGATAATGATTTGATGAATCTTGATCTAAAATGTTTTGACTACTTCTAAGACTACATCTCCAAAGTTAGGCAACTAAGAACATAGTTGAAAGAATGGAACATTGGTAAAGACTATTTACAGTTGATTCTAAATGTGTTATCCAAGCTTGCTCCTGAGTATTCAATATTTATTTATGGATTTTGTAACCATCAACTTTCTATGGGAGCATCATATGTTGATCCTAATTTTGATGACTTCACAAATCTCCTAATCCAAGAGGAAGCTAAGTTAATGAACATGGGTCTAATCAAGTCTTCCAAGTCACAAACATTTTTGGAAAGTAAGTCTAAGGTACAAAAAGAATCAGTAAATATTGATAAGAAGCAAAAGAAGAAAAAGAACAAGACATAAAGAATCATAATTCTCTCGGGCTCTAAATGGGAAACATCTAAGAAGGAGAGGCATTTTCGTGCTTATTGAAAGAAGGATGGCTATGAAGAAAACTATTGCTATAAGAAGGATATTGATGAGTTGAAAAATCTTCTCAAAAGGAATCACATTGATTTTCCTCCTAGAGTGTCTAAATCACCCCCTTCTCCAAAATAGTCTAAAAAGGTTAAAGGTGAAGCTTCTACATTAGAATATAAAGTTCATGCTCATTGTGCTCTTTTAGGTCATGGATCAAGGAGATGGCTTCTAGATTAAGGAGCATCTCATCTTATGGCATCTTTACAGTCTATATTCTCCTCTTTTCAGTCTTGTACTATGTCCCCTATTTGGATGGGAAACAATACATACATGAGTATAATTGGGAAGGGACCTATTAGTTTTGGGGATAACACTTTCTAGGATATTTTTTGTGTTTCTCATTTTAGGAAAAATCTTCTTTCCATATATCAGATTACACATGGTGGAGATGGGAGGACTGTGGAGTTCACACTTGATTTAGTCATCATTCAAGACTTGGATAATAGATAGATCATTGCTACTAGGGTGGTTTATCATTCATCTTGGTTGTATACCTTTCCATATTTTGCTTCTGATGGTGACATTGCTCCTTCAGGTGTGGATCACACTTCTAGTGTGAACCGTGATTCAAAAAAAACATTTTTCTTTTTGAACTTAGGAGTTCTCACAATAGATCTAATTCTTGAGCCATGTATTCAATCTCCTACATCTACTGTTGTAGTTGATGATGCTTGTGTTGCTATATATATGGCTTCTTGTGATTTATTAGAATAGGAAATTCATATTATTTTAGATTTTTTTACTTACGATGACTTCATGATAGGTATTTTAGCCTTTTTTGTGGAGTCTCATATTGCAGATTTGGGGGACAATGTTGATTATAAATTCATCTTCTCTTTAATGGAGATGAATCTTTTCAATTGTTGTGAGGGAACACTTTGACCCTCTTGTTCAATCTCTACATGATCATTCTTTGCAATTTAACATGATTGTAGATCCTTTTAGACAACATTTGGAGGACACTTCTTTGTTTTCAAAGGGGATATATTTGTATTTGGATTGTGCTCTACATTCATCTATATTAGATTCCAAATTTTCCTCTTCAATAGTGTGGCCTAGAATGTCTATTTGGAGTAGGTAAAATTTTAGAATCAGGATGGAGACACTTGAACATGCTTCAAAGATATCATCTCATATCATCCGTCTTCCTAACATCCTGCATACATTCTTGGTTTTGTTTCTTCCTAATGGGAGGAAATTTGTTCAGAAAAATTGAATCATCTTCAGCATTCAATGTCGAGCTTCTACCATCATTACAAGAGACTCAACTTTGAGGGGGGTCTGCCTTGTCTCTCTTCTACTTCTCTCTCATGGGGGTCCTTTTTCCTCACATGGGGTTTTGGCCTTCTCATGCATCATTGAGAGCATTTCATTTTTCTATTTCATCTCTCTTTTTTGTAGGAGTTATGTCCCACTAGGTTTTCTCCCTTTCTCCATTTGTGAGATATTTCATTTGTATATAGGTACTTAACATGGCTTAGTATTCAAGACTCATTCTTTAATCTTTGTTCCATTTGTATAATAATTTTCTACTCCCTAAGTTGCACAAGGGGGTTGTTGGTGTAAATAAAGTCTTGTACATAGTTAATTCATTACTAGGGAAGTTATTTACATGTTATGTTAAGTTTACTTAGGTCCTAGGAAGGAATATTTCTAGGTGTTAGTTGTCATTAGTTGTTATCTTATATTTTGACTTGTAACACATGTGAACCTAGGTAAGCGTGGTAAGTTGTCTCATGTCATATGATTAAGACACTTGTCATAATCCAATGTCATCTTGCATCTCACTTTGCCTATATAACCAAGGGGTTTCTACTACATTTTTCATATCAATTGAATCATATTTGCATATGCATATTCTCTCATGCATGCTTTCCATTTGGCCTCAAGATCTTGGCAACCATAGCTAATTCTAACACAATCAAATAGTATGCAAAAATTAAAACACTTTATTTATTTTTTCACATTACATTTAATTTTTAGATAGTTAGAATATTTATTTTTTACATCACTACTAACCAAGCTACATTGACTATGCATACCCATAAATATTAGAAAATGATTTATCTTTTTTTTCATGTTATTTGGTACATTGTACCCTTTTTCCCATTATACCCTTTTTTCTATTGCATTTGGTACATTATACCCTTTTCCCATTATATTTTGGTGGACCCAGGGGGAGGGATGTCTTGGTTCTTAACCCTGTTGGGGGTAACAAAGGACATGAGGTTGAAAAGACCAACAATGTGGTGGCGGCCACTAGTGAGGAAGACACTAAACTAAAAGCATGGTCTTCTCTATTTGGAGTTAGATCTAATGGAAAAATGGTGTTTCCCCTAGTGTGCAACATTTTTTACTCAGTAAGAGGTAATTTCTCTATCTTTTGATGGATCTCTGTTGTGTTTATAGTTTGTCCTTGATGAAAAAATCTCTTTTAGTTAGTTCTCTTTGTCAAGATGGTTCTCCTTACATTGGTTCTCATTGCATACCACTGGTGTATTTCACATGATTATAAGCCATTTGATTACTTTCTTTGAACTCACATTTTTGAAGGCATTACAGTTACCTTGTTTTTGATATCTCATTTTTATAATGGTTTTGGTTGTTTCTCATTCGGGCTTACACATATCGGCGTGAGAATGGTAGGGTCTCCCTGATCCTTTCTAAAATGTCTGTGTTGCCTATCGGCAAGACATTTCTAATGTTATGTCGATTGAATTTAACATATTGGCTGTAGTCGACAAGACCTCTCTTTTGTTTTGGCGACCGAGAGTGATCCCTATTGGCAAGTGTTAAACCGTCGGTATGCGGTCATAGTGAATGTAATATGTCACACCAATTAGAGATTAAATACACTTCGACAGAGTTGGGTGGTATTGGAATAGGTCTCAGAAAAGTGGTTTTGTCTTGTCGACATCACATATGGGGTTTCGCTTTGGCCAAACATAATGTATTCGGTATATTGTCTCACTGAAGAATTTTTGTCTCACCCACTAATGCACTGAATGTCTTATCGGCATAAGGTTACTGCTTCAGTGAAATGTTATAATGATTCTATAATGTCTTACCGACTTGTGCTCAAATGTTCACTTTGGCTAGACATGCTGCTTTCGGTGTGAGGGCATAACGAATCCACATTGTCACACTGACCGGTGGTGGATGGATGCATATCGGTAAGAGTCAGAGTCTTCAGCGTGAGGTCTCAGTGAGTGACATTCAGTCTCACCGATGGAACACTAAAGGTCTTTGTTGGCATAGGATCTGACTTGTCTCAACGAATAGGTGTGAATTTGGGGTGTTTCGGTATGACTGAAATGATCTACAAGATGTCTCCTTAATGGGTTGAAGTCTTAGCGACATGTATAGTATAGATGGACTCGTCGGCAAAAAAAACCATGTGTCACGGTGAACAATGTGTATCAAGTGGGCTTTCAGTAAAACAAAAGGTATTCTCTATGAGGCCTCCCTGAGAGTGAGATGTTACAATGACAAGGTTGATCACGGGGGCTCTTGGCAAAAAAAATTCTTATGTACAAGTTGTCTCCCCGATTATGGATTGTCTCAACGACACACAAGTGGATGAAGAATTTCAGAAAGACATGGTGTGCTCTACAGGAGGTCTCCCTGATATCATAATGTTATAGCGAAGCACATAAGACAAAAGGTTTCTGTCGGTGTGAGAACATTAATGTCTTGGCGATCTATTGTGAGCTCGGGGCTTTCGGCAAAACAAAGTGAATTCTCTATAGGGTCTACTCGATAACGAAGGGTCACGGTGAAACAGAAGGAACCAAAGTATGATTAATGATTGAATTGCCTTTGGCATAACTGGTGGATGTCATAGCAACTGTTTCACTATGAATAATAGAAATTCAAACATAGGGAAATGACTAGTGATCTAATTTCCTTCAACATAACATTACATCGACAAAAATGAGATTTTAGGGGAAAATTTCATGATTATTCTTTTTTGGCTGGGTATGGAACCCTAGCCTGGCTGCCATCATGAGATTTTTAGTTTCTATTGTTGCTAGCTGTAATAGCTTTATTAGTGGTATATGGAAGCTTTATTTGGTGCATTTCTGGCTGGAAGCTCGACAGTGGTTGTTGGAGCCATGGGAGTTGCAGATCTGTCTAATTTGTTGTGGACGACTCTTAGCTGGGTGAAACGGCTCATGTATTGGAAAAATAATTTCACCCGACTAATAATCTTGCTAGGTACAAGTTGAAGGTTTCTATTTTAAACAATGTTGTTATCATCAGTCTAATTTTTTTTAGGGTGGTTGTTCAGCCGTTACTTCTGAAGATAGTTACTTGGCTATATGAAAATGTATGGATAAACTCTACAATAAAATATGAATAACAAGATGCAGAGATATTGTAAATTTCTTCTCTATATAGTATTTTAGGGATTCAATTTTTGAATATTTAAGGTATTCTGTAGATGAGAAAATAGAGAAACATATGCTTAACTAAAAATAGAGAAATCCCTTGAGTTAGTATTGTTGTTCAAATCATAATTTGAGGGGTTGGTACTCCTTGAGATAGATATCTCTAAATAAAGGGTTGGTGCTCCTTGAGTGGGTGCTCAAAAATCAGCCTATAAGGCATTGTGAACAATTCTTTAAAAGATTAAGCCTGGAGGGCATTTTGGGAGTGGTTTTTATACCTTAGGAGGGTTTTCCACTCAATTTTTTTTTGTGTCTCTACGATTCTACTCATTGCTTTACAAGTTGTTGTTTCAGTTCATTGTTGGTATTATTACTTTTCTCAATTCTGTTTATGACTGATTACATTCAACTCATGAATGCATTAATTAGAGTAATATTGAGATCATATTTGAGCTATGTTTATGAATTTTTTAAAATTGGTCAAATCTATTAAGACACTGATTCACCCCCCCCTCTTAGTGTTATTTTAACTCCAACATCTTTGTCCCTGATTTGATCATTGATCACAATATTACCTTGATGGACAATACGCTGGTTCAAAATTTTGTGGGCCATAGACCAAATATTGAAGTTGTTAAGGAGTATGTCAAAAACAAGTGGAGAACCAGGGTATGTGCAGGATCATCATGGAAAAAATAGGCCCTTAAGTGGCAAAAATATCAAAAAAATCAGAGTTAGGCAACTTGACATAAAAATTTGAATAAGTTATCTATATTATTTCAAAAATATGTAAGAATAGAATTTGTAGAAAATTGAATATAGTTTCTAAACTACTAGGTTTGTTTAAAAGAAAATAAATCTATTTGGTGAAAATTTTAAATTTCAATGCAGTAGTACTTAAATTTCAAGGAAAAATAAGAAGTAGGTGTCTTTCTGACCACCCTAACCACTATAAAATGATAATATTTTTTTTATAAGATTTTATATATAAGTAGAGGACTCATGCCCCGATGTGATCAATATTTTTTTGTAATTTTTTCCAGTAAATAATTAATTATGAATTTTTATTACAACTTTTAAAAATATAAAAATCGCACGCCCTAACCTTAACTTGGTCAAAACTTCATGAAATTAATTTTTTTTTAATCCTATAGTATGCAAAGAATAGAATGTGATGCATGTTTTTGATTCAAAAAATGTGATACCGTTTGAAAGTTATAGATGTTTTTCAATCAGTCTATCAATCAGGACTTTAGTCGTAATTTGAATAGAAAATGAATAATAATTACTTATTAAATTAAAAGTAAAGCATAATTTATATTGGTGGAAAGTTGAGAATCTCCTTTAAAAAGCCTTTTCGTTTCATCAATTTTGGGTGAAAGAAAAGTCATCAGCCACATACCCATCATATTGCCATTTTTTGGCCCATCATGATCTTGCACATACCCACCAATGGCAATGTTTTTGTTGTAGTGCCTCCTAAAGGATACTTTGCTTTTGAGTTTACATACAAGGAGGAAATTATGGCTATGAGGAGTGGTGGTCCTTGGATTATTGGAAAATCTTCCCTGGCTCTCAAGAAATGGACTTCTAATCTTGATATGTTTGACTCTATTTTTGAGAATGTTCCATTTTGGGCCAAACTCCATGGCCTCCCTCTGGAATACTAGAATGAGGATTTCTTCAGAGGCATCGCTAACACTTTTGGGGAGATTTTTTCATTATATCCAATGACAATAGCAATAAAAAGGCTTGTGTTTGCTAGAATCTGTGTGGGGGTGTCCCAAAATGTTGATCTCCCCTCTTCTATCAATATTGATTGAAAGCTAGGTACTTGGACTCAAACTATTGAGTTTCAATCGATCTCCTTTGCTTGCTTTAAGTGTAGGAAAATTGGGCATGGGGAAAAGAAATTTCCGCTCAATGCTAGTAAGGAAAAGAGAAACCCCGGCCCACACCAAAAACTTTATGGAAACAAAAGCCTTAAGGGGACAAAAAAGAGATAAAAGAGACTGTCAATGGAGAATTGGAGAGAAAGAAGGATAAAGATCTTGTTATAGCCTTAAATATTCAAGTTTATTTGGGCTTCCAGGAGCCTGAAAGAAATAACCTAGAGATCAAATTTGAAGGGAAGAATGTGATGCAGGAGCATCTAGTGGTGTAAGGGCAATCTTGCATCACCCAAAAATAGTTAAATTTCAATTTTATCAGTTTTTAGATATTTTTACATTTTTGGATACCTTTTTGTCATAATGAAATTCCCAATTTATGGTTTTTATTTTCTATTATTGGGTTGAAAGATATTGTAGTTTTAGTTTCCTAGATTTGTACCTAAAAATCTTCTGAGTTAGATTTGAGGCACTTAGAGTTCCCAGAACGGCCCCGAAACTTGTTGAAATTGGCATAGAAAATTTTGAATGTGTTATTGACTTCGAGACCTTTCCAACTGTTCAAACAGTTTGCGAATTGGAGTCTCAGATCAAAAGTTATGGCCCCAGAAAGTTGGCGCACTTTCTAGAAGATACAATTGCAAATGTTCTTTGAAATTTGAACTTTAAGTTGTAATTTTTCAGCGCCAAACTGCCTAAACTCAAATTTGAATGTTTTTTTGACTCCAAACTAAAGAGGAGCTCTATTTATGGGCGGGTTTCTAATTTTTGGGTAACTTTTTGGGGACAAGCTTGCATATTGCGAAAGGGTGATTCTATAGCTTCCTACAACTTGCATGTGTTGTAGAACTTGGAGATTTAAGATCCTCTTCATGTAAGAAGCTCCAACTTCTGAATAATAAAATTATTCTATTGTTTGTGGGTTATTTTCTAAGTCTCAGGTTGTGCCCTCATCAAGTGGTATTAGAGTGAGTTTTCTTGAGCATGTGGACAGATCACTGATCGTGAGGCAGTTCACACCAAGACTGTGGTTGTGGGTCGAGGTCAAGAAAGATGCCTCCAAGAATGATGCTTGGTAGGCATGGTGGTGCCAGAGGTGGTCGAGGTGGTAGAAATGGTGGTGGAAGAGATGCACTGGTAGCCCTCCAGAGACAGTTTGATGTGTTACAAGAGCAATTGAGAAGAGGATTAAACTCGAGGGAGGAATGTGAGGATGAAGGAGAGGAAGAAGGTTCAAATGTAGAATATGAAGAAGAAGAAATTGATCAAGACCAAATGTGGCTAATAAGGGCCATTTTGAAGATCGGAAAAAGACCCAAAGCAAAAGTTCCTAGTTATTTCAGAAGTCTGAACCCGGAAGAGTTGATCAACTGGATCAATGAGCTAGAAGAATATTTTGAGTATGAAGAAATAAAGGACCCAGATCGGGTTAAGTTTGTGAAAATGAAGCTGGAGGGCCATGCCAGTATTTGGTGGAAAGAGGTCTAGTTGGAAAGAAATTGAAGAGGAAAAGGAAATATCATCAGATGGGATCACATGGTAGAGAAACTAAAGAAGCAGTTCATACCAGTGGACTACGAGTTAGATCTATTGAAGAAATTGCAAGGGTTGAAGCAAGGAAGTAGATCTATGAAAGAATATACTGAATATTTTCAAAAGATAATCATCAGAACGGGTCACACAAAGGTCAATAAGGAGAAGGTAGCTCGATATCTTAATGGGTTACGACCAAGCATTTAGGAGTCAAGCCTAGTTAGAATGACCACAATTAAGGATGTGTATCAGTTTGCTCTGAAAGTGGAAGAGAAGCTGAACAAAAGATTTGATGGCAAGCAAAAAGGACAAGGAGGTCAAAGTGGAAGGGGCAGTGGAAGACCTTCAGGAAGTCAAAATGATGATGAAAAGAAAAGCGAAGATGTGGGTACCAGCCAAAGCCAAAGGAATGACAACTTCTACCGCCCCCGTGATCAAAACAGTCATGATCAAAGAGGTAGAGGATGAGGGAGATATGGACAAGGATCTGGAAGAGGTGGTTTCAAAGGAACGTGTTTCTAGTGTGGTGAAGAAGGGCATCGAGCCTATGATGGTCCACAACACCAAGGAAGGGCAGAAAAAAGGCTAGAAGGTCATGGAAGGGTTGCACATGTAGATGAGGAGGCCCAATCTAAACATTCAGATGATGCTGAAAGGGGAGAAGCCCTAGTGATTAGGAGAGCCCTAGTGACTGAGGAAAAGGAAACAAAATAGAGGAAGAATTTGTTTCAAACAAGGTGCAAGTGTGAAGGAAAATGTTGTGATGTCATTATTAATGGTGGGAGAACCGATAATCTGGTGTCAGAAGAGATGGTCACAAAGTTGAAGCTGAAGAGGGAAAGGCACTCGTATCCATAGCAGATTGCCTGGTTGTATAAAGACCACAAATTTTGGGTCAATGAGCAGTGCCTAGTAAAGTTCAAGATCGGGAGCTACCATGATGAGGTACTCTATGATATCATCCACATGGATGCATATCACATGTTGTTGGGGAGACCATGGCAATTCGATAGGTGACCTATACATGATGGCCATGCAAACACTTATTCCTTGACAATGGATGGGGTTCGTCACAAGTTGAAACCCCTGAAGGAGACTAAAGAAAAGGTATGTAGTAGTGCTAGAATTTGTTATACATAGATGGAAGAAAAATTTTAGAAGGTATGAAGCATGAGCGTGTGTGTTATGCATTGATTCCTAGAGTGAGTAAGAAGGAGAGTGAGAAGATTCCAAAAGAAGTTTCTAGGATGTTTGATGAGTTTTAGGATATTGTTTCTGATAATATACCTGAGGGTTTACCACGAATAAGGAAGATCAGTCATCAGATTGACTTGATTCCTTGAGCCAGTTTGCCAAATAAGTCAGCTCATAGAATGACTCCAGCAGAAAATGAGGAGTTGAATAGACAAGTTCAAGAGTTGTTGAGAAAGGGTTTGATACGAGAGAGTTTGATTCCATGTGTAGTACCTACAGTACTAGCACCAAAGAAGGATGGGGAGTGGAGGATGTGTATAGATTCCTGAGCCATAAACAAGATAACAATCAAGTATAGATTTTCCCTACCAAGGATGGATGACCTGATGGACTATTTGAGTGGAGCTCAGTACTTTACAAAGATTTATCTGAAGAGTTGATATCACCAGATCTAGATTCGAGAGGGAGATGAATGGAAGACTGCCTTCAAGACCAAAGAGGGCTTGTACGAGTGGTTAATCATGCCTTTTGGGCTAACAAATGCACTGAGCACATTCATGCGGCTCATGAATGAGGTACTAAAAGAATTTCTAGGAAGTTTTATTATTGTGTATTTAGATGATATTTTGATTTTCAGTAAGACGTTGGATGAGCATCTGATGCATATTCATAGAGCCTTTGGGAAGTTAAGAGAAGAGAAACTATTGATTAATCTGAAGAAGTGCAGTTTTGTGAAGAGGGAGTTAGTGTACTTGGGGTTTTTTGTCTCAGCAAAAGGTCTCAAGATGGACCCAGAGAAGGTGAAGGCTATTCTAGAATGGCCTACCCCAAGAACTGCTACTGAGGTGAGATCTTTCCATGGTTTGGCTAGTTTTTATAGAAAGTTCATTAGAAACTTTAGTAGTATTTGTGGACCCCGACCAAAACAATGAGAGGGATAGAAAACAATTCAAGTGGAGCAGTGGAGGCAAAAATTTTGAACATAAGGAAGGTAATAGAGCAACCTATTCTAGCCCTCCTAGATTTCAACAAGGTGTTTCAGTGGATTGTGATGCTAGTGGTTGTGCCATTGGAGCAGTGTTGAGCCAAGAAGGTAAGCCCATTGCCTATTTCAGTGAAAAGTTAAATGATGCCAAGAGAAAGTATTTGTATATGATCAAAAATTTTATGCAATAGTTCAAGCATTAAAGAAATGGAGATATTATTTGTTGCCGAAGGAATTTGTTCTATATACTGATCATCAGGCCTTGTAGTACCTAAATAGTCAGGGAAAATTAAATCAGAGGCATATGAAATGGGTAGAGTTTTTGCAGAGTTATACCTTTGTTTTGAAACATAGGAGTGGGAAGTCAAATAGGGTTGCAGATGCCTTAAGTAGGAGGCATACATTGATGACAAAGATGCAGATTGAAGTGGTTGGGTTCAATGAACTCAAGACACTATATATAGAAGATCCTGATTTTGCAGAGGCTTGGAAAGCTTGCAAGGAACCTGTTACAGTGGACAGGACAAGGTGGTGGATTTCATAATCCAGGATGGCATGTTATTTAAGGAAGTCAATTATGTATCCCAAGGAGTTCCATGAGGGAGAACCTGATAAAGGAGAAGCATAGTGGAGGAATGGCAGGACATTTTGGTCGGGATAAGACCATTGCCATTATCAGTGAACATTATTATTGGCCTCAGTTGTCACAGGATGTGAAAAAGTTTGTACAAAGTTGCAGGGTATGTCAAATGACTAAAGGAGTGAGCTAGAATACAGGCTTATATTAGCCCTTACCTATACTAGAGAGGCCATGGGAGGATATAAATATGGACTTTGTTCTTGGTTTTCCAAGGACACAGCAAGGGAATGATTTAGTCTTTGTGGTGGTTGATAGGTTTTTGAAGATGGCACATTTCATTCCATGTCAAAAGACCCATGATGCAGTCCACATTGTTGACTTGTTCTTCAAAGAGGTGGGGAGGTTACATGGTCTGCCAAAGAGTATTGTTTTAGATCGTGACACCAAATTTGTGGGGTACTTTTGGAGGACCTTGTGGAAGAAGCTGAAGATAGAGTTGAAGTTCAGTTCTACACACCATCTACAAACAGATGGGTAGATAGAGGTTTTTAACAGGAGTCTGGGTAACCTACTAAGATTTTTGGTAGGAGATAAACCCAAGGGATGGGACTTGATCTTACCCCAGGCAGAATATTCTTACAACAATTCTGTCAACAAAAGCACTGGTAGATCACCATTCCAGATTGTGTATGGAGGTAGCCCCAGAACAACTCCAAAATTGAGGAAGATGGACCAAGAGAAGAAAATAAGTGCTAAAGCCGAAGATTTTGTAGAACACATCAAGGATATACATGAGAAGGTAAGAGAACATATTAACAAGATGAATATGCAGTGTAATTCTAAGGTAGATCACAAGATGAGGTATAAGGAGTTTCAGATTGGTGATGACATGATGGTCCACTTGAGGAAAGAAAGGTTTCCAGTGGGAACATATAACAAATTGAAGATGAAGAAGTTCAGTCCCTATAAAATTTTGAAGAGGCATGATTCAGGGAATGCATATGAGGTAGAGTTGCTGGATGGATTCAACAATTTCCCTGTGCTCAACATTTCAGATTTGACAAAGTATCATGAAGGTGGTGCAGAGGAAGTACCAATGATGGAACAGTGTGGGATTCGAGCACCTACTTAAGAAAAGGAGGACATTGAAGAAATCCTAGATAGTGTTGTGGGGAGTACCAGAAACAGGCAGCATGAAGAATATCTGGTGAAATGGAAAGGAAGGCCTATTGAAGATTCATCTTGGTTGCCTAAGGTAGAGGTCAACTATTTGGATTTTCCTCCACCATCTGAGACGTGACTGGGTAACTTCTCAAATTACCCTGGGTGTCTAATGCAGGAGCATCCAGTGGTGTAAGGGCAATCTTGCATCACCCAAAAATAGTTAAATTTCAAGTTTCTCAGTTTTTAGATGTTTTTAAATTTTTGGATACCCTTTTTGTCATAATGAAAATTCCAATTTACAGTTTTTATTTTCTATTCCTAGGTTGAAAGATATTGTAGTTTTAGTTTCCCAGATTTGCACCTGAAAATCTTCTGCGTTAGATTTGAGGCACTTAGAGTTCCCGGAATGGCCCTGAAACTTGCCAAAATTGGCATAGAAAATTTTGAGCGCATTATTGACTTCGAGACCTTTCTAACGGTTCAAATGGTTTGCAAATCGGAGTCCTGGATCAAAAGTTATGGCTTCGGGAAGTTGGCGCACTTTCTAGAAGATACAATTGCAAATTTTCTTTGAAATTTGAACTTCAAGTTGTAATTTTTCAGTGCCAAACCGCCTAAACTCAAATTTGAATGTTGTTTTGGCTGCAAACTAAAGAGGAGCTCTATTTATGGGTGGGTTTCTAATTTTTGGGTAACTTTTTGGGCGACAGGCTTGCATATTGTGAAAGGGTGATTCTGTAGCTTCCTGCAACTTGCATGTGTTGTAGAACTTGGGGATTTGAGATCCTTTGCATGTAAGAAGCTCCATTTTCTAAATAATAAAATTATTCTCTTGTTTGTGGGTTATTTTCTAAGTCTCGGGCTGCGCCCTCATCAGAATGATGGGGTGAAAGTCGTGGATGCTAGTGGGGCTGGTTTGGTAAATCAGGAACCTCCTCTCAATAACCTAGAGAATGAATCAAATGGAAAGGGGGTTGGAGAGTTAGGCCTAGAATACATCGCTATTCAGGGCTTGTCTTTGGATATTGGGATTCCTTTCTTACCTGTTGCTTTTGGAGGAAGTTTCCCTTCAAGCCGGGAGTCTTTTTAGATCCTGAAAAGTATCAATTCTTAGGATTTTGTCAAGGATACCTTTGCAAACTTGAGTTAGACTTAAGAGCTGTCAAGTGAGAATTTAACCCAGTATAATAATGGACTGATGAATACCCTCCCCTTGGATCAAAAGGGGATATCAGATAAGGATTGGGAGTTAGGAAAAAATTTGGATAGTCAGGAAGAAATAGATAGAGATGATGTCAACTCCCATTCTAGGAAAAAGAAGAAGAATAAACAACAGAATACTCCAAGTGGGGTCTCTGCTAGAACTAGAGCTAAGGCAGACTGTGGAGCTAGAAAGAGCATCCAAGGAAGAAAATCAGCAAAATGGCTAAGAGAGCATGCTAGTTTTTATGATATTGTGGATGGTGTTTAGAAGACCATTCCTGAGATTTGTAAACTCCATTCTCTTGATAATATATGAAGATTATGTCATGGAACATTAGGGGGTTAAATAACCTCCATAAGCAAGATGTGCTACAAATTTTTTTTAGGGATCATAAGCCTAGCATCTTACTTGTCCAAGAAACCAAAATTCCTAAAGATAATGTAGAAAAGATTAAGATGTATAAGTTTTGTGGAGTCAACAGAAATAGCTCTAAGGGAGCCTCAGGGGGAATTGCTACTTTTTGGAATCAAAGTATTATTAAAGGGGAACCTTTTAGTGTGAGTTCAAACCATGTTGTGGCTAGATTCACCTATATCAAAGATAAATTTTGTTGGATTCAGTCAAATATTTATGCTCCTAATGGTAAAGGGGCTAGAAAATCCTTTTGGCTTGAGTTGACTACCTTCCATAGGGTATGCACTAATGACCTCTGGGTTATTATGGGTGATTATAATACCCCTCTTCAAGAAAATGAGAAGTTTGAAGGTTCCTAGGTTAATCTAGAAAGCGAAACGAACCTTTTGGACTTCATTAATAATCAGGCACTGATTGATCTGGATCTTCAAGGAGCTACTTATACTCGGTTGAATCGAAGGATTGGTAAGGATATGATTTAGGTAAGATTAGATAGAGCACTCATTTTTTATCAATGGTTTATAAATTACTTTTGTTCTTTAAAGGCTCTCTCTAGGGTGGGTTCAAATCATTTTCTTATCAATTTTGTCGTAGACCCTATAATGGGCAGGAGGAATTTTCCTTTTATATTTGAACACATGTGGTTTTCCCATCCTCTACTTCTTGAAGAGGTAAGGAAATGGTGGAATATCACAGTCTCTGGGACTGCCATGTTTAGGGTGGCTAAGAAACTGAGGGAATTTAAATTTAAAATTAAAAGATGGAAAAAAGAAACTTTTGGTAATATCATTGGCATCAAGCCTGAGCTTCAACTTGAATTGATGGAAATTCTAGATAAAATCCAGCGAGAAGGTTGCATTGCTGAGAATAGAGTGCAAGAAAATGAAGTTCTTGTGAAGATGCACGATATAATAGCCAAAGAGGACGATTTATGGAGACAAAGATCAAGGGATTTGTGGCTCTCTATTGGAGATAAAAACACTAGATATTTTCACTTTTCTAGTTCTAAACATAGGGCTGCTAACAAAATCACTCACATTGCTTACAATGGTAGCCATTTTGAGGAGGATGAAGAAATTAGAAGACAAGCTGGCCTTTTCTTCAGCAATCTCCTTTTAGCAAATGATGGAGTCAATCATGAAGATCAAGATTATCTTTTAGAGGCCATCCCCAATCTTGTTCAGGAAGAAGATAGCATAATACTTGCTGCTATTCCTTCCAAGGAAGAAATTAAGAGAGCGGTCTTTTCTTTTGATGGGAACAAGGCCCTAGGCCCTGATGGGTTTCCTATGTTCTTGTTTCAGTGGTTCTGGGAGATTGTTGAGGATAATGTGGCGAATGTGGTTAAAGAGTTCTTCAGCTCTAGGAGTCTCCTTAATGAACTTAATGCTACCTTTCTAGTCCTTATTCCCAAATGACCTGGAGCTACGCAGTTTGAAGCTTTTAGGCCTATAAGTCTCTGTAATTCTTTCTATAAAATTATTTTGAGGGTCCTAAACTCAAGGTTACTCATTATTCTACCCTCTCTAATTTCTCCTCAATAGAATGGCTTCATGCCAGATAGGTAGATCCTCGACTCTATGATTACTGTCCATGAGAATATCCACTCCCTTGTGGAATCTAAAACTAAAGGATTTCTTCTAAAATTGGACATTGCAAAAGCTTATGATTGAGTGGACTGGGAATTTTTACTCAAAATCATGAGGATGTTTGGCTTCAGTAATAGAGCGCTTCAACTAATCGGTCAACTTAATTATGCCGCGTCCATCTTTGTCATGGTAAATGGGTCTCCCTCGAGTTTCTTTAAGAATTCTAGAGGTTTAAGACAGGGTGATCCTATCTCACCTATTTTGTTTACTATAATGGTTGAATGTCTTCGAAGAAACTTGAAAAGATTGGTTGATCAGGGTTCTTTCATGGGGCTAAGGCCTTCTTCCAGTAACTTGATATGTTCTGATGAATAGTTTGTAGATGACACTATGTTGATGGGGAAATATATAGTGGATAAAGCCAAGACATTGAAAAAAATCTTGGATGAGTATGAGATGGCTTCTGGCCAAATGATTAACAAATAGAAAAGGTCTATCTTTTTCTTCAACACCCCTGAACCCAGACATAATAAGATTGCAAGAACTCTTTGGTGAAAAGTGGAGTCCTTACCTTTTGTTTATCTTGGCTTGTCATTATGCCTTAAACCTCCTGAATCCTTTTGGAGCTCATTGGTGGATAGGTTCAACAAAAATCTCAATAGATGGAAAGGAGCTCTTCTGAGTTAAACAGGTAAAATCTAGCTCATCAAAGCTACTCTTCAGAACCTTTTGATATATGTGTTAAGTTTTTTAAATATCCCTGCCAAATGTGCAGAAGCTATTGAAAAATCCAAAAAAGGTTTCTCTGGTTGGGCGTTGAAGAAAGAAAAAGAATGCCCCTCATTGGTTGGGACTTTGTTTGCAGACCTAAAAAGCTAGGAGGACTGGGTCTAAGAAATATTAGAATGATTAATAGAATGCTCCAAGATAAGAAAATTTGGAGAGCTTTCTCGTCTAATGGAGAATGGAGAAATATTGTAAGAAATAAATACATGGCTAATTTTGGATCTCTTAAAGCTCTATTGGAATCTCCTAAGTTTCCCCATGGATTGGCGTGATGGAATGATATTATTAGAGGGAGAAAGATTATGGAATGAGGTGTTGGGTGGAGCATTAGAAGTGGGAATCAAGATATGTTCTAAGAGGATAGATGGTTATTGAAGGTTCCCCTTATCTCTAATTATAGGTTTAATAGGTGGGTATATATTTGCAAGGCGACTTTTGGTACTCTAGCTAAGGACTACTGGAGAAATGGGGGTTGGGTTAATCTACTCCAGATTAGCTCAGATCTTGTACCGATTCAATCTTCTTTGATGGTTGTCAGGATGAGGTCGAGTCTGTAGGATGATCTCTTAGTTTGGACTACTAACCCTTCAGGTAGCTACTATATTTCTTTCATTTTGGGTCAAGCCATGGATAAAATACATGACTCCCAAAGTTAACATATTTTTTTTTATCCTTCTTCAGAATAAAGTGCTCAAGGTTGACAATCTTTGCAAGCATGGTTTTCAAATCCCTAACCAATGCTATCTTTGTAAGGAAGAGGTGGAAACTGCAAACCACTTATTTCTTCATTGTCCAACTGTGGCTATAATTTGGGGTAGATTTCTAGCTCTCTATAACTTTTCATCATTTTTTCCTTATTCTATTGAGGATTTTTTCATGTAATGGAATTCTCCTTCTTTGAATCCTTCTATTCAAAGACTTTGGGCTTTTATACTCCCATATATAGCTTGGGTAGTGTGGAAGGAATGAAATAACATAATCTTTAGGGAAAAGGAAACCTCAAAGAATATTGTGTTTGAGAAAACTTTAAAATTAATTGTGGAAAACTTCAATATCATTCCCCATCAAGATAATAATAGGGAAGTTATGGTCCTTTTTTCCTATGACCTCAAGATGGCTAAGGACTGGAATATCAAAAATGATGTGTCTAAGGCCTCAAAACCTGCTAAAAAGGATTGGGAAGGAGTGTTGTGGAGTCATTCGCCTAGAGGCTGGTCAAAAGAAAACTTTGATGGGGTAGCTAAGGGAAACCCTGGTTTGGCTGGAAGTGGGGGAGTGATAAGGGATTATAATGGTAATTTTGTTGTAGTGGTGGCCATCTCCTTAGGTACACAATCTAACCATGTGGCTAAAGCCATAGGGGCTTTTCAGATCATTGACCTTGCTTTTAGGATGAAAGTTAAAAATATTTTGTTAGAGCGTGATTTGAAAAAAATTATTGATTGCATTTTAGGAAAAACCCCTCCCTCATGGTCCATAAAATGTTGGATCCAAGATGCTAAGGCTATTTTATCTAATTTTGATAAAGTTAGAGTTACTCATTCCTTTAGGGAAGCCAACAGTTGAAACAACCTTTTTGCTAATGAGGGAGCTAAGCAAAAGGGTTTAATATGTGGCAGAACCTCAGTGAGTTGGGAGCAAACGTTAGAGCCTTGATCGACTATGATATCATCCATGGGAAAGTTGCCACTTTTTTTTTATGATGAAGGAGAATAAGGCCAAGTACAGAGTCATCAATAGATTTGATGGGGCAGCAATTATTAACTCTACTGGATGTAAGAACCAACACGTACTGTGGATGCTTTGGTTTGACTATTGCATTTTAATTCAGGTTTTTAGCTCTTCTAGCAACACAAGTAAAGTGAATGGGATAATGGGGGAAAGAAGAAACAAAGTAGAGCCGACCAAATATGAAATGCAT
The DNA here is from genome assembly GCA_007258455.2 of Sequoia sempervirens. Lineage (NCBI taxonomy): Eukaryota > Viridiplantae > Streptophyta > Pinopsida > Cupressales > Cupressaceae > Sequoia > Sequoia sempervirens. The sequence continues at coordinate 344,411,591 of VDFB02075321.1, forward strand.
AAGCAAAACCTAAAGGTATGGAGGTGAGTATAGCATGGTGGGATTATCCCATTCAAGGTATGTGCAGGATCATCATGGAAAAAATAGGCCCTTAAGTGGCAAAAAAATTAGAAAAATCAGAGTTAGGAAACTTGATGTAAAAATTTGAATAAGTTATCTATATTATTTGAAAAATATGTAAGAATAGAATCTATAGGAAATTGAATGTAGTTTCGAAACTACTAGGTTTTTTTTTAAAAAAGAAATCTATTTGATGAAAATTTGAAATTTCAATGCAGTAGTACTTAAATTTCAGGGCAAAAATAAGTAGGTGTCTGTCTGACCACCCTAACCACAATAAAATGCTAATATTTTTTTATAAGATTTTAGATATAAGTAGAGGACTCATGTCCCAATGTGATGCATATTTTTTTTAATTTTTTTCAAGTAAATAATTAATTATAGATTTTTTATTACAACTTTTAAAAAATATAAAAAACTTGTATGTCTGACCACCTTAACATGGTCAAAACTTCATGAAATTAATTTTTTCTTTTTTTAATCATATAGTATGCAAAGAATATAATGTGATACACTTTTTGGATTCAAAAAATGTTATACGATTTGAAAGCTATAAAAAATTTCAATTAGTCTATCAATCAGGACTTTAGTTGTAATTTGAATAGAAAATGAATATTAATTACTTATTAAATTCAAAGTAAAGTATAATTTATATTGGTGGAAAGTTGAGAATCTCCTTTAAAAACCCTTTTTATTTCATCAATTTTGGGTAAAAAAAGTCATCAGCCACATACCCATCATATTGCCACTTTTTGGCCCATCAAGATCCTGCACATACCTTTCATTGAGAAGCTTCACAACCTATACCCAAGTACCACTGCACATTTTTCCAAATATTGGAGGAATGGAGAAATTTTTCTCTTTGGAAAGAAGGTCAGTGTGGATGAGAATCTCATTGGGGAGGTCATTGGTCTTTTGACAGAAAGGATGAAGTTCTTCCATGATAGAATTTTCTTTTATGAGGCTATCATTAAGTTTCCCAAAAAAGATAAGGAAAAGAAAAAGTTGATCAAAATTTCCAACAGTTATTTTGATGTGGATTCTATCAAGGCATTATGGAGGAAAGTTCTCAAAATTATAATGTAATACATCATGCTAGATGGTAGAATTACTAGAGTCTATGGTTACCATTTTTTGCTTATCAATCATTTTCACCATAAGGTAAGGGTTTATTTCCCTCACTATCTATGTTGCTCCTTGAGTAATAGTAATATTGCAAGAATTCTTTGGTGCAAAGTGGAGTCCTTACCTTTTGTTTATCTTGGCTTGTCATTGTGCCTTAAACCTCCTGATTCCTTTTGGAGCTCACTGGTGGATAGGTTCAACAAAAATCTCACTAGATGGAAAGGAGCTCTTCTGAGTTAAGCAAGTAAAATCTAGCTCATCAAAGCTACTCTTCAGAACCTTTTGATATATGTGTTAGGTCTTTTAAATATCCCTTCCAAATATGTAGAAGCTATTGAAAAATCCAGAAAAGGTTTCTCTGGTTGGGTGTTGAAGAAAGAAAAATAATGCCCCTCATTGGTTGGGACTTTGTTTGCAGACCTAAAAAGATAGTAGGACTGGGTCTAAGAAATATTAGAATGATTAATAGAATGCTCCAAGATAAGAAAATTTGGAGAGCTTTCTCATCTAATGGAGAATGGAGAAATATTGTAAGAAATAAATACATGGCTAATTTTGGATCTCTTAAAGCTCTATTTGAATCTCCTAATTTTCCCCATGGATCGACATGATGGAATGATATTATTAGAGGGAGAAAGATTATGGAATTAGGTGTTGGGTGGAGCATTAGAAGTGGGAATCACTTAGATATGTTCTGAAAGGATAGATGGTTATTGAAGGTTCCCCTTATCTCTAATGATAGGTTTAATAGGTGGGTATATATTTTCAAGGTGACTTTTGGTACTCTAGCTAAGGACTACTGGAGAAATTGGGGTTGGGTTAATCTTCTCCAGATTAGCTCGGATCTTGTACCAATTCAATCTTCTTTGATGGCTGTCAGGATGAGTTCGAGTCTGTAGGATGATCTCTTAGTTTGGACTACTAACCCTTCAGGTAGCTACTCTATTTCTTTCGTTTTGGGTCAAGCCATGGATAAAATACATGACTCCAAAAGTTAACATATTTTTTTGGATCCTTCTTCAAAATAAAGTGCTCAAGGTTGACAATCTTTGCAAGTGTGGTTTTAAGATCCCTAACCAATGCTACCTTTGTGAGGAAGAGGTGGAAACTGCAAACCACTTATTTCTTCATTGTCCAATTGTGGCTATAATTTGGGGTAGATTTCTAGCTCTCTGGAACTTTTCATCAGTTTTTCCTTATTCTATTGAGGATTTTTTCATTTAATGGAATTCTCCTTCTTTGAATCCTTCTTTTCAAAGACTTTGGGCTTTTACATTCCCATATATAGCTTGGATAGTGTGGAAGGAATGAAATAACATAATCTTTAGGGAAAAGGAAACCTTAGAGAATATTGTGTTTGAGTAAACTTTAAGATTAATTGTAGAAAACTTCAATATCATTCCCCATCAAGATAATAATAGGGAAGTTGTGGTCCTTTTGTCCTATGACCTCAAGATGGCTAAGGACTGGGATATCAAAAATGATGTGTCTAAGGCCTCAAAACCTACTAAAAAGGTTTGGGAAGGAGTGTGTTGGAGTCATTCACCTAGAGGTTGGTCAAAAGAAAACTTTGATGGGGTAGCTAAGGGAAACCCTGGTTTGGCTGGAAGTGGGGGAGTGATAAGGGATTATAATGGTAATTTTGTTGTAGTGGTGGCCATCTCCTTAGGTACACAATCTAATCATGTGGCTAAAGCCATAGGGGCTTTTCAGGTCATTGACCTTGCTTTTAGGATGAAAGTTAAAAATATATGGTTAGAGCGTGATTTGAAAAAAAATATTGATTGCATTTTAGGAAAAACCCCTCCCTCATGGTCCATAAAATGTTGTATCCAAGATGCTAAGGCTCTTTTATCTAATTTTGATAAAGTTAGAGTTACTCATTCCTTTAGGGAAGCCAACAGTGCCAACAACCTTTTTGCTAATGAGGGAGCTAAGCAAAAGGGTTTAATACGTGGCAAAACCTCAGTGAGTTGGGAGCAAACGTTAGAGCCTTGATCGACTATGATATCATCCATGGGAAAGTTGCCACTTTTTTTTTATGATGAAGGAGAATAAGGCCAAGTACAGAGTCATCAATAGATTTGATGGGGCAGCAATTATTAACTCTACTGGATGTAAGAACCAACACGTACTGTGGATGCTTTGGTTTGACTATTGCATTTTAATTCAGGTTTTTAGCTCTTCTAGCAACACAAGTAAAGTGAATGGGATAATGGGGGAAAGAAGAAACAAAGTAGAGCCGACCAGATATGAAATGCATAAGCAAAACCTGAAGGTATGGAGGTGAGTATAGCATGGTGGGATTATCCCATTCAAGGTATGTGCAGGATCATCATGGAAAAAATAGGCCCTTAAGTGGCAAAAAAATTAGAAAAATCAGAGTTAGGAAACTTGATGTAAAAATTTGAATAAGTTATCTATATTATTTGAAAAATATGTAAGAATAGAATAGAATCTATAGGAAATTGAATGTAGTTTCTAAACTACTAGGTTTTTTTTAAAAAAAAGAAATCTATTGGATGAAAATTTGAAATTTCAATGCAGTAGTACTTAAATTTCAGGGCAAAAATAAGTAGGTGTCTGTCTGACCACCCTAACCACAATAAAATGCTCATATTTTTTTATAATATTTTAGATATAAGTAGAGGACTCATGTCCCAATGTGATGCATATTTTTTTGTAATTTTTTTCAAGTAAATAATTAATTATAGATTTTTTATTACAACTTTTAAAAAATATAAAAAACTTGTATGTCTGACCACCTTAACATGGCCAAAACTTCATGACATTAATTTTTTTCTTTTTTTAATCATATAGTATGCAAAGAATATAATGTGATACATTTTTTGGATTCAAAAAATGTTATACCATTTGAAAGTTATAAAAAATTTCAATTAGTCTATCAATCAGGACTTTAGTTGTAATTTGAATAGAAAATGAATAATAATTACTTATTAAATTCAAAGTAAAGTATAATTTATATTGGTGGAAAGTTGAGAATCTCCTTTAAAAACCCTTTTTGTTTCATCAATTTTGAGTAAAAAAAGTCATCAGCCACATACCCATCATATTGCCACTTTTTGGCCCATCAAGATCCTGCACATACCCTTCATTGAGAAGCTTCACAACCTATACCCAAGTACCACTGCACATTTTTCCAAATATTGGAGAAATGGAGAAATTGTTCTCTTTGGAAAGAAGGTCAGTGTGGATGAGAATCTCATTGGGGAGGTCATTGGTCTTTCGACAGAAAGGATGAAGTTCTTCCATGATAGAATTTTTTTTTATGAGGCTGTCATTAAGTTTCCCAAAAAAGATAAGGAAAAGAAAAAGTTGATCAAAATTTCCAATAGTTATTTTGATGTGGATTCTATCAAGGCATTATGGAGGAAAGTTCTCAAAATTATAATGTAATACATCATGCTAGATGGTAGATTTACTAGAGTCTATGGTTACCATTTTTCGCTTATTAATCATTTTCGCCATAAGGTAAGGGTTTATTTCCCTCACTATCTATGTTGCTCCTTGAGTAATAGTATGGAAGATCATAAAAATAATCCTAGGGAATACCATGTCTTGCATACCAGCCTCATTTGGCTTATTTATGAACATTTTAAAAACATGTCAGATTTATCTAATCCTATCTTGGCCTTGGCCTCTTAAGATTATGATACTGATGTTAGCATGTCTAAGGAAAAAGACAACTAGGATTCTGATTGGAAAGAGGAAGACCTTCCTTCCCCTAAGAAATATGGAAAGAAAACCCCACTGAGAAAGCCTTTTGCTAAAAAAGTGGGCCTTGGGAAAACCCCCATCGACTCTGCATAGAAAGATCCAAAGAAGAAGGACACTTTTGTTAACAAGCTAGTCTCTTATTTTGAGGACTCCAGAGAGGATAAAAGTGAAGCCCCCAAAGCTAGTGAGGAGTCCTACACTTCTTACCCTTCCAGATAGAGAAAATAGACCTAGATACCCTAGTAATCTTAACCTTGAAAACCACCATTTTAAGTTTGACTGGGAGTATCCTGATGACATTTTAGCTATAGCTAGAAATGGGGCCATGAATTATTTTAGGATTATGAGATGGGTTTTTCATGAAATAAAGGACCTTAGCTTAAAAAATAGGGCTCTCACTAGTAAATTGGAAGAATTGAAAGCTAAAGGCACTACCCATAATACTGTTGTGGTTATGTGCACTGAGGAGAATATTAGGTCAATGGTTGAGAGCCTTCAACAAAACATTGAGATCACAGACATGATGGAGAAGGATTATGGGGATAAGATGAAGGTTCTAGAGGGAGAAATTAGCAAAATCAAGGACACTATGAAAAAAATCATGGAGCAAAACCACAAAATTGCTAAACACAATGCCACTATCATGACCACTATGGTTGAGAGAATAGACAATCTCCAAAGGGGTTCACTGGTGGTGGATCTAGATGCGGATAAGGAAAAAGGGAGGACTAAGGAAGTTGGCATCTTGAAGAGGATGAGACCTCACCTGAAGAGAAAGGATGATTCGATGCATCAGGGGTTTCAAGCTCTGAAAAAGGGCACCTAGGATATGAGCAACCTTGAAGCTAAGGTTGCTGATACTTTAAAGTCTTTAAGTTAGCTTAGGGTGTTTCTGTGTTGGTTTTTTTTACTAACCTATGTTGGCTTTTGGCTATTGGTTGGGGTCTTCTCTTGGTTTTTTCTGTTGGGCAGCTTTTTTGTTTTTTGTGGACTGTAATGTTGTATCTTTCTTCTGTTTGTAAACTTTGTGGTTTCGGATCCCTACAAAACTCATTTTTTGCTTTATCAAAAACTATGCAAAAATTAATTAATTTTTTAATTTATGTAAATTTATAAGTTATTCTTTTGGTACTTCACCACCAACCATGTTGTACCTTGTTTGCATACTCATAAAAAAAAAAAAATTAAAAACAATTACTACTTTCATTGATAAGCTTTGTCTTTTCCCCTTATTTTCCTTAAAAAATTTAAAAAAAGCCTATTGATAAAGTTAGTAGAAATAAATCTACAAGCAATTTTTTTGCAAAATTGTAAAAAATTACTTTATATCATTTTCTTAAAATTTATCAATTTTCACAATAAATTTTTATTAAATTTTACATTTACACAAATTTGATGAATCTATTAATATCACAAAATATTACAAAAGCTAAAAAAAATTTATATAAATAATGAGATACTAAATAATATATATAAATAATATAATTTATAATTTTAAAAAACATATATTTTATTAAAATGAACTCATTAAACCTTTTGAAATTTAAAAAAGTGGTAAATATAACTCGCTATGATAAAAACTAAGAACACATAAGCTAATATAATTTATAATTTTGGTAACATACTTTTAATTGGAAGACTCATTAAGTTTTTTGACCATAACAAATTTTAAGAAAAAGGGATATAGTTTACTATCCTTCTTAGGAAGGACTAATTATTGTCCATTATAAATATTTTGCTAAATTATTAGAAAATTATATTTTTTCATACAAAATAAAAATAAAAATTGTTTCAAAAATCTATTTATTAAATATGATGTCTTATTGTGGTGACTACTATTCTTGATTTAATTTTATCATGTTGGTATTATCATTGAATTTTATCATTTGTACATAGTAACATAAGGATATTGAGAGAACAACAACAATGCCAATAAATGCAAAAGCCATTTATTTATTTTTTAGGGGTGAATGTTAGTTATCTAGAGCTATGAATAGGTGAGGTCACAAATGGGTGAACTCATCCCCAATATAAATTCTCAACAATTACACCCCAATGGGGTTTGAACCTTGTTGGAAAGAATAACAACACAACAACTTAACCATCACACCATGCCACTATTGACAAAAAAAACTATTTGGTTCATTATTGAGTAGCAAGATGATTTGGCCCACAAAACTTCTTGACTTGTGTGATGATTCATTGGATGAAGAATGAGATCTACAATCTCAAAAGAAATATGCCAATCTAGGTTTTTGTGATTGGTTTGCTATTATCTAGTCAACATTATGATAGGTCCTAATTCATTTTATTTTATATGTTCTATGTCAGATATGTATTTTTTTGTTATGATTATTAAATAAGAAAATAAATGAGCTTAGTGTATACATCCAATGGTGATTCAATCAAATTTATAGGTTTTAAGATATTGTGGTTTAGTAGATGATTAAAGGGCCATCACACATTTAAGAGGTATGTTCTTATCAGATAAGGTTGGGGTCACCTAAATTGTTTATCTTTTTCAAATCACTGACCTTTTAGTCTTTAGTGAGTCCATATGTTTTGTAGTAGATAGAGGGTTGTTCACTCAAGGCTCTTATTGTGTAAGTCAATGTGGATGCATGGTGGAGTAAATAAGATAATATCAATTATCAACTTTTAAGAAGTCTAATAACCAACATCCTAAGCAATGGCCTAATAAATAGAATATTGTATGATTTAACATCAACACTATTATGATAGAATATTGTATGATTTCTCATCAACACTATTATGATAGAAAATGTTTCCAAGTTCTATCAAATTGTTCTCATGATTTTGTAATAAATTTACTATACTAAATAGATTATTAGAGACTAGGAAGATGAAGTTCAAAATACCATGCTTCATCATTATATTTTTCCTACTTTTCCTCATTATATTTTCCCTATTTTTCCTTACTTTCCGATTTGACATTACGTAAAATCTATATATTATGTGAAAATAAAATATGTATCTTAATATAGCATTTTATGTAACAAATATGCATTCTAATACGTATTGAGTCTATTAAAGATTGGATGAGATCCGAAGCATACGCACATGTTCTAACAGGTACACAGGATAACCTTAAAAACTCATTAATATATAACCCACCACGTATTATATATCGTAAATTTGTTAACATTTTAGACATGTAGCTTATGCGACCTTATAGAAAAAGTCAGTCAAAACGTTTGATGTATGGTTTATGAATCAAATTCAAGATTTTAGTAAACTGAACATGCATTTTCTTGATTGCTGAGCAAACATATTAAATAATACGGAATACAGATAAATGAAAGCGTTCTGGCTTATGAAATGATTCAGTTATTAATGGAAAGGAATTGATTATATTTCTCTGTCACCGCTAATCACAAAATATCGAAACAATTTACAAATTTCTTGAGTTTCCATAGCGGAAAACCTTAATTAGGAAGTTGAATTCAGAATAACTCCATTCAACCTTGTTTTATCTACTGCAGCAAGTCGGATCCGGAATGTGGCCTGCACAGTTAGGACACGACACTAACATCTCCACAATTTCAAGCAGATTATCAATCGATTTATTGTTGTTCATGCCTGCATTCGTATTCACTTTTTCCTTGAGGATTGATCGCGCAGACACGGCGAGGGAAAACATAACATTGAGCACAAGCAGCACTACCATCTTTTTCAGAAGCATTGATCTACCCATACTAACTGCTAGGACGAATTTGAAGTAATAAAAGTGTTCGGTTTAGGAATATAGAAAGAAAAGCTGGGTGAATGTCTTGCGAGATACTGAGCGAAGATCGAGAATGGAGATGAATAAAGAAAGTAAATGGTATTTATAGAGATAGACAACGGAGTGCAAGCATATGAATAGGTCAATATTGAAATGCGCTCAACAAGGATGATATTCAAAGTAGAACAATGGCGCGTTGAAGAGGCAAAAGGCCTTTTACGGTCTTCAATGGTACTTTTATTTTAACAAGTGTAGCAACGTAGAACAATGGCGCCTCGAAGAGGGACGTATTTTTTGGACCAACCATTAAAATTAGAATTTCTTGTTGATTGTATTTCAGTTTTGACATTTTCTACTTTAGAAATGATGTTATTCAACAACTAAAGTTTTTACTTTAAGTAATATTTTAGATAATCTTTGAGCATATTGAAATTTTGATGGAGAAAATTATAGGTAATAAAAATTTAGTCTATTTTGACTTTTTGTCATGTGGATGATTCAAGGGGGAATCTTGGAGTTGGATTAAATACTAGAATTTTATATTTGATAGTTAGATTTTCAAATTCTATAGATTGTGTAATGTCATATGCTCTTCATATAGATGATAGCAAGTATAATTATAAAAATAAAACTCTTACTTTTTAGATCCCCAACCAACAATATTAAAAATAATGATGCAAATAAATTCTTAAAAGTGGATAGGAAAAGTGATCAAGAGAGAGTGAAGATTATTAAGGAAACATTGGTTGAATTTAAGCTCATTCGCACTTTAGATTCTCATATCTCTATTTTCAAAAAAAATATAATTCTCTCATGGAAAGCTAAGGTTTTAGGTATCACCCCTCATCAAAATTTTATTTGAGAACATATTTAGATTTATAAGCTTGATATTGTTTTCCTTATGAAAATGAAACTTTAGTGGAGGAATGCTAGTTACTTCTTCTATAGTATGGTAAGCTAGTCAGTATCAGTGTGTTTGAGTGCCATGTTCTATAGGAAGGTTATATTTCCATTTGGATCTTAGCAACTTACACCTTTTATTTGGATGGAAAGTAATCATTTCATTTCAATGTTTGGTACTTGTTTCAATTTTGGAAGCCTAATTTTCATATTGAATTTTTATGCTCCTACACTTTTTCAAGAAAAGCTCTTGTTATTGTCATATATTATATTTGTTCATTTTGTGTTTTCTTTTGTTCCTTAGATCTTAGCTAGGGATTTTAATGCCATTCCTTCTTTTGAAGAGAAAATTTGAGGCTTGAATTGGCTTAGCAAAACTTCAACCTTATTCTAATAACAAATATTTTCTTACTATTGTGGATGCCAAAGCAAGTGGTGGTTGATCACTTGGAATAACATCACATGTGCTTCTACTTCTATTTTCAAGATGTTATATTTTTTCTATTATTTGATTGAGGATAATTGGACTACTAGGTCTCTAAAAAATTTAATGGAATGATTTAAAGATAATTGGCCCATTAATATTTCTTTTCTCTTTTTGTTTGAAAAAAAATCTTGTTCATGTTCCAATTGATGTGGCTTTATGATCAAGCTCTATATGAGCACATGAAAATGTAATTGATGGATAAGAAGCCTCCATTTGGTTTTATATGAAGTTATTTTCAAAAAAAGACTTCACTATTTCAATTTTATGTTTAAATAGTGAAACAACTATGGATTTGCTAAAAGAATTTAGCAAAAGACATATGATTAGGAAAAACTTAAAGATATTAATTTTTAGATGAGACAATTAGGCAATGCTAGAGAATGAGTTTAGAAAGAGTTTCTTAAGTCCAAACAACTTCAATAATAGGAACTTGAGATAAAATATTTTGGAAAAAGAAATCAAGAGTTATTTGCCTTTAGGAGGGGAATAATATACCTCCTCTTTTTCATAATTGTATTAAGGAAAGAATTATAAATAATTTTATTTCATCTATTACTTCTTTTCAAGAAATTCATTTTTGATCATCCTATTATTTTAATAAGGAGTAGTTTCATCTATCTCTACATTATTGAATGAAAATGGTCTTGCAATAGTGGTGGAGGAAAATGTTATTTTAGATCATGTCCCTTATTTGGTTATTAAGAATAAAAATGGTTTTATTATGAGGACAATTAATCCTATAGAATTGAAAAATAAATAAATAAAATTCAAAAGTACGTCTAGTTGTCTTGATGGATCCCCTATTGATTTTTTTCACGAATTTTAGGATATATTGAAGAATGATCTTGTAATATTTGTGTGTAAATCATATTCTAATAAGAAGATGATTAAATCAAGACATTTTAATTTTCTAGGCTTGATTCCTTAGAAAGTGGGCCAAAGTATTTTGATATATTTCATTTCATAGCTAGATTTGCAATCTCTTCTCTAATGTCATCACTAAAATAATTTATGTATTACAAGTGGATTTGAGATTTTTTTGATATTATTTAATAGAGGGCTATGCGAATGGTCATTAGATTATAAATAGTACTATTATTTCTTAAGGAACCATTCATTCTATCAATTGTTCTAATAGGGCAAGAGCAAGAAGATGAGTCCATGAAATGTGGAAGTTTTCACCTTAGGAAAAAAAATCAAATTGTCTTGCAAAAAATGGGATCCTTCTTTTTAATAAATGAGATCCCATTTAGGTTCAGGATCCCAATCCTAAAATCAAAAAATGGGATCCTGTTTTGAAAATTTTCCATTTTTGGAAAATTCCATTTTTTGTGACTTTTCAAAATTGAATCCCGTTTTCAAAAGTTTCCATTTCTTGAAACTATCCATTTTTAAAATTTCCATTTTACAAATTTTAAACTAGGGCCCCATTTTGAAATTTTTTCCAAATTTTCCATTTTGGCAATTTTCAAAATGGAATCTCGTTTAGTAAAAGCATAATTTCTTTTTCCTTTTATGAAACAGGACCCCATTTTTTAAAAATATGATTTTTTTGGTTAGGATTGTGCTTTATTTTTTGGTTCATGAAAAGGTTTAGTGATTCAAACCTAGGCTCTAGACCTAGTGTGACCTGCAAGTTGAAGGTCCTAGCAATGTGACAAGAAAATAGTGACTTTGGGCATACGTCTGAAGACATTTTTTTGTAGAATTTTTTGACAAAATTAAAATTCATTATAGATGACATAGTGTAGATTCCAAATATGTAAATTTTTTTACAATTGGATTATTTTTTTTATTTTTCATTTAATTTCTAATGAAACAGGGCAATAAACTTGAAGTATCAAGGTTTTTTAGTATTTTAATAACTTTTTATTAACATAAATTTTTGAAAAACGGATTGCATGAAAAGGTACTTCAGACAATTATTTTCAATTTACAAAAAAAATATAAAAAATGATAAGTTTAGGTCATCTTATGTGTGACATACACAGCGAATTTTCAAAACACAAAATATGGACTGTAAAAAATTAACAAAAAAAAAAAATTAATTAAAAATTACAAAAAATATGGAAAGCGTGCTTCAATGAGTTACCAATCTTTTCCCAAAATTATTTAGAAAAATATGATTATTTAGGTCAAAATATGGATGACATACACATGCATGGTATGGTAAAAAGAAATGACTTTTAAATAGTGGTTTTTAGAAATGCCTATTGAAAATCAATTTGTGTCATCTAAGTATTGAAATAATTTACATATTGGAAACTAGACTCTGAGTACTACATTTTATGATTAGTGATTTTTTTCAAGATTTCATCTCTAAGTTCTTCAAATTTTAAGATCAAATGTGTTGAATTCTGAAAATCAGGGAAAACACTTCCACTAAATGGCTTAGAAGTGGACTCAACTTCTTGCCAGCGCCCAACAAGAAAGCTATACTTTCTAAGTTAGACATGTCCAAGGTTTATTTTAAGGTTAAATTGTCCTTTCATAAGAATTTTTATTTAATTTTAGTTTATTTTTGGGGTGGATTGATTGTGTAATGAGATGTGTGGTTTTTCCTCCTCTATTCTTGTAAATAAATGTGTATCCTTTTTTTTTAAATTACTAGAGGATTGTGGCAATGAGATTTTTTCTCCCCTTGTCTCTTCATTCATATGGTTAACTTTTTGGAAGTTCCCCTTTTCATTAAAGATATAATAGATGTATATAGGGTTACACTATTCCTATGGACCTTTAATATCCTTTTCATCTTCAGCTTTTGATGATACTATGTTAATGGGAGTTGCTAAAATGAAAGAGGCTAAAAATTACGTGAGTGATTTGGATGCATTTTTGAAAGCATTTAGCTAGAAGATTGATCATGAAAATGTCAATATTTATTTCTTTAATATTAGTATGTAGAATTTCTGGAAAAAACTGTTTGTGAATTTTTGGATCAACGTTTTAAATCATACTCCATGATCCATCATCACGATGAAAAGCAGGTAGAGAGAGAAGTGAAAAAGAGCAAGCAGAATTGGGTATAAATTAAAGGGGAGGGAGGGTTTGGGAAGGTTGAGAGGCACATTTCCCAAGAAGGGAAATAAAATAATTAAGTAAATAAATAAACAAATAAGTAAACTTAAAATTTAAAATTAAAAATAAAGAGGAAAGAATAAAATATAAGAATAAAACAACACCAAAAGACAAAGGACCAAGAACAATGAAGAAAGAAAAATAGACCCAAAAGATCAAAAAAATAATTTAAAAATAAGATAAATAAGATATATATATGACAAATTTTGCGTGCTTACATATTTTGGTTCTTTCCTCTCTTCTCATCCATTTTTTCTTAATTTGTCACTTTTTCCAGTATTTTGCTATGTGTGATGTTTTGTTCTTCTTTTTCTCCCTTATTTTTCTTATATTTTTTCCAGAAATTCTACATACTAACTATCATGGATTGTGGAAACAAAATGTTATTATTCTTTAATATTGTTTTCACTAACAAATAATGAATTTCTCTTATTTTATGGTTTATAACTCTGCATTTGGATTACCTTGGTATTCATATGTAATTTGACAATCCTTATCATCTTCAGTGGAAATAGATTCATGATAGGTTTAGAATTTTAGATTCATATTAGACCTTCTGAAGGTTGTACTTTGATGGATATCATATTATTTCAAAATATTTTTTAATGCTCTTCTTGTTCATAAATTCTTGGTGCTTTTAGCTCCTAAAATTTTTCAAGAAGAGTTTGACAATCATTCTAAGAATTTTATTTGGAAAATAAATTATCACTATAAAATTTGAGTTTTATTAGTTGGGACCATCTTTCTATACCAACAAAATACTTGTGGTATTGATATTCAATTTTTTATGATAAATAGTTTAGCCTTAGCTACTAAACATTATTATAGATGGTGCAATAGTAGGGCAGGTACATGAAGTTGGGTACCAATTTTCTGGCCACTTATGATTTTTTTTTTAAATGCAAGCGCGTTATAATGCGCATGTGCTATTTCACATTAAAAAAAAGAAGAAAAAATTGAAATTATTTTCCTTGGAATACCAACCCAAAGGCTTGGAGGGAATTTCCAACAAGGCCAGAGATGTGGTTTTGTAAATTCTACATTTTTCACATAATTGGGTCCATGCTCACCATCAAGATTGCATCTAGTTCAATATTGAAAAAATTGAAAACATGGGTAATGTTAGGTTCTCTCTTAGCTATCCAATGATGTAATTTTTTTCACTTTTCAACAATGTTAATCTTTTCATCCATAATTTCTTTTGTTTGTATGTCTATTTTTTGCCAAAAAATAATGTTTAGTGTTTTTTTGTTATAAATTAACCATTCATCAAAATTTCAAATAAATTACATTTTTAGAAACTAGACTCCATTCTATAATTTATTTATTTTTAAAAAAGAAAAAAATCAATTATTTTCAAAAATTTGTAAGGGGAGCATGGCCAAAATTCTACTTTTCAGGAAGTTCCCACTTAGAAAATTAGTAAAAAATCAAATATTCATTAAAAAATTATCACAAAAATTGTGCACCAACTAGATGCTATTAGCTAACTTCTGATCATAGCGATTTTAAAAATACTACAAAAAAGTTCACCGTGCTCAGGTCGTACAAGAGTTGGTATGTTATGTTTTTCTGACAAAAACAACACCAATTTCTGTACATCCCTCTTTTAAACCCCTTAATCTCAAACATTTTCAAAATAAATTAGTAGTTTAGAAAGTAGACTTGGAGCACTTCGATCCTTGTTTTTATTCCATCTCAAAATTTTGAGTGTAACTACCCTCAATTTCACGTCCAAGGTCAGCATTTCCCGATTTCAGAAAAAAAAAGCCACTTAAGCCCCCTTTTTGGGAACCATCTTGGTGCACTTGCCCAGTATGATTAGACTATTACCACAATTTTTTCCTATAGGTATTTATTAAATATTATTGTTGATGTAATTTCAATAATGATTTTTACTAGGATATTTTCTATGTTATATAATATTATGAAGAAAGTTTCATTACTTGTTAAGAAGGGACTCATCTATATTGTCAATAATACCAATAAGGCTATTTTTTTATTGGACTGATGAAAATCCTAATCATTTATTATTATTTCTTCTCCTCATCCACCCCCTTTGTGTGAAATAATTTTTAGATGCTAGTTAGTATAAAGTGTTTATCTTTGAAACTTCTCATTTGGTGGGGAAGAATTTTTTTGTTGTTGGAATAATATTTTCTTATGGAATTTGGTAGGAGTTCTAGATGCTTAGGAAATTTTATCATTTATTCTAGCTAAGAGACCATTTTGTTCCTACGTTGGGGTTAATGCTCTTTCTTGGGGATATTAACCTTAAAGTGTTTATTTATTTTCTAGTGGGTATTAGATGTTAAATCTACAAGATCAATTTGATTGGTGCTATGAGTAGTTTGAGCCACATAAGTCAAGCTCACATACACTCTTACTACAAGTAAAATAAATAGGATTTAATAACTAAAATTTTGAGTGTATTAAACATGTAATATGATGTAAATATTTATAGTGGAAGTGGGAGTAATTTCCATCTACAATAATGGTTAAGTAGCCTAAGAATAGGCATGTAACTCCACTAATCTAATATATGCAACATGTAAAATTAAATGTATCTATAAGCATAAAAGGAAACACACCCGAGAAATATTATCTTCATAGAATATTATCTAGAAGAAGAAATATTCTATAGTAACATGCACCTGAAGCATATATTAGGCGGACACAAAGAAATTGTGTCCCAACAACCAATCCTAATGAGGCACTCAAGTACAAGAAACTCTCAAAAATGAAGAAAGGGAGAAACATCAATGTGAAAAATATCCCACAAAAAGGAGAGAAAAGAAGAATGAACTAGAAGGACTCCCTCAAGGAGGATGAACTCTTTGAATGTTGGTAAAATTCTCTAGGTGATGTTCTACTAGAAAGAATCTTAGGATTATCTCAGTGAAGCATCGTTAGAATCTTATATACCAAGAAGTGTAATGACAAACTAATTTTTAGAAGAGGAAGATGAGTTTGCTTCAAAGAATAACTAAAATCTTGTGAATAAGAAACTTAAAACTTTGAAGTAATAATAAGTATTGTTGAAGTGTTGGGTTTTAAAAGAGGGACTCTACAAACAACTGATGTTTGATAGAAATCAATCCCAATGAAATGGACTCTCATGAACAAGAGGTATAGAATTATAAGAATATATCATAGAAGAAAGAAATAAATGTGAAGGAGTAATATGTGGAATAAATGAACTATCAACACTAGATGAAGTAGAATAAACCTTAGAGAATGAATCATCTACTGAAAAAATGAGAGAAGGTGAAGACACTAGAGAAGTGATCAATCTTCCCACTTGTAAGTGTTAGGATTGGTGTTGTATACCATTTCATAATATTACTTATTATAATGGTATAATTAGATAATTATTTAGTTGTGGTACATCTAGGACATGTGGTTAGCGTGCACTAGCTAATTATTTTGGGTCACTTGTAAAGTTGTATGTAATATTGGGTTAGTTTCTTTTTATGGAGGAGGCATAAAAAATTATTATTATCTAGGAAAAATTATTTAATGTGTATCAAAAAGTAAATGAAGGGTCAATGGTTTTGAGGAACATAGTTTTATCCTACCTCTTGGTTGTATTTATTATGATCTTGAGTCTATATAAAGAAGCATATGTTTAGTAGTTAAGGTTGGTTGAGTGAGTGGGTTGTCATAGTATTGAGTTTCTCTTGTAAGTGTATATGTGAAACATGGCATGTGATGTTTAGATTTGTGCATGGACACATGGAGAGGATCTTGACATTTGAAAAATATTCATTGTAACTTTATAAGTTTTTAGTAGGAAAAGTGATCCTAGATCCAATTGGATTAACTAGGTGTAGTGTAGAAAAATCTATCCCTTTACATTTTCACAATTGTTTGGGCCCTCCCAGCTAAAATTGGGCTTCTTTATGCCTTATTTCATCCTGTTTTGTATCCACAAGCCTTATTTAATGCATCTTCTCAAGGATGATCCCGACACATATCTAATGACCAATCATAATTCAATGATTTTGGATTGTATGACCTAGATTTAGTGATCTAGGACCCATATGCCACCTTGGGAATAGGGGTCCCACCTATGTTTCAGCGCCTAAACCTAAATTCGGAATAGAACTTAACATTTCTTAATTTTTTTGTCCCAATCCTAGGCTACTAGGACTCATGTGCCCCAACTGGCATATGAGTGGGCTGCTTAGCTTTGACCTATTTTAAATTCAAATTCTAGGAGGGATTTTATTCTCCTAGGAGGATATGTTAGATTATTAGGTCATGTTTGGCTTCCTAATTTTGTCATCAAAGCTTTCATAATGATATGGATCTAGGTTCTCTTGGTATTTCTTGGTTTATTTTTAAGCAACAACTAATTCTCAAAACTATCTAAATGAGAAGCCAACTCTTGTGTTCCAATGTTTTGGGGGGTTGGCCAATGAACAAGAGAAAGAATTAACAATTTTTTCCTCTACAGTTTATGCTTTGCAAAACCTAAGATGGTAGTCCTATACGATATCTAATGTGACTTCATAAAATTCATGTAGTGTATTAATTCAAACAAATATGATCTCTTGGTTATGATCATTTAATGAGAAAATAAATGAGCTTAGTTTATGCATCCAAGGGTGATTCAATAAAATTTTTGGGTTGTAAGATTTTTGGTTAACTAGATCATTAAAGGGCTATCACACATTTAAGAAGGAAGTTCTTATTGTGCATGTCTCGAATGTGGAGATTATTCTAATGTCAACACAAACCTTAATGAGATGGTTTACATTCAAAGTTTGAAGCCAGTAAAACTACTCCATTTGTAATACAATCAAATCTTTCAAATACATATCAATGTCCTCTATTTCTAGGGATTTATTAAACCATTTGGTCCTCAAATTTCTATGGGCACAAAGGTTGTTAAAATGACTACCTAGAAAATGAGATTTGATGCTTAATATGCAAGCTAAGATGATTTCTATATGCAAATGTGTGCTAGAATGCTTCTAAATGAAACAAAACGATGGAAAGGATAATGGTGCAACGATAAATGAAGGACGATGTTGATGATAGATGAAAAATTCAAGATGAGTGAGATGATATGAAACTATAGTGAACTATCCATGATTATGCATATGCTCAAATGCAAACATAAAACAAACTAACCGAAAATGTAACTATGATGCAATGGGGATGATAAAATGTAACTATGAAGCAATTAATTAATCTAACATGAGAATTCAAAGTAACACATGATATGAAAGCTAAGTATAAGACTCCATGAAAGCTCCAAGCTCCTACGAAAATCTTGCATGGTAACAATACTCAAAGTGTGGATGAAAAATGGCATTATAACATTATTCCAATTTGTATCTCAAAATAGCATTATAACATTACTCAAAAGGTGGATGATAAATGATAAGGCAAGAGGGTGTATTTATAGGGTTTCTCAAGCATTTTGTGAGGTGGCACCCATCAACGGTCTAGATTCGAAGGAGAAATAATAGAAAGTGGAGATGAAAGGAATCAGGATGTTGTCCCCTTGACCAAGGACAGCATGCCATGTGTGTGGCGAGAATCCCTTGACCAATTGGAAGCATGCCAAATGTATGGGATTCTCAAGTGTGTGAAACAAAGACCACTGTGCTCCAAATTTGTTGGAAGTGTGGGGGAATAAAGCCATATGCTTTTTCTCGTAGGTGGAAGTGTGTGAGGATAATTCTAATTAATAATTAGGCTTATTTATTTTCATGTGACCTTTATGAAGTGGCACACAAAAAGTTGTAGAAATGTGCTCTAATTCTTAATCAAGATTAAGGAAGGTTAATTAAATAAACACATTTAGGGTTTTTTTTTAATTTAATTATTTAGAAGAATGTGAATTAGAAGAATTAAAAGGAAAGTGAACAATATAAATAAAGTAAGACCTTATTTATATGTAGTTGAAGCATTAATCAAATAGGTTGTATTTAATTAATTGAATATGATGACCATTTTCAGGTGTATACACTTATCATATGAGATTAGGGTCACCTAAGTTTATTATCTTTTTTTCTTTCTAAATGAGTGATGTTTATTATCTAAATGGGTGATCTTTTAAACTTCATTGATCACTTACATTTTGTAGTAGGTAGAGGGTTGTTTGCTAATGCTCTTATCAGGGAGGTCAATGTGGATGCATGGTGGAGTGAAGAATTCTTATAACCAAGATCTTAAGAAATGATGTAGTAAATAGAATAATGAATGATTTAGCATCAACACTATTATGATGGAAAATGTTTCCATATGATTTAGCATCAACTATATTAAATAGATTATTAATATTTATTCAAATAAAATATATTTCATCAGTACATTTTTTCTATTTTCCTTACTTTCCGATTTAATATTACACAAATTCTATATATTATGTAAAAATAAAAATTGAAGTCCTAAATCAGATCCAAGCCATAACGCACATGTTGTAACACGTACACATGATAAGCTTAAAAACTCATTAATTTATAACCCATCACGTATTATATGCCGAAACATTGTTAACTTTTCAGAAATCTAGCTTTTCAGACCCCATAGCCAAAATCAGTTGAAAAGTTTAACGTATCATTTATGAATCAAATTCAGAATTTGATTAAACTGAACATGCATATTTTTTATTGCCGGGAAAACATATTAAATATTACGGAATCCAGATAGATGAAAGCGTTCTGGCTTATAAAATGTTTCAGTGATTAATGCAAAGGAATTGATTATATTTCTCTGTCACCGCTAATCACAAAATATCGAAACAATTTACAAGTGTCGTGAGTTTTCATAGCGGAAAATCTTAATTAGGAAGTCGAATTCATAAGAACTCCATTCAACCTTGTTTTATTTACTACAGCAAGTCGGATCCGGAATGTGGCCTGCACAGTTAGGACACGACGCTAACATCTCTACAATTTCAAGCAGATTATCAATCGATTTATTGTTGTTCATGCTTGCCTTCGTATTCACCTTTTCCTTGAGGATTGATCGCGCAGACACAGCGAGAGAAAACATAACGGTGAGCATAACCAACACTGCCATAATTTTCAGAAGCATTGATCGAGTCATAGTAACTGCTAGGACGAATCAGAAGTAATGAAACGTGTTCGCTCTAGGAATATAGAAAGAAAAGCTGGGTGAATGTTTTGCGAGATACTGAGCGAAGATGGAGGATGGAGATGAATAAAGAAAGTAAATGGTATTTAAAGAGAGTGAAAACGGAGAGCAAGCATATGAATAGGTCAATATTGAAATGCGGCAAGGGTCATATTCATAGTAGAACAATGGCGCGTTGATTGTATTTTAGTTTTGACATTGTCTACTTTAGAAATGAAGTTATTCAACATTTTGTTTTTTTGTTTTTTTTGAATGTTTAAATTCCTTTTCAAAAGGGTATAGATTTGATATTTTAGATAATCTCTGAGGATATTGAATTAATTTTGATATAGAAAATTATAAGGAATAAAAATTTAGTCTATTTTGATTTTGTCATGTTCCTTTGACATGTTGATCTAATTTCTTCTAAAGTGTAAATATTATCAGGAGTAGATACCTCTCTTCCTGAATTTATATATCATGTGGATGATTCAAGGGGGAATCTTTTCATTGGATTAAATACCAGAATTTTATGTTTGATAATTAGATTTTGAAATTCTATAGATTGTATCATGTCATATGCTCTTCATAAAGGTGATAGCAAGTATAATTATAAAAAATAAAATTCTTGCTCCATTATATCCCCAACAAACAATATTAAAAACAATGGTGCAAATAAATTCTTAAAGTGGGTAGGAAAAGTGATCAGGAGAGAGTGAAGATTATTAGTGAAACATTTGTTGAATTTAAGCTCATTCGCACTTTAGATTCACACATCTCTATTACCAAAAAAATACATCTCTCTCATGGAATGCTAAGGGTTTAGGTAGCACCCATCATAAAAAATTTATTTGAGAACTTATTTAGATTTATAAGCTTGATATTGTTTTCCTTGTGGAAATGAAACATTTTGTGGAGGAATGCTAGTTACTTCTTCTATACCATGGTAAGCTAGTTAGTATCAGTGTGTTTGAGCCCCAAGTTCTATATGAGGGTTATATTACCATTTGGATCTTAGCAACTTACACCTTTTATTTGGATAGAAAGTAATCATTTGATTTCATTGATTGGTACTTGTTTCAATTTTGGAAGCCTAATTTTCTTATTCAATTTTTATGGTCCTAAACTTTTTCAAGGAAATGTCTTCTTATTGTCATATATTCTATTTGTTAATTTTACGTTTTCTTTTGTTCCTTAGATCTTAGCTAGGGATATTAATGCCATTCCTTCTTTTGAGGAGAAATTTTGAGTCTTTTATTGACTTAGCCAATCTTCAACCTTATTCTAATAAAATAAATATTTTCTTAATATTGTATCTGTCAAAGCAAGTGGTGTTTTATCACTTGGAATAACATCACATGTGCTTCTACTTCTATTTTCAAGAGGTTAAATTTTTTTTTTATTAGTGGATTCAGGATAATTGGACTACTTACTCTAAAAAATTTAATGGCATGATTTAGATCATTGGCCCTTTATATTTCTTCTCTCTTTTTTTTTTGGGAAAAACTCTTGGTCATGTTCCAATTGTTGTGGCTTTATGATCAAGCTCTATATAAGCACATGAAAATCTAATTGATGGATAAGAAGCCTCCATTTGGTTCTAATATGTATTTATTTTCAAAGATGGCTTCACTATTTCAAGTTTATGCTTAAATAGTGAAACAACTATGGAAATTCTAATAGGTTTTAGCAAAAGACATAGGATTAGGGGAAAACTAAAAGCTATTAATTTTTTAGAGAAGATAATTTGGTAATGCTAGAGAATGAGTTTGGAAAGAGTTTTTTAGTCCAAACAACTTCAATACTAGGAAATTGGGATGAAATCTTTTGGAAAGAGAAATCAAGAGTTATTTGGCTTTAGGAGGGGAATAAAATACCTCCTTTTTCAAATAACTATACTAAGGAAAGGATGATAAATAATATTATTTCATCTATTATTTCTTGTCAAGAAATCCATTTGTCATCTTATTATTTTAATAATAAGCAGTTTCATCCATTTGTCATCTTATTATTTTAATAATAAGTAGTTTCATATATCTCTACATTATTGAATGAAAATGCTCTTGCAAAAGTGGAGGGGGAAAGGGTTATTTTAGATCACATCCCTTATTTGGTTGTTATGGATATAGATGGTTTTATTATGGGGACTATTAATCCTATAAAATTGAGAAAAAAAATTAAAGGTGAGTCTCGTAGTCTTGATAGCTCCCCTATTGATTTTATTCAAGAATTATAGGATATATTGAAGAATGATCTTGCAAAATTTGTGTGTAAATCATTATCTAATAAGAAGATGATTAAATCAGTACATTTTAATTTTCTAGGTTTGATTCATAAGAAAGTGGGGCAAACTATTTTGATATATTTCATTTCATAGCTCATTGTAATATCTTCTACAAGGTCATCACTAAAATAATTATTACTTTTCTTAATAAAAAGAGGGTAAAAACTTTAATGATTCAAATTTAGTAATACAAAGCTAGAAAGTACAACCATCCCACCCAAAACCAAAATCCAACAAAAGAGCCATCAAGTAACACCTAAGAAACATCTTGTATCCTCTAAAACAGGTTCCTACAACTCCTAAGATAGATTCTCAGGAAGGCCACCTGAACCATCTATCCTCCAATTGCCCCTCCACTCAGATGCCCATTTGACGAAGCCATCAACCACCTTATTCCACTCCCATGTGATATGGAAAAAGATAATAGATTCCAACAGTCCCCCAAAGAAATTACTTTTTAACCACTACAACCAACTTCCAATTCACCTCCTCCAATTGGTGGTTATTCAACAAGTCAATCACAATCAGAGAATCAAAATCATAAATTATCCTTCTCCACCCAAGGGAACAAGCCCTTTCAAATCCAAGATAATAGCCAAAGTCTCGATGAAATTGTTAGATTGCTGACTTCTATATTCTGAGAAGAAGAACTCAACAACTCTAGATCTATCTTTACCAATATCCCCCACACCAACATGCCCAAGATTACCTCTAGAGAACCCATCAATTTTGATCTTTAGTACCCCAAGGGGAGGATGCATCCACTGACCACCCCTCAGAACCATCTGTCTAACAATCTAACCTAGACCAACTCCAAGCCCACCCATATCACAAACAAAAGCCCTAAACTTTGAGCCGCCACCATATCTCCAAGAACCATGGGGATTGAAAGATCATGCTTGGTTGCTAAAGTCTCTTGAATAACCCCCAAAATTCTCATCCAAACCTGCATCACCTAAATCTTCTTCTATAAAAATACCTTGTGGTTGTGCTCCAACCAAATATGCCAAATAATCAAGTTGCAACAAATTTTCCAAGAAATGTGGAGGAAAGAAGTTTTAACAGGAGGACTCCCCAACTTGAGCTAGAAATATCTAGAGAAGAGGCATGCCTGCATGGTTGATTCAAGGCTATCCACCAAAAATTTCAAATCTCCCTAGAAAAAGAGCACTAAGAAAAGAGGTGAGAAGAGCTCTCATCACAATTAGAGCACAACACACACATGGAGGGGCCCTAAAAACCATGTTTCTAAAGATTCTTCCAATTTAGACATGTACCATGCATCACAAGCCATGAGAATAAATTCCACTTGGGCCAAGAGAATTTATTCTAGATTTTCATCCACCAAATAACCCCCGTTCCCCTAAACATCTTCTTAACTAGAGGCAACAAAAAACTTTGGTTTCTAGTCATGACCCTAGTCCAAAACATCCCTTTTGAAAATAGAACTGCAAACTTGACTAACAAGAATGCAAGCAAGCTCTTAAAAATCCTCCATCAAGGCCCCAAGAGGCCACTCCTGTGGGTCCTTCCACCTAAATAGAGTATTGCATGCTAGAACCTGAGGGGTTTTTGAAATCCACCACATGACTCTATCCAACCTAAAAATAATCCTACTTAACTCTTGCAAGTGATGATAAGTTACCAAATAAAGAGGATGCCCATCCCAAGAATTGTACTAAAAAAGAGTTTATGAACCTTTGTTGCAAATCAAAACCAAGGCTTTCCTAATCAACTTAGCTCCCCTTTATAGTCTACTCCAAACCATATAGCCTTTACCCAAAAGGTTGTATCTAGGCATCTCCACACCCTCCACACCCTTAAGGTATTTAGAGGTGAGGATCTTAGCCCAAGTCTACTACTGTTGAGAACACCAATGCCAATAAATTTTCACTACCAAAACTTTCCCATTTAAACCAAACCATCACAACCCAACACCACCTTCTTGTTACAACTAACACACATTATCCCACTTAGCTAGGATCCACTTCTTTGTGAGTAGATCATCATACCAAAGAAACTAACGATAAAGATGCTCAAAATATTTGAAGAAGATGGCAAGGGAAAATAACACAAAGCACCTATGCAAAAGAAGAGTATGAATTTAAAATTTTAGAATTTTTTCATATTCTTTAATAGGGGGCATTTTGAATGGTGTCATTAGATTATAAATAGTACTAATTTTTCTTCATGAAATATTCATTCTATCAATTTTTCTAAGGAGAAAGTTATGTTTTATATAAGTTAGACATGTCCAAGGTCGATTTTAAGGTTAGATTTTCCTTTCATAGGATATTTTTATTTAATTTTAATTTATTTTGAAGGTGGATTGATTTTGTAATGAGATGTGTAGTTTCTTCCTCCTCTTTTCTTGTACATAACATTGCTTTTTTTTTAAGCTACTAGAGGATTGTGGAAATCTGATTTATTCTCCCCTTCTCTTTTTCTTTATATGGTTAACTATTTGGAAGTTCCCCCTTTCATTAAAGAGATAATAGAGGTATATAGGGTTGCAATATTTCTATGGATCTTTAATCTCCTTTTCATCTTCATTTTTTTATGATATTATTTTAATGGGAGTTGCTAAAATGAAAGATGCTACAAATTATAAGAATAATTTGGATGTATTTTTGAAATCTTTTAGCTAGAAGATTGATAAGAAAATGCCAATATTTATTTCTTTAATAGTCCATTCACTAATGAATAATGAATTTATTTTATTTTATGCTTTATAATTCTTCATCTGGATTACCTTGGTATTCCTATGTCATTCGATAATACTAATCATCTTTATTGGAAATAGATTCATGATAGGTTTAGAATTTTAGATTCAAACTAGACCTTCTGAAGGTTGTACTTCGATGGATGTCATATTATTTCAAAATATTTTTGAATGCTCTTCCTATTCATAAATTATAGGTGCTTTCTACTCCTAAAAGTTTTCTAGAAGAGTTTGAATCTCAATTTAAGAATTTTATTTGGAAAATTAATTATTACTATTAACATTGAGTGTTATTAGTTGGGACCATATTTCTATACCAACAAAGTTCTTGTGGTATTGATTTTCAATTTTCTAAGACAAATAGTCTAGCCTTACCTACTAAACATTATTACAGATGGTGCAATAGTAGGATTATCCAACAACCACAATTTTTTCCTATATGTATTTATTAGGGATCATTGTTGATGTACTTTTAATAATGGCTTTTACTAGGATATTCTCTATGATTTATAATATTATGAAGAAAGTTTCATTACTTGTTAAGAAAGGACTCTTTTATATTTTGAATATAATAATAAGGCTAATTTTTTATTGGACTCAAGAAAATCCTAATCATTGATTCTTATTTCTTCACTTCATATGCCCCCTTTCTATAAAATATTTTTTAGATGGTAGTTAGAATAAAGTGTAAATATTTAAAACTTCTCATTTGGTAGGGGAAATTGTATGTACTTTTGGAATAATATTCTCGCATGGCTTCTAGGAGGAGGTATAGATGCTTAGGAAATTATATTCTCTATTCTAACTAAAATACCATGTTGTTCCTTGGATGGGGTTAACACTCTTTCTTTGGGATATTATCCTCAACGAGTTTATTTGGTTTCTATTGAGTATTAGATGTTAGAATCTACAAGATCAATTGGATTGGTGCTAGTACTAGTTTGAGCCACATGAGTCAAGCTCACAAAAACTCTTACTCCAAGTATAAAGAAGGAATTTACTAAGGGTATGTGCAGGATCATGATGGGCTAAGAGGTGGTGATATGATGGGTATGTAGCTGATGACTTTTCTTTAATCCAAAATTGATGAAACAAAAAGGGTTTTTAAAGGAGATTATTAGCTTTCCACCAATATAAATTATGCTTTACTTTGAATTTAATAAAAAATTATTATTCATTTTCTATTTGAATTATGACTAAAATCTTGATTGATAGGTTGATTGAAAAACATCTATAGCTTTCAAACAGTATCACATTTTTTGAATCTGAAACATGCATCACATTTTATTTTTTGCATAATAAAGGATTAGAAAAATAAATTAATTTCATGAAGTTTTGATCAAGTTAAGGTGGTTAGACATACAAGTTTTTATTTTTTAAAATTTGTAATAAAAAAATCATAATTAATTATTTACTTGGAAAAAAATTACAAAAAAAATGTATCACATCAGGACATGAGTCCTCTACTTGTATCTAAAATATTATAAAAAATAATTATCATTGTATTGTCGTTAGGGTGGTCAAAAAAATACCTACTTCTTATTTTTCTCTGAAATTTAAGTACTACTCCATTGAAATTTCAAATTTTGACCAAATAGATTTTTTTTTAAATAAACCTAGTTTATAAACTACATTCAATTTGCTACAAATTCTATTCTTACATATATTTTTGAAATAAATTGATAACTTATTCAAATTTTTATGTAAAGTTGCCTAACTTTGATTTTTTTGAATTTTTTGCCACTTAAGGGCCTATTTTTTCCTTGATGATCCTACATATATACCCCTAATTACAAAATTTAGTGCATTAAACCTGCAATATGATTTAAATATTTATAGTGGAAGTGAGAGTATCTTCTATCTACAAGAATGGTTAAGTAGTGTATTGTTGAAAAATGTCATTGCAGACACTTTCACACTTGTTTGGGCCCTCCTTGTGAAATTGAGCTTAATGTTGCCGTGATTTAGTGTTGTAATGTGGTTGAAACATTCACATTAGGTCTTAGGCCCTTATGAATTAATGGATTTAAATGGTACCTTGCTAAAATGTTGTGAAGTGTTGTAACTCACTTGCAAACTTTTCTAAGGTCTTATTAATTAATTACATATAATAAACCCCTTTTTAGTTAAAATAACATTGAAATCAAAATCCATTAATTCTCAAAATGGGTCTTCCATGAAATCAATGATTTGAAAATAAAAAATTGGGCTCTCCAGAGTAAATTGGAGGAAATGAGAGATAATATTTCGGTGTTAAGCAAGAGGGATGAAGAGCGAAAAGATCACAGTGCCAGTAAAGAGATCTAGGATAATATGGACAAGGACATAAGGATTGAAATAGATTTGGAAAAAATGAAAAATACCGTTGAAGATAATTGTTGAATAGAACAATAGGATGGCAAGACATAATGCCATTATTAGCAATGCGATGACTGAAAAAATGGACAAAGCTCAACATGGGTCCTTGGTGGTTGACTTGAAAGAGGTGAACGAAGAAAATTAGGAAGAGGAAATTAGGATATCAAAGAGAACAAGGGTGACTTTGAAAAGAAAGGCACCTCCAACACCACAGATGATTCAAACATTCAAGAAGGGTGTTCAGGACATGCAGGAACTAGAGGCTGAGACTGAGTCTATTCTGAAGACTCTGGGTTAGGTGCTACTGGTTTTTTTGGCTTGCATTTTGGCTGGTTTTTTGATTGACCTTCCTGGTGTTTTGTGGTTGGTTGCTACTATTTCTGGTTTTATCCTTTTTTGCAGCCTATTTTTTCTGATGGAATTTTTTTTCCTCTTTCTTATGTTATAAACTTGGTGGTTTTAGGTCCTTGTAAAACCTATTTTTTCCTTTATCAAAAACATTGATATTTCCTTGTTTAAAGTGTTTTAAAGTGTTGTGACACACTTTCACACTTTTCTAGGTTTATAATTAATAATTGGTCTTTCTTATGCTTTAATTGGCCCTATTTTGCATCCACAAGCCTCATTTATTACATCTTTCTAAGGATAATCATGACAAAAATCATTACCCAATCATAATTCAAGTGGTTCTAACTTTTGTGCCTAAGATTTAGTGATTTGGTACTCATTCACCCCCTTGGGTGAATGGGTCCCACCTCTATTTTTGTGTCCCAAACTTGGTTTTACAAATTTTTAAGTACTTTTGATTTTTGGTCCCATACATTATGCCAAATGAGACTCATTCTCCATCTTGGGCAAATGAGTCTCGTGTGGCCCAAAACTAAAATAAATTCAAATTTCTAATAGGATTTTATTTTCCTAGATCTGATGTTATCTTGTAGTGTTGTAATTTCAAGAATTCTTGCATAATTGACTATAAATACAAGGTTCTTTTTCTCATATTTTCACCAAGAAATGTATTAAGCAATCAAGTGTTCACAAGATTACTCAAGAGCATTCAAGTGTCTTCAAGAGCTGATTTTCAAGCATTCTAGAGTAGTATTCAATCATCAATCATCATGCCAAATATTTCATGCATCATGTTGTTTTAGAGAAAACAATTATGGTGTAGGATTTTGTGATTCAAACAAGCATTTCATTCTAGATCAACATCTTTCAAGCAAGAATAAAATTCCACATCCATTGTAGCCATTACAAGCATATTTGTAGGACCTTATTGTTAGGGTTTGGTGAGTTACAATATTGTTATTTTTTCATTCATAATTCTCCATTCTCATTTGATTTCATTTCAAGGATTGATTTCCAAAACAAGGTTTGGCCAAGGAAAACCCCTATCCACTAACCCCACAACGTTTTCCCCTCTCCTTTGTGTGTGATTTGCAAGTCTAGGTTGTAGATTTCCTAAGGAGAAATATTGGAGAAAAGTTGCAAATCATCCAAAGTTTTCAAAGTTGTCATCAAGCCTTAGAGAACCTTGGAGTAGACCTACAAATTGCAATTTTGGGATTCGGATATGGAAATCACTCAAGAAGGAAAAAGAAAATAGAGAAGAGTAGGATCAGCTTTTGAAGTTGCAAAAAATCCCAACTAGATTGATTTTCCAATTTTGGTGAATGATTTTTAGTTCTAGTCAATTTTTAGGACTTTGCAGATTTGGATACCCTTTTTCCACATTTCTACTCCTACACAGTTTTCTAGAAATGAGACTAATTCACCTAGCTTGGAAAATGAGTGTTAGTAGTAAAAGAAGATTTTCTTGTGATTTAGACCTCCTTTTAGCCATCTCAAGTTTCCCAGGTGCACACCTTCCTATCTTTAGTTTTTTGTTTCATTTCATTTACTTTTATAGGCCATTTGGTGTTAGTTTGCATTCAATTATGATTTTTCATTTTATTATATTTTCCAAGTTTAAAATTGGTGGTAAACCCCTCACTAGATCATATTCAGTCTCTAGAACAACCCTCTTGCAAGATTTCCTTCTCTTTTGCATTGAAATCTCAAGGGTTTTTTCTTGAGTGAAAGTTAGTGAAAATTTCCCTTTTAGGTCCTAATCCCTAGAAGGGAAGAAAAAAAATTTCCACCTTTCAAGTAGCCTTAGAATAGGCATGTAACTCCACTAATCTAAGATATTTAGTGTGCAAAACTAAATGTATCTATAAGTATATAGGAAAAAACACCTAAAAAATACCATCTCCCTAGAATATTATCTAGAAGAAGGAATATATGCACCAACACCCCCCTTAATCATATATTAGGTTGGTTTAGAGAAAAACTAAATGTATCTATAAGTATAAAAAGAAAAACACCTAAAAAATACTATCTCCCTAGAATATTATCTAGAAGAAGGAATATTATGCACCAACACCCCGCTTAATCATATATTAGGTTGGTTTAGAGAAATTTTGTTGCAACAACTACCTACGCCTAATGAGGCACTCAAGTACAAGAAAATATAAAAAATGAAGAAGGAAAGAAACATAAATGGAAAAAATCCCCCAAGAAAGAGAGAAAAGAAGAACTATCTAGAAGGACGCCCTTGACGACTTTTTGAATGTTGGTAAAATTTTGTAGGTGATGTTCTACTAGAAAGAATCTTAGGATTCTCTTTGTGAATCATTTTTAGAATATTATGTACCAAGAAGTGCAATTAAAAACTAATTTTCAGAAAAGGAAGATTAGTCTTCTTCAAAGCATCACTAGAAGCTTGTGAGAAGCAACATGAAAATTTGAAGTGGTAATAAATATTATATAAGTGTTGGATTTGAAAAGAGGGACTCTACAAACAACTGATGTTTGATAGAAATTAGTCCCAACGAAATGGATCCTGATGAACAATATGTATACAATTATAAGAAGCTCTCATAGAGGAAACAAATAAACATGGAGTAATATGTGGAATAGATTAACTATAAACACTATATTAAGTAGAATAAACCTTAGAGAATGAACCATTAGCTGAAAAATGAGAGAAGGTGGAGACACTAGAGAAGTGATCAATCATCCCACTTGCAAGTGTTTGGATTTTGTGTTGTATACAATTTCATAATATTAATTAAATAATTATTTAGTTGTGGTACATCTAGGCGATGTTGTTAGCCACTATGTACTTATTTTTGATCACTTGTAAAGTGGTATGTAATAAATTAGGTTAGTTATTTTTTATGGGGTAGACATAAAAAAAAAAAATTATTTGGAAAAAAATATTTAATAATATGTATCATAAAGTAAATGAAGGGTCAATGGTTTTGTGTAATCATGGTTTTGAGGCATGTAGTTTTATCCTACCTCTTGGTCATATTTTTTACAAGATCGAGTCTATATAAGGAAGCAAATGTTTAGTAGTTAAGGTTGGTTGAGAGAGTCAGTTGTCACAGTATTGAGTTTCTCTTCTAAGTGTATATATGAATCATTGAGTGGGATGCTTAGATTCATACATGGACACATGGAGAATGCATCAGAGAGTATTAATGTTTCAAAAATATTCATTGTAAATTTGTAAGTGTTTAGTAGGAAAAATGATCCTAGACCCAATTGGATTAACTAGGATGGTGTCATTCTAACTTGACTCAAAATTAAATATAAACTAACTAGGGAATTTATGATTAGCTTTCTTCCACAAGAGATAGCTAACCTCCTATGGTTTATGTTTTTTTTGAGTTGTGAGGATGATAAATTTTAGGTGTGATTTGTCAAGCCTATTTGACATATAACCCTAGCATTCCAAATGTAATTTATTAGGAAAATGAAAAAATAAATTTATAGAATTGAATTAGATCTAAAAAATGAAAATGGTGAGGAACCTTCACTACTAATTTGAGCCTGAATTAGATGTTCTAGGGTGTGATGTCCCCCAAAATGAAATCCTACTTTTTGGACCTCAAAAGTTTGAACTATGGATTAAGGTCTCAACTGTATTTTCTAACTTAGTTATTTGTTTAAACATCCAAATTTGACTTGCACACATGAAAATAGGGAAAAAGGTGTTCTATATAGGGGCTTTCCTAAGTCAATCCCTATTTTGGTATTCTATCTCCATGTACTCTTATTTATGATGATCAAGAGGGCATACCCTAGGTTGGGCACATTCTGAAACAATAATGATTGATTGAAATTGATAAGTAAAAAACAATAATGATACCTTGATGTGAAAACCCTTAAAGAAGAGATGCCACACACAAGTTGATTTATGAACACCTTGATTTACTAATACACCTACAAAAGGTTAGCTCTCATACACAATAGATTGTTGAAACTGCCCTGTAGAGGATAAATCCATACATCTTCATGATTTGGCATGATTGATCATGGTAGCTCATTGGACATAAACTGCTTCATTTTTCTTTATTTTTTGCAATTAATCTTGATTAATCAAAGTGTTGTAATAATTGTACTAATTCTATCCTTGAGTGATTTAAGTATCTCTAATTTTCTCTCTAAAATTGCTAAGTGTTATTCTAGGATTTGAAATGACAAAATGAGTAGTATTTATATATTCTCTCCTTCTAATTTCCCAAAAAACAAATGTTGATAGCTAACAATTAAAATTAGAAAATTTAAATAATAAATTACCAACACTGACATATTCAAATGTGGAGTTAAAAGTGCTAGTATAGGGCATGGTGCACTTTAGACTAGACCCATCATTTTTAGGGTTCAAAAGTGACGGGGATAAAATATTAAATGCATAATTTTATTTCCCATGTTTTATTTTTTAAGGATGATTATGAAACAAGTAATTAAATGGATAATTAGTTCCAAGCACTTAGGGTGAACTAATTCTAGTGTAAAATTGTCAAGGGTGATAATTTTCAATGCTACAATAAGTGCATACATTCTTTTATTGTTGAATAATAATGGAGTGTGGATACTTTTGGAGGATAGTTTTTTCCTTATTTAGGGTTTTCCATAGTTATATCTTGTGTTATCTTGTGGATTAAGGATATAATATTTTCATTATGGTTATTTTTCAAGCTTATATGTGAAACTGAGAGAATAGTGGTTGTATGAACATTTTGATTTAGGAGATACAACAACCAATTCCCTACAAGTTTTAGTCAAGGAAACCTTAGAGATCTCAATCCAAGGATGGAATGAGGGAAATAGATTTGAAATAAGTTATTCAAGGATATGATTAAAGACTAAAGAGGGGTTCACCATGAAGCAATGGCTTGAGAAGATAAGAAATGTAAATGATATGTAGGAGTTAAAAAAATGAAGTAGAAATGAACTCAAATCATAACAGTAAACTGGAAATAAATAAAGGTGCACCTAAAAATTGAAGAGGCTTAAATGAAGGTATAAAGTACTAAAAATGTGGAATTTTGATGCACACTGGGACTCATACACCAATAGGGGTGATTTAGTCCCAATTTAGGGTTTCAGGTTGAAATTGGAATATGGAAAGTTGCTAAACCAGGATCTATAGAAAATGCCTAAAAATAGGTATACTGGGAATCATACACAACAAGTGGGGATTTAGTCCTAATATCAGGGTTGATATGAAACTATGATATCCTCAAATGAATTCTTGTAGCTTCTCTACTATCAAATCTCTAGGTCTAAAACTTTTAATTTCAACTTGTAGGAAACTTTTTGTGATCTGGCAAGTAATGTGACAACTTTCACAACTTTGCAACTTGAGAAATTTCTTCCAATCTTGCTCTTCAATGAATCTTCAACCTAGATTTGTAGATCATACATCAAGGAGAGGGAAAAATGTTGTTTTGTTAGTGGATAGGGTTTTTCCTTGGTCAAACCCCATTTTGGTAATCAAACCTTGAAATGAAATCAAATAGAATGAAGGAATCATGAATGAACAAGTAAGCTATTTTGCAACTCACCAAACCCTTGAAAAAAAGGCTGCAATGTTGTATGTAATGGCTAGCATGAATGTAGATCTTGACTCTTGCTTGACTGTTATGGATCTTGGCTTGAATGCTTGATTGAATCATAAAACCCTACGTCACAAATGTTATCTCAAAAACAAACATGATTCATGATGACTTTGACATGATGCTTGATACTTGAAAAATTCTCAAAAATTCTTGATAATCACTCTTGAATGCTCTTGTAAACTCTTGTAATCATAAATTTTCTATAGTGCTTGAATACTTGAAAGATTAGGAGAAAATATGTGAGATAGCTTTGTATTTATATTTGTTTATGCAAAATTTCTCGAAATTACAACACTACAAGTTGACATTGAATCTAGGAGAATAAAATCCTACCAAGAATTTGAATTTAAATTAGATCTAAGCTAAGCGAGAATCATACGCCATTTGGGGCATATGAGTCCCAATAGCCTAGGCTTGGGAACAAATTTCAAGAAATGTTAAGTTCTAAGCCAAATTTAGGTCTAGGCCCTAAAACTTAGGTGGGACCCATATGCCCAAGGTGGCATATGAGTCCCAAATCATTAAATATAGAAAACATAACTCAAGACCATGAATTATGATTGGTCATTAGTTATGTGTCAGGATTATCCTTAGAGAAATGCATTAAATCATGCTTGTGGATGCAAAATAGGACCAAATAAGGCATAAAGAAGCCCAGTTTTCGCAACAAGGGCCCAAACATGTGTGAAAATGTAAAGGGATACATTTTTCAATAGTAAATTTTGCATACTTTTCTATCATGTGGTTATGTGGGAAATGAATTAAACATTCTAGGTATTATAAATTAATTTCCTAACAAATGATATCAAAGCTATATTTATGGTTACAGAAGATGTGAACTCCCAAGTTTGGTATAAACCTTGCTTGAGTAGATTTGGTATAAAGTTGAATCCATGGAAATGTATGAAATATTTAAGGAATTTCTAGGTATGAGTCACTTTTAGGGTATGTGCAGGATCATGGTGTGCCAAAAAGTGGCAATATTATGGGGGTATGTGGCTGACGACTTTTTTTTCACCCAAAATTAATGAAACGAAAAGGGTTTTTAGAGGAGATTCTCAAATTTCCAAAAATATAAATTATGATTTAATTTGAATTTAATAAATAATTATTACTCATTTTCTATTAGAATTACGACTAAAGTCATGATCGATAGGCTGATTGAAAAACATCTATAACTTTCAAACGGTAGCATATTTTTTGAATCCGAAACATGCGTCACATTCTATGCTTCACATAATATAGGATTAAAAAAAGAAAAATTAAATTTCATGAAGTTTTGACCAAGTTAAGGTGGTCAGACAGACGAGTTTTTATATTTTCTAAAATTTGTAATAAAAATTCATAATTAATTATTTACTTGGAAAAAAATTACAAAAAATATGCATCACATCTGGACATGAGTCCTCTACTTATATATAAAATCTTACAAAAAAATATTATTAATTTATTATGGTTAGGGTGGTCAGACAGACACCTACTTCTTATTTTTTCCCTGAAATTTAAGTACTCTGCATTGAAATTTCAAATTTTCACCAAATAGATTTTATTTTTTTTAAATAAACCTTGTATTTTAGAAACTACATTCAATTTTCTACAAATTCTATTCTTAGATATTTTTGAAATAATATAGATAACTTATTCAAATATTTACATCAAGTTGCCTAACACTGATTTTTCTAAATTTTTTGCCACTTAAGGGCCTATTTTTTGCATGATGATCCTCCACATACTCTTTACAAGTTGTTATTTAGTAGATATAGGTTTTGGGGGCTTGTAGTTTTATTGGGCTTATTACAGATCTAGTGTTTGAAAAATGTGGGTCAAAATGGTTTCATGGATTGGGATTGATATGAGAGTTTCATAAAAGTATTTGTTTAAATGATAATTTTAGATTAAAAAAATTATCACCATTAGATCCAAGATAGTCAAGAAATGAAGATTCATATCGAACTTTCCCTATTTTAGCAACTATGAAAAAAAAAAAAAAATTCACTCCCCACACTAGGTCGTACAACTATTGTCATCTACAAAGAAAAATAAAAAATAAAAATAAAAATATTGAAGAAGAAAGAGTTATTTAAAAATTTAAAAATTAAGCGAGTGGGTCTCCACAAAGCCTTCTATCATCCCTTGCACTATAACAACACATGTACACCATACCACAAGAACAATAGTTAGCCCCAATTGATGATGTTTGTACCAATGGGGCTAAGCCCCTAGTCCTTGACCCTAGCCACATGGGGACAATAACACCCAACCCCTTCATGAGCTTCAAATTTGAAAATTTAAATTGTAAATGTATTTAAGGAATTATTTGATCTACCACTCTTCTTCCACCCACATGTCACTAGCACTCCACTAGCCACCCTCGCAGCACATGTTTGATGCAATATGACATCAGCAAACATATGGAACTATATGTATAGTACCCTTAGACCCCCTTTGCAAGCCTAATAAATAATTTTTCTTCCAGGTTGCATAACTTTTAGACACGATGTCCAATTTTTGAATTATTATAGGTGACAGAAAGCTCTCTCTGAGCACTACATAGTGGTATGCATTTGGTTCTATGAGTTCTAATTTTTCATTAGTTTTTTGGACCTTAAAGTAAAGTTTTTCTCTAGGATGTGGTGTTAGACATGTGTTTTGCATATAAAATTGTTTTTTTATTTTGAATAGAAATTGGCGATAATTTGTAGCATACTGTATAGTAGATTAGGTTTTTTTGTTTGAAAAATTGTAGGTTTCTATGATTCATTGTTTAATTGTGTGAGTATTCAGATAAGTCAAGAGGAAAAGACATGAGGGAGTGCATTTTTAATGTGATATTTATCATCGTACAACTTATTTTATGTTTCAATGCTTCATTATGTAGGTTTATAGGTTTATCTAGACTTTAGAATTTTATAGCGAGAACTGCAAAAGTTGTCATTTGGTTTGAGGTCATGGATTGAAACACATTGAGACCTGGAGTCTTATTTTTGTGAGTGTTGAATGCAAGTAGACTGATGGTGATGAATGTGGTTTCATGGATATGTACGTACATTTGAGCATTGGCATGACATGCTCATGTATGTGTTTTCTCTTATCTTATGGATTTTTTTTCTTATTCTTTGACTATGGTTATTCATTTGTGGACTAGTTTGGAAAATTAAATATATGGTTGATTTGGTGTTTGAGTATTGAGGTCTATATAATTATCTTCTTTGGTATCTAAATTTTCAGGTTACTGATGTGATCATGAATTTGCATATTTCATTGGCTTAGATCTTTGAGTTATACTTGTTGTCGATTAGCTACCAATTTTTTGTAGTAAGATGACTTGGATGTGGACTGTCTATATCCACAAGACTAGTTCAAAATTGATACATATTTTTTTACTTGCCCTTGTCTATGGTCATTTGCACATTTTTTTTGTTGTGTTGGGATGAAAGGATGGATGGTTATTGTTCTTCAATAGTCAATTATTGGGACTTGTAACATGTTTATCATGATTTTGTGATAGCTTAGATACATTGTTTTTTGTAAGATTTTGGTAATGATGTTTATTTCCTTCATTTGGAGATCTTGGTTCTACTTTACTATTATTACTATTATAGTTGTGTGTGGACCATGGGTTATCTTCATTTAGTAGATGATTATCATGATTCCATTTGAAGGTCAATATCATAGTTTAGTGTGAAATTTTGGTATTGATATGGAATCATTGTTGTTGATGGATGATCTTCTTCAGTTTATGTTTATTTCTTGGAGTTTCTCTTGCATACTATTTCTCTAGTGACAATTCTTTCACATTTGTAGGTTCATTATTAGCAAAAAAAAATTGATAAAGGAAAAAATAGGTTTTATAGCAACCCAAAACCATAGAGTTTATAGAAAAAAGGAATAAGCAATAATGTCACCAAAGAAATAAAAGGCTGCATCAAAATAAAGCCCAAGAAACATAGTAGCCACCAACCTAAGACCAACAAGGGCCACCAAAAAACCCAAACAAAAAAACCAACAAGAAATCCCCAGCTAACCTAAGAACTTAAGAGCTTCAGCAGCCTCAACTTCAAGATTGTGCATTTCTTGAGTGCCCTTCTTTAAGACCTGAACCATCTGGGGCATAGGAGGATTCTTCCTCTTCATATTGTCTCTCATCTACTTAGAAATAATAGCATCCTCAATACTGTTCTTGTCCTTATCCGCCACCAGATCCACAACTAGAGAACCCTACTATGAATTCTCTAGTTTCTCAAACATTGCACTAATAATGATGGCATTATGTTTCACCATTTTGTGATTATGCTCCATAATGGTTTTCATGGTATTTTTCATTTTACCTATTTCATCTTCTAGATGTTTAATTTACCTTCATTATCCTCGACCTCCATTCTCATTCTATCCTCCTTCCTCCTACACTCTATAGTAATAAGGGAGCTAACTTTACCTTCCAAATCCTCCAGATTGCCATTGAGGGCTCTATTTATGAGATTAAGGTCTTTAATTTCATGGAAGGCCATTTAGTTATTCTAAAGTAATCTAGAACACCATTATTTGGAATAGCCAAGAAATCCCTAGGAAAATCATGGTTTGGTTTAAAATAGTGGTCCTCAAGGTTTAGGTCTCTGGGGAATTTTGACCTTTTTTCTCTATCCAAAGCAGGGAAGAATGAGTAAGAGTTCTAGCTTGCTTTAGGGGCCTCTAAAAGGTCCTCTTGGGAATCCTCAGAGTAAGAGACTAGTTTATTAATAGGGGGCTCTTTTTTGGTGGGCTTGAGACTCTAACCAAAGTGGTTGGGCTTTTTATCTTTCAGAATAGAGAACCTGGGGTTATTGACAACACTAGGATTCTTGGGCAGGGGAAAACCCTGCCAGGTTTTCTTACCATAATTTGGGGTCAGGGGACTTTCAACATTCCACTTAGGGTCAAGCTCCTTATCATCCTCCAAAAAACTATCCTTAGTATCCTCATCTTCTAAAGGTGAAGCCAGGATAGGGTTGGATAAGGCTGACATATTTTGAAAGTGTTCATAAATGAGCCTAATAAGGCCAAAATATAGAATAGGGTACTTCTTAGGATCCTTCTTATGATCCTCTAGGCTATTTCTCATGGAACAGTACAAATAATAAGGTAAAGAAACCCTTACCTTGTGACGAAAATGGTTGAGAAAGGTGAAGTGGTAGCCATAAACCCTGGTGAATCTACCATCCAAATTAATGTATTCCATAATGATTCTGAGCACCTTCTTCCATAGCAATTTAATCGTATCCACTTCAAAGTAGCTATTGGAGACTTTTATCAACTTGGTCATTTCTTTGTCTTTCCTGGGGAACTGATAACCACTTCATTACAGAACCTTTTGTCACAAAATAATTTCATTCCTTCAATAGACATGCTAGTCACCTCTCCAATGAGGTTCTCATCCACCTTGACCTTCCTACAAAACAAAACTATATTCCCATTATTCAATTTTTTCTCAAAGTGCTTGGTAGTCTTCAAATTAGGCCAATGAAGCTTCTTAATGAACAGGAGTAGCCCACCAGGTTCAATTTTTTCCCAGACCTTCAAATTCCTCTTATGCATTTCATAGGTTTTCTGCTCCACCCTTTTCTTGTCTCCTCCCATTGTCACAAATAGCACACTACCAAAGAAAAAATTATGAAATGAAATGTTGCAGCCAAACCAGAGAATCCACAAAATGTATTGCCTCTTACTACCAGTTAAGAAATTAAAAGCGACCCCATCAAATCTAATGATATTGATGTACTTAGCCCTACTCACTTTCATCATCGAAATAAATTGTTGCTTTCCAATGTGTGATCATAATTAATTAAAGGCTTGACATCAACACCAAGATCATTGAGGTTCTGCCACATGACCAACTCTAATTATTTAACCCCTTCATTAACAAAGAAACCAACCACGCAGTTGGCTTCCCTAAACACATGAATAATTTTAACTTTATCAAAATTAGCTAAGAGGGACTTAGCCTCTTCTATCCAACTCTTAATAGACCATGATGGAGGGGACTTCCCTAGGAGACAATCAATAATATTTTTAGAGTCTCCTTTGAGCCATAAGTATTTAATATTCCTACTAACAACTAAGTTAATCACATGAAAGAATCTAATAGCTTCAACCATGCGATTAGTTTGAGATCTAATGGGAATAACCACTACATCTAAAAAATTACCATTAGAATCCCTAATCACACCTCCACTTCCAGCCAACCCCGGGTTTCCCTTATCCACACCGTTGAAATTAGATTTAGACCAGCCACATGGAGGAAAACTCTAGCACACCCCTGTCTGGTCTTTTTTTGTAGGTTTAGAAGCCCTAGACACATCATTTTTAATCTTCCACTCCTTGCCTATCATTAAATCATATGGAG
Source organism: Sequoia sempervirens (assembly GCA_007258455.2). Lineage (NCBI taxonomy): Eukaryota > Viridiplantae > Streptophyta > Pinopsida > Cupressales > Cupressaceae > Sequoia > Sequoia sempervirens. The sequence continues at coordinate 344,451,513 of VDFB02075321.1, forward strand.
TGCAAACCATAGCATCTTTTTTATTCTTTTTTTGAGGAATGATATTATAGTTTTCAATAATTAATCTAAAGGTTTTTTCAAATACATTGTTCTTTGGAATTTCCTTGTCTCTAAAAAGTCTATTATTCCATTCTTTCCACACAACCCATGCTATATAGGGGAAAGTGAAAGCCCACAATCTTGGAATAGAAGTATTCAAAGAGGGAATTTTCCATTGACATAAGAAATCTTCAATAGTATAAGGAAACACCCATGATATATTATAGAGAGTCATAAACTTACTCCATACATGGCGGTAGTAAATGGACAGTGAAGAAACAAGCGATTTGCAGACTCCTCATTCTTCAATAGATAGCATCTATTAGGTATCTGGAATCTTCACTTATAAAGATTGCCAACTGTGAGCACTTTGTTTTGAAGAAGGATCTAGAGGAAGATATTGACTTTAGGAGTCAAATGTTTAATCCATGCTCTGGCCTAGAAGGGAACGGGGGATTGAGAAAAGGACATTAGAGAAACAGCCGAAGAAATAGAGAAATTGCTCGAAGGGTTATCTATCCAGACTAATATGTCATCCTGCTGATTTTAACCCATCCTAATAGCCAACAGAGATGAGTGGATTAGAGCTAGCTCTGGGCTAAGCTAGTGTAAGTCCACCCAGCTCCCATCATGCCAATAGTCCTTAACTTGAGTTCCAAAAGACCTTTTGCAAATATTAACCCACCTATTAAATCTCTTGTTGTTAATAAGGGGATCCCTTAGCAACCATCTATCCTCACATAAATTAGATTGATTTCTATTTCTTATATTCCATCCAACACCTAAATCCACAATCTTTCTCCTAATAATAATGTCATTCCAGCATGCTAATCCACGGGGCAAAGATGGAGAGTCTAGAAGAGCCTTAAGAGATCCACAATTAGCCATATATTTACTTTTTAAAATGTCTTTCCATTCCCCATTAGATGAGAAGGATCTCTTGATTTTCTTAGCAAGAAGCATTTTATTCAAGATTCTAATATTTCTTAGACCCAAACCACCCATCTTCTTTGGCCTATAGACAAGATCCCATCCAATAAGAGACATTCTCTTTCTTTCTCCAACCCCTGACCAAATAAACTTTTTTTGGATTTTTTCAATAGCATTAACATATTTAGTGGGAATTTTGAAAAGCCTTAGGGCATAAATCGAAAGATTTTGAAGAGAGGCTTTAAGAAGCTGGATTTTTCCTACTTGACTAAGAAGAGCTCCTTTACATCCAACAACCTTTTTGCTAAACCTATACACCAACGAATAGCAAAAGGACTCAGGAGGTTTAAGGCCTAAAGGTAGACCAAGGTAAATGGAAGGTAAGGAGTCCACTCTAAAACCCATAATTCTAGCTGTCTTGACCTATCTATAATTAGGATTATTGAAAAAGAAAATATAAATTTTCAATCTATCAACTAACTAACCAGAAGCTCTCTCATACTCATCCAAAATTATTTTTAGATTCTTATCTTTAGTCACCATGGACCTCCCCATCAGCATAGTATCATCAACAAATTGTTGATGAGAGCAAATCAGATTATTAGAAGAGGGCCTTAGACGCACCAAAGAACCCTGGTCAATCAATCTTTTTAAATTATGCCCAAGACATTCAGCCATAATAGTGAACAAAATAGGGGAGATAGAATCTCCCTGTCATAAACCTCTCAAATTCTACAAAAAATGAGAGGGGGACCCATTCACCATAATTGAGATGGACGCGATGGTAACAAGTTACTTAACCATCTGAAGAACTTTGATGTTGAATCCAAAATTTCTCATGATATTAAGTAGGAATTTCCATTCCACACGGTCATAGGCTTTCGCCACATCTAGCTTTAAAAGAGATCCTTCAATTTTGGATTCCACAAGAGAGTGGATATTCTCATGGATGATAGAAATAGAGTCAAGAATCTTTCGACCAAGGACAAAACCATTTTGCTGGGGTGATATTAGTGAGGGTAGGAATAAGAGAATTCTCGATGTTAGAACCTTAGAGATGATTTTATAGAAAGAATTAACGAGGCTTATGGGCCTAAAGACTTCAATTTCGCCACTCCAAGTTTCTTGGGGATAAGAACCAAGAAAGTAGCATTTAGTTCCTTTAAGAGACTTTGTGATCCAAAGAACTCTTTGACTGTATTTACAACCTCCTCTTCGACAATCTCCCAAAACCATTGAAAGAAGAATATGGGAAAACCAAGATATTTTCATTTGTCTGCATCAAAACACAGGTCTGCCAACAGAATAACAAAGATCCTAAGCAATGATTTAGTAAATAGAATAATGTATTATTTAGTATCAACATTATTATGATGGAAAATGTTTCCATATGGTTGTATTGGAGTTCTATCAAGTTGTCCATGTGATTTAGCATCAACTATACTAAATAGATTATTAATATTTAGTGTAATAAAGTAACTATACTAAATACATTATTATAGACTTTCGAGAGGATGATGTTTGGAATGTGCTTCTTCTTCATCATTACATTTTTTTTATTTTCCTTCTTTTCCGATTTACTATTACACAAATTTTATATATTATGTAAAAATATAATTTAAGTCATAAATCAGATCCAAACCATAGCGCACATGTTGTAGCACGTACACATGATAAGCTTAAAATCTCATTAATTTATAACCCATCACGATGTATTATTATGTTGAAATTTGTAACTTTTTAGACATGTAGCTTTTGCGACCCCTTAGCAAAAATAAGTTGAAACGTTTAACGTATCATTTATGAATGAAATTGAGGATTTGATTAAACTGAACATGCATATTCTTGATTACCGAGAAAACATATTAAATATTACGAAATCCAGATAGATGAAAGCGTTCTGGCTTATGAAATGTTTGAGTGATTAATGGAAGGGAATTTATTATATTTCTGTCACTGCTAATCACAAAATATCGAAACAATGTACAAGTGCCGTGAGTTTCCATAGCAGAAAATCTTAATTAGGAAGTCGAATTCAGAATAACTCCATTCAACCTTGTTTTATCTACTGCAGCAACTGGGATCCGGAATGTGGCCTGCACAGTTAGGACACGACACTAACATCTCCACAATTTCAAGCAGATTATCAATTGATTTATTGTTGTTCATTCCTGCATTGGTATTCACTTTTTCTTTCAGGATTGATCGCGCAGACACAGCGAGGGAAAACATAACGTTGAGCACAAGCAGAACTACCATAATTTTCAGAAGGATTGATCTACCCATACCAACTGCTAGGACGATTTGAAGTAATGAGAAGTGTTCGATTTATGAATAAAGTAAGAAAAGCTGGGTGAATGTCTCCGAGATACTGAGCAAAGATCGATAATGGATATGAATGAAGAAAGTAAACCGTATTTATAGAGATAGACAACGGAGTGCAAGCATATGAATAGGTCAACATTGGAATGCGCTCAACAAGGGAGATATTGAAAGTAAAACAATGGCGCGTTGAAGAGGCGGCTATTCAACAGGCAGCAAAGGGACTTTGGCGATAGTCAATGGTACTTATATTTTAACAAGTGTAGCTCAAGAGGAATGTTATTTTCTTGGACCAAACCTTAAAATTAGAATTTCTTGTAGATTGTATTTTAGTTTTGCCATTTTCCATTTTAAAATTGATGTTATTCAACAATTTACGTTTTTTCTACAAACTTAAGAATAATATTAAAAAAAGGGTTCTAATAGTAGATTCGATATTTTAAATATTTTGAGGCTATCAAATTAATTCTGATGGAGAAAACTTTAGATAATGAGAATTTAGTCCTTTTTAATTTTATTATGTTCCCTTCACATGATGATTGAATTTTTCCTATAGTGTAGGCATTATCAAGAGAATAGACAACTCTTCTCAATTGGTACATCATGTGGATGACTGAAAGGAGAATCTTGGATTTGGATTAACTTTCACAATTCCAATTTTAATAGTTAGATTTGAAAATTCAATAGATCATGTAATATCATATAGTCTTTATAAGAATGGCGGTAAGTAGAATTTTAAAAAGAAAACTCTTGTTTCATTGGGTCCCCAATGAAAAAGATTAAAAAAACTAGATTAGCACATGTAACCTTTTTCTTGTGAGGAGGAGTTGATGGTTTTTCATAAACTCCTAGCATTTGTTTCAAGGCTTCATCATCTTTAAAGTATTCCCATGATGGTTTAGAATTCATATCAAGCAATTTCGGATGTTTCAAAGTGAGATTTATTTTTAGTTTACATGTAACGGTGTTGATCTTTAATGAAGGTCTCTTGTTTTCTTGTGCTATCTTAGAAGGACATTCTCCCAAACCATTTTTCATTTCTTATGTGTTAGGTTCTATAGGAACACAAATTCCTTGTTCTTTCTTTCCACATCCTTTTCCACTATAACCTAATTGTTTCAAAAGTTCATAACGTCTCCCATCAAGTTTTTCCATTTCTTTTGAGTTTGGTGGTTGTTGATAATATATCTCATTGAAGTTTGTTGTGTAGCTTGTCTTCTTCAAGAGTAGATGAGGTAGACATTTGTGAATTCTCTCCCGAGTTTTGTGCTTTTGAAAAGGAAAAAACAGGTTTTACAGGGACCTGAAACCACCATTGGTTGCTTTTGTTTTTCATCCTATTTTCTTGTGATTGTATATTCTCCCATGAATGAAGGTGTAAATTCAAGGAACCCCAATCATCATCTACTAATTTTGACACTTTTTCCATTTCTTGTGTTTCTTATTTCATGGGCTCTATTTTAAATGTTGGAATTAATGTGTTTAGAGGACTAGTGGTTCCTTTTTCAATTTGCAAGCAAATTTTAGGCTCTAGGTCAATTTCAATTTGGTATATCTTGTTTTGATACACATACTTCATAGGACGATGAAGAGTCAAAGGCACTACATGCATCTCATGAATCCATGGTCTTCCTAAGAGAAGGTTGTATGAAAGTTCAAGAGGCATAACATGAATAGGAGTTTGTAAGGTAGCCTTTATGGCTGACATAGGAATAGTGATCACACCGATTGGTTGCTTTCCTATATTGTCAAATCCTGAAAACAGTAAAGAATCAAGTTTTCTTTTTTTAATTTATCCACTCCCAACTTATCTAAAATGTTTAAATTGTGCACATTCAGAGCTAAGCCATTATCAACAAGGGTCCTTTTTATTACCATGGTGTTGTATTGGGCTATTAACATGAATGCATCATATTTCTTTCTCATTTCCAAGGGAGGGAGTTGATGTTGGTGAAAGGTAATGTCTACATTAACTATATTCATTCCTTGTATTAAAGCCGCCACATTGTTTACATTTGTATTAGGAGAAACTACTACTTTCCATAAAGCTATTTGAAGCATGGTGTGGTAACTTGGTGAAGCTTGAATAAGATCCCATAAGGAAATCTTAGCAAGAGTATTCTTAAGTTTTTTAACAAGATCATATTCCTTTCCACTATAAAATGGTAAATGAGGAGCACTATGCAATATAGGATTAAGCAATGGTAACAAAACAAGATTAGCTTGAGGTTGTCTATTATTCCTTGTGTTATATGTATGAGCAATAATATTATAACTTGACTATTATGACACATTTTATTTAGGTGCTTCAAGGACAAGGAAACATTTGTTTGAAGGTGGATAAAGGATAAGTTGAGGTCGAATGACATTTACTTCTTGTTTTTTAGGTTTCTTTGAACAAACCTCAGTGGATGAACCTTGTGAGAGGAATTCCTCAAGGGTTTCATCTAACATATCAAAGTCGTCACTACTAAAAGGCTTGAGGGTTACACTAACTTGGACAAAGGATTTCAACATACTTTAAATAACCATGATGCTTGTCTAGATTTAGTGTTTTGGTTTTCTAAGGAAATGAAATATATGTATAACAAAATGAAAGTGCAATAATTATCTTTATCAATCAATTGTAAACATAGACTATGAAAATGCATGAAACGGTAAATTGGAAAACTTAAAAGACAAAATAACTACATCAAATAGAAGCACAAAAATTCATTGTTTAACCATGGAAACTGATGAGCCCAAAATGTGCTCATAGTTTGGATATTATGATGGACTTTTAATATCTTTACTTTTGTTATTCGTGGCTATTTAAACTCTTTTGAAACCTTTTATGGGGATATCTTGTAGCAAAACATTTGCATATTCCTGTAGCTTATTATGTTGACTTGACTACATCTATTACCTCGCTGACTCCCTAAATAACTGGTATATCACATATAGTTTTTGAATGATGAAATAGATTTAAATGTGTGATTAATGAATGAATATTGTGTATGTACCATACACCTTTTCTTTCGCATTTGTTACCTTTTGTTTCGTAGGTTGTTGAAGAATGATCAAGTCAAGCGCAGCCAATCTCGACCTTACAGTAAAGTCTATTTCCTGCACGATTTCGAGGAAGCTCCGGCGAAGACTCTCTGACCGAAACCGTTGGGAAAGATTTTTAATGACAATCAATCTGGAAAGAGTGGAGCGCTAGATTCTCTCCAGATCGGGTTGAACACATAAATTCATTTATGAAGTTTGTTCTTTAATTCTGGGATGCACTTTACTTCCACGTCTTTCTTTGATAGGGTTAGTTAGTTAGTTGCTCTCCTAATTTTAAATAAAGTACTCCTCCTACGTGAGTGAAAAGGGAGATGATACTTAGAGTAAGATAGAAGCATAGTGATAGCAGATATCATGTAAGAGTCAGTATGATAATGAAAAGCAGAATTTGTTTGACAAGAGACATAGTTTGTTGTTAGTTTCTATATCAACAAAGCAATGTATACCATTCTATTTTCATGAATAAAGTTTGATGAAGTTCTGAGTTCAGCACCTGCGTAATCAGTAGATGCTTGCTAAGGTGGCCCACTTACTAAGTATCTGTAGCTAGTTAGTTAGCTATTCTTTTCTATTGATCTTTAGTTAGCTTTCATCTTTGAAGTTTTCATACAAACTCAGTCTTGTATTGCTCCTACAGCATAGGGCATCTATCCTTGTGCCTGATCCTGCAGCATAAGGCCAATTCATAGTTTGTGTTTCAGTCATAGCTATTATGGTTTATGTTTTAATCAAATCATAGTTGAGTTAAAGAACTTTGCATTACCTTCATGTAGCATAGATAGAATTCCTTTCCAGTATTTATTTATGCTAAATTTTGACTGAAACTAGTTCTTAGTGCATATATTTTTCCACGCCATTTAAAATATACAACCCCTAGTTTGACAAGTAAATGAATGTCCATAGAGAGATATTAGTCACCTATTGGAATGTCCAATTCCTAGGAAAGGTTTTACTGTGATTTTCATATCCTTTTGTGGGCACGACCATTTTTGGTGCCGTAGCCGAGGATGTCATCAAGCTAGAAATTTGTCAGAAGTCATTTTTAGCATTAGTTTAGTTTGTTAGTCAAAATTTTTAAAATCTTTCAAACCACTATTCATCGTATTGCATGCATAGAAGAAGAGACGCACTGGGAAGGTTCCTCCCTGAAAACCTGTTTGTTGAACTACCATTTGACCCAGCTGACAATGAACCTGAGGAAAACCCATTTGCTCTATTATTCTAGCAAGCAAACATGGCAAATAACCCACCTAATAATCCACCTCCTACTTTTGAGTTTCCCATTGTTCCCCAACAAGATACTGACAATCTTAAGAATATACCTTCTTCACTACTTCCAAAATTCTATGGCCTAGTCACAAAGGACCCTGAAACTTTTCTGTTTGAGTTTGATGTCCTCTATCACAGTTATGACTACAACTCAAATGCTCATAAACTGAAGTTATTTCCTTCCACCTTGAAGGAGGGAGCTCTCAGATGGTTCATGAGTTTGGGAAGAGGCATCGTTGATAGTTAGGCAGCCATGTAGACTAAATTCCTTGAGAAGTGTAAGGAATATTGTAAGAGTGTCAGCAAAGGTGATGACATATTTCAAATTTAGTAGAAGGAGGATGAAAGTCTGGAAGATTATATTTCCAAATTTTTGTTTTCACTAAAGAGGAACTCAAACCATGCTCTCAACGAGAACTCTCAGAAACTACTCTTCCTAAGGGGAATCAGTGATGCCTGTATAGACGCCCTGGACCTGATGGGAGGAGGTGATATAACCCAACTGCCTTGGGATGATATAAAGAAAATATGTCTTAACTACTCTCAAAAAATAGTTAAGAAAGGTCAAGGTCATCATGCTACAGTGGGGAAGTCTTCTTCGGGTGGATTTTCTCGGATGGAGATAACAAATTTGATGTCTAACTTCAAGTAGGACATCATTAATAATATGGCTACAAAAAATGGGCACCATGCAAGCTTGGAAGAAACATGAGGAAGCTGAGGCAGTTTTGGCCGAGTTTTGTCCATACTGCAGACAGAAGAAGCATGACTGCAGATGCAAGATGGTGGCTAATTTGGAAGCCAGGCAACTACCTACTAACTTAAAGCCAGTAGAAGGTGATGATGATCAAGTGTTCTTTGTTACACAAAGGAGACCATGGGCCTAAAGACAAGGTATGCCTCAAGATCCTTTAACTTTTGGTAATCCTTATTCTGGCTATAATAACTAATGACAATATGCATATGGACCACCACCACCCTAGAATCCACCTCAACCAAGTTGGCCTAATTATTAGACCCCACAATGGCAATCTCCTTCAAGGAGGTTGGCAACAACCACTAGGACAATGGACCCCACCTTTATGTAATTGGCAGCAAAATCCTCAATGGAGAGGTCCTCAGCAATGGCAAAACCAGTCCCCTGGATTCCTGCAGCTTCCACAGCCACAACCACAGGCCCTCATGCCACCTCCTGCAGTAACTGCCACAAATCTTGGCCCTCTAAAACAAATACCTATGCCTGCCCAGCTGTTGCCAAATCCCAATAATAAGCAACAACAGCAGCCACCACAGCCTACGTATCTTGCTGAAGCCAACCAATATCAAGCTTATGCCTTAAACATTAATGACATCCATTTGAGGTCTGGAAGCACTTTACCTGCTCCAAAACTACCTCTAATTACTAAAATACCATATTCTCCCCTTAAAGAATCTACTGCACCTACTGTAGCTACTGATCATATGCCTATAACTGATACGGTTTCTAAGGAGCCTATTTTGCAAAGCCAAAACAAACCACCTTTTCCTTAGAGGTTGCAAATTACTACATTTAAATCCATGGAAGAACCCACTTTTAACATTCTGAATCAACACAAAAATGTACAAATTTAAATCCCCTTATTTCAGGCTATTAAAAATGTTCCCATTTTTAGAAAAGCTATTAAAGAGGCCTATTTAAAGAAGCCTAGACAAAAGAAAAAGGATCCTCAAACAATTCATGTCTTAGGGAAATTGGCTGATATAATGTTGGGAAATGTAGTCATTCCAAAGTATATTGACCCTGGAAGTCCTGTAGTGCAGATACATATAAATGGCCAAATTGTAAAAAATATTTTGATTGACTTAGGTGCTGCCATTAATGTCATGACAAAACATACTATGGACTCCTTGAACATTTCAAACATTAGGTCTACACCCACAGTTTTGCAGCTTGTAAATAGCTCCATAGTTAAACCTGATGGGATGGTGGAAGATGTAATTGTCACTCTTGAATCTTGGGAGTATCCAGCTGAATTCACGATATTATCAGTAAAGGAAACTCTAGGAGGGTATCCAGTTATCCTTGGTAGACCATGGTTAGCAACTGCTAATGCTTTTATAGGATGTCATTCTGGAGATATGACCATTTCTGATGGACAGTCCACAAAAAAATTGGCTCTGTATCCGCCTGCTAGACCTCAACCAGATTTGTCCCAACCTGTTTGGCTAGATATGGGGGAAGAAACTAAAGAAGCCAATTTCTTGGCTCAATTAATGATGCTTCAAAATGATCCATTCTCACAACTTCAGAGTGAGGATGCTTTACTTTTTCAAATTCTACAGTTTAACTCTGATACAGGTAGTTCATCTGATCCAAGTGGTAGCCATCTACAATGTTTCCTGCAACAACCAAATTCTGAAAGTTCACTGCCTAAACTTCTAGCAATTTTTCATAACTTGCTTCCACAAGAGGTACAAACATCACCTGTAGATTCTATGAGTAATCTCACTAAGTAGATAGAATTGTCTCCAGGTCACTGTTTGAATATAAATAACAAGCTGTCACAATCTCAATAGGCTAACTTATTAAAAATGCTACAAGATTAGCATAAAGCTTTTGCATGGGAATATGGGGACATGCAAAGAATAGATCCTCAAGTTTTTACTCACATGATATATATCAAACAAGATTGTTTATCAGTCAGACAACCTCAAAGAAGAGTAAATCCAACACTTAGAGAAATAGTTAAAAGTGAGCTTCAAAAGTTGCTTGATGCTAGTTTTATTTATCCAATCTTTGACAGTCAATGGGTTTCTCCATTAGTCATTATCCCCAAGAAAGGTGGAAAATGGAGAGTTTGTGTAGATTATAGAGAGTTGAACAATGCCACTAAAAAACCTCACTTTCCACTACCTTTTGTAGACCAAGTACTAGACTCACTATTTGGAAAAGATATTTTTCCTTATTGGATGGTTACAGTGGGTACAATCAGATAAAAATTGCTTCTGAAGATCAAGATAAGACCACTTTTACTTGTCCATGGGGAACATTTTCTTATTCGGTCTTGCCTTTTGGTCTATGCAATGCGCCAGCAACATTTTAGAGAGAAGTAATTAGTATCTTTACTAATATATCTCATGACTGTATGGAGATTTATATGGATGATTTCACTACCTATGGAGTCACATTTGAAGAAGCACTGGTGAATTTAGAAAATGTATTGAAAAGGTGCAGAGAGCAAAATTTGTCTCTAAACAGTGAAAAGTGTTTTCTAGTGATGAAAGAAGGTATTATTCTAGGTCATCATATTTCAAAGAATGGAATTCAGGTCGACCCTGCTAAAATTGAAATTATTCTAAATTTACAAACTCCTGTAAAAAAAAGGATGTCAAAAGCTTCCTTGGCCATGCAGGGTATTATAGAAGGTTTATAAAAGACTTTAGTAAAATTGTCAATCCACTTTATGCCTTATTAACTAAGGATTCTCAATTTGAGTGGACAGAGCCATGTGAAAGACCCTTCCTGCAACTAAAGGACTTGTTTACTCAAAGCACTGTTCTTCAAGGTCCAAAATGGAATTTACTTTTTCACATACATGTTGATGCCTCTGATTTTGGTATAGGAGTAGTTTTAAGTCAAAAAGAAAATTCAATTGAGCATGCTATCTACTTTATCAGCAAGAACCTTCAAGGTCCTGAGCTCAACTATACTGTTATAGAAAAGGAATTGCTCATAGTAGTGTATGTTTTGAATAAATTTAGGCATTATGTCACAGGTTATCAGATATTCATCCATACTAACCATGCAGCAATCAAGTATCTGATGAATAAACCTATCATATCTGGTAGATTGGCAAGATGGCTCCTATTGTTACAAGAATTTGACATTACAATAATTGACAAACCAGGGAGAGCTAATGTTGTAGCTGAATTTTTATCAAGACTTCAACTAGCTGCACCTGTTAAACACGAGATCATTGATGATAGGTTCCTAGATGAACACTTATTTTCCATTACTGCACATACACCATGGTATGCAGACATTGCCAATTATCTAGCAACAAATAGAATACCAGACATTGCCAATTATCTAGCAACAAATAGAATACTAGCTCACTTTTCTCCAAAAGAAAATAAATTGTTAATAGAGAAAAGTTTTAACTTTTCATGGATTGCAAATTGTCTGTTTTATACTGAACCTGATCAAGTAATGTGAAGATTTGTAAGAGAAGATGAGACCTATGATATCTTGCACGCTTGCCATGATGAACCATGTGGAGGACATTTTGTAGCAAAAAGAACATCAATGAAGATTCTTACAATAGGGTACTACTGGCCAATATTACACAAGGATGTTGTGGCCTATACAAAAAAATGTGACAGATGCCAGTGTATAGGAAGACCAACCAAGTTAGATGAAATTCCACTATACCCATAGGTAATAGTCACCCCTTTTGATAAATGGGGAATGGATTTCATGGGACCAATTGATCCACCATCAAATGGCAAGTCATACATTCTAGTTTGCACGGACTATGTAACAAAGTGGGTTGAAGTAAAAGCTATGACTCATGCTCGGAATAACAAAGTTGCTAAATTTTTGTATGAACAAATTTTCACTAGATTTGGAGTTCCCAGAGAGCTTGTAACTAATCAAGGAGCTCAGTTTACATCAAATCTGATCACTACACTAATGAATTATTATAAAATTAAACATAGGAAGTCCAGCCCATATCACCCTCAAGCAAATGCTTAGGCGGAGGTAACAAACATGGAAATTGAGGCGATTCTAACAAAGACAGTGTAGATCCATAGAAAAGATTGGAGCAATAGACTTCCTGAAGCAGTTTGGGCCTGTAGAACTACATGGACGACAACAACTGGGTTTACACCTTTTGAGCTGCTTTATGGGAAAACATCCATGTTGCCCATTGAATTTGAGCACAAAACTTTGAGGACAACTCTTGAACTCAATATAGAAATATCTGAAGCACAGAAGGACCATCTCTTATAGCTAAATGCTTTGGACGAAATGAGAAAAGCTGCCCTACAGCACACAGAAGCAATCCAACAGCAAAGGAAGAAATGACATGATCAACACATCAAAACCAGGAAATTTTCTGCTAGTGATTAGGCTTTGTTATATGATTCCAGATATCAAGAAAACCAGGGTAAGCTCACAACACACTAGCTTGGTCCCTATGAAGTTGAGAATGTGTTCGAAAATGGAGCTGTACAGCTAGTGACAATTGATCTAGTCCGTTTCAAATTGCTAGTTAATGGCCACTGACTCCGGTTGTACCATAAACTAGTATCAAAGGAAGAATTCATGTAGCAATTCATTCAGGTTCCCCCCACTACTCTTCCTGCAGCCAAAGGCTTTAGCCTTTCTCCTATAGCTTCACTATAATTTTGAAAAAGTATGCACATAATAAAGGTTTTCTTTTTAAAAGGAAACCCCTTTTTCTCCATTCTCATTTATCGCCCCCATCCCACTTCTATATCTTCCATCCATCCATCCCATCCATCCATTCATCTCATCCATCTACATCACCCTTAATTATGATATCATTCTCAACTATCAACTCATGCAGACACCGTCATCTTTCTTAACACGTACATGCAAAGGTACGCCATATCTTTTGTTATCGCATATTTGATTTATTTTATTCTATTCATTTACTACTATGACAGTACCAGTCATTATTATCTGATCTCTGCCTATTCTTTAGTACATGTGATGACACATGTCATACTCTCAGTAGGGGGTGTGGTAATCCACCTTTTAAAATCTATCTTTTCACAGCTGCCATAACTTTGTAAATAACCTTTCTTTATTATTTTTCTAGTACTTTCCAAATATGATCGCATGTCCTTCTTTATTGCATGTTTTTCTTGTAAATTATGATTAAAACTACTAGTTCAAAAAGTTCATTTTCGGAAAAGAAAGAAATGTGACGGCACGACAGAAGAAAAACCAGAGCAGAAAGGGAAACAGAGAATTTGAATTTTTAGCAGGGAATTGAGTTAATCCAGGGGAAAACTGTGAACATGGGTGGTCAACTGGTGCGACATGAGCCTATAGCTCATGAGTTATTATTGTAAAATCCTCAAACACTCCATGCATTCAGCCTCTGTAGATGGTTAAATTACTTCTTGAGTTTAAATATTTTTGTTGAGGAGGCTGTTGGAGAATTTTTGAGAACCCTTTCTAAAGGGGAAGCTACTGTGTGGGGTCTAACGGTTGTTGCAACTGAAGACAGAATTGCTAAAGTAACTGGGCTTCCAGCCGTTGGAGAAAATTTTTCTTCAAATGTTGTCGTTGCAAGGGTTGAGTTTTCAATGCCCACTAATAGACCTTTGGAAGTCTCCAAGCAGGGATGCAAGTGGGTATCGTTGCCTCCTTATTCAGAGTCATGCCACAACCACTGATTTCAGAGAAACTACTAGAAAAGTTAATGCTGGAGGACCAGCATTAGGCTAAGTAGGTGGGAGTGATGAGCCCAAAATGTGCTCATAGTTTGGATATTATGATGGACTTTTAATATCATTACTTTTGTTATTCATGGCTGTTTAAACTCTTTTGAAACCTTTTATGGGGATATCCTGAAGCAAAACATTTGCATATTCCTGTAGCTTATTATGTTGACTTGACTACATCTATTGTGTATGTGCCATACGCCTTTTCTTTTGCATCTGTTACCTTTTGTTTCACAGGTTGTTGAAGAATGATTGAGTCAAGCGCATCCAATCCCGGGCTTGCAATAAAGTCTATTTCCTACACAACTTTGAGGAAGCTCCGACGAAGACTCTCTAACTGAAACCGTTGGGAAAGATTTTTAATGACAGTCAATCTAGAAAGAGTGGAGCACTAGATTCTCTCCAGATCGGTTTGAACGCATAAATTCTTTTATGAAGTTTTTTCTTTAATTCTGGGATGCACTTTACTTCCACGTCTTTCTTTGATAGGGTTAGTTAGTTAGTTGCTCTCCTAATTTTTAATAAAGTACTCCTCCTACGTGAGTGAAAAGGGAGATAATACTTAGAGTAAGATAGAAGCATAGTGATAGCATATATCATGTAAGAGTCAGTATGATAATGAAAAGCAGAATTTGTTTGACAAGAGATAGAGTTTGTTGTTAGTTTCTATATCAACAAAGCAATGTATACCATTCTATTTTCATGAATAAATTTTGATGAAGTTCTGAGTTTAGCACCTGTGTAATCAGTAGATGCTTGCTAAGGTGGCCCACTTACTAAGTATCTGTAGCTAGTTAGTTAGCTGTTCTTTTCTATTGATCTTCAGTTAGCTTTCATCTTTGAAGTTTTCATACAAACTCAGTCTTGTATTGCTCCTGCAGCATAGGGAATCCATCCCTGTGCTTATTCCTGTAGCATAAGGCTAGTTCACAGTTTGTGTTTCAGTCGTAGCTGTTATGGTTTCTATTTTAATCAAATCATAGTTGAGTTAAAGAACTTTGCATTACCTTCCTGTAGCATAGATAGAATTCCTTTCCAGTATTTATTTTTGCTAAGTTTTGACTGAAGCTAGTTCTTAGTGCATATATTTTGCCACGCCATTTAAAGTATATGTCCCCTGGTTTGACAAGTAAATGAACGTCCATAGAGAGATATTAGTCACCTGTTGGAATGTCCAATTCCTAGGAAAGGTTTTACTGTGATTTTCATATCCTTTTGTGGGCGTGACTAGAAACTATAACCTCAAGCTACACAAGGACTAAGACACTAGGAAGGGCATCTTCGTCCTCTTGATGAAATTTGGAGGTTCCAAAAAATGGAACAAACAATAGGCACTCAGACAAGATTTTGGATCAAAAACCCTAAGAGGGACTAAGGTGCTAGCAAGGGCATTTTAGTCCCAATAAAGGTGCTTTTCATAAAAATATCAAGATTTGAGTTGATAATAATGTTTCCAGGTTGCCTACCTAGGGACCTAATTTTGAGAAAGAAAAAACTATGTAAATGAATGTATGAAAAATTATCTAGTGATAAGCAATTGAATGCAAAGTTGAATACAATTTTTTTCAATTTTTGATGCAATAAGAATGAAGCTAGGATGATGAACAATTCACTTTTTAGTTTTTCAATGAAATAATGCAAGAATGAAAAAATGCAACCTATATGCACTTTCACTAATGTAAATATGAGAAACTCTAAATGCAACATCCCTAAATATGAGAAAACATAGGTGTAATTTCACTAATGTAATGCAATGTAAGAATGAATGCAGCGTAGATCTAGAATTTTAATGAACTTTGAATCATAAATTGAATTCTCTAAAATGTTGGGTTCACCAAAATGAACAATATGAAAAAGTGTGAATGCTTTAATATGGTCTATGTCATAGAACACCACTCTTCTCCAATTGTCATTCAATAATTTCCTAGGAATCCTAATTGGATTGAATATCAACCTCACAAGGTGAGTCAATTCTCAACAAGGAATACCTAGGAAATGCTTGGAAAAGAAAAATAAGCATTCAAACTACAAAACCTAGTAATGCAAGCTAAGTGAAGGAGGAAAATGGTGAAATAATGCAACATGAAGTTACAATATACGTGCCTAGGAATTCTGAAAATGTGACAAGGATTTTGGAAATGCAAAGAAGATGTCAAAATGAGCAATGGAGGGAAAAGGCACCCTTACTATTGTCTTAGTCCTGCTGTTATTTTTTGGGGTAGATGCAGAATCTTCATCTGCCAAAATAGGATCCGAAAGAATCTCTGCAAAATTCCACCTAGAGGACTAAGATGCCCTTGCTACTATCTTAGTCCTGATCTAAATTTCTAAATTTTTTGAGTGTGATCCCAAGGTTCAAGGTCTATACTTCCTTCTCCACCAAGTCTTCAGATTTGAACCTATAAAATAACCTACAAAACAAAGGAAATTGGATTCATTGTTTATGGGGGTTTGCCTTGGTCAAACCCCTTGTTTGGTAATTAAACCTTAATTGAAAACCATAGATCTGAAAATGGAAATGTGTGTACCCTAATATTAAGTGTGTCTAAGATTATGCAAGCTAGAACACGGAGAAACACTATTCAAATGCGTTAGAATAGAATTCTTAAAATGCAAATGAAAATGAGCTATAAAGGAGATCTCTAATCATCCTAATAGGTTATAAGAATTAAATGTACCTTCCTTAGGTAGAAAATAGAATAACAATGGAAGATTAAATCAATCAAGAAACAATTCCTTAGTCTTGGAAGAATGGATAGTTGCATCTCCTATCCTAGAAACTCTCATGATCCTCAATAGGCATCCATCATTAGTCTTTGACAATGCTAGATCTTGATTTGAAAATGAACTTGAAAAACCTACAAAAACACAATAGAAGGTTTGTCGAAGGCTTGAAACTCTCCTTCAATTTTCTTCCTCATTTCAATTTTCTTCAACTTATGTCTTTTATGTGAAAAATGGGGTGTGAATCTTAATTTTATAGGAACTCCTATCTAATAACCCGATTATTAGATCCCAAAGTCTGAAAAAATTCTAATTTAAATCAAATATTTTCATTTCCCACTCTTAATTCCCAAAAATAAAGCACTCGGGACTAAGACGCCCTAGGTGGCGTCTTGGTCCCACAAAGCTTAATTTACAACTTTGAAAGGTGGGCTACCAATATTAACAGTTGTTTATGGATTTTGATCAAGTTTATGATTGAAACATGCCTTGGGATGCATGAAAAGGGGTCTTAGGGGCCCATAACAAGTGAACTAAAGGGAATTTCATGCAAGGGGTGCCAAAATAGGTCCAAATTAAGTGTGAAAAAGCAAAGGTATGAATTGTTCTACACTACAATCTATATATTATATATTGTGAATCTCAAATAAGAATGTCCATCTTCAAATTGTTAGAGAATTTACATCCAATTACGTGGGACATAAGTTTAGAGAATGGTCCCAATGATTTTTACCCAAATATGTTTAAATTTCAAAAAGAATATAGTACAATCTAAATGGAGGTATTCTATTATCATTTTTTCATTACATAATTTTACTATGTATTTTTAACTAAAAAGAGGTAAAATAAAAAATGTTGGAGTTGATTGTTGAATCGTACAACGAACATAAATCACTTGCAACTGAAACACCTATCATTAATAGAGAAAAAAACAATGTGCAATCTTTGAGAATTATATTGATCCCAAAAAACATTTCAATAATTACAATATGCATTAATCAACCCTTATGAAATGAAAACTTTAAAAAATATCCTCGATGAAACTATTGGTGAGGATTAAAATAGACCATCACTTGGGTATGCGCAGGATCATGATGGGCCAAAAAGTGGCAATATGATGGGTATGTGGCTGACAACTTTTTTTTTACCCAAAATTGATGAAATGAAAAGGGTTTTTTATAGGATATTCTCAGCTTTCCACCAATATAAATTATTCTTTACTTTGAATTTAATAAGTAATTATTATTCATTTTCTATTCAAATTATGACTAAATTCCTAATTGATAGGTGATTGAAAAACATCTATAGCTTTCAAACGATCACATTTTTGAATCCAAAACATGCATCACATTCTATGATTTGTATACTATAGGATTAAAAAATAAAATTTTAATTTCATGAATTTTGACCAAAGTTAAGGTGATTAGGACATACGAGTTTTTATATTTTTAAAAGTTGTAATAAAAATTCATAATTAATTATTTACTTGGAAAAAACTACAAAAAATATGTATCACATCAGAACATGATTCCTATACTTATATCTAAAATATTATAAAAAAATATTATCATTTTATTGTGGTTAGGGTGGTTAGACAGACACCTACTTCTTATTTTGATCCTAAAATTTAAGTACTACTACATTGAAATTTCAAATTTTCACCAACTAGATTTTTTTGTTTTAAACAAACCTATTAGTTTAGAAACTACATTAAATTTTCTATAGATTCTATTATTACATATTTTTCAAATAATATAGATAACTTATTCAAATTTTTACATCAAGTCGCCTAACTCTAATTTTTTTAAATTTTCTGCCAGTTAAGGGCCTATTTTTTCCATGATGATCATGCACATACCCACTTATGTTTGCATACTATGCTATAATAGGTAGAGGCTTTCCCTCCAATGGCTTGGAACTTAATTTGAGAGAAGATCCCCAAGGATTTTTACTCAAATGTAACTAAATATGGAAAATAATATAATACTATCCAAATGAATGTATTATATTATCTTTCTTTAATCATACAATTTTTCTATAGAATTTTTAAGTAATAAAAATGAAAAATAAAAGATGTTGGAGTTGATTGTTGTGGCCTATAAATCACATAAATAACTTGCAAAAAAATACTTATCATAAAATTGAAGAAAAAGAAACTAATTTTGTGTGCAAGACTTGAGAACTATATTGATCCTAGATAAAGTATTTGAATGATTATAATGTACACTAATTAATCCTTATAAATTGAAAAAGTAAAAACTTACCCTAGATGAAATCACGAGTGAGGATTCAAATAGATTATGACATGTGTTGTCACCCTATGCTATAAGAAAAAATAGTGCATGGCCTAGGTTTAGGTTAAATATTATAAGGTCAATATGAGAACTAATTAACTAATAATTAATTAATTAGGTTATTTTCATATTTTACTCTGACACCCCCTTTAAGTAAATCGAACGAAGAAGATGAAAATTCCAATGATGAATGCATAGATGGGTACATGAATTTTTCCTATCTATAAAGCATAATGAGGCACCCATGTAAAAAAAAAAATCTCAGAATTGTAGGAGTTAATGGTGACTCTCAACACCCCCAAGAGTAGTTGCTAAACCAAAAATATTCTACAAGAGAGAAAATGGTAAGAATAGCTTGCTATGATTTTGGATGCAAGATTACATTATTGAATATGTAAACATACATATGATGTCTTGCTTATAAAGGCAAGTTGTGAGACAGGATTAGACAAGATCATGACATGTGTTTTAATCCTACACAATAGAGCAACAACCTCAACAATATTAAATTACCTAGGTAACAATCACTAAATAAAAGATAAATAGATAAAATATGATAAGATCTTATTGAGATGACTAAGACTTTTAAAAAAACTCAGACCTAAGTAAACTTAACATGTAAATAGGATGTATTAGTGAACTAGATAGGTAAACCATCTATTTACACCAACACCCCCTTAAGTGAAACCTAGGGAGTAGATTATTATGCAAAGATGCAAAGATGAAAGGATGGGTCTTGGATATAAGGCCATGTTAGGTACCCATTTACAAATGTAATCTCTCACAAATAGAGAAAATGAGAAAACCTAGTGGAACAAAACTCCTCTCCAAAAAGAGATAAAAGATACAAACAAGGATGATGTATGGAAGACTCAATGATACCCCCAAGGACAACATCCATCATTTATATATGATCAATGACCCCTGCATAAGAAGGAAAGAGAGAGACTATGTTGTCCCCACAATGTGTAGTGTCTTGAGAAATTTGTTAATGCTTGAAGATAAAAAAATATTCCAATACCTACTATAATGACAAAAAAAATGTTCTCCTTTACATTTTTGCATTTTTTTGGGCCCTCCTTGTTAAATTGAGCTTAATGTGGCCTTGATTTAGTGTTGTAGTGTGTTTAACACACTCACATTAGGTCTTGGGCCCTCGTAAAATAAATGGAATTAATGGTACCTTATTTTTGGTGTTGTAGCACACTTTCACACTAATATAAGGTTTAATTAATGAATTTTCCTTATTTTTTCTTTAATTGGCCTTATTTTGTATCCACAAGCCTTAATTAATGCATCTTTCCAAGGATAATCCTAACATGAACCAACATCCAATCAGTATTCATGTGTTGTTTGGATTTTATGGCGTAGATTTAGTAGTCTTGGACTCATAAACCACCTTGGGAATATAGGTCCCACCTAAGTTTGAAGGACCCGATCTAGATTTCACATGAATCCATGCACTTCTTGAAAAATGTGTCCAAAGCCTATAATATTGGGACTCATATGCCACTTCTAGCATATGAGTCCCAAGTGGCTTAAAATTAAATTAAATTAAAATTCTTGGTGGGATTTTATCCTCCTAGACCTAATGTGGGCTTGTAGTGTTGTAATTTTGAGAAATTTGGCATAAAAATGTATAAATACAAGGTTATTTCATTCATTTTCACCTAATACTTTTGTGAGAACATTCTATATAGAAAAATTAAAGTTTACAAGAGCACTCAAGGGCTGATTATCAAGTGTTTTAGAGCATCATTCAAGTACCAAGTATCATGTCAAATTCATCATGCATCATGTTTGTTTTTGAGGTAACATTTGTGATGTAGGGTTTCATGACTCAAGAAAGTATTCAATTCAAGATCTATTACATTCAAGCAAGAGTCAAGATCTACATCCATTGGAGCCATGTCATCTATGTTTGCAACACTATATTCCTAGGGTTTGGTGAGTTTCAACATTACATATTGTTCAAATCATTCCTTCTTTTCATTTGATTTAATTACAAGGTTTGATTACCAAAACAAGGTTTGACAAAGGAAAACCCCTTTCTACTAATAAAACAACATTTTTACCTCTCCTTAGTGTGTGATTTATAGATCTAAGCTGAAGACCCTCTAAGGAGAAAGATTGGAGAAAAGTTGTCAAGTGTTCAAAGTTGTCAAAGTTGTCACATCATCTACAAGATCATTGAAGGGCATCTAAAGAGAAAAATTCAGCATTTTAGATCTAGAAACTAGGTTGAGAAGATAGAGTAGAGATTGAAGAGAAAATTCAGACCTTGGTCCTCCAAAAAATTCAAATAGGATGGATACACCACTTTTGGTGTATGAGTTCCAATATAGTGAAATTTGCAATTTTTAGGAGTTCTAGACTTGTCTTTGCTAGTTTTCTGTTCTTTCCCAAAAACCCTAATCTAGGACTAAATCACCTAGACTAGCATATGAGTCCCAGTATACATTAATTTCAACATTTTTAGCATTTCAAGTCTCCAATCAAGTTTCTACAGGTTTTAATGTGCCCCTCTTTGCTTCTTATACTTTCTATTTTGTTTTGCATATCATTAGGTCTTTTTGTTAAATATTGCATAACATTAGTCTTTCCAATCACTAGCTTGGTGGTGAACACCTCTTTAGTCATCTATCATACC
Organism: Sequoia sempervirens; assembly: GCA_007258455.2. NCBI lineage: Eukaryota > Viridiplantae > Streptophyta > Pinopsida > Cupressales > Cupressaceae > Sequoia > Sequoia sempervirens. The sequence continues at coordinate 344,473,251 of VDFB02075321.1, forward strand.
CTATGACACCCTATTGTGGATCTATTTCCTTCATTTCATCCCTAGATTGAGATATCTAAGGGTTTCCTTTAGTGTTATATTAGTGAAATAGGAGGGTCTTATCTCCCTTGTTCTATCTTCCAAAAAGGTGAAACCATATTTTGAACATAACACCTAAAAACAATGTTTCTCCAATTGGAAAGAAGATAGACCAAGTACAATTGAAGGAATGATTCCCATTGTAGATAAGAGTTGGTAAAAAGAAGAATCTACATGAATGAAGATTGTGTCTCTAAAATTTTCTTGTATATTTCCATGTTCTTGGTAGATGATGATGATGCCACAATTCAATAAGATACATTTCCAATCACAAAAAAAGATGACAAAACAAGAACAAATGGAATTTTTTATTGAATTAATTATAAATGGTAAGATGAAGCGATGAAAATTTTGTCAAGACTGCCATCAAATCAGAGAAATAAACCCTCAAATTGGTTCTCCAAATTTGACATATGAGACTCCACAAACAAAGATGTAATTTTTAATAAATAGGAATCCTAATCAAGAAGATAGTTATATACCTATTGTAGTGAATCGCTAGAAGATCTCTATGAAGCACCAATAGATGATGAATGTGTGATCTCCTATATTTTGGAAATCTTTTGTCTAATTTTAAAGGGTTTTTGAAGAATATATTTGGGCAACTACAGTTCATATTTGAAAGGAATTAGAGTATAATTCAGTGATTTATTATAGAAATAGGGTTTCTTCCAAATTTATTTGATAAGTATGCATCTTCCAAATCTCTTTAACTTTATCCCTAATTTTTAGTTGTGTTTTGTAGAGTTAATATAGGAGCCTATAGCAAAAAAAATAGTATAATTGGAGCATAATTAAGTAATTTATTACAAAATTATGGTTTCAAAAAAATTATCTCTCAAGGCTACAAAACACCTAATTTTTGGGATATTTTTATAGAAAAGGGAAACCTATACCTTGGTAAGTTACAAAAAAAAAAAAAATTACTTCATTTGTGTGATTTATTACAAAATTATCTTTCTAGAACTTCTTCACAACAAAATTTCACAAAAAAAATGTAAGAAAGGGAAAAAGAAGTAGAACAAGAAAAAGAGAAATAGCAAGAGAAAGAGAAAGAAAAAGAGTAAGAACAAGAACAATACTGAGAGCAAGAGAAAGATAAAGAGAGAGAGAAAGAGAAAGTTAAAAAAAGAGAGCACAACCAGAGTAAGAATAAGAAGAAGAAGAAGAAGTGGTAGTTGTTACCGAATTTAGCTTCTAGCTCAGTCAGGTAGAGCCAAGATAGTTTTTACAAAAATAAAGATAATTTAAGGTACACACCCATTTCTGCTGAAGTTTCATTCATATGCACAAAAGTATTATCAAATAAATTGTAGTTCATTATGCAAATCTATACAGGGGAAAAGATTGCACAAATTTGCACAAATGTTGTCTTTTATTGATAATTACAAATGTATGGTGTCCCACACAAGCCATGGGAATAGTTCTATTTCAATACAACATAAGGTATAAACTATACATTTGAAGATATAAAAGGAAAAGAGCATATGGAAAGGGTAGGGATCCATCATTGCTCGAATGACGAACCCCAAGTTGAACTATTGCATCCTTGTCTATTAGCTCCTGCTTGATTGCTCCAGAAATTGACCTGTTGTTGCTTGAAATGCATGCAAGAGATTACAAAAATTGTGTTAGACCTCAGGACCCATATTTCACAGCACTTCAGATATCAGGAAAAGAAAAGGAGTATCATCAATCATCATGAACCTTCATTGGAAGCTTTTGGATTCATTATTTTATCTAACATGTTTGTTTACTATGCAGGTATAGGTGTATTTTTCATTGTTGGATTATTTCATTTTGATATCATAGGATGTGGAGTAAAATGGGCTCCCACAAGGGTTGATCCCAACATGCTACCCTCTTGTTTTTTGAGAGGGGTATGAGTGTGGACTCATCACACTTGTCAAATTTGAGTAGATAATCATCACCCATGATAGTGAAGTTAATAAACCTCACTATCATAAATGAAAGGTACTTATTCTATAAAGAAAAATAAAGTCACAATGAGAGAGGGACAACATTATGTATCTAGGCACACCAAAGAAAGAAGTATAGTCACATGAAAAGACAATTTACATGAGAACTCAAAGTTTGGTCTTGTATCTAGGAATATGATGCAAAGTGATTGGATTAGTTCCACATTTCTTTAATTCGTGACTAGAGCTACATGAGTTGTTGAGTCGGGTCAAATTACAAATGTTGCCAATGCTTTAATAGTATTTATTTACTAATGCTTGTCTTTGAAATGGAATAAGCATGTCACAATCAAAGGGATGGCCAAGATCTTTGGAACAGAGTGTTAAAGGCCTAGAATAGTGAATGCTAAGGTTTCAAACCCTTAAAAGGACAAAGTGCAGAGATAAAATAGAGCCATGACCCTTTGATAAAAGCTTTCTAGAATGGATGAGTACCTATGGGTGATAGTAATGGAGAATGCGCACATAATATTGAAACCCTCAAGAACACCCACACATAAAACGAGCAAAATTTCATGGGTCTCGAGCCATGGACAAGGGTTAAAGAAAATGAAGATATTATTTTCCTTCTTCCAAAAAGAGCATGGAGTGAAGCTTTAAAACCATTTGATGGAAGCTAAAAATGTATACAAGGATGAGTATAGGGTTTAAGAAAATGAGTAAACCCTAGAGTATGTGAACCCATGCCTTTCATGCAAAAAAACCCCTCAAGAAAAGCCATTGTTCCATGCGTGGAATGAAGAAGCGAAAAACAAAAAAGCCATAAAATGATATCAAGGGTTGCAAGTGCCATATTTTCCTAGCCCATCCACAAGCTACAAAGGCCCATATTCTCCATAAACACATTATAAAGTAGATATGATCATCCATCACATAGGCATATCATATAAACATAACATGTACAAATAAATGACTGCATAATCAATAAATAGAAATGCATATCATGAGAATCACTGCCAAAATCACATATATATATATCGCTCAACAGTGTCACATCACAATGTCATAATGTATCAATAAATATGGAAGTCCGTAGGCTATATGATCATAATACAATGTCTCAGTGCATATCAAAAAATGTTCCTATGCTAAACTGCCATTGCTATCATCGCTAGAGTGTGCGGATGACTGATGTCGAGATCCTGATGACCTGTGACCTGAATGGGGCCTATCATATGGACTAGCTCTACGTGGCTACTCAACACTCTCATGCCTCTGATGGGAAGTCTCAAAATCTTGTAGACATCCTCTAAGGTAATTGTCGCCTCTCTAGTAGGCAGGTGAAATGAGGAAGTCTCTAAGTGCTACCGCTCGCACAACATTGTCAGTAGACCTCGGTTTGCCTAAATGGCAGGCATGTCTGTCACATTGAGAAGACCCAAATGCCATAGGAATCATCTCTCTGCGCTCTGCAAGCTATCTCAGAAGCAAAAAATTCATTGGTCTCGACTCTCACATATACACACTGTCTAAAACAACCTGCAATGGCATTATATATGCCTCATGTCAGAATCAATCACCTATCCTAGTACAAAATGACAAAATCACACACTATTCAAATGTGTCATTCTTTTTCAAATGCGTTGCCGAAAACCAAATGCGTAATTCCATTTCACAAATGCGTCATTATTTCTCAAAAGTGTCACTTTCAAATGCAAATGCATGCAAAAATAATAAATGCATTTGTGTAAATCAAATATCACATGCAACTGTGTAAATCAAATATCAACTGCATTGAAATATTTTCACATGCATTGAAAAATAAACAATTGTGGCTATTTTAAATACAAATGCGGTGTTATTTTTCAAATGCATGGAATTAACATAAAAATGCATTGAACCGCAGAAACCCTACGCTACCCATATACGTGATTTCACAAATGCATTGATCTGCATGAAAATGTGTTGATTATGCACATACATGCAACTTTTCAATAAAGTGACGCATAACTCAAAATGCAAATAAACAGATAGAAACTTGTGCAAATCAAAAAAATCAAAAGTTGAGATTAAGGTACATACTGGGGGGTCCGTGTCGGCTAGCTGCCTAAAGGTCCAGATCCTGTATGCTCAATGGTGGGTGTGCGGAATAGGAGACATCTTCGCTTAGGGTGCAGAGAAAAATCTCAAATCTCAAAGCTATGTGGGTAAAAATGAATAGGTTTTTACCCTATTTTCTATTTATACCTAGGGTTTTGGTGGCAATCCTTTCTACTGGTCATGTCAACTTCCAACTTCAATCAACCCGTACCCATCCTTAACACTTCAAACTTCAATTCCATCAACTCCACTGCATTTCTAGCTATCCGCTGGACTAATCAGGGTTATTTCCAAAAAAAAATTGAAATTTTTCAAAAAATTGTTAATTTTCCCGAGGGGGCATACCTCCACCTATTTTACACCGGGGCATGACTAGGGCATATTTTTATCGATTTTCTTTGACACAACACCGAAATGACATTGTATCAAAGAGGGAAAATGTAGACACCGAAATCTGGTTTAAGCATGTGACTTTAATATTCTTCATAATTCATTTTCTTCATGGTCATGATTAAATAATGTCAATTATTTAATTATTCTCTAAAGTTCTTCATTTTTTCTATTAATGAAATAATCTTAATTATTTAATTAATTCACACTTTTATTTATTCTATCTGATTAATTAAATAAATTTTTTTATTTAATTATGTTACTAATTAACCTTATTCTTCTTATTCAATTAAATAAGATTTAATTTAATTTACCCTTTATCATATTTCAACTATAATTAAATAAATTCTTTCTTTATTTAATTATTCATTTAAACCTCTGTGCCACTTAATTAAATAAATTTTATTTATTTAATTATTTTTCAAATATCAAATCTTGAATTAAATGAATTATTCAATTCATAATTCCTATTTTAGCGCATTTCTCTATATTTAGATAATTGTGTGAGTTATCTAAGTATTCACTTTGACTCAACTCAAGATCTATTTAAATAGCACATTTAACTCTGGTTTTATGTCTGAGTTTCTTTTCTTAGGAAATCTCTTTGTCATATCATTCAGTCATCTAGTGCCAACTCAATTACGTGTACATGCATATTAATTAAATATTCCTATTTAATTAATTCAATCCTGTGCGTGCATTCGAACAGAGAGTTGCTTTAATCCATCTTTATCTTTGTCATGCAAAGATAATTCTTTTGTTTTCAAATACCAAACTTGAAGACTAAATCATTTATTTAATCTTTATTTCTATTTTTAATTGGTATCCCTCATGTCGCTATTGACAGTTATCATAATGCATGTCTAATCAATCGATCTCAACTGTCTATTGATCTTTCAATCCTGACCTGTCATTTGAATGATCAATTTTCTATAAATTGATCTTTCCTTCATCATTCCAATCTCTCTCGAAATCATATGACTTTTAGAGAAAATATATTGAATCTTCGATGTTTTTTCTTAATCACAACACTTAGGCTATGCTTGCATGAACTTTGAAAATATGTGGGCAAGTACACTACATGGATGAAATGGAGAAGAGTAATGGAGGTTATTCAATGGAATTGATCGCATGTTTGGTAAAATAGTTTCTTTTATGCATTTTGTTCTTAGCTTTACTTTGTGCTCGATTATCTAAGCTTTGAGGATTTATTAGCATAGTTCAAATAGATTAGATTTGAATTGCCTAGCTCTCTTGTGTGTTTTTCTCTGAGCTACAATATTCTTCTATTTTCTAGACTTTCACATATTAGACCTGAAGACTCAAAAAGTTAGAAACTGTATAAATGAGCCTAGAATTCCCTTTTATAGAGTAAGGGAGTAAACACGCTTCCAACTCAAAATGTAGTTACATTACAAAATTTCATTCCACATCAAATTTTGATTGCATTTCAAAATTCCCCACATAATTATTTTGTTGAAACGGGGAAACCATACTTGTAATAGCTGCCCTATGGATAAATAAAGTAGCACAAAAATTTCTTTGACCACCATGTAAGCAACAAGCCCAACAATCATACTACCACGAGGGCACATAGTCAGCATCCAACACCCCAAAAAGAAGCCACACATGTAGAGAGAAAATAAGTGCACATAAATTATCAGTCAACACAAAAAATTCACTTCACCACCACCTTTCCATCAACTAGAAGACCTTCCACCAATAGCACACACACTATGGTACACACACCCACTTCATGTCATAGTGAGGGTTGGAGATGAAACCTCAACTTCATTCTCATCCTTGTCTCATTTTAGCACAACACCATCATGCTTGTTAGGAGTCCTGACCACTAAAGGTTGAATAGACAACACCTCAACACTAGGGGATGGAGCTCGATCCAGGGTCTCAAGATACTGACGATAGCTGGAATATGTCTTTGTTTCAATTTTCAAAGAGCTCTCTATGATGTTAATGAGAAATTATTTTCCTCCAAAGTATCCACAAACATATTGAAGCTTCCGTTTAATTTTGTTGGAGGGCCCAACAGTTTCTTATCCTTTTACTCTCACTACCTCTGAGCTCTCAACTTGGCCTTTTAGACGATAGATGCATCTGGTAGCAACAAGTACAAATCCTTTCACCTGGGTATCCTCATGAAAACATTTCCTTTGCTCCAGGTCTTAATCATGCAACCTTTGTGAATTTAGTGAAGAAGACCTTCATACTGAAATCAATGAAGTACTAGGCTTGCTCATTCTGCAACTAGAAAATCTACACTCATAACCTCAACTCTCTGCACAAACCCAAAGACTTGAAAACTAATTGCTATGGTGAAAATAGAAACTCACTACTTCTATTTACTAAAGAAAGTGATGATAGAAATCATAAATGTTCAATGAAGAACACATGCACAAACCGGAAAATTTGTTGGCATGTGTATTGTCACTGTTTAATTCCCAAATGCATGAAAATATGCATATCCTGCTTCATGATTGCCAACAATTAAGTTTCCACAGGCACATAGATCAATTTGATCGCATCTACATAGAGAAGATCATTAATTCCCAAAGGTTGTATGGTGAAACAACTATCACATGCCATTTTATCAAATTTGAATGTCAGTTGTTGATCTCATGGTGAGATGGTAGATCAAATGGCTCACATTAGGCTAACCATGGTTGAAATATAGTATTGCTTCATTTATTTTTCTTTGGCCAATGGTGTTAACCCACCTCAGACAACAATGAGCTAGATAGTGGAGAATGGACCCCATGTCCATATAAAGACACGTGTCTTTATCTCATCATCCTCGCACCACATAACCAACTAGCATTTTTCTATGAGCTGGTGGGGTATGATCAAGATCTCTTCCCACGGTCTCAAATCACTAAACCTACATACACGATAAGGTCAACATTAAAGAAGGGGCCAATACTAGGCTGATGATGATTGGACCCTTGCAAATGGATGACTTACGCTTAAGTCATTTTGGGGGAAAAATTTAACACCCAAATTTAGGACACAATTAAAATTGATGACCGACTGGGTGACTTGTGCTCTAGATGAGAGGGTTTGGTAGCCCAACATACATGATCGCTCAAGTAATGACTTAAGGAACTGGAAACTGGTAGGATGGTTCAACATGCCATTAGAAGACTCAAAGGCTTTCATAGGAAAAACCCTACTCACACGTGGGGATAAGGGTTTTAAAATGAAGACTATACCCATTGGGGTACTTAAAATTCTACATAATTTTGGAAGCTCCATCAGGCCTACTATTTTGCAATACCTATAGTTATCGAGTATCATAAACACATTTTCCATTGTCACCATCCATGCACTCATTTGACATTCATAGCATGTGCAGAACAACAAAGCATACACTAGCATTATTGTTTACGCCTTTTTATAATTCACATACTACAAGGTATTCCAATTGATCCATATCACTAGGAAAAGAAATAAATAATTCTTTTCAAACACAAAAAACATGTTCATAAATGACAAGTATATAGTGTCCCCATATTTTCCTAATATGCTAAAACTAAAATCAATAGTAGACCTACTGCAAGACAATCAAATCTCACTAGCCAAACAAGTATTACAAATGACAATGCTAAAATTAGTAATTGAATGCAAATCGTACAACCTTCACTACCATCATGGATTTAATGTACATGGTATTTTGCTCAAAGGTAGGCCACTGTTGTGATCAATGCAGTTCACTATTGCAATTGTATAATGCACATTGGAAATTGGACCCTTTTCAATTAGTTTACACTGAATGCATTAAATGTTTCCAAGTGTACTTTTATTTTTGTTTAAGTAAACTAGAAAAATAGAACTCTATGTATTTTCACAGATATTTGATAGAGCTAACAAACTTAAATGAGCCATAACAATTAATCTACAAAATGTTCTTCACAGTATTTGTAGATCACAACCCACATAATATAACAACTATGTGATGTAACCCTAGACCTACAAAACATAACAATTGTGTGACTCATGTCACAATATTTAATGCATCAACTATGCATTCATTGCTCTACAATGCATTATACTTAGTTGTAAAATTTGTTATCTACTTCTACTTTTCTATTTTTCTTACAAGAAAATGAACATTAGAGACACATGACAAAACTAAATAGATGAGTACAATCCATGACAAATAACACACTATTCATATCCTTGAACCACATAAACAACAATCAAATTTTCAAAACAATACACAAACATTATAAATTTCTGCGAGCATTTCCCATTAGCCATTCTAACACCGACCAACCATCATGCTTATTGATACAGTAATAGACACTCAACCAATAAACACATAATTAATGCATTCACTACCCCCATAGCCTACAAGACCTTGCTCAAAGCATATGTAATATGATGTGCCTACTTTCTCCCTTAGCCCTTTTAACAATAGCCAATACTTTTGGCTATCAAGTATCATAAGAAAACAACCAAGACATTCATGACCACTACAGTCTTACAAAATAGAAAACATGCAAAAGTCCAACATAATGGGAATAAACAAAACCCAACACTGGCTTAAGTTTCCATGAATTAACTATGTACTCATTGCTTCAATACCCTCTAGCTCTTTAACACACCTCACACAATTTTCATCCAATAGACTAAACATGCATTCACTGCTTTAGAACCCATCATACAAAACATGTCCTTAAATCCCAACTATAGGAGAAACACAATAATACTTTAAACAATGCAATATGGTTGGCATAACAAAAAACTCAAAATGATATAAGAATTTGACCTTCTATTTCCTTTTTCGATAACCGACTATGAGTACCCATTTGTCCCCACAACACTTCCAATAACAAGAACATAGAAAGCTAAAAATGCATAAGCTCTTCAAGAACCAAAAAAGAAATAGGAAATAAATTTAATAACAACAAGCAACTATTTGAAAAGAAATTTCAAAAAAATCCACTATGAAACTTCCTATTCACACAAACTAGCAATTGTAATGGTGGGTTTCTTTTGAATGAAAATAAGTTTCACATTTATGAATCACATGACATACCATCCACTATGCTCATTTTTATATTCAGTAAGTCAGTTTCCTCAACCAAGCTTCTCCTTTATCATTCACAACTCTTTGAAAGGAAAAATTTTATGCACATTAGAATACTTAAAATTCATTAGAAATTTAACAACACTAAGAAACTATTTGGAATGCAAATTCAACAAATGTAACTATAAAACTTCCTATTAACACAAACTAGTAATTGCAATAGTGACTTTCTTTTCAATGAAAATAATTATCATGTTTATGAATTGCATGACATGCAATATACCATGCTCATCTGTCTATTTAGTAAGTTATATTCCTAAACCAAGCTTCTCCTTTATCGTTGACTACTCTTCAAAAGCGTAAATTTTATGCACATTGGAAAACTTGCAACTCATTCAAAACAATGGGGAAGAATGATACAAGAATTTAACCTTTCGGTCCCTCATTGAATAGGAAAGTATATTTGCGCTCATAAACAACTCTTCCCCCAACACCAATTGCAACTAATCATTCTTTTTATAGCAACAAATTAAACAGATAACCACAATACATGATAAATAATACGCTATCCATAAACCTCAACCACAAAGACAAGGATATTATTGCAAAAAAATAGAGCAACCTGATAAATATTTCCAAGCATTTCATGTTAGCCCTTATAACAACAACCAAGCATCATATACACATAACTAACACATTCAATGCCACCACAAACCATAAAGACTTGTTAAAAGTGCACATAATTTAATGTACCTACTTGCCCCATTAGCCCTTCTAACAAAAACCAATATTTATAGCTATCAAGTATGATAACCACACAACAAAGCCATTGACGACCAATGCACATCTACAAAATATCAAACATGCAATCAAGCAACCAACAACTAAAAAACCCACAAGATTTTCAACGATCGATAAACAAACAATAATAAATTTGTCTAAAAAAAAAAGCCAAGATAATAACACACAAGCCTTTTAACAAACAACAATTTAAGCACAAATAAAACCCAGCTCATGCCTCACATTTCATGAATTAACTATGCACCTGCTACTTCTGCATCCACCAACAATAACCACATACCATACCAACCACTCAAGAAATAAACACATAATCAACGCATTCACTGCCCCAACAATCCACAAGACCTTGCTCAAAGTACATATAATTTAATGCACCCTCTTTTCCCACTAGCCCTTCTAACAACAAGCAATACTTCTAGTCACCAAGTATCATAAACATATAGGAAAACCATTGATGACAACTGCACTTGTACAGAAAAACTAACGTGCAAAACCACAAACAACAACTAAAAAACCCATAGGATTTTCAATGAACAATAAATTTTGCAAAAAAATAGACCAAGCCAAAAAACACACAAGATTTTTAACAAACAACAATATGTACAAATAAAACCTAGCTCTCACCTCATATTTCATGAATTAACTATGTACTAGCTCTCAAAATACATAAGTAACACATTCACTACCCCCAAAGTCCACAAGACCTTCCTCTGATAAATAGACACCAAAGCTATTGACAATCACTGCACTTCTACATAATAACGAACGTGCATAAACTGGAACCAATAGCTAAAAAACCTACAATATTATTAACAAATGATAAACAAACAATAATATTTTTTCCAAAAAAAAATGCAAGCTAAAAACACACAAGCATTTCAACAACAACAAACAAACAACAATAAGCACAAATAAAACCCAACTCTCACCTCATATTTCATGAATTAACTATGTGATCACTGCTTCTACACCCACCAACCCTCCAAGACATCTCACACATTTTGCTTTCCAAGCTTTAAACACATCATACTAACCATCCAAGCAATAAACACATAATTAACACATTCACTACACACATAGTCCACAAGAACTTGTTGAAACCACATGTAATTTAATGAACTATCTTCCACCTCTAGCCCTTCTAACAACAAGCAATACTTCTAGTCACTAAGTATCATAAAAACACAGAAAAGAAATTGATGACAAGTACACTTGTACAAAATAATGAGCATGCAAAACAACAAACAACAATTAAAAATCCCATAGGCTTTTCAACAAATGACAAACAAATGACAATAAATTTTCAAAAAAATACACCAAGCTTAAAACATACAAGGTTTTTAACAAACAACAAACAAACAATGATAAGCACAAATAAAACCCAGCTCTCACCTGATATTTCATGAATTCACTATGTGCTCACTGCTTCTGCACCCACCAACCCTCCAACACGTCTCACACATTTTTCTTTCTGAGCTTTAAACATATCGTATTGACCACCCAAGCAATAATCACATAATTAACACATTCACTACACACACACTCCACAAGAAAATTGCTGAAACCACATGTAATTTAATGTACCCACTTCCACCACTAGCCCTTATAACAACAAGAAATACTTCTAGTTATCAAGTATCATAAGCACACAACAAAACCATTGATGGCCATTGCACTCCTACAAAACAACAAACATACAAAACCACAACCAACAACTAAAAAACCCACAGGCTTTTCAATGAATAATAAACAAATGATAATATATATTGTAATAAAATAGACCAACATCATAAATTTTAGCAAGCATTCCTCGTTAACCCTTGCAACACCAACCAAGCATCATAAACACCGAAAGAACCCACTCACTAATAGTACACTGCCATAGAATAAGAAAAATTGAAGAATGAAACTAAAAGCTAAAAACACACAATCTTTCTAACAAACAACAAACAAACAAGAATAAGCACAAAAAAAACCTAGCTCTCACCCCATATTTCATGAATTAACAATGCATTCACTACTTCTCTACACACCAACCCTCCAACACATCTCACACATTCTACTTTACAAGATCTCCTCATTCTCTGCCCCCATAGTCCAATAAACCTTGTTGAAAGAACATGTAATTTGATGTACCCACTTGCCCCCTTGGCCCTTCCAACAAAAAGTAATTATTCTACCTATCAAGTATCATAAACACACAAAAAAGCCAATGATGACCACTGCACTCTTATAGAATAACAAACATGGAAAACCCCAACCAACAACTATAAAATCCACAAGCTTTTGAATGAACAATAAGCAAACAATAATAAACACAAACAAAACCCAACACTTGCCTAATATTTCAAAGAATGGAAAACAAATAGATGGCCCACTAACCAATTGCACACCATTCCTTCATCTCCTCCCTCACTCAAGCACTACATAGAATTGCAAGCATTTGAAATGACAACAAAAGCTTCTCAACAAACAATAAACAAACAATAAGAAAAAAAATAGCACTTGCATCATATTTCATGGATTAACTATGCATCGTCTACTTGCATACGCACCAACTATCCAACACATATCATGAAGTTTACATTTAATGCATTAAACATGCATTCACTGCTTCAGTACACACCAACTCGCCAACAAAACTTGCCCTACATCCATCCCTCAATTAAATATTTTCCACAATATATAATTTTATAATTTTCTTGAATTTTCCTAATTCACTTAATGCAAAATGAAAAATCTACCTACTCAAACCAATAGAAAAACAAAAAAATCATTATTTTCTTGCTCAAGTAATTTGAGCAAAAATCCAGAATATAGGAAAAAGACAAAAATATTTTAAACAACATGATCTCATTGGCCAAGCATCTAATTATAAAGAAAATGCATTGATTGCAATAGTAAACTTTCCTATCGGCAGGAACTAATAATAAATAAGATTCCCAAGCATTTTTAATGAACCAATAAATATTAGAGCCCTCCACTTAAAAATATTTTTCTTTTTTTATAAAAGTGTGTCCTTGTTCTTGTCTAAATCTTTTTAAACATTTCAGTATAGTTGAATAAGAGAAGAAAACAATAGGAATCAATCAATATTCACTAGATCAATGATCTAATTTTAGAAATATATATATATATATATACATATATATATTATTAATGTATTATTATAAATTGTCATCCTTAATTATTTCACATTAGATTTATCTCTCTCTCATTTGGATCTAATTATGCATTTAATCTGTCTATTTTATATTAATATTCTAAAACTAAAAAGTGGAAATAGAAAAAAGTATTGAATAAATTTTATTTATTTGTAATTAAGGCTCTAAAATGATAGTTTTGGGCTAGGGCACTGAGTGTAGTTATCTAACATATTTTGGATAAATTTAAAGTATATTAGCATTGAAATTTTAAGATTTTGAAATAAAAAACATGTATTGGCTACCAATATTTGATTTTTGAAAAATTAAAGAACTGCATATAAATACAAGTCATTTAAACCATTTTAATCCTCACAACAAGCTAGTAGTGTTAGCAATCATATGGAAATTAAGATCATAATTGAGCATCTTAAGAGTTGTCAAAAGTAGAATTATAACAACATTATTTCAATCAAGAATCATGTTAGCAATGCATCATATTTTTATGGAAGTTTGTTAATATTTCATGTTTATTTATTTTGTGAGTACTAACACTTGTAGGACTTCAAATCAAGCATCAATTTCTCCTTTAAAGTGATGAGTACAATAAATTTGGTCCATCAAGGAATACAAATGTGAGTGGTGAGTTGCACCAATTATTAATTTATCACTTGATTATCATTTAGCCTTTGTACAACCAAGGGTGAGCTCTCCTTTGACATCATCATAACCATTGTAAAAATAGAAATATTAAAGTAGAGTTTGACTTACGAAAGCCTCTATGTGGAAAAACCTTCCCCACTTCACATGTACAGGTTAAAGATCTGAATGGTATTGAAGACTTAATTCTTTATTCAATTATTTATGTGCCAAAAAAAATTAGGGAGAGTGAATTTTATTAATGAAAGATGAATTTCTAACATCAAGTTTAGAGGAGAAGAACTTATAGACCAAGAGAAACGGGAGATTGAAATCTATTTTTGAGTATCTATTTCCTAGTATAGGGAACCCTACACTTCTATCCAATTGTTTCAAGCCTAGATTTATATGTCATTTTCCTCTATGTCTTCCCTTTTCTATTCTAAACTCTCTTTCTATTTATCAATTCTCTATTTTCAATAAATCATGTCAATTTTCTATATTTTCATAGTTAACGGTTAGAACATAATCAAATTATAAAATTATTCCATTGAGATTAGTAGCCAAGTGGGTGTTTGAGATTTAATTTAGTCCTCTGCCTTGTGATGTTGGAAAGAGTGTGGTTTAGGCTCTAGATCCCTTTTTTAGCATCACATTTTTGTGAACCCAACGTTTGTATATTTATAACTTTAGAAATATTAATTAGGTAATATTTATATCTAAATACATCTTTCAATAGTTTGAATTTGTGATTTATGCATAAGCATTTTGATAAAAAATCATTAAAAAAGGAAAATGTTTCATAGCATTTTTAATTCAAATGGTACATTGTGTTAATTTCAATCATTACAAGAAAGATCTAGCCAATAATTGGAGTAATAAATCTTCATTACGTCATAATATAATCTAAGATCTAAAAGTGTTCAAATTTTTAATTTATTCATGCATGTGTTGTTGAAAAAGTGGAGAGCTACATTGTTGTTCTCATCTCAAAATATAGAGAAATTTTAATTTTGAGATTTGTCAAATTAAGATTAGTTGATGATTGCATTTTGCAATCTTAAAAAGTTACATTAGAATACATTGAATTATTTGAAAAATCTAAAATTGCATGCATAATTTCACTTTATGAAAAGAAAATTTGAAATTTTATAGATTTCTTGAAATATGACTATGACAATCCTGAACATTTATAGATTAAGACCCTCAAACACTAAAATTTATTTTGATATATTTAAAGCTTTCAAATTTCCCTCTTCAGGTCTAGGGCACCCAACACCCCTGCCATTGTTTTTTTTGGTCAAATTTTGGTGATGGTGATCTCTATGATCTTCTATCAAGATTTCTCACTACTTTCTTCTTTCACTATTCAATAATAGTCATTATCTTAGGTGTATATATTTTTATAAAAAATATCATAATGTTTTACTTCTTAAAAAAAATTATATCTTATTTAAAATCCTTGGTTGTTTTTCTTTGTTGTCTTTGGTGACTCTTCTCCAAAAATAAATGAGAAACAAGTATACATTTCTCCAAGTTCATGTTGTCCTCATGAAGATATCTAGGTGAAAGATGAAGAGATCATTGATATCTCCTTAAAAAATATTATATTTACCCTTAAAGCTAACATTTCCCTTAAAATAATAACACCCATGCATGACAAATCCATATATCATCCTATCATCTTGCCTACTCACTCTAGCAAAAATACAACAAAAATTACCATACCTTCATTCGACATGTATTCTTTCTTTCACAAAGAGAGTTCTTTACAATTCATCCCTCACCCATTAGTATAAAAGCTCTTGATAATAAACATAATAATATGCCACAAAATTTTCATCCATCCTATCCAAATAGAGTTAGTCATAAATCCATTAATTTAGAAAATTACTATGGCCATGAGTATAGGATTCTTGATAAACAACATTGTGATACAAGGAATGAGCATGAAATACACATTCTCTTAGAAAAAACACTACAAGACTCTACAATAGGGATTGGTTATCAATTTCGTCCACCTTCACACAAGACATTTACTCTAGCTTCAACTCCACCACCAACACATGGACCTATTGGATATGGCCTCCTTCCCACTCTACATCCTTTGTCTGAGATAGAATGTACATTATGCACACTTTTGCAATGAAAACTAATTACATTACCACCACTTCATTAAAGGAAGGATGCTAAAAAAACAAATCAAAACTCATATATTTTGTGCATATCATAGAAAATTATGTCATTCTACTGATGAATGTTGTAATTTAAATAAAAAATTACAATGGTTAATTCCATTACATGACATTGATGTGGATCCATACAAAATAATAAATTAGTCACTATGGTGTTTCTCATTGCTATGTAAAATTTATAGTATCATATGATACTTATTTCCATGCATGGGGGAATAAATATATTTTGTGCAATCATACTTCATCAATGAGGAGCAATACAATAATATATCACATATGGTTGTCCTTGCCGTTACACTTGGGGGCAAGGATAACTTGTCTCATGAGATGGATATTATTTTTGAAGGATCATATCTTTCTTCGCTATCTCCTTAAAATATTAGTGTAGAAATTACACTAACATTTTAAAGGGGGAATATTCCCCCATCTGTTAGCGAAAATTTAAAAAATATAAATCATAATGTCTCTTTACTAGTAATATTAGGAATGATATCCTCTAAAGTGTGGCATGCTATCTCCTTTAGTGGTAATATCATATCCAATATTCCATAAAGCATGGTGTTCTTAATCTATATTATTGTCCCCTTAGTGGT
Organism: Sequoia sempervirens; assembly: GCA_007258455.2. Lineage (NCBI taxonomy): Eukaryota > Viridiplantae > Streptophyta > Pinopsida > Cupressales > Cupressaceae > Sequoia > Sequoia sempervirens. Next base: position 344,490,156 of record VDFB02075321.1, read on the forward strand.
TGTATTATGCTTGATAACCTCCTTAAATGTGACATTTCATGTCATGTTTGTGTCCCCTTCGTGGTCATATTATACTTGATACCCACTAGAGTGTGGTTGTTCATTCCACATTTTGTTCTCTTTTAGTGGTGGTATGCAACATGATATTCCCTATCATACATTGAGTAGTGTTCTTTGAATTATGATGATCCATTTGGTAGCATGCACCCTTTGTGGTGGTATTATTTAAAAGGCACTTGAGAAGTGCTTTATGATTCATTCCATTTGATGCTAAACTTTTGTACACCTCATGTGATTCATCCCTCTTGAATTTAAACTTTTATACACCCTCTATGGTGATTCATCCCTAGTGATGCTAAAAAAATTGTGCACCCTTGAGGTGATTCATCATTTGTGATGTTAAATGGTCCATGTATTTGACATAGCATAACTTGTATTTGATTAGGGGTAAAATAGGTTTTACTAGGACCTAAAACCCATTATAGAATAGTTTTACAAGGACCCATAAACCTATCAAAGAGAAACATGCTAGAAATAAGATAAAGCACATACCAATAGCAACCCAACAATAGCCACAAAAAGAAAAACATGATTACGTAGCCTACATCATACCAACAAGCAAGGGACCAAGATCTGTTTCTGACATGGTTTTAAGAGGAACCAGAAACCCTTAGATACCCAAGGAACCCACCTGCATGAGCCATGCATCAATAAACTAGTCGCTCATTGAAGAAACCACTAAGCCAAGAGAGATAACCATCTTAATGGTCTACAACACCACCAAACCCCTAAACATAAAATTCCTACAAATCCAACAACCTCACCTCAATAAGGGAGTTAGAGAGCACAACAAACCACTAGAGTACATCAACCAACTTGCAACAACACCTCATGAGAAGCACCAACCCCAAATCCACCTTAATAGGAGAGATTTCCCCTCTATAGGAGAGGAAGAAGTGAGATCCTAGCCCTCCAAATACATCACTCAACTTTTCACACAAGCTCCACCTCAATAGGAACCAGTAGAAGAGAGATCTCCCCACCAAACCTGCAACATCCACCTCCACCTTGATAGAAGAGGGCTCCACCTCCATAGAAGACACTAGCTGTAGATTTAGAGGGACAACTTCAAAAGGAGGGCAGTCACATCCACCTTTGGTAAAGAAAGTTACTGAATGAAGGAGGGAGAATGCACTTCAACCACTAGAGAAAAAGACAAAAATAGTTGAGTTGTAAGATAAAGAAAAAAACATAGTTTAGCCAATAAAATACTCAAGAACCACAAAATAGAGAAGACATTATTCCTATATCCATAGGAAACCAAAGAGCCAACAGTGTCCACTCATAATAGAGCACAACAACACAAGGGCCTCCAACCAAAACACCAAATTACCCCTCAAAAGATAAATACTAATCACCAACTTGGGGAAGCACATGATCCAATGGACACATAAATAGCTTTATGTAATAGATAACATAAGAACCACCCTCTTCAAGCCCACAAAAGCCATCCCCAACAAAAATATTTTCAAAGGATAAGAGAGCCAAAACCTAGCCCAAAAGGGACACAACCCTCCTAACAGTAGAGATGCCAACAACACAGATGTGCTAAGAGAAAAATCCAGACAACCATAAACAACCAGAGAGAAAAAATTTGCATCTCCACATAGGAAACATACTCAAAACACCACCACCAAAGCATCAACAACCATAAACAAGTGGCCCCTACCAATGAAAGAAAAAACCTCAAAGACCAAGTAGGGAGCAAAGTAACTCTCACAAAGAGCAGCATGAACAAAACCATGATAGAAAGGACACCCTTGAGAATATAAAAAAGAAAAATAGCACACCATGGGATTCCCCTAGCCATTAAAGAGCTTAGAGAGAATAGACTTCTCCACCACAGTTCATCAAAATTTATCATAAAACACCAAGGAGCCAAGAACAAAGGGCCAAGAATCAAAAAGATCTCCAAGAAGAACAACAAACTCCCACATGCTCCAGCCTCAAATCCCTCATAATGGAAAGCAAGGCACATAACACCCACCAACCTGGCATCAAAGGGTAAAATACCCATCGACACCACCAACAACACCTTCATGAACAACCACATAGAGGGATGAGAGTGCCAAAACCCAAACCCTCCCAAAACTATTCCATATGCCAAAGCTAAGAGATCATCAAAGCACTCAACATCCCCACCTCTGCTTCCATCTGGGTCTTCTTCCTCAGTGTCGCCTCCATCGCCACCAACCATATTGCACCTTTTCTACAGTCATAAATATTCAAAAAAGTTACTACTTCCATTTTATTGGCATTGTATTTTCCCCTTATTTTTCCTAACAATTAAAAAAAAAAACTATAAATAAAATTAGCACAAACCAATCCACATTCCCCAAACAATTTTTTTTTAAATTGCAAAAAAATTACTTTATATCAATTTCATAAAATTTATCAATGTTTGCAATAAAATATTTCTAATTTTTACATTTACACAAATTTGATGAATCGATTAATATCACAATATATAACAAAAAATAAAATAAAATTATATAAATTATGAGATACTAAATAATATAATTTATAATTTAATAACATATTTTTATTAGAAAGAACTCATTAAACCTTTGAATTTGCAAAAAATTGGTGAATATAACTCTCCATGACAAAAACCAAGAATCAAATTACATTATCTAATATAATTTATAACTTTGGTAACATATTCTTTATTGGAAGACTCATTAAACTTTTTAACCTATCACATTACTATCCCTCCCTATAAAGGACTAATTATGGTCCACTAGAAGTATTATGTTAAATTTTTAGAAAATTACATTCTTTCATACAAAATCAAAACGACAACTACCCCAAAAATCTATTTATTGAATATGATGTCTTATTGTGGTGACCACTATTCTTTAAATATAATTTTACCTTCTTAATATTATCATTGAAGGCTATCATAGTAAATAATGACATAATGATCTTGAGAACAAAAATGATGCCTATAAAAGGAAAATCCAATTGGTTTATTGTGGAGTGGCAAGATTGTTGGGCTCATAGAACTTATTGATATGTGTGATGAGCCTTTGGATGAAGAATGTGATCTACAGTCTCAAAAGGAATATGCCAATCTAAGGGTTTTGTGATTCATTGGTTATTGTCTTGTCAACATTATGGTGGGTCCTAATTCATTTACTTTTATGTGTTCTATGTTATATATGTTCTTATTGGTTATGATCATTAAATAAGAAAACAAATGAGCTTAGTTTATACATCCAAGGGTGATCCAATCAAATTTGTAGGTTCTAAGATCTTGTGGTTTACTAAATGATTAAAGGGCCATCACACATTTAAGAGGTAAGTTCTTATCATCTGAGATTGGGGTCATCTAAATTGCTTATCTTTTTCAAATGAGTTATCCTTGAACCTTTAGTGATTTCTTATGTTTACTAATAATTAGAGGGTTGTTTGCTCAAGGCTCTTATCATGTAAGTCAATCCAGATGCATGGTGGAGTGAATAAGAGAATACCAATTGCCAACCCTTAAGAATTCTAATAACCAAGATCCTATAAAATGGCCTAGTAAATAAAATATTTTATGATTTAACATCAAGATTATTATGATCCAAAATGTTTTCATGATTTAGCCAATCTCATGATTTAACATTAAGATTATTATGATCCAAAATGTTGTCTTGGAGTTCTATCAAGTTGTCCTCATGATTTAGCCAATCTCAAGCTTATTAAATAACATTTAATGTAATGAATTAATTATACTAAGTAGATTATTAGAAACTGTTGAGAAAGATGTAGTTCAAAATGTCATGCTTCATCATTATATTTTTCCTGTTTCTCCTTACATTCCGATTTAACATTATAGATTTTATGTAAAAAATAAAATTTAAGTCTTAATATAGTATTTTATGTAACAAATATGCATTCTAACACTTATAGAGTCTACTAAAGATTGGAACAGATCCAATGCATAAATCCTCATCAATTTATAACCCATCGCGTGCTATATGTCGAAACTTTGTTAACATTTTAGACATGTAGCTTTTCGGACCCCATAGCAAAAATTAGTTGAAATGTTGCACGTATCATTTATGAATCCAGATAGATGAAAGTGTTCTGACTTATGAAATGTTTCAGTGTTTAATGGAATGGAATTTATTATATTTCTCTGTCGCTGCGAATCACAAAATATCGAAACAATGTACAAGTGTCGTGAAATTCCATGGCGAAAAATCTTGAATAGGAAGTCGAATTCACAATAACTCCAGTCAACCTTGTTTTATCTACTACAGCAACTGGGATCTGGTATGTGGCCTGCACAGTTAGGACACGACGCTAACATCTCCACAATTTCAAGCAGATTATCAATCGATTTATTGTTGTTCATGCCTGCATTCGTATTCACTTTTTCCCTGAGGATTGATCGCGCAGACACGGCGAGGGAAAACACAACGTTGAGCAGAAGGAGCACTGCCATAATTTTCAGAAGCATTGATCTCGCCATACTAACTGATAGAACGAATTTGAAATAATGAAACGTGTTCGGCTAACGAATAAAGAAAGAAGAGCTGGGTGAATGTCTTGCGAGATACTGAGCGAAGATCGAGAATGGTGATGAATAAAGAGAGTAAACTGTATTTATAGAGATAGACAACGGAGATCTAGCATATGAATCGGTCAACATTGAAATGCGCTCAACAAGGGTGATATTCAAAGTAAAACAATGGCGCGTTCAACAGGCAACAATTCAAGAGGAGGCAAAAGGACTTTGGCAGTCTTCAGAGGTACTTTTATTTTAACAAGTGTACCTCAAGAGGGACGTATTTTTAGGACCAAACATTAAAATTAGAAGTTCTTGTCGATTGTATTTTAGTTTTGACATTTTCTATTTTAGAAATGAAGTTATTCAACAATTAACATTTTTTCTAAAAACTTTAAAAAATTATTCAAAAGGATATTTTTAATAGTAAATTTTGATGGAGAAAATTATAGGTAACAAGAATTTAGTCTATTTTGATTTTGTCATATTTCTTTGATATATGATCAAGTTTTGTCTATAGTGTTAGTATTATCAAGAGTAGAGACTCATCTTCCTAACTTTGTACATGTCATTTGGATGATTCAATGGGGAATCTTTTAGTTGGATTAAATGCCAAAATGTTGAGTTTGATAGTTAGAGCTAAAAGTTCTATAGATCGTGTAATGTCATATGCTCTTCATACATATGATAACAAGTATAATTATAAAAAAAGAAAAAACCTTGCTCCATTAGATCCCCAACAAAAAATAGTAAAAATAATGGTATGAATAAAGCCTTAAAAGTGGGTAGGAAAAGTGATCAAGAGAGAGTGAGGATTATTAGGGGAAAAATGATTGAATTTGAGATCACTCACACTTTAGTTTCTCACATCTATATTTCTCACACTTATGAAGGACATCACACCTAATGTCATGCACAAAGTGACAAACACATTACGTAAATGACAAGACTGCACTAGGAACCAAGAATGCAAATGAATTATGGTAATGTATGCTGGTGTAATTAATTATTTAATTACACTTAAGCATAAGTTTACTTAGACATATTTTATTTCCTAGGTTAATTATAATTCTTATCTAGTTGAGCTATCTTTTTGCTCTAAGGGTTTACATAACATCTCTTCTTTTTTGTTCTGAATATTTGATGCATGTGATAGGTGATTGCTTGCAAGTGATTCTTGGGGACTCTGAAGTTGGTTTTTCAACTTATACATGGTATCAGAGCTCTAGACCTGTGGTTGCATGTTCGTGATTTGAAGATATTCTCTCAAAGCATTTTTTTTGTGCAAGGGTTTCAAGTCAAGCATCTTTTTTGTGGATTTGGGGGTACACAATTTTTCTATGCAATTTTCAGAAAAACGGATGTCTCCATCACATTCAAGGTGCCCAAAAACCCCAAAAATGCCTTTCATTTCATCGATTTTGGAGAAAGTTGAAAAAAAGGCAAAAACAATTTAGCTAGGGAGCCCGTAGGGCCTCCACAGCTCGCTTCATTAGGCAAAATTTATCGAAAAACGTGAAAAAAGTTCAAAAAAATATAAAAGAAAAATAAAAAATCTGCAAGAATCCTGTGCTCACTGTTCAAAACAATCGTGTCGCCTGCCATTGGCAGTAGTAGCCACAGTGCCACCCGCCCACCGATCAGCCCCCATAGGCAATTTTTCCTGGTTGTGATCACATTGCGACCAGGAAGTAGCCCAACCTCAGCCCCACACACTCATCAGCCCCCTATGCTTACCACCGCGGTCATGTTGTGACCAAGAGCTAAATTTCAGCCCTTAAGTGCCAGCAGCAGTCGTATAGAGGACCGAGGGCTAAAGCAGAAGGTGCTTCAGTTTTGCCCCTGATTAGTCTGTCTGGTTCCTAAAACATCCCTTTTTTTTGTTTTTGGCGTAACTTTTGCAAACAGAGGCCTTTTTTCAAAAAAGAGATATTGTCGGAAAGTTGGTTCGATGAACTTCGCAGTGGTCGAGGTTTGATTTCCTGGTTTTGTATTTTTGATGCATTTTTCGCCTTTCAAATCTAGAAATTGTTGTTTTCACTCTGGGAGGCATAACTTTTGCATCCTGACTCCATTTTTTGAAAACAAATAGCCGTTGGAAAGACGGTTTAGTGCTCTACATAGATCTCAGACCTATTTTTCATATTTTTTTACTAGGTATCAAAAATTCTTGTTTGATTTCAGCCTTTACCTTTTTAGTTATTTTCTTGGGAAGTGTGCAATCAAGCTATTTTTTTTAGATTAGCGAGCATTTTTATTTATTTTAGAGTATATACTACTTTTTTCTATCATAGATACACATAATATTGCACCCCTTACTCCATTCAACTATTTTGGTTGGAAAAAACAAATAGAGTTTCATTCGAAACATAAAGGGTTGTACAGGGTAACCATGGGTACAAAAATTGAACCTATAGGTGCTACTGAAAAGAGAAAGTGGTTTAATAGATGTGATGAAGCTTATGGTAATTTATGTTTGTCTCTTTCATTTGACCTTTTTCATATTGAGTCTTGCACTACACCCAATGAGATCTGAACTACTTTAGAGTCTTTGTTTGGGAAGCATGATACTATGAGAGGGTTTCAGTTAGAGAATGAGCTTATTGGCTTAAATCCTATGTATTTTGATAGCATCCAAGAGTTTTTCACCAAACTCAAGTCTCTTAGATTGCAGTTGTCATAGTGTGGTGTTCAGAAGGAAGACTCTCAATTGATATTGTCCATTCTTTCTACGCTTGGACTAGATTATTTAGTTTTTGTGTCTACCTTTTTATGCCACTAGGGATGAACTTGGTATGAGATTCACTATGCCATCTCTTGATGACTTTGCTTCATCTCTCACTTGAGAGAAAGCTAAGTTAGCTAGCATGGGCATGGTGAAACCTTCTTCATCATAGGCACTCATTGCATCTCAAGAGCCCAAAGATCAAAAGGATTCTATAGGAAAAGGAAATAAATAGAAACAAAAGGATTCCAAACCTCATGAGTAGTAAAAGGAGTCCTCAGATTCATCCTTTTCTTCTAAGGGGAAATCATCTAAGAAGGAGAAGACTACATGTGCATATTGAAAGAGGGAAGGACATGCAGAAGATAATTGTTACAAGGACATTGATGAGATGAAACATCTTCTTCAAAAACATCAAATTAATTTTCCTTCTATGATGTCTACATCATCTCCTTCCTCCCATTCTTCTTCTTCAGAGTAGCATGAAAGGGGCACAACTGGTTTACATACTTCATCAGATATGAAGGGACATGCTCTTTGTGCGTCTTTAGGTATTGGATAAGGGAGATGGCTTCTAGATTCAGTAGCATCTCATCATATGGCATCTTCATAGTATATGTTCACTTCCTTTGAGCCTTGCACTATATCTCCCATTTTGATGGGAAACAACACTTACATGAGTGTTATAGGGAAGGGGTCTATTATTTTTTGGGACAACTCCTTTTAGGATGTCTTGTGTGTCCCTCACTTGAAAAACAACCTTCTTTCCATCTATCAGATCACATATGGAGGCACTAGGAGATCTGTGGAGTTCACACCTGATTCAGTTATCATCAGAGACATGGAGAGTAGAGCAATTATTGATACTGGGATAGTGGATCACTCATCTTGGTTGTATTCCTTTACCAATTTTGGTACTAATGGTGCTTTTGTTCCTACAGTTGTTCCTCACACTTCTAGTGTGAATCATCATTCACATGAGACATTTGGCTTCTTAAACATTGGTGTTCTCACTTCAGACCCAGTTATTGATCCTTCCATTTCACCTCCTGTTGCAGTTGTTGATACTTCTATGACTACAGATGTGGTTTCTTCCATTTCAATGCAACATGGCATTCTTGATCATTCATCTTTGGAGGTTTTTGTTTAGTCTTCACCAACTTTTACCTCTTCATTGGTTGAGATCACACCTACTTCTATGGAGACATCCTGGGCTACACCTACTTCACCTTCAGAGATTGCTTTCATTCGGCCTCTTCCCTCTCACTTCTTTCAGGAGATGTAGTTTCTTTAGTTCTTTTGGAGCTACTTCATTCTGGGGGGATCTGTGGTCCCTTCTTTCCTCTCTTCTAGGGGGGTTCTTTCATGTATCTTTGTGATGGATGGTGTCCTTGGAGGGTCTTTGTTGGTGTAATTAATTAATTAATTATTACACTAGCATAAGTTAACTTAGGTCTTGCATTTAATCATTAAGTCCTAGGTTGCATTATTAGATAAATCATTTAATAAATGGGATAATATTCCCTTCCTTGTTTGGTGGGATAGGATTCCTTCTAGAAGATGAGTTGTCCTTATAGAACTTATCTCAACATTTAATAATCATCTAGATAGGGTTCACATGTTGTCACATGTTGTTAGATCAAGACACATGGCAACATCTCATGCATATTAGGGTTTCCCTCTTGCCTATTTAATCAGGCATATTTTTCATCATATTAATAGAATCTTTAATCAAGCATTCCATAGTTGCAACACTTTCTTTGTGGTTGATTATCTTTCCTAGATTAAAGGTCCTCCATCAAAGTCTGCAGCTTCAAGGACTGTGCATCCATAATCTCAACAGTCTTATGTAGTCTCCCATCTTTCATCACTTAGTTAGTTTGCATTCTATTTTGGGGAGGAGTTTTGTTCCCATGTGGTTTTCTCCTTTACCCCGTTTGATTTAGTTTGCATTGAATTTGTACATGGGTAACTAATCAGGCCTTGTTGTTAGGACTCATCTCTTGCATAATAATTTTCTTCTCCCTAAGTTTCACTTATCAGGGAGTGTTGGTGTAATTAATTATTTAATTACACTTTAGCATAAGTTTACTTAGGAATATTTTATTTCCTAGGTTAACTACAATCCTTATCTAGTTGAGCTATCTTTTTGCTATGAGGGTTTACAAAACATCTTTTATTTTTTGTTTTGAATATCTATTGCATGTGATAGGTGATTTCTTGTAGGTGATTCATGGGGATTATGAAGTTGGTTTTTCAACTTGTACAATGCCCCCCACTTTAAAGGAATTGCTGCACATCGTTCTGTGAGCAATTACTTTAAAGTAGCAAAGGAAAGACAAAGAAAAAGGAAAACAAGACATGAGAGACAACTTGGAAAGCCCTATGCCAAGTCATATGTTTCGATGTTAGGTTGTGTCATGTCAATGAAAATGAAAAGCAAACAAAAGTGAATTTCTCCCCAGAAAAGAGCACACCAAACACATAAGGGATCTATGGATTTGGGGTTAGTATGTTCGTTGCTGCAATATTTTTTTGAAAGAGAGCAAAACTGTCATAATTCACCAAAGCACATAGAACTGGAAGAATGACACAAAGAGAGTGAAAACAAAGGGAAAAAAAAGTCCGTTTTGGGTCAACACGGAAGAGGCATTGCGGTCTCAATGCTTTGCATCATCCCCAAAAGGAAAACACAAGCGAAACAAAAATAAAAAGGAAAAAGAAAATAAAAAATATTTTGGGTCAACATGAAGGATACATTTTGGTCTCAATGCCTTGCATCATCCCCAAAAGGAGAACAAAAAAGAAAGGGAAAAAGACAAGAACCTTTTGGGTCAACATGGAAGAGACATAGGGCGTCTCTATGCTTTGTGTCATCCCCTAAAGGAAAACACAAAAGAAAAGAAAAAAGGAAATGAACAACAAATAGAAGAATAGAGGAATAAATAGAAGATGTGTACAAAGAGAGGAAACATCAAACGCACGATACAGTGAACATGATATGCACAAAAAGGAAAAGAAAAAAAAAATGCTAGTTAGGCGAATGCAAGTCAACCATCTAATAGGTCATCCACCTCCCAATCATGTTCAGTGTAATGCGAGGGTGGTTGACTATCTAAAGGAATAATTGTAAGCACCAAACTAGGAGTCGTACCAAGTTCTCCTCTTGGTGGAGAAGATTTATCATGTAAGCTCATTGTAGATGAAAATCGATAATTTAAGTCCTTATGCACTTCTTCATCTATTTTTTCTATTGTCGCATCATGATCATGATCATCATCAAGATTAATGAAAATGGGAAGATGAAGGGTGATTTATAAGGATGCATCTATCAAAATTTATGGGTGTATGATTGGTTCATTTTGTTGTGCTTGTTGCACTGGACTATTATGTGGAAGGTCAGGAAAAGGAGGATGGTCATCTATCACTTCTATCAAGGGTGGAGGTTGATTTTCTTTATCTTTGTCTATGCGAGATTGATGATCAAGGAGATGACGATGATGCCTATGATCCCCAGTACTATGGTTTTGTTTAATTCAATTTTAGAGTTGTTGAGGTGTAAGAGCAGATTGAGTCATCATAGGTTCTTCTGCTTCTGAAAAGGGAAGAACAAAAGAAATCGAAGAAGATAGGTCAACCACTTACTTTTTTAGCTTTATACACTTTTTTAAGGTGAGCAGGCATGATAGGAGTGGTTTCATTTTCTTTTGGTCATTTGAATGATGGCAGTGAAGTATCTAAGGGTGGTTGTTCAGGAGGTTGTGTGTTTTGCTCAATGTCTGACTTAGGTTGAAGCATGGTTTTTTCTATGATAGGAGGTGTGGAAGTGGATGTGGACGCGTTACAAAGAGACAATTCAATGATATTTTTGGCTTTAAACTTTTGATAAGAAATGGAAAATAAGTCCTTTTGAGGGGTGATGGGTTCCATGGATGTAGGCCAAAAGGCTTCTAATGAAAAATTACCTTTGGAAGATAAAGGATTAAAGCCACTATGGTGTGTGGTGACTATCTCATTTTCATGTGGAAACTTCAAACACTTGTGAACAAATGATGAGACCGCTTTCATTGAGTGAAGGCAAGGTTGGCCTAGCCACAAATGAAATTGGTCAGATTGTGGAATAATTGAAAAGTTAACCTCAAAATTTTTAGGTCCTATCTGTAAGGGTAGCTTGATTGATTCGATCATAGGGAATGTAAAACTAGTATGTGTCTTAATCCATGTAGTTGACCAGTTTATTATATTCATCTTGATATAGCTCATATAATACAAGAAACTCCTCTGTGGTCACATTCTCACCACAAGCGGGATCTATTAATATCCCATTAGCGGGCTTATCATAGATTCTACTAGCTATGTAGAGATGACCATCAAGAAGTTTTTGTAGTATGTCTTTAGCAGAAAAAGTGATATCAAGAGACTTAGTGGTTTGGCCCTTATGAGGGATAACATCTATCGTAACCACTAGTTCATCCATAGGAATTTTTGTAGTAACATGGGGAGGTGTATCATGTTGTTCATTATTTGTATCAATAGTCATTACATCAGTGGTTGAAGGTTCGCTAACCTTGACAAATGAGGTAGTATATTTAGGCATGGGATTACTAAAAATTTGCAAATTCTAGTTAGGGGGTACAACAAACTTATTGCCTTGATCATTAACACCCATAATGGAAAAATGACCTAAATCAATGAGGTCTTGAACTAAATGTTTTAGACTCTTGCATTGTTTAGTGTCATGTATATTCTAGCGATGAAAATGACAATAAGTATTAGGTTTGAAGGTGGGTGGTAATGGCTAGTTTGGATCAAGTGGTCTAACGAGTGGAAAAGTTGGCATGGATTGTTGAATTAAATGGTTCACCGTGTTATGAAGGGTATCGGGTAGGAGAGTAATTTGTCTCTTCGAGTCACCATAGGTATAGGCACCGTTGCTTTACCAACTACCACTTGATTTGGAACAGTTGGGTTGGTTGCAGTTGAAGTGGAGGAGGTAGATTAAACTATTAAAAACCTCTATTTGGTTTGTGGAATTTTTGTTTGTTATTTTTAGTTGATTGCTATGCTTGGGTTTGTCAGCTCAGTTAGAAGTGGATTTTGAATCACGACTTGAAACCAAGTTATGGTATTCACACAAGGTTGTGCATAAATGCATAAACGAAGGGAATTTCATCATTGTTAATTTATCCTGAAGGTGTGTGTGCAAGTTTTTGATAAACATATTTTGTAGATGTGCATCAGGAATCTTGACATCAATTTGAGCATACACGAATTGGTATCATGAGATAAAATCTATTACATTTTCATCTATTTTTTGTCTACATTGGATAAGATCAACCATTGTCTTTTTAGGTGTCATGTGAACTTGAAAGTGAGTTATGAAAGCATCCACCAATTCATTGAATGAACGGATGGAAAGATTAGGAAAGTTGGAAAACCATTCTAAGGCAGTTTCTTTCAAGGTCCTTGGAAACAGTTTGGATAATAGTTTATCATCAAGGATGAAGTCACTACACAAAGTTGTATAGGCATTAACATGGTTGAAAGGTTCTCCTTTTCCTCCATATTTCTCAAACTGATGCATTTATATCCCTTGTGGCATTGGGGTACATAATATTTCTAATGATAAAGGGCTACAACGAACATGATATGTAGGTGGAGCGGATTGACCATGGCTAATGGTGGAAAGTTGATGTTGCATGGATAAAACAGTGGTGAGGAGTTGTGTAAGAAGAGGATCAGGGTATGTGGGTTGAGGTAGAAGGGAAAATGGTGATGGGGTGTATATGAGGGGAAGTGAAAGGAATACTATGGGGTTTGAAGGTGGTGGAAGGGGCTTGTGATGCCACAAGAGAAGTAGGAATTCTAGTGGAAATTAGGAAAGAGGTAGCTACATAATTAACCTGATGTAGAGTTGTATGGACATGCGGATTGGTATAAGTTGGTATGCAAACTATAGTTGAAGGGGGAGGAACTTGAGGTCCTCCTTGGCTTACAGGAATGTTTGCAAATTGGATATTAGAAGAAGCATATTTCTTGTAAATTTTGACAATCTTCTTCATCACTTGCAAGCCATCATCATTGTCAATTAAATGATTAAGATTTTCAATGGTGGGTATGGCAGTGGTAGAAATGTTTTCAAGTGATAAGTCTTGTTGTAAGTGTGCAAAATCCTCATGAATATTAATGACCTTGTCTTGCGGGAGGGAGTTGTTTTGGTTGTCAACATTCATTGAATGGAAAGGTGAAGGCATAGAAGTGGTATTGTCAAGGCCTAATGCACCATTTTCCATACTAGGATTAGGAGCTCTTGAGATCCCAGGGTCCATAATGAAAGTGCTATCATGGGAGGCCATGAGTCTAGAACTTCTTCTCACTAAAGTATTATCAACGGGGCACTAAAAACTCATACAAGTACCACAAAGGAGGGGTGAATGTAAATGCAAACTAATCTAAGAGTTTGAAATGAAAATAACAAAAATTTTGCTAACAGTAAAAGAGATCTAACTATAGAAAATAGAAATATAAACAAATTCTAGAAAAAAATGCTAAAAGATTCCCCATTCTTCACACTGGGTTAATAAGGTTGATTGTTGAACATTTCCAAAATATGCCTGCTCCCTCTATTCTAGAAACTATCCCTAATTCTGAGAGTGATGACACTGAGCCCAGTGGCTCAGAGTATCTACCTAACTCTGGTCTGGCTAGAAAAATCCTTAGCTTCCATGTTGTCCCTTCTAGGAATTCTGGTAAAACCCACGTTGAGTTTGAGCCTGATAGCCCCTCCCTTAAGAACAGCTCTATTGATAAGAAACCCTAGGCCAAAATCCTTGTTTCCTATTTCGAAGAATCCTCTAAGTCAGAGGAGTCTGATGCCAACAAAACTAAGCTTTGTGCTGATCCTCTGCTGGATAAACACACTAATGATTACTCCCCTGTTATTCTTAACCCTGAGAAAACTTGTCCTAATACTAGAAAAGAGCCCTCTCTAGATATTCTAAACCTTGCCAAAACCAATTCTGAGTCCCACTTCAAACTCTTGGAATGAACTTTCATTGAAATTAATGAGTTGAAAATAAAAAATTGGGTCCCTCAAAGCAAGATTGAAGAGCTGGGTGCAAAGATTGCAGAGATTGAAAAGAAAGATGTGGATCACAGTAATAGAAATATAGATTCCAAAGTTGAGAACATAAGGAATACCATCAAAACCGTTGCTGAGCAAAACAACTGTATGGAAAGTCACAATGCCATTATCATTAAGGTGATGACTGAAAAGATAGATAAAGCCTAGTAGGGTTCTCTGGTGGTGGATCTGGAGGAAATAGAGGACAAAATCTAGGAGACGGATGCGGGAATTTCCAGAAGAACCAGAGCCAATCTGAGGCACAAGGTCCCCCTACTTCGAAGATGATTCAAACTTTTAAAAAGGGTGTCAATGATATGCAGAATCTGGAGGCAGAGATGGAGTCTGTCCTCAAGACTCTGAATTAACGGCTGGGGTTTTTTTGATGCTTACTTTGTTGTTCCTTTTGATTTGACCTTTCTGGTCTTTTTTGTTTGGTTGCTGCTAATCTTTTCTTAGGCAGCTGGTCTTTTTGGTTGGACTTTGGTGTCCGCTTTTTTGTTTCATAAACGTTGTGGTTTTGGGTCCCTATAAAACCCGTTTTACCCTTTTATCAAAAACAAGTGCAAAGGGACTGATTCGCCCTAGGTGGCGAATGAGTTCCAGTATAGTGTTTAAGATGATTTTAATGCTCTATAGAATGTAGTCAAAGATGTAGAATGCATATTTTGAGTTTTTTCAATGAGATGCAATGTAAAAATGAAATCTAAATGAAGCTTTTACTTATGTAAGAGAAAAAGTCCTAAAATGCAAAAACAAAACAATATACTAATTGAATGTTAATGCAAAAGTAAACTAGGATGCAATATGTAAATGAAATCAGAAATGAAAAGTGCTCAAATGTCGAGTTCACCAAAATGAACTATTGATTTTTGGCTCCTATGGGCTACTCTTGCTTATCTAAGATTTTCACCTAAAAGGAGAGATATATGAGAAAAAATGCTAATGGTTCATTCAAATTATGTTATGTGTAATGTTTTCTAGTCCAAATGAAGTTAACTAAATTCAATTGACTAATCCAAATGAATGAAAAAAAATGAAAAATTGAAATTAAAGCTATGTTTGAAAACACATTATAATATGCAAAAAATGAAGTAAATGAAGAAAATATGCAGAACAGAATAAGATGAGTTAAATCAGAGTGTACCTGGGTGAAGTATGATGAATTTGGATTGTTGTGGATGTTGGATGAAGTCACTAATTTTTCACAGTGGGACTCATTCGCCCACAGTGGCGAATCAGTCATCCTCCTAGTGAAAAACTGTCAAAAAAAAGTTTCCATCTATCGGGATTCAAAATCTAACAAAATTCATATTTTTAGTCCTAAGATGGGACTCATTCACCATAGGTGGCGAATTAGTCCTCTCACAAATATCTAAAAAATAAGGAGACAACTCTGCAACACTAGATCTAGAAATCACTGCTTGTCGGTTTCCCGAAGTCAATTATGCAGGAAACAGACAAAAAACCTTCTCCAAGCTTGAAATAGACTTAAGTTGACTTGAAGCACCTATTTGACTTGTAAAAAAATCTTCAACACCAAAAATATTGTCAAATCCACACACCTAGGTCTACAAACAAATAGGCAATAGGGGGAAAATGGTTTAAGGTTATTGAATAGGGGTTTTCCTTGGTCAACCCCCACTTTTGGTAATCAAACCCTTAATAAAATAATGAAATGCAAAGGAATGATAAACTAACAACATACAAATGCTATCAACTTACCAAACCCTTGATGATGCAAGTTTGAAGTAATGTCAATGCTTGCTTCAAAGTGCTTGAAAATATGTTGTAAAATGCTTGAATGCTTGAATGAATAGGTGAATAAGTGAACATGATGAATGGGGATTGTAGGAGATGTAAAATGAGGTGAAAATCACTTATTTATACACACTTGTGCCTTAGTTACCCATTCATACCTCATCACAGGCTGACATCAAGTGTTTTTGAATAAAATCCTAAAAGAAAATTTAAAATATTCTGAATTTGGGGCCAAGGGGGACTCATTTGCCACCCATGGTGAATGGGCCCCACCTAGGACCTGAAAAATGTGTGTCGGGAAATATGTTGTATTTAATGTTGTTTATCAGGATAATACTTAAAAATACACTTAATTAAGCACATGAGAGCTTAAAAGGGCCAAATAAAGCATGATAAAGGGATAAATAGTGAAGATGTGCCTAGAAAAGTGTGAAAGCTTGTCACAAGACTTTACAACACTTCAAAATAGGACTTTTTGATGAATAAAAAGGTGATTTTTAGGTGAATTGTAAATAATTATAGAGTCTAGAAGAATGTAGAAATGTCTTACAACACTTCACAACACCTTCACAAGACATCATTATTTGAATTTTAGTACCTAAATAAGCATGTTCAAGCCATGTTGCAACATAAAATTAGAGCAAAATAGACAAACACCATGAAACAAGACCTAAAAGGCCATGAAAATGACAAGGGGCCATTTTTCTATGACACAATATATATATATAGGGTTGCACTATTGCTATGGATCTTCAATATCCTTTTCATCTTCAACTTTTGATGGCACTATGTTAATGGGAGTTGCTAAAATGAAAGAGGCTACAAATTATGTGAGTGATTTGGATGTATTTTTGAAAGCTTTTAGCTAGAAGATTGATCGGGAAAATTCCAATATTTATTTCTTTAATATTTCTTTCATTGACTAATAATGAATTTCTCTTATTTTATGGTTTATAACTATGCATTTGGATTACCTTGGTATTCCTATGTAATTGATAATCCTTATCATCTTTAGTGGAAATAGATTCATGATAGGTTTAGAATTTTAGATTCAAATTAGACCTTCTAAAGGTTGTACTTTGTTGGATATCATATTATTTCAAAATATTTTTTAATGCTCTTCTTGTTCATAAATTCCTGGTGCTTTCTACTCCTAAAAGTTTTCTAGAAGAGTTTGACTCTCATTCTAAGAATTTTATTTGAACAAGAAATTATGACTATAAAATTTGAGTTTTATTAGTTGGGACCATCTTTCTATACCAACAAAATACTTGTGGTATTGATATTCAATTTTCTATGATAAATAGTCTAGCCTTAGCTACTAAACATTATTATAGATGGTGCAATAGTATGAGTAGACTACTCCCACAAATTTTTCCTATAGGTATTTATTAGAGATTATTGTTAATGTAGTTTCAATAATGATTTTTACTAGGATATTCTCTATGATGTATAATATTGTGAAGAAAGTTTCATTACTAGTTAAGAGGGAACTCATCTATATTGTCAATAATACTAATAAGGCTATTTTTTATTGGACTCATTAAAATCCTAATCATTGATTCTTATTTCTTCTCCTCATCCACCACCTTTTTGTAAAATATTTTTTAGATGCTAGTTAGTATAAAGTGTCTATCTTTAAAACTTCTCATTTGGTGGGGGAGAATGTTTTTATTTTTGGAATAATATTTTCTTATGGAATCTTGTAGGAGTTCTAGATGCTTAGGAAATTTTATCATTTATTCTACCTAAGAGACCATGTTGTCCCTATGATGGGGTTAATACTCTTTCTTGGGGATATTATCCTTAAAGAGTTTATTTAGTTTCTAGTGGGTATTAGATGTTAAATCTACAAGATCAATTGGATTGGTGCTACTAGTAGTTTGAGCCACATAAGTCAAGATCACATACACCCTTACTACAAGTAAAAAAAATAGAATTTAAGAACTAAAATTTTGAGTGTATTAAACTTGCAATATGATGTAAATATTTATAGTGGAAGTGGGAGTAATTTCCATCTACAATAATGGTTAAGTAGCTTAAGAATAGGCATGTAACTCCACTAGTCTAAGATATGTAACATGTAAAATTAAATGTATCTATAAGTATAAAATGAAACACACCTAAGAAATATTATATTTGTAGAATATTATCTAGAATAAGGAATATTCTACAGTAACACCCACCTGAAGAATATATTAGGTGGGTACAAATAAATTATGTCTGAACATCTAATCCTAATGAGGCACTCAAGTACAAGAAACTCTCAAAAATGAAGAAAGGAAGAAACATCAATGGGAAAAATATCCCCTGAAAAGGAGAATAAAGAAGAACTAACTAGAAGGCCCCCTGAAGGAGGATGAACTCTTTGAATGTTGGTCAAATTCTCTAGGTGATGTTCTACTAGAAAGAATGTTAGGATTCTCTTTATGAAGCATCATTAGAATCTTATATACCAAGAAGTGCATAACAAACTAATTGTCAGAAGAGGAAGATGAATCTTCTTCAAAGAATAACTAGAAGCTTGTGAAGAAGTAACTGGAAAATTTGAAGTAGTAATAAGTATTGTTGAAGTGTTATATTTTAAAAGAGGGACTCTACAAAAAAGTGATGTTTGATAGAAATGAGTCCCAATGAAATGGATCCTGATGAACAAGACATATAGAATTATAAGAATCTCTCATAGAAGAAACAAATAAATGTGAAGGAGTAATATGTGTAATAAATGAACTATCAACACTAGATGAAGTAGAATAAACCTTAGAGAATAAATCATCAACTGAAAAAAATGAGAGAAGGTAAAGACACTAGAGAAGTGATCAATCTTCCTACTTGTAAGTGTTAGGATTTGGTGTTGTATACCATTTCATAATATTACTTATTATAATGTTCTAATTAGATAATTATTTAATTTTGGTACATCTAGGAGATGTGGTTAGCCTACACTAGGTAATTATTTTGGGTCACTTGTAAAGTTGCATGTAATATTTGGGTTAGTTATTTTTTGTGGAGGAGGCAGAAAAAATAATTATTATTTGGGATAAATTATTTAATAATGTGTATCAAAAAGTAAATGAAGGGTCAATGGTTTTGTGTAATCATGGTTTTGAGGAACATAGTTTTATTGTACCTCTTGGTTGTATTTATTATGATCTTGAGTGTATATAAAGAAGCTTATGTTTAGTACTTAAGGTTGGTTGAGTTTGTTGGTTGTCATAGTATTGAGTTTCTCTTCTAAGTGTATATGTGAAACATGGCATGCGATGTTTAGATTTATTCATGGACACATGGAGAATGCATTGGAGAGGATCTTAATGTTTCAAAAATATTCATTGTAACTTTATAAGTGTTTAGTAGGAAAATTGTTCCTAGATCCAACTGGATTAACTAGGTGTAGTGTAGAAACATATATCCCTTTACATTTTCACACTTGTTTGGGCCCTCCCAGCTAAAATTGGGCTTCTTTATGCCTTATTTGGTCCTATTTTGCATCCACAAGCCTTATTTAATACATCTTTTCAAGGATGATCCAGACACATATCTAATGACCAATCATAATTCAATGATTTTGGATTGCTTGGCCCAAATTTAGTGATATGGGACTCATACACCACCTTGGGCATATGGGTCCCACCTATGTTTTGGTGCCTGAACCTAAATTGAGAATAGAACTTAACATTTCTTGATTTTTTTGTCCCAAGCCTAGGCTACTATGACTCATGTGCCCATATAAGTGCCACTTAGCTTGGACCTATTTTAAATTCAAATTCTTGGAGGGATTTTATTCTCCTAGGAGGAGATGTTCTCGATTATTATGTCATGTTTGGCTTCCCAATTTTGTGATTTGAGCTTTCATAGTGATATGGATATAGGTTCTCTTGGTATTTCTTGGCTTATTTTTAAGCAACAACTGGTTCTCAAAACTATCTAAATGAGTAGCCAACTCTTATGTTCCAATGTTTTAGGGGGTTGGCCAATGAACAAGAGAAAGGCTTAACAATTTTCTCCTCTGTAGTTTAGGCTTTGCAAAACCTAAGATGGTAGTCCTATGCGATATCTAACGTGACTTCATACAATTCATGTAGTGCATTAATTTAAACAAATATGCTCTCTTGGTTATGATCATTTAATGAGAAAATAAATGACCTTAGTTCATACATCCAAGGGTGATTCAATAAAATTTGTTGGTTCTAAGATCTTGTGGTTAACTAGGTCATTAAAGGGCTATCACACATTTAAGAGGGAAGTTCTTATCATATGAGATTAGGATCATCTAAATTATTTATCTTTTTTTTTTTCAAATGAACGATCCTTTAAGCTTCGTTGATCACTTACATTTTGTAGTAGGTAGAGGGTTGTTTGCAAAGACTCTTATCATGAAGGTCAATGTGGATGCATAGTGGAGTGAATACGATAATATCAATTGCCAATCCTTAAGAATTCTTATAACCAAGATCTTAAGAAATGATGTAGTAAATAGAATAATGTATGATTTAGCAACAACACTATTATGATGGAAAATGTTTCCATATGATTGTATTGGAGTTTTATCAAGTTGTCCATGTGATTTAGCATCAACTATACTAAATAGATTATTAATATTTAGTCTAATAAAATAGATTATTGTAGACTTTCAAAAGGATGATGTCCGGAATGTGCTTCTTCTTCATCATTACATTTTTTCTATTTTCCTTACTTTCCGACTTAATATTACACAAATCCTATATATTATGTAAAAATAAAAATTGAAGTCGTAAATCAGATCCAAACCATAACGCACATGTTGTAACACGTACACATGCTAAGCTTAAAAACTCATTAATTTATAACCCATCACGTATTATATGTCGAAACATTGTTAACTTTTCAGACATGTAGCTTTTACGACCCCATAGGCAAAATCAGTTGAAAAGTTTAACGTATCATTTATGAATCAAATTCAGGATTTGATTAAACTGAACATGCATATTCTTTATTGCCGAGAAAACATATTAAATATTACGGAACCCAGATAGATGAAAGCGTTCTGGCTTATAAAATGTTTCAGTGATTAATGCAAAGGAATTGATTATATTTCTCTGTCACCGCTAATCACAAAATATCGAAACAGTTTACAAGTATCGTGAGTTTTCATAGCGGAAAATCTTAACTAGGAAGTCGAATTCATAAGAACTCCATTCCCTTGTTTTATCTATTGCAGCAAGTCGGATCCGGAATGTGGCCTGCACAGTTAGGACACGACGCTAACATCTCTACAATTTCAAGCAGATTATCAATCGATTTAGTGTTGTTCATGCCTTTATCCGTATTCACTTTTTCCTTGAGGATTGATCGCGCAGACACAGCGAGAGAAAACATAACGTTGAGCAAAAGCAACACTACCATAATTTTCAGAAGCATTGATCGAGTCATAGTAACTGCTAGGACGAATTAGAAGTAATGAAACGTGTTCGGTTTACAGATTATGAAAGAAAAGCTGGGTGAATGTTTTGCGAGATATTGAGAGAAGATCAAGAATGGAGATGAATAAAGAAAGTAAATGGTATTTATAGAGAGAGAAAACGGAGAGCAAGCATATGAATAGGTCAATATTGAAATGCGGCAAGGGTCATATTCAAAGTAGAACAATGGCGCGTTGATTGTATTGTAGTTTTCACATTGTCTACTTTAGAAATGATGTTATTCAACATTTTATTTTTTATTTTTGGAAAGTTCAATTTTTTTTTAAAATCATTTTTTTTTTAAAAAGGGTATAGATTTGATATTTTAGATAATCTTTATGGATATTGAATTAATTTTGATGGAGAAAATTATAAAGAATAAAAATTTAGTCTATTTTGATTTTTTCATGTTCCTTCAAAATGCTGATCTAATTTCTTCTAAAGTGCAAATATTATCAGGAGTAGATACCTCTCTTTCTCAATTTGTATGTCATGTGGATGATTCAAGGGGGAATCTTGGAGTTGGATTAAATATCAAAATTTTATGTTTAATAGTTAGATTTTGAAATTTGATAGATTGTATAATGTCATATGCTCTTCATACAGATGATAGCAAGTATAATTATAAAAATAAAATTGTTGCTCCATTAGATCCCCAACAAACAATATTAAAAATAATGGTACAAATAAATTCTTAAAAGTGGGTAGGAAAAGTGATCAAGAGAGAGTGAAGATTATTAGGGAAACACTGGTTGAATTTAAGCTCATTCACACTTTAGATTCTCACATCTCTATTTCGAAATAATTATAGTTCTCTCATGGAATGGTAAGGGTTTATGTAGTACCCCTCATCAAAAATTTATTTGAGAACTTATTTAGATTTATGAGCTCGATATTGTTTTCTTTGTGGAAATGAACTTTTTTGTGGAGGAATGCTAGTTACTTCTTCTATAGTATGGTAAGCTAGTCAGTATCAGTGTGTTTGAGCTCCAAATTCTATAAGAGGGTTATATTGCCATTTGGATCTTAGCAAGTTACACGTTTTATCTGGATATCAAGTAATCATTTGATTTCAGTGATTGGTACTTGTTTCAATTTTGGAAGCCTAATATTATTATTCAATTTTTATGCCCATACACTTTTTGACAAAAAGCTCTTCTTATTGTCATATATTCTATTTGTGCATTTTATGTTTTCTTTTGTTCCTTAGATCTTAGCTAGGGATTTTAATGTCATTCCTTCTTTTGAGGAGAAAATTTGATGCTTGAATTGGCTTAGTTGATCTTCAACCTTATTCTAATAAAATAAATATTTTCTTAATATTGTAGATGTCAAAGAAAGTGGTGGTCTATTAGTTGGAATAACATCACATGTGCTTTTACTTCGATTTTCAAGAGGTTATTTTTTTCTTTTTTAATAATTAGATTAAGGATAATTGGACTACTACCTCTAAAAGTTTTAATGGCATGATTTAGATCATTAGCCCATTAATATTTCTTCTCTTATTTTTGTTTGGAAAAAACTCTTGTTCATGTTCCATTTCATGTGGTTTTATGGTCAAGCTCTATATGAGCACATGAAAATTTAATTGATGGATAAGAAGCATCTATTTGGTTCTAATATGTATTTATTTTTAGCAAAGGCTTCAGTATTCCAAGTTTATGTTTAAATAGTGAAACAACTATGGATTTGGTAATATTTTTTAGCAAATACATAGGGTTAGGAAAAAGGGAAAGATATTAATTTTTAGATTAGACAATTTGGTAACAATCGAGAATGAGTTTAGAAAGAGTTTTTTTAGTCCAAAAAACATCAATAATGGAAACTAAGGATGAAATATTTTGGAAAAATAAATCAAGAGTTAATTGGCTTCAGGAGGGGAATAAAATACCACCTTTTTAATAATTGTATTAGAGAAAGGATGATAAATAATGTTATTTAATCTATTATTTACTATCAATAAATCCATTTGTCAGCATAGGAGTAGTTTCATACATCTCTACATTATTGAATGAAATTGGTTTTGCAATAGTGGAGGAGGAAAGGGTTATTTCAGATGACGTCCCTTATTTGTTTGTTAAGGATGAAGATGATTTTCTTATGGGGACTATTAATCCTACAAAATTGGAAAAACAAATCAAAGGTAAGTCTCATAGTTTTGATGGCTCCCCTATTTATTGATTTTTTTCAAGAATTCTAGGATATATTGAAGAATCATCCTGTAAAATTTGTGTGTAAATCATAGTCTAATAAAAAGGTGAAATTAATACATTTTAATTTTCTAGGTTTCATTCTCCTTAGAAAGTGGGGAAAACTATTTTGATATATTTCATTTCATAGCTCTTTGTAATGTCTTCTACAAGGTCATCACTAAAATAATTATTTATTATAAATGGATTTTAGAATTTTTTGATATTCTTTAATAGGGGTCTTTGTGAATGATCATTATATTATAAAAAGTATTGTTATTTCTTAAGGAAATATTAATTCTATGAATTCTTCTAAGGAGAAAGTTATGCATTGTAAGTTAGACATGTCCAAGGTTTATTTTAAGGTTAGATTGTCCTTTCATAATTTTTTATTATTTAAGTTTAGTATATTTTTGTGGGGGATTGATTGCATAATGAGATGTGTAGTTTCTTCCTCCTCTATTCTTGTAAATAAAATTGTATCGCTTATTCAAACTACTAGAGGATTGTGGCAATGCAATTTTTTCTCTCCTTGTCTTTTCATTCATATGGTTAACTTTTTGGAAATTCCCCTTTACATTAAAGAAATAATAGATGTATATAGGGTTGCACTATTTCTATGGATCTTTAATCTCCTTTTCATCTTTAACTTTTGATGATATTATTTCAATGGGAGTTGATAAAATGAAAGAGGCTACAAATTATATGATGGATTTAGATGTATTTTTGAAATATTTTAGCTAGAAGATTGATAAGGAAAATGCCAATGTTTATTTCTTTAAGACCGCTTTAACTAACAAATAATGAATTTCTCTTATTTTATGGTTTATAATTCAGCATTTGGATTACCTTGGTATTCCTATGTCATTTGATAATCCTAATAATCTTCAGTGGAAATAGATTCATGATAGGTTTAGAATTTTTGATTCATATTAGATATTTTGAAGGTTTTACTTTGATGCATATCATGTTATTTCAAAATATTTTTGAATGCTCTTCTTGATCATAAATTCTTGGTGCTTTCTAGTACTAAATTTTTTCTAGAAGATTTTGACTCTCATTCTATTTGAACAAGAAATTATGACTATAAAAAATGAGTTTTATTAGTTTGGACAATCTTTCTATACCAACAAAATACTTGTGGTATTGATATTCAATTTTCTATGATAGATAGTTAAACCTTAGCTACTAAACATTATTATAGATGGTGCAATAGTAGGATTAGCCTAGTGACACATTTTTTTCCTATAGGTATTTATGAAGGATTATTGTTGATGTAGTTTCAATAATGGTTTTTACTAGGACATTCTCTATGATGTATAATATTATGAATAATGTTTCATTACTTCTTAAGCAGCGACTCTTCTATATTGTCAATTATACTAATATGGCTAATTTTTTACCGGACTCATGAAAATCCTAATCATTGATTCTTATTTTTTCTCCTCATCCACCCCCTTTATGTAAAATATTTTTTAGATGCTAGTAAGTATAAAGTTTCTATCTTTCAAACTTCTTATTTGGTTGGGGAAATTATTTTTATTCTTGGAATAATCTTTTCTTACAAATGGTATTTCCTTACCAAGCCAAAAGCATTGCTTAGTGCATGGAATTTCCTCCCATGTTCATGTGTTAAGTTTAGATTCTGCCGAGCCTTCAACAAGATAATTTTTTGTTGTAAATTTGGTGTTTGAGAAGATCGACAGTATGAATAGATTGAGTTAGTAGTACCTTTTTGTGAAGGCCAAGGATTGAATGCTATATTTAGGTTGTTGTAAACTTTTATTCATTTCACAAGTATGGAACATTCTAGGCTATGTTAATATGAGGCTACACATATTTTTCTTATGACTACTTTTCTCTTCTCTCCATCACTAGTTATCCCCCCCATATAGACAATTATTATTGCAAGTCAAATGATTTCCTTAATTTGTAAACTTGTGGATTAGACCGTGTACCTTTTTTTAAGCTTCAAACAAACAACACGACCTAATCCAAAAGAGATTTACAAATTATTACATTCGCAAAAAATGATTACCAACTAAAGGTGGCCTTAATGCGAGGTATTTATGTTTGGAATAGGAATTTGGTTTTAGACTTTAATCTGATATATTGAGTAGGGCCGCATGCTAAGGATTCCTTCTTACAAGTTTGATTTTGGACTAAAATCTTGAACACCCTCACTCAGGCCATTATGACTATCCCCCAACAACCTTGCTCAACAAATACAATTTTGGAATTTGATAGAACTCAAATCCACTACAAATATTTTACTGATCACATTTTCAAACATGTACAAAAGTATATTCCAACATCAGACTTGTAGACGATACAAGAATCTTTGAGTTACTATTGTATTTGGCTTTCTTAAGCATTTAAAAACCATAAGAATCCCCTTTTTGCAAAGAACATCAATTTTGTACAGAACTAATGATTCCAATGTTTATGTGCTCAAGCGCCAAACCTTAAGCTGTCAGCATTCAATATATGGCTTTTAGGGTACGAGTTTCCTGAGACCGTAATGCTATACATGGGTAAGCAGATATACTTTCTATGCAACCAGTAAAAGGCTACATGTGAAGGCTAAGAATGATGCAGGAAGTTCCTAGATGGAGAGCATGTGTGATGCTTTAAGGATGTATTGATTTTTTATTTTTTTTTGAGAACTTTGACGCACAAAAGAAAAGCATTTTGTGGCCTTACTTGCACATTAGGTCTGCACCTCCACTTTTAAATTTCTATTGAAACATTTTTTACTTTTTAAATTTACCCCAATTTACTTAGCATACACACTATAAATATATTGTGATTACATGTTTGCTAATTTAGTAGGGGAGAGGACCCAGTACCTGAGCATGTTTGAATAGTTGTGATAGTAGTTGTTTATATAATTCCCAATATTTTTATCAATATTGGACCAATAGTTGTGAATTTAAAGTTGTTAGTGTTGATGATGACTACCCATAATTAAAAAAAATGTATTCCTTTGATCTAAAAAGTAACCAGTCATGTGATTCCATATCAACACTCAATAAAACATGTTGAGAATGCATAGATATTGGTCACACTTTTTTTTGGGGCCTTTTTGGACACCTTAACAAGAAACATGCTAATGTGGCATCATATTTGATGATGTTTCCTTGAAACCTTAGTTATAAGTAGGGGACTTACCAAGTAAGGTGCTGTAAAAATTTGGGAGTGATTTGAAATTTCCACGTAGGATAATTAGAAGTGCGAAGTTAGGGTGCACAACTACTGGGTCCTCTACCCTATTTCAATTGATTGCACAATTTAAATTTTTCCAAATTTAATGAGATCACATTTTCAAATTTAAGAATAACTATAAACTTACGTTTGTGAAAAAAATGCTTTGAGGCATTTCACTAGACTATTCATGCCATTGTCTTTGAAAAAAAATTATAATACAATTTTAGTATGCAACAACAACTAAGAAAAATTAGAAGCGCCCTTCTATGAGACCACTACCACAACTAAAAATGGACATACCTGAGTGGAGCGATCCTTCCATGGGGACCACCACCAAGCCATAATTGGTGATGCCCAAGTGGAGCTTCCCTATTTGAGTGGCTAAAAAAGGTAAACCTCCACTTTTAAAGTTCTATTGACAGATTTTTTACTTTTTAAATTTACCTCATTTTACTTACCATACACACTGTAAATGTATTGTGATTACATGTTCTTACCATACACACTGTAAATGTATTGTGATTACATGTTCTTACCATACACACTGTAAATGTATTGTGATTACATGTTTTCTAATTGAGTATTTCAATTGATTGCACAATTTAAATTTTGCCAAATTTAATGAAATCACGTTTTCAAATTTAAGAATGACTGTAAACTTACATTTGTGAAACAATGCTTTGAGGCATTTCACTGGACTATTCACGCCATTGTCTTTGTAAAAGAATTATAATACAATTATAGTATGTAGTAGCAGCTAAGAAAAATTAGAAGCACCCTTCTACGAGACCACTACCACAACCAAAATTGGACATACTTGAGTGGAGGGATCCTTCCATGGGGACCACCACCAAGCCAAAATTGGTCATGCCCAAGTGGAGCTTCCCTATTTGGGTGGCTAAGAAAGGTAAACCTCCACTTTTAAACTTCTATTGACAAATTTTTTACTTTTTAAATTTACCTCATTTTACTTACCATACACACTGTAAATGTATTGTGATTAAATGTTTGCTAATTGAGTATTTTAATTGATTCCACAATTTAAATTTTTCCAAATTTAATGAAATCACGTTTTCAAATTTAAGAATAACTGTAAATGTATTGTGATTACATGTTCTTACCATACACACTGTAAATGTATTGTGATTACATGTTTGCTAATTGAGTATTTCAATTGATTGCACAATTTAAATTTTTCCAAATTTAATGAAATCACATTTTCAATTTTAAGAATAACTGTAAACTTATGTTTGTGAAACAATGCTTTGAGGCATTTCACTAGACTATTCACGCCATTATCTTTGTTAAACAATTATAATACAATTATAGTATGTAGTAGCAGCTAAGAAAAATTAGAAGCACCCTTCTACGAGACCACTACCACAACCAAAATTGGACATACTTGAGTGGAGGGATCCTTCCATGGGGACCACCACCCAAGCAAAAATTGGTCATGCCCAAGTGGAGCTTCCCTATTTGGGTGGTTAAAAATGGTAAACAAGCACCAATAGATACAAATAAAAAATAAATAAATAAGATTTCACCACTATCATTTTGGAAAACTCTCACCTGCAATACAAAAAATTAGAATATATATATTTTTTTTAAATTACTACTTTATCTAAAATAGATGTAATGTTCAACATACCCATGAACACAATTTTTTTAGGGTTTTAATATGCGTTCTTTGACATGTATTTTGGCTTAGGGAATGAGCTAAATGATGGCTAAATACGATTGAGGGATTGTATGTTAAGATGAATGCAGAAATATCTAAAATTGAATGTTAAGATTAAATCTCTAAATTAATTAATAACTTTTTGATTGATGATTTTCTTTTTCAATTGCGTTTTGGTCATTTACATTTACCACTTCTCGATTGCTCTACCAATTGAACTCATGTGCTACATAAATGTATGTAAAAAAAAACCAAAAAATTCCTTAGGAACTTCCACACCTCTTCGGCGTACCCATTGCACGACAAGGTGCGATTGCTAGTTTATGTAACAAATATGCACTCTAACACCTATAGAGTCTATTAAAGATTGGATCAGATCCAATGCATAAAAACTCATTAATTTATAACCCATCACGTATTATATGTCGAAACTTTGTAGACATGTAGCTTTTGCGACGCCATAGCCAAAATCAGTTGAAACGTTTAACGTATCATTTATGAATGAAATTGAGGATTTGATTAAACTGAACATGCATATTTATGATAACCGAGAAAACATATTAAATATTACGGAATCCAGATAGATGAAAGCGTTCTGACTTATGAAATGTTTCACTGATTAATGGAAGGGAATTTATTATATTTTTCTGTCACCGCGAATCACAAAATATCGCAAAAATGTACAAGTTTCGTGAAATTCCATAGCGGAAAATCTTGAATAATTCACAATAACTCCAGTCAACCTTGTTTTATCTACTGCAGCAACTGGGATCCGGTATGTGGCCTGCACAGTTAGGACACGACGCTAACATCTCCACAATTTCAAGCAGATTATCAATCGATTTATTGTTGTTCATGCCTGCATTCGTATTCACTTTTTCCCTGAGGATTGATCGCGCAGACACAGCGAGGGAAAACACAACGTTGAGCACAAGGAGCACTACCATAATTTTCAGAAGCATTGATCTCGCCATACTAACTGATAGAACGAATTTGAAATAATGAAACGTGTTCGGCTTACGAATAAAGAAAGAAGAGCTGGGTGAATGTCTTGCGAGATACTGAGCGAAGATCGAGAATGGTGATGAATAAAGAGAGTAAACCGTATTTATAGAGATAGACAACGGAGATCTAGCATACGAATCGGTCAACATTGAAATGCGCTCAACAAGGGTGATATTCAAAGTAAAACAATGGCGCGTTGAACAGGCAACAATTCAAGAGGAGGCAAAAGGACTTTGGCAGTCTTCAGAGGTACTTTTATTTTAACAAGTGTACCTCAAGAGGGACGTATTTTTAGGACCAAACATTAAAATTAGAAGTTCTTGTCGATTGTATTTTAGTTTTGACATTTTCTATTTTAGAAATGAAGTTATTCAACAATTAACATTTTTTCTAAAAACTTTAAAAATTTATTCAAAAGGATATTTTTAATAGTAGATTTTGATGGAGAAAATTACAGGTAATAAGATTTTAGTTTAATTTGATTTTGTCATATTTTTTTAACATATGATGAAATTTCTTCTATAGTGTTGGCATTACTAGGAGTAGAGACTCAACTTCCCAAATTTGTATGTCGTGTAGATGATTCAAGGGGGAACCTTTGAGTTGGATTAAATACCAAAATTCTAGGTTTGATAGTTAGAGTTAAAAATTCTACAGATTGTGTAATTTCATACGCTCTTCATACATATGATAGCAAGTATAATTATAAAAAGAAAAATCTTGCTCCATTAGATCCCCAACAACAAAATATTAAAAACAATGGTGCGAATAAAGTCTTAAAAATGGGTAGGAAAAGATATCAAGAGAGAGTGAGAATTATTAGAGAAACATTGGTTGAATTTAAGATTACTGAAATCTCTATTTCCCAAACAAATATAGTCCTCTCATGGAATGCTAAGGGCTTAGGTAGCACCCCTCATCATAAATCTATTTGAGAAATTATTTAGATTTTTAAGCTTGATATTGTTTTCTTTGAGGGGAAATGAAACCTTTTTTGTGGACGAATGCTAGTTACTTCTTCTATAGTATGGTAAGCTAGTCATTGTTAGTGTGCTTAAAATCAAGGTTATGTAGGAGGGTTAGATTTCCTTTTGGACCTCATCGACCTAAAATTTTTACTTCATTAGCAAGTAATCATTCTATTTCAGTTATTGGTACATGTTTCAATTCTAGAAGCCTAATTTTCTTATTCAATATTTATGCTTCTACATTTTTTTAAGGAAGTCTCTTCTTATTGTGATATATTCTATTTGTTCATTGCATGTTGTATTTTGTTCCTTAGATCTTAGCTAGGGATTTTAATGTCATTCTTTCTTTTGAGAAGAAAATTGAGGGCTTAAATTGGCTTAACAAATCTTCAACCTTATTCAAATAAAATAAATATTTTCTTAATATTTTAGATGTTAAACCAAGTGGTTGTCTATCACTTGGAATAACATCAGATGTGCTTCTACTTCTATTTTCAGGAGGTTAGAAAAAATTTCTTGATTATTGGGTTGAGGATAATTTGACTAGTACCTCTAAGAATTTATAGTGGCATGATTTAGATCATCAGCCCATTAACATTTCTTCTCTTTTTCCTATTTCAATTTTTTTTTTGGGTCAAGTTCCAATTGATGTGGCTTTATGACCAATATTTGTATGAGCATGTGGAAATCTAGTTGATGGATAAGAAGCCTTCATTTGGTTCGAATATGCATATATTTTTTTAAATGGTTCATTATTTTCGGTTTATGCTTAAATAGTGAAACAATTATGGAAAATATTTCTTAGCAAAAGATATATCATTAGGAAAAATTAAATGATATTAATTTTTAAATAAGTCAATTTGGTAAGGCCGAAGAATGAGTTTACATAGAATATATTTAGTCCAAACAGATTCAATAATGGGAACTTGTGAGGAAATATTTTGGAAAAAAAATCAAGAGTTATTTGGCTTTAGGAGGGGAATAAAATACCTTATTTTTTAATAGTTCTGTTAATGAGAGGATCAGAAATAATGTTATTTCATTTATTATTTGTTATGAAGAAATCCATTTGTTATCATCCTATTGTAGTAACGGAGAAAGTATCCCTTTTCCTTACTTAACTTGGCAATAATTAATAATAAATGAATCTAATGTTGTCTTGATTTAGTGTTGTAATGTGTTGTACACATTCACAATAATTCTAGGACTCTTTTTAATAAAATGGACTTAATGATGCCTTATTTTGGGTGTTGTAAAGTGTTTCTTTACACTTTCACACTAATCTAGGGATTTATTAATTAATTGAGGCTAATTAGAGCTTAATTGGCCCCTTAAATTAAAATCCAAGCCTTATTTATTAGACTTTTATAAGGATAAATCTTGACACTCATTAATAATGTTGCATAACACTTAATTTGGTAAGGTTTGAGTTCTAGGATAGTGACTTGAGACCCATTCGCCATGTGGTGAGTGGGTCCTCCCTATGTCCCTAGATCCCCTTTTTGCATAATAGTTCATAATTCTTGAAATTGGTCCTGGTTAACTTAGGACACCACTTTTTGAACTTATTCTTGGTTGTATTTTAATGATTTTGAATCCTAGATCTGATGTCAGCTTGTGTAATTTGAATTTTATGACTAATTCTTAAGACAAGTATAAATATAAGGTTAATATGCATAGTTTTAGAACTAGATCTTAATAAGAAATCAAGAGCACTTTCACAAGAGCATTATAGAGCATTCAAGAGAAATTACAAGGCATTCAAGAGTAGATTATCAATGTTTTATTACAACAATCAAAGGTCATATCATCATAGTGCATCATGCATGTTATTGAGCTTCTGTGTTGATGTACAGTTGAAGATCCATTTACAAGCATCATTTCACATCCATAGTCAAGATCAAGATCTACATTCTCCATAGCCACTTCATGTTAGATTGTTGATTTGACATCCAAGACTTCATCCAAGGTATCATTGTTTCATGTTACATGTTCCTTTCTCATTGTTTCATCATAAGGTTTAATTACCTAAATAGGGTTTGACCAAAGCAAACCCATATTCCCTAACAATCAACACATTTTCTTTTTTTATTCAAGGGGTAAATGCTTTTGACCAGAGCTATGAACCGGAATACAACCATTCAACAATACCACCCCAACAGGGTTTGAACCTTGGTGGCAAGAACAACAATGCCACCTAAAAACCATCACACCATGCCAATATCAGCACAATCAACACTTTTTTCTTCTTCCTTGATGTGTGATTGCAATATTTTAGGTTGAAGATCAAATGGAGAACAAAAGTTACAAAGTTGTTGAGATTGAAAAGTTGCAAAAGTTTTCATCTTTGTCATGGAAAGTAATCTATAGACTTTATTTCTTACGTTTGGGAGCTGAACACCTGGGAGTTGGGAGTACAAACATTGAAGAAATGGTTCGTGATGACTAGCTAGTGGTCAAAGACTCGTAGGATGAGAAAGAAGTGTTCCAAAATATTGAACGTGATGTCGAGGAAGTGATAAGGGAAGTCATGAAGGGGATGGATGAACAACCTATGGAGCAAAAGGTTGAAGAGATGCAGGATAGTAATAGTTTCCTTGATTTCAATGTTACTCAATTATGTGAACTTTAGCACAAAGTGGATAATATGGACAAGGCCTTCAATAAATTAATGGTTATCACCTTGGGGATTATGTGAAAGCCTATCTTTGACATGGTGAGTTGGGTGACTAATGCTAGGAAAGTAAATTGAAAGATGAAAGCCTCTCAGGTTCTTGAGGAGAAATTGGATGAAGGAGCGACCAGATCTATGGAACAGTACAATGAGGCAATGGAACAACTAGAGCAACAATGGAACATTATCTACTATTTGAAAGAGTAATTGGGGTCTTTTGGGTATTGTTTTTTGGTTTTTTGATTTATGTTCTTACTAGGCCTATGTGCTCCTCAATCAATTATAATTGGTTATGTGTTTAGGTCTATTGTTTTTTGTTGGTTCTTAGATTTTCCTATTTTTGGTTTGTGGGTGTCGATCCTGTTGTAGGGTGCTAGTTGGTTTTACACCCCTATTGTTTTTGTTTTGTTGGTTTGCTAGCCTATCAGCCTTGTTCTATTTTCTGGTTGGGTTCAAGGGACCTTTTCCCTGCTTCTATTACCAAAAACATCATGGAAGATTATGTGGATGATCTCCTTGGTATACCCAAGATAAGAAATGGATACCCTCAAATCCTTAAGCCTATCTTTAATCACTTAGTCTAATATTAAGTAAATATTAATCAAAATAAATATCTTTTTGATGTTACCTTAGGAAATTTGTTGGGATTCATTGTGTCAAGGAATAGAGGTTGATCCAAATAAAGTTTGAATTATTCTTATTATAGTTACAATTACAACCTCTATCATCCTTCCCCTTGGTGACAACCTACTATCCTAAATCTCTTTTCTTTCTTATTTATCCTTACTATAGTGTTGCTAGTTACAATATTCCTTTCTATAGGGACTTACCCATGTAGCTAAGGGAAAAACCTAGGTTAGTAGATTAGAGCTTAAATAAGATAACCCAAAGAAAAACAATGAAGCACAAAGGAGTAGAAACATGAAAAAAAGGAAAGAGTTTACCAAATGTCTTCAACCTCCATGATTGACCTCCATTGCACCTTCTCTATTTGTTGCAATATTGTGTTTGCCCTCAAATTTGTGATGAGCAACCTATAATAATGTCAATGTCCTAAAAAAATGTTGAAGGATTCTACTCAAAAGACCTCACAATGCAACTAAAAAACTATGAAGCAAGCCTAAAGTATGCATAAAAGAGCCTTAAATGTCAAGATCACAATGCCAAGATGTCAAGATGCCAAGAGATGATGATATGAAGTTGTAGATTGTATAAGATGTCCAAATGAGACCAAAATTGCCATTTTATAGAAAAGTCAAGTTTGGGTGAATGGCCAAGATTGAAGATTGACAAATGCCCTAAGATCAATAGTTAAAATTGAATGTGAAAAACCACAATTAGGGTTAGGAAAATATTGGGGTGAAATTTGAATTGAATGGTTAAGATTTGATTTTAGAAAATCAAATCAAAGGACAAGATTGCATGTGAGAAGAAGATAAGAATGGCACGAAAAAAGAAAGAGTTGGAAAATCAAATAATCAAATAAATTATTTGATTTATGGAGGAAAGTTGGTATTTTGAATTAAAAATTAATTTAATTCAAAAGGTGGGGTCATGTGATAGTAAATAATTAATTTCAAATTATTTACTAAGAGAGAGATAATTAGAAAGTGGGATAATTTTAAATCGATAATTTTATTTAAAACTAGGAGAATGCCAAGGTGGACAATAATTAAATAAATTTAAGAACTCATTTAATCATAGAGAGACATTAAAGAATTAGCGACGTATTTAAATAGATAAATAAAATTTATTTATTTAAATAATCAAGAGAAATAAAAGACATGAATTAATTAAATAATTATGAACTATTTAATTAATAGTTGAAATTGGACCATAGGACATAATTAAATATTTTAATTATGTTAGGATGAAGTATGGAGAAAATAGAACTTGCGGGCCTATGTCATTTTTCATTTTTCTACAACTCATAGTCACTATCTTAAAGGCCTCTTTCAACCCTAATCCAATGTCATCATTTTCCTTCCCAAAGGTATAAATATGGTTCGATACCACACTGATAGCACACACCCATTGTAGGTGCCTACATACCTAACCAAATTAGAGCTAGAATGTGAATGAGGGAGGTTGCATCTTGTAAGGGATCCACACAACCTTTTCATAGGTTTGACTTGAACTTACTACAATTCAAATATTTAGTTGTATGGATAGATAAATAAGTTGAAGTAACCATACTATAGAAGAACATAATTAAGCTACATGTAAACAATATATTGCTATAAGAGAAAATAATATGCTATAGGTTTGGAGTTATATGTTATAAGAACAACATAAATCTATGTTGTAGGGGTTTTAAAAAATAGTAATAAAGCATAAAGTACTCAGACGTTCACATTGAAATTAACACTCTTTTAGAGTATAAAAGTTAAAAAAAATATCGCTCACCAGAACACATACAATGTATAAAAGAAATAGTTTTAAAAGATTAATGTTTTATTACATTTAACTCAAAGAAATAGTAATTTACAATCATTTATACAAATTTACATTCCTTCTAAGTATTAGGCCAAAATATGAGATTCTCCCTTTTTCCTTTTCCTTTTTATTTGTCAATCACATTCTCCTATGCTCCTCTCTAACTTTTTCTTCAAAATTTTTGTGTTTCTTCCTCTTGTTCTTAGCTATTTTCCTCTTCTTCTTCTCTTCTTTTCTTGATATATTTTTTCTTCTCTTCTTCATCAAAATCACTTCAAAATCTAGAAACTTCTTCCCAACTCTATGATGAATGTTTACCTACCTAATTTTGAAACCAAAAATGCTACTCAACCTTTTTTGCCCTTTTCTCTCTTTTTTTTTTTTTCCATAAATGAGGCTATGGCTAGGTATTTTCAACTCCAAATAAACGAAAAATGAAAAATTTAATCTACAAAACATATGTATGGTGGTGGGTGAAGAAAATGAAAAATAAAAGTACAGTTCCCTTACATCAAAACACTTAGATTCATTTTTGCATTCCAAATCTAATGCTTTACTAAAGACTATAGAGTTTATAAATTTGGTAGAAAATAAAATAAAATATAAAAGAAGTGTTGAGATTTAATTATGTTGGTGAATATTTTTGTAGGAATTTTGACAATTTCTATAGGTAAGTGGATATTGTTTATAAAAGGACTACACCATACACAAATCGATAAAACATAGTTGTAGAATGAACTAATATCTAATGTAAATATTTTGAATCATTTTTTTGTTATGTAGTTGGATAAATTCTTTTAAAGGTAGAGGCTCTATGAATTGTGGGTTAGTCAATTAATATAGTTCACTTTTTAAATCCTATTGGTAAATCACCTTATTAAGTGTGAATATTTAAGAATCCTTATATTTTAAATTTAATGATATTTTGAATGGTGAGAATGTAATTAGTTATAAGATTTGTAATATTGAAATCCTAATTGTGATTTACTATAGATATATATATTTATAGGAGTTTAGAAAAAAATGAAGGATTGAATAATAGAAGGAAGGTATAGGAATAAAATAACATATTGTGAGATTAAGTTCAAGAACTTGTAGGAATATATATACATATGGAAGATTAGATTGATAACCAGAGGATCATGATGAATGAAATAGTTTTAGATGAGAGTTAAAATGAGGATAAGTAGGATGAGATAATCAAATATACTCAATAGATATAGTTTACATTTTGAAATAATCATTTTAGGGTATGAAATAGTCACCAAAAATGTCATATGATAATTTTTACATGTCTTTGCATTGATTTGGTATTTTAATAAGAGTGAGATGATCATTGTGTTTATATTAATATTATTTATAATTATATTATAATCATCATCTTGTATGTGGATGAAATATTATTAATCGGTACAACAATAAGGTGATGATAAGGGAGTTAAAAATTCAAATTTCAAGTACGTTTGATATCAAGGATTTAGGTGTTACAATATACATTCTTGGTATGAAGATCAATGACGATTTGGTACAGACAAAAATATAATTAATTCAAACTAACTATATTTCTATTATTTTTTACTAGTCTAGAATGCATAATTGCAAACATGTGAGTACTATATTTTCTATTGTAAATAATATTTCTTTGGAAATGTGTCCCAAACTAGATGATCATTTTGAGGATATTTCTACTATTCTTTATGGTAGTTCCATTGGTAGCTTAATGTATGCAATGATTTTCACTAGGACTAATAGTCTCCAAGAAATGAAATATTTTATTAGGCTTATGTATAAGCTTTATAAGGAAAATTGGACTTATTGTAATATGGTTTTTATATATTTTAGAGGGAACTCTTAATACTATTAATAATATCATTGTAGTGAATGTTCGCCCCCACAAAAGGATATGAAAATCACGGCAAAACCTATCATGGGAATTAGACATTCCAGCAGGCAACTAATATCTTTTCGTGGTCATTCATTTACTTGTCAAACTAGGGAATGTATACTTGAAATGGAGCAGCACTAAGAACCAGTTTTAGTCACAACCTATTGAAAATAAATACTTGAAAATAATTCTACCTACGTTACAGGAAGGTAATGCAAAGTTATCTAAATGTAATCAAAGCAGAAACCATAACAACTACCAACTGAGAAACAAACTATGAATTGGCCTTATGTTGTAGGAATAGACATAGGGATGGATTCCTTGTGCTGCAGGAACATTATAAGAATGATTTTTCACAAAAACTTCAGAATCAATTCTAACTTATGATCAACAGAAAATGAATGACTAACTAACTAACTACAGATACTTACTAAGTGGGCCCCCTTAGCAAGCATGAACTAACTATGCAAGAGTTGAACTCAGAACTTCATCAAATTTTATTCATAAACTCAGAATGGTGTACATTGTTCTGTTCATATGAAAAATAACACAAAACTCTATTTCTTATCATACATACTCTGCTTTTTATTATCATACTAAGTTTTACATGATATCCTTTCTATCTCGTTATGCTTGCTCACTCGCACAGGAGGAACATTTATTTAAATTAGGAAAACAACTAACTAACTAACCCTAACAGAGAAAGACGCGGATGTAAATGTATCCTGGAATCGAGGAACAAACTAAATAAATGAACTTCTCCACTCAACACGGTTCAAAGAGAATTCAGCATTCCACTCTTTCCTAATTAATTGACATTTAAATTCCTTCCCAACAATTTCGGTCAAAGAGTCTTCGCCAGAATAACTTCCTCGAAGTCATGCAGGAAATGGACTTTATTGCAAGGCCAAGATCAGCTACGTTTGAATCGTTCATACTTTCTTCAACAACCTACGAAACACAAGGCAACAGAAGCGAACAAAAACATGCATGGCAACTTACACGATATTCATTTATTAATCACATATCAAATTTACTTCATTATTCAAAAATTACATGTGTTATACCAATCATTTGGGAAGTCAAACAGGGTAATAAATATACACATATCAACATGATAGGCTGCAGGAATATAAAAATGTATTGCTATAGGATATCCCCCAATAAAAGGTTTCTAAAGAGTTTAAACAACCATGAACAACAAAAGTAAGGGTATTAAAAGTACACCATGATACCCAAATTATGAGCATATTTTGGGCTCATTATTTGCCCCTACTTAACCTAATCCTAGTCCTCCAGCATTAAACTTTCTTGTGGTCTCTCTAAAATCAGTGGTTGAGGCATGACCTTGAAATGAAGTTCTGAATTTGTAATAAAAACCTTTGAAACTCTGCCACCTTTCATACCTACAAGCTTCTATATCTTCATTAATATTTGTAGCTCGGTAGGGATAAAGAGGCCACATCAGCACAGGAGGTCTAAATGTCAAGGGCAACCACAATTCAAATCTCTCTTGAAGGCCCAACTGTATGTATCTATTTGATCTTTTGAGAGCTGCCGTAAAATTCAAGGGACTGTGAGGCTCAGACCTTCTTAACCCAACAGTCAATCTCTCCCATCTCCTCTCAATTCTAGAGTATGATAGCTTCCAAAATGAGTATGTCTGTTCTTGAAACTCATCATACATCTATTTTCTGAGATCAGATATTTTCATCCTGACTATATTATTATTATGGCCATATGCCACAGTAAGCTAGGTTTTCAACATTGTATAGGGGTCTAAACTCTTAGGGCACAATGGAATAGGTTCATCCCTTTTAGCTTCTTCATATGCTTCCAATTGCCTGCCATAATTAGCTTCGTTTGCCACCCAAGACATGAGTGATCTTAAATGAATGTCACTAATGTACAAAAGTGGATTCCACTCTGTTTTAGAGGGAATTATAAAGCCTTGTAAATAAAATTCACATAAAGAATTCCTTACCCAATGAGGAGCTGCCTGGTATGCATCATAAAATTCTTTAGCAGTGTGAATAATAGGATCTAGATTCCTGGAAATTCTTATTAACTGGAACCACAAAAATTGTTCCTTGATACATAGAGCATAAATTCTAGGTGGTGGTCTACACTCCATAATCTTACCAGTTATTGTCATCATTTCATCCATTTTCTTTTTCATTTCTTGAATTTCGTGTTTCTACCTTTCAATGTCTCTTTTCAGTTTCTTCTTTTCTTCCTCCCAAGACTTTGTTGCATTTCAGTCTTGGCTAGGTTGCAGAAACTCAAGGTCTGCAATGTGACCGGTCTCCATGTGTTTCTAAGATATTCCAAGAATTCAATCAAAATTGTGTTTTTGTACACAACCATGGCTTGACAAATTTTAGAGGGTAATGAAGCTTCATTGGCCACTTCCAATTGTTTAGGTTGTTCTTCCCCTTGCTACGGGATGAATTCTTGTTGTTGTAGTGGAGAAGACTGTGCTTCCTCCAAAATTTGCATAGCCGCAACAGCCAAGTCATCGAGACTTGGTACCCCCTTTCATTATGCTCAACTTCCTTTGTCTCAATTTTTTCTTCTTTAGGAATAAAAAATGGACTCTATGCAGCATTATCAGATACATCCTAAGAGACATTATGTTCAAAACCTACAGATTCCTCTGAAATTATGATAACTTTAGGTTGAGGTGAAGCAGGGGAGACTTTACATTGTTTTCTTGTTGAAACTCTTCTTGGCAATGTTGCAGCTGTCGGAGGTGCTCTCATAGCTTTCCTCTTTCTGAATTTCCTAGAGGGCTTTGCCTTATCGGAAGATGATGGTGAAATTGTGGTGGCAATAGGCGTTGTTGTAGGAGAAATTAGTGCAAGAGAAGATGTTGCAGGAGTAGAACATTTCCTTTTCTGAGGATGAGGGTCAGATTCTGGGGTTTGTTCCTCCCCATATGACTCTCCTACCTTTGTTTTTCCTTTTTCTCTCCTATTGGAAGACCTAGTTTGTACGCGGGCAGAGGACTCTGGTGTGAAGGTTGCAGGACTAGGAGTTGCAGGAGCAAATGACCCTTGCCCTGCTTTCCTATTGGTAGATGCTATTTTATCTTTCTTTTTCTTAGGCCATGGAGCAAGTTCCCTATGGGGTTTTGGAAGTTGCAGGATCTTTTGGGCAACAAATTCTTGCCAGGAAAGAGGTGACACATCCCTCAAAGAGCATTTAATCAATAGTTTTATAAGGACATGGTGGGCAATAGAGTTATCCTTCCCCTTCTGGGTTTCATGGGCACATTGTTCCAAAAATTTTAACAAAAAGTTTGGGACATTAATAGCTAACCCGTGCCTCATATGACTCAGCAATTTAAAATGGTAAGAATGTAGGTAAGAAAAATGACCTTCACATGTTAAGTACATGATTATAAAAGTAGCATATTCTAGATACAAGGGAAGCAATGACACTTGCTTGCATCCTTGCTTAGAGACCTCCAAGGGTCCATTAGTTGGTACTATAAATTATGCCCTAGCAGAAACAACATGTAAAGAAAAATTCTCTCCTACAGCTAGAAGCCCGGTTACCTCTACAATTCGTTCCTCAATTATAGTTACTATTAAACCCCATACTATAGCCTCTCCTTCAGAAAGGGTTCTTAAAAGTTCACTTGTGGCTTCCTCATTGAAATTATCTAACCTCAAAAAGTAGTTCAACCAACCACAAAGGCTGAATGCTTGAATTGTTTGAGGATTCTGTGTCAATATCTCAGGAGCTACAGGCTCATGTCTTACCAGTTGACCACCCATATTCACAATTGTCTCAACTGAAACTTAAACTCTTTTCTAAAAATCCAAAGAAAACTTTTTACTTTTCTGCTCTACTTTTTTTGTCCTGCCGTCACTTTCTCTTCTTTTCCAAAAATGAACTCAAAAGATATTTGCATGTAATGATTGTTACAGCTAATTTAACAAGCAGCTTTAATTGTGATTTAGGATGAAACATGCAGTCATATTTGGAAAGTACAAGAAAATAATAAAGAAAAATATCTAAATAGTTGTGACAGCAGCGTAAGTGAAATGGATTATCCCTCCCCCTACTTAAAATATGACATGTGTCCACACATGTACTAAAGAATAGGTGGAGATCGGGTAGTAATGACTGATATAGACATAGTAGTAAATGAATAAAATGAAATAAATCAATAATGCGACAACAAAATATATCACGTACCTTTCAATAAATGTGTGTACGTGCTGAGAAAGATGACGGTTTCAACATGAGATGATAGTTGGGAATGAAATCATAATTAAGGGTGTTGTGGATGAATGAGGTGGATGGGTAACATGGATGGATGAGATGTATCGATGGAATGGATGGATGGGATGGAAGATAAGGAAGTGAAATGTGGCGATGAGTGGGAACGAAGAAAAAGGGGTTTCCTTAAAAAGGAAACCTTTATTATGAGCATGCATTGCAAAATTATGGTGAAGCTATAGGAGAAAGGCTAAAGCCTTTTGCTGTAAGAAGATTAGTGGCAGGATCCTAAACAAATTGTTGCATAAATTCTTCTTTTGAGACTAGCTTACGATACAACCGAAGACGGTGTCTATTAACCAATAGCTTAAATCGAATAGGATCAATTGTGACTAATTGAACTGAACCATTATCAAATACATTCTCAATTTCATATGGGCCAAGCCATCAGGTGGTGAGTTTACCTTGATTTTCTTTATACCTCAAGTCATAGAGCAGCGTCCAATCAACAACAGAGAATTGCTTAGTTCTGATATGTCGGTCATTCCACTTTTTCCTTTGCTGTTGTATGATATCAGTATGATTCAAGGCTACTTTTCTGATTTCGTCTAATGCATTCAACTGCAGGAGTCATTCCTGTTGGGCTTCAGAAATGTCACTATTAAGCTCTAAAGCAGTCCTCAAGGTCTTGTGCTCAAATTATATTGGCGACATGGCAGTCTTTCTGTAGAGTAATTCAAAAAGAGTAAACCCTATAGTTGTCTTCCACATTGTCCTATAGGCCCAAACAGCTTTAGGAAGTCGATTGCTCCAATCTTTCTTGTGTAGCTGAACTATCTTTGTAAGTATCACCTCAATTTCTCTATTGGTAACTTCTGCCTGACCATTGGCTTAAGGGTGATAGGGGCTAGACTTCTTGTGTTGGATCGTGTAATCATTAATTAGTGCATTGATTAAATTGGATGTAAATTGAGCTCCTTGATCTGTGACAAGTTCCCTTGGGATTCCAAACCAAGTAAAGATCTGCTCATACAAGAATTCAGCAACCTTGTTGTCACAGCCATGAGTCATTGCTTTCACTTCCACCCATTTGGTTACATAATCAGTACAAACTAAAATATATGATTTCCCATTGGATGGAGGATCAATAGGTCCAACAAAATCCATGCCCAACCTATCAAATGGACTGACTACCACTTGAGGATATAGGGGCATTTCATCAAACCTTGTTGGTCTTCCCATGCATTGACATCTATCACATTTCCTGGTATAGGCTGCAACATCTTTGTGTAGTGCAGGCCAATAGTATCTAGTAGCAAGCACCTTCATAGATGTTCTTTTGGCTACAAAATTCCCACCGCATGGCTCATCATGACAAGCATGCAAGATGTCATAGGTTTCATGTTCCCTTACACATCTTCGCATGATTTGGTCAGGTCTTGTATAGAATAAACAATCTGCAATCCATTAAAAGTTAAAACTTTTCTCCACAAACAATTATTTTTCCTTTAGGGAAAAATGGGTTGGAATCTGGTGGACTGCCAAGTAATTTGCAATATCTGCATACCATGGGGTGCAAGCAACAATGAAAAATAGATGTTCATCAAGAAATTTATCATCAATTACCTCTGGTGTGCCAGGTGTAGTTGTTTGAAGCCTTGATAAGAACTCAGCCACTACATTAACTCATCCTGGTTTATCAATTATTGTGATATCAAATTCCTACAACAATAGGAGCCATCTTGCTAATCTGCCAGACATGGCAGGTTTATTCATGAGGTACCTTATTGCTGCATGGTCTGTA
Organism: Sequoia sempervirens; assembly: GCA_007258455.2. Lineage (NCBI taxonomy): Eukaryota > Viridiplantae > Streptophyta > Pinopsida > Cupressales > Cupressaceae > Sequoia > Sequoia sempervirens. The sequence goes on from VDFB02075321.1 coordinate 344,533,840, forward strand.
TGAACAAATACTTGGTAACTAGTGACATAGTGTTGAAACTTGTCTAAAGCATACACAATTGCTAACAATTCTTTTTCTATGACAATATAATTTAATTCAGGACCTTGCAAGTTTTTGCTAATGAAATATATGGCATGTTCAATTGAATTCTCTTTTTGTCCTAAACTTGCCCCAATGGCATAATCAGAAGCATTTGTGTGTATATGAAAAGGAAAAATCCACTTCGGTCCTTGAAGAATAGGTGCCTGAGTAAGCAAGTTCTTAAGCTGCATGAAAGATTTGTCACAGGCTTCAGTCCAACTAAATTCAGAATCCTTAGTCAACAAAGCATATAATGGGCTAGCTATCTTGCTGAAATCTTTAATAAATCTTTTGTAATATCTAGCATGGCCTAGGAAGCTTCTAACATCCTTTTGTTTTGTAGGTGTTGGCAAAGTTAGAATAACTTCTATTTTTGCAGGATCAACTTGAATTCCTACTTGAGAGATATGATGACCTAAAATAATTCCTTCTTGCATCATCATGAAATATTTCTCACTATTCAAAGACAAATTTTATTTCTGACATCTTTTCAACACTTTTTCCAAATTGGCTAATGCTTCTTCATAAGTAACTCCATAGGTAGTGAAGTCATCTATGTAGATTTCCATAGAATCATGAGAAATATCAGTAAAAATACTTATCACTGCCCTTTGAAATGTTGCAGGTGCATTACATAGTCCAAAAGGTAAAACAGAGTAGGAAAAAGTTTCCCATGGACTGCTAAAAGTTGTTTTGTCTTGATCTTCAGGGGTGATTCTTATTTAATTATAGCCACTATATCCATCTAAAAAGGATAAATAGTTTTTCCCAGATAATGAGTCTAATACTTGGTCAACAAATGGCAATGGAAAATGATCATTTTTAGTTGTTGTGTTCAGCTCCCTGTAGTCCACACAAACTCTCCATTTCCCATCTTTTTTAGGGACAATCACCAATGGAGATACCCATTGACTATCTGAAATGGGGTAGATAAAACCAGCATCAAGCAATTTTTGAAGCTCTGTTTTAACCATTTCCCTAAGTGTTGTATTTATCCTTCTTTGAGGCTTCCTGACAGGTAAACAATCTTCCTTAATATAGATCCTATGAGTACAAAGTTGAGGGTCTATTCCCTTCATATCCTCATAGTCCCATGCAAAAGCTTTGTATTGTTCTTGCAACATTGTGACTAGGGTAGCTTGTTGAGATTGAGGCAGCTTATTATTGATATTTAGACAATGACCTGGAGACACTTCTACTAGCTTTATAAGATCATTCATGGAGGCTACTGATAATGGTGGTGTTTGTATTTCAGATGGAAGCAAATTTTGATAAACAATAGGAGATTCAGGCGATAGGTTCTCAAAATTCAATTGCTGCAGGAAACACTGCTGAAGACAGCTATCTGTAGTAGATGGGCTACTCGGACCAGGATTTGACTGCAAAATATTGAAAAGTAGGTCATCCTCACTCTGAAGCTGAGAAAATGGATTAGTTTGCACCATCATTATCTGAGCCAATGAATTGACTTCTTCAGTTTCTTCTCCTAAATTTGGCCAAATTGGTTGAGACAAATCTAGTTGAGGCTGAGCAGGTGGGTATAAAACTAATTTCTTTCTTGACTGACCATTAGAAATTGTCATGTCTCCAAAACAACATCCTATAAAAGCATCAGCTGTGGATAACCATGGTCTTCCTAGGATGATAGGATATCCTCCCAAAGTGGCCTTAGTGGACAATATGGTAAAATCTGTTGGGTATTCCCAAGACTCAAGGATGAAAATAACATCTTCTACCATTCCATCAGGTTTTATTGTGGAACTATCAACAAGCTGCAGGACTGTAGGTGTAGAGCGAATGTTTAAGATATTCAAATACTCTATTATATTCTTGGTCATTACAATGATGGCTGCACCAAGGTCAATCAAAACATTCTTTACTATCTGGCCATTAATATTTATTTGTACCACATGACTCCTATGGTCGGTATATTTTGGAATGACTACCTTCCCTAACATAATGTCTGCCAATTGTCCTAGAATATGGATAGTTTGGGGATCTTTTTCCTTTCTTCTTGGTTTCTTTAAATAGGCCTCCTTAATGGCTTTCCATAAATTGGGACATCTTTAATGGCTTGAAAAAAGGGAAATTGAATGTGTACATTCTTCAACTGATCCAAAATATCAAAGGTAGGCTCTTCCATAGACTTTGATGTAGTAATTTGTAATCTTTGAGGAAAAGGCAGTTTGGCCTGATGTTGTAGGACATGATCCTTAGAGATAGTATTTGATATAGGTATATGTTCTGCAGGTTCGGTAGATTGCTCAGAGGCAGAATCTAATTTTTTTGTAATTACAGGTGGCTGTGGAGCAGGAAGTGTGGTTCTAGATCTAAGATGGATATCATGAATATTCAAGGCATAAGCTGGATACTGATTGGCTTCTACAAAATACATAAGCTGTTGTTGTTGCTGCTACTTATTATTAGGATTTGGCAATGGTTGAGCAGGCATAGGCGTTTGTTTCAGAGGGCCAGTATTTGCTATAGGTGTTGTAGGAGGTGGCATGAGGGCCTGAGGCTGTGGCTGTTGAAATTGTAGAGAGGCAGGGGATTGGTTCTGCAATTGTTGTGGACTTCTCCATTAAGAGTTTTGCTGCCAAATACTTGGGGGTGGAGTCCATTGTCCTTGTGGCTGCTGCCAACCTCTTTGAGGAGATTGCCATTAAGGACTCTGATAGTTAGGCCAATATGATTGAGGGGTATTCCAAGGGGGTGATGGGCCATATGTAGGTTGCCACTGGTTTTTATAATTAGAATAAGGATTACCAAAAGTCAAAGGATCTTGAGGCATACCTTGTCTTTGAGCTCATGGTTGCCTTTGTGCGATGAAGAATACTTGATCATCATCACTTTCTACCACCTTAAAGTCAGTAGGTAGCGACTTAGCCTCCATGTTAGCCACCATCTTACATTTGTAGTCCATTTTCTTCTATCTACAATGTGGACAGAACTCAGCCAAGATTGCTTCAGGTTCCTCATGTTTCTTCTGAGCTTGCATAGTATCCAACTGTGTAGCCATGTTTTTTATGATATCCTGCTTGAAATCAGACAACAAATTTGTGATCTCCATCCATGAAACTCCATTAATAGAAGACTTTCCCACTATGGCTTGATGACCTCTACCCTTCTTAACAATTGCTCAAGAGTAGTTAAGACATATTTTTTTGATATAATCCCAAGGTAGTTGGGTTATATCACCTCCTCCCATCAGGTCAAGGGCATCTATACATGTATCACTGATTCCCCTAAGAAAAAGTAGTTTCTGAGATTCTTCATTGAGAGTATGGTCTGAGTTCTATTTCAAGGAAAGCAAGAATCTTGAGATATAGTCTTCCAAGCTTTCATTCTCCTTTTGTTGAATTCTAAATATATCATCTCCCTTACTACCACTTTTACAATATTCCTTCTATTTCTCAGGAAATTTTGTTTGCATGACTGTCCAACTATCGACAACATCCCTTCCCAGACTCATGAAGCATCTAAGAGATCCTTCCTTCAAAGTAGAAGGAAACAACTTCAGCTTGAGAGCATCTGAAGTATAATCATAGCTACGACAGAGGATGTCAAACTCGAACAAGAAAGTGTCTGGGTCCTCTGTAACTAATCCATAGAACTTGGGGAGTAATGAAGAAGAAATATTTTTAAGGTTATCATTGTCTTGCTGAACAATGATGGGAAACTCAAAAGCAGGAGGTTGATTAGGTGGATTTCGTGCCATATTTAATTGATGGAGTATTAGAGCAAATGGATTTTTCTCAGGTTATTCGTCAGCTAGGTCAAATGGCAATTCAACAAATAGGTTTTCAGCAAATGGAGTGATATCTTGGTCTCCTTCTTCCTCAAATAGATTATAAGTTGGTTCAAGAAGGAATCTTCCCATAGCGTCTCTTCTTCTACGCATCCAATAGAATGAATGGCGAATTGAAGGATTTTGAAAATGTTTGAATAATAGACTAAACTACTGCTAAAAATGACTTTTGACAGGTTCTTAGCTTGACACCATCCCCAGAAACGGTGCCAAAAATGGTCACGCCCACAAAAGGATATGAAAATCATGAAAAAACCTATCCTAGAAATTGGACATTCCAATAGGTGACTAATATCTTTTCATGGTCATTCATTTACTTGTCAAACCAGGGAATGTATACTTGAAATGGAGCGGCACTGTATGTGCACTAAGAACCAATTTTAGTCACAACCTATCAGAAATAAATACTTGAAAAGAATTCTACCTACGTTACAAGAAGGTAATGCAAAGTTCTCTAAATGTAATCAAAGCAGAAACCATAACAACTACCAACTGAGAAACAAACTATGAACTGACCTTATGCTGCAGGAACAAACACAGGGATGGATTCCCGATGATACAGGAATAATATAAGACTGAGTTTCCACAAAAACTTCAAGAATGAATTCTAACTTATGATCAACAGAAAATGAACGACTAACTAACTAACCACAAATACTTACTACGTGGGGCCCCTTAGCAAGCATCAACTAACTATGCAAGAGTTGAACTCAGAACTTCATCAAATTTTATTCATAAACTCAGAATGGTGTACATTGTTCTGTTCATATGAAAACTAACACAAAACTCTATTTCTTATCATACATACTCTACTTTTTATTACCATACTAACTTTTACATGATATCCTTTCTATCTTGTTATGCTTGCTCACTCACGCAGGAGGAACACTTATTTAAATCAGGGAAAAAACTAACTAACTAACCCTAACAGAGAAAGACGTGGATGTAAATGTATCTTGGAATCGAGGAATAGACTAAATAAATGAACTTATCCGCTCAACACGGTTAAGAGAGAATTCAGCATTCCACTCTTTCCTAATTAATTGACATTTAAATTCCTTCCCAACAATTTTAGTCAAAGAGTCTTTGCCAGAATAACTTCCTCGAAGTCGTGTAGGAAATGGACTTTACTACAAGGCCAAGATCAGCTATGCTTGACTCGTTCATACTTTCTTCAACAACCTGCGAAACACAAGGCAACACAAGCAAACAGAAACATGCATGGCAACTTACATGATATTCATTTATTAATCACATATCAAATTTACTTCATTATTCAAAAACTATATGAGTTATACCAGTCATTTGGGAAGTCAAATAGGGTACTAAATATAAACATATCAACATGATACGTTGCAGGAATAGAAAAATGTATTGCTATAGGATATCCCCCAGTAAAAGGTTTCTAAAGAGTTTAAACAACCATGAACAACAAAAGTAAGGGTATTAAAAGTACACCATGATACCCAAATTATGAGCATATTTTGGGCTCATCAGTGATTATGTAGATAAGTCATTAAAGATATAGGGATTTTTTGATTTAGATTTAGCAAGTGATTAGAAAAGCTCAAGGTCAAAAAATGACTATGTTCTCTCTCTATTTGTTAGTGTAGTGAATTGGATGAGTAAGAGGTAGTTGATAGTTACTTTTCCCACCAGCAAAGTAGATGAAATGGGTTCTACTTATGCTTTCAAGGAGGGATTATTCTTAAGAACTTTATTAAGTCATTAGTTTTGATTGGAGGATTTATAGAATTAGTTTTAGAGGCTAAATTGTTATCTATTTGGATAGAAATTCTATGTACAATGCTCATACTAATAATTTTAATGTTGAGTATCACATTATGAAAAATATGATAAAATATGGTGAGGTTGTATTGTCAAAGTTTGACACCAAGAAAATATTCTAAATTCCCTCATAAAGATAGTAAGCATGGAGAGATTACCTTGGTGTAGGAAGAACATAGGCCATCATTTATGTATTTAATTAACTTATGTTTCCTATGAATTTCTAAACAATTTATAATTATAAGTTGGAGTTATGATTATGGGTGTTAGTTACTATATTTTAGCCTCTCATATGCCTCCACATTTTTTATTCATGTCTAGTAGGCTAGTGTGAAGTACATAATACATGATATGAAGGTGTGATTAAAAAATCATTGATTGGATGAGTTGGCCCTTAGCCAAGTTTCTATCATTATTGGTGTACATAAAAATTAAAAGTGCTTTAATTTTTTTCTCACAAGATATTTTATTTTTTATAAAGTTAGAATATTTACTTTTAATGCATCCACTATGCATAGCTCCATAAACATTAGACAATAATTTAACTTTTTTCTTCATGTTAGTTGATTCTTATACCTTTTTTCTGTTATATTTTTTAAAAGGGTTAAGAGATTAATAACAAAATCAATACCAACCAATCAAAATATCACAAAACCAACTAATTTTCTAAAGAAATATTAAAAAACCACTTACTATTAACTTTGTAAAATTTAATTAATATTTTCTTTTACATAAATTTCTTGGAAATTTAATGTTTTACCACATCACCACCAACCATGTTGCACCTTGTTTGTATACTCATAAATATTCAAAAAAATTACTACTTTAATTTGATTGGCTTTGTATTTTCCCCTTATTTTTTCTACCATTTTTTAAAAAATAACTATCAAGAAAATTAGCACAAACCAATCCACATTCCCCAAAAATCTATTTATTTGAATATGATGTTTTATTCTGGTGACTACTATTCTTTATGTAATTTTACCTTCTTAATATTATCATTGAATGTTATCATAGTACATAGTGACATAATGATCTTGAGAGAACAACAATCATGCATATAAATGGAAAATCCAATTGGTTTATTGTGGAGCAACAAGATGGTTTGGCCCATAAAACTTCTTGATTTGTGTGATGAGCCTTTGGATGAAGAATGTGATCTACAGTCTATGATGGAATATGCCAATCTAAGGGTTTTATGATTGGTTGATTATTGTCTTATCAACATTATGGTAGGTCCTAATTCATTTACTTTTATGTGTTATATGTTAGATATGTTCTTATTGGTTATTATCATTAAATAAGAAAACAAATGAGCTTAGTGTATACATCTAAGGGTGTTCCAATCAAATTTATAGGTTCTAAGATCTTGTGGTTTACTAAATGATTAAAGGGCCATCACACTTTTAAGAGGTAAGTTCTTATCATATGAGATTGGGGTCATCTAAATTATTTATCTTTTTCAAATGAGTGACCTTTTAACCTTTAGTGATTCCTTATGTTTTGTAGTAGGTAGAGGGTTGTTTGCTCAATGCTCTTATCATGTAAGTCAATCCGGATGTATGGTTGAGTGAATAAGAGAATACCAATTCTCAACCCTCAATAATTCTAATAACCAAGATCCTAAACAATGGTCTAGTAAATAAAATATTGAATGATTTAACATCAAGACTATTATGATCCAAAATGTTTTCATATGGTTGTCTTGGACTTCTATCAAATTGTCCTTGTGATTTAGTCAATTCTTAATCTTATTAAGATTTAGTGTAATAAATTAACTTTACTAAGTAGATTATTCAAGGTTTTTGAGAAGGATGAAGTTCAAAATGTCATGCTTCACCATCATATTTTTCCTATTTTTCCTTACTTTCTGATTTAAGATTATACATTTTATGTAAAAATAAAATTTAAGTCTTAATATACTATTTTATGTAAGAAATATGCATTCTAACACGTGTAGAGTCTATAATGATTGGATCAGATCCCATGCATAAAAACTCATTAACTTATAACCCATCACGTATTATATGTCGAAAATTTGTTAACTTTTTAGACATGTAGCTTTTGCTACCCCATAGCAAAAATAAGTTGAAACGTTTAACGTATCATTTATGAATCAAACTCAGGATTTGATTAAACTGAACATGCATATTCTTGATTGCTGAGAAAACACATTAAATATTACGGAATCCAAATAAATGAAAGCACTCTGGCTTATGAAATGATTCATTTATTAATGGAAGGGAATTAATTATATTTCTTTGTCACCACTAATCACAAAATATCAAAACAATGTACAAGTGTCGTGAGTTTCCATAGCGGAAAATCTTAATTAGGAAGTCGAATTCAGAATAACTCCATTCAACCCTGTTTTATCTATTGCAACAACTGGGATCTGGAATGTGACCTGCATAGTTAGGACACGACGCTAACATCTCTACAATTTCAAGCAGATCATCAATCGATTTATTGTTGTTCATGCTTGCCTTCGTATTCACTTTTTCCTTGAGGATTGATGGCACAGACAAAGCGAGGGAAAACATAACGTTGAGCAAAAGCAACACTACCATAATTTTCAGAAGCATTGATCGAGTCATAGTAACTGCTAGGATGAATTAGAAGTAATGAAACATGTTCGGTTTACAAATAAAGAAAGAAAAGGTGGGTGAATGTCTTGGGAGATACTGAACGAAGATCGAGAATGGTGAATAAATAGAGAGAGTAAACCGTATTTATAGAGATAGACAACGGAGAGCAAGCATATGAATAGGTCAACATTGAAATGCGCTCAACAAGGGAGATATTCAAAGTAAAACAATGGCGCGTTGAAGAGGCAGCAAATGACTTTTGCGGTGTTCAATGGTACTTTTTTTTTAACGAGTGTAGCAAAGTAGAACAATGGCGCCTCAAAGAGGGATGTATTTTTAGGACCAAACATTAAAATTAGAATTTCTTGTTGATTGTATTTTAGTTTTGACATTTTCTACTTTAGAAATGATGTTATTCAACAATTAAAGTAAACTTCTTTTTTTTGAAAGATTAAAAAACTATTTAAAAGGGTATAGACTTGATATTTTAGATAATCTTTGAGGATATTAAATTAATTTTGATGGAGAAAATTATAGGTAATAAAAATTTAGTCTATTTTGATTTTGTCATGTTTCTTCAACATGCTGATCTAATTTTTTCTAAAGTGCAAATATTATCAGGAGTAGATACCTCTCTTTCTCAATTTGTATGTCATGTGGATGATTCAAGGGAGAATCTTTGAGTTGGATTAAATACCAAAATTTTATGTTTGACAGTTAAATTTTGAAATTCTATAGATTGTGTAATGTCACATGCTCTTCATATAGGTGATAGGAAGTATAATTATAAAAATAAAATTCTTGCTCCATGAGATCCCCAACAAACAATATTAAAAATAATGGTGCAAATAAATTCCTAAAAGTGGGTAGGAAAAGTGATCAAGAGAGAGTAAAGATTATTAGAGAAACATTAGTTGAATTTAAGCTCATACACACTTTAGATTCTCACATCTCTATTTCCAAAAAAATATAGTTCTCTGATGGAATGCTAAGGGATTAGGTAGCACCCCTCATCAAAAAATTATTTGAGAACTTATTTAGATTTATAAGCTTGATATTGCCTTCTTTGTGCAAATGAATTTTTTTGTGGAGGAATGTTAGTGTAATGAGGAAAATTGTATGCTCTTGGAAATGGTACAATTCCTCACCTAATTAGGGAATACTTAATTTTAAATGAGCCTAGCGTCCCCTTGATCTAGTGTTGCAATGTGGTTTGCACATTCACATTAGGTCTTGGGATATATTTAAGCTAAATAAACCTAACTTTTCCTTGATTTAATGTTGTAAGTGTATTCATTTACACCTTCACATTAAATTTAGGGCCTTTGGACCTAATGTTGCATTAATCTAGTGTTGTAATTTCTGTTGTACACTTTATGTTCTTTACCAGAAAGCTAGAATAACTTGGTAATAGTTGTAAGTAGCTTTGTCTTTGGTTCAAATACATTGAAAGTTGATGATGTTGTTGGTGTTATCCTTAGCCAGGAAATATGATGGAAAAGCATAGGTGAGACTTCAACATCGGGTAATGCTTTGACTGTAGAGAATAGGGGAAGAACAAAGGAGAGAGGAAAAAACCCAAAAAATCTTCAGAAGTCACAAGGGAAGTCAAACAAAGGAAAATCAAAATTTAGAGGAAAAATGGATTGCTAGCACTATGAAAAGCTAGGAAACTTGAAGAAGGATTGTTGGTCTCAAAAAGGGAAACAAGGGGACAGAAAAGATGATGATAGTAAGGAAGCTAATGTTGCAAGTAATAAGTTATAGAATGCTTTAATTATATGTTTAGATAATGTCAATGATTCCTAGGTAATAGATTCAGGGGCTTCATTTCATGCCATGCCCCATAGGAAATATTTTGTAGATTATGTCCAAGGTGGTTTTGGACAGGTGTATTTGGGTGATGATTAACCCTGCCAGATTGTTGGAAAAGGAAAAATAAAAAATCAAGTTGCAAAATGGAAATGAATGCTTGCTACAGTAGGTAAGGCATCTTCCAAATTTGAGGAGAAATTTAATCTCAGTAGGACAACTGGGTAGTGAAGGATGCATAGTTACCTTTATAGACAAAGTCTCGAAGGTCACTAAAGGTGAAAAGGTAGGCACATTATATTTTTGTACTGGTAATACTTATTATACCTTAACTGCTATAGAAACAATTGCTACTGAGATAGTTAGAGCACTTGCTATAGAGCAAAAAATAGAATTATGGCACCATAGATTTGGGTAGATGAGTGAGAAAGGGATGAAGATCCTTCACTCTAGAAAGTTTCTACCAAGTCTAAAGTAGATTGACTTGGAGTTCTACGAAAATTGTGATTATGGAAAACAAAAAAGAGTCTGATTTCTCAAAGTTGGCAAAAAGAAAAAGTGTGAGAAATTAGAGCTTGTGCATTCAGATGTATGGGGACAAGCTCATGTATCTTCTCTTGGTGGCTCTTTCTATTATGTTAATTTTATTGATGATGCAACTAGGAAAATATGGGTGTATTTCCTAAAACAAAAATTAGAAGTATTTGAAATTTTTTAAAAGTCGAAAGCTTTGGTAGAGAATGAGATAGGAAAAAGGTTGGAGTGTCTCAAATCTAATAATGGAGGTGAGTATTGTAGGAGATAATTTGAAAACTATTGTTTATACAATGGAATCCATAGGCAGAAAAGGGTTCCTAGAACACCACAAGAAAATGTTGTGTTTGAGAGGATGAATAAGACCATTATGGAGCATGCAAGGAGCATGACATTGCATGGTACACTACCCTTACAGTTTTGGGAAGATGTTGTACATACCATTGCTTATTTAATAAACAGAGGACCTTCAAATCCTTTGGATGGTGGCATTCTAGAGGAAGCATGGATGGGTAAAAAGGTAAACTATTCATTTCAGAAAACCTTTGGTTGTGAAGATTTTTTCCATGTTGATATTGAAAGTAGAACTAGGCCTGAGGCTAAGTCTAAAAAATATACCTTCATTGGATATGGAGTAGATGAATTTGGTTATTGGTTATGGGATTATGAAAATCATAAAATCATTAGGAGTAGAGATGTTTTATTCAAAGAGAAGGTCATGTATAAGGATCAACTGCAATAAAAGAAGCATGAATAGGCCAAAAAGGAATATGTGGTGTTGGATGAGATTCTAGAAAATAAATTTCCAATGGTACTTGATGCTCAACAACAACAAGTTATCCCACAGACTCCGACAAGTGTTAAACAGTCTATAAGGATAACTAGAGCTACAAAAAAAAATTCTCCATCGTTATATTCTATATTATTGTAGACATGAAAAAATATATCGATTGACATTGCACATCTAATCCTGAATACTAACACCATTTCATCCTAAATCATCCTTCAATCTAACGATTTAATCGAATACCCTTATTTGATTAAATTCATCAATTTTCCTCAATTAATTAAATCATTTATTTGATTAAGTCATTCTCTCTTGATTAATTAAATCAACCAGTCTGATCTAATTATCCCTATTTAATTAAATAATCAATTTTATTTGATTAAATCCCTAAAGTCTATCCCATTAAATTAAATAACTTATTTGATTTAATCTAACTTCAGCTCCTTTAATTAAATAAATCAAAAATATTTATTTAATTATTCTTTTTATCATATTCTTCTCATATTTGATTTAACTAAACCCATAAATCTAAGTCAAATTTGTCACATCATCTAATCCCTCATTAAATTAATTAGCCCTTGATTAATTTAATCCTCATTCATGTCCCATCCTCTAGCTTTTGCCACTTGGACATGAAAATATATTTAATTCATTTATTAAATCTCTATTTTCTCTTAACATGGCATAATAGAGAATATTCTTTCAAATTTGAATTCAAATCCAAGTGGAATTTGTCCTTCCAATAAGGCATTTATTTCATCTTACACATGTCCTTTTGCATTGAGCCAAGTGGCCATTACTCCATTTGACTTTCCCTCCACCTTGTCATTTCAACATTTTCAAATTTAAAATATTGCATTTATGGGCACATTCATCAAAATGTGCACATCCTTCATACATCCATCTCTTGACAAGTGGCACCTTTCCATTGGCTGAAAGTTAGTCCCACATTGCTCCATTTTGGGAATTTCTCCAACTTGTCATTTTATAAATAAGAGGCTTCATTCCTCATTTTAGCATCCACAATGTGAGGAAAGTTATTATACTTAAATCCATTCTCAAGCATAGCAATTTTCATCAATCTTCATCAAGTCTTAGCTAGGTTATGTAGGTTTTTCATCATGGAGCTTCATTGAATCTTCACAAATTGGATCACTCTTCATCAAATCATCAACATTGCATCATTGGAGTTGGGAAAGGGCCAATTTTCACATCAAATTGGCACCAATTCCCCCATAAGATCAAGAGTTTGCATGTTCTTAATAGGATTTAGTTTATTTTTTATCTTCTTTCATTGTATTCTTGTTTTATTCCTATTTTGAGCATAGTTAAATGTATTTTATGGGGAACTTATATTCTAACTTGCATTTCAATCCTCTAATGTGTGTGTTCATTATGTTTTGCAGGTACTAGGATCTTGGTTCACAATTATTAACTAATTATGGTGAACCTGAAGGATATGAAGAAGCAAAGAAAGTAGATACCAAAAAGTAGCGGGAGCTGGGAATGAAAGAGGAAATGGATTCCTTAATGTAGCATCAGACTTGGGACTTAGTCCAATTTCCTACAGGTAAAATAATATTGAAAAACAAATGGGTTTATAGGTTGAAGGAAGAAGATGGAGAGAAGAAAAGATATAAAACTAGAATCATGGTAAAAGGTTTTGCACAAAAAAAAGGTATAGATTTTGATGAAATATTTTCTCGAGTTGTAAATTGATGACTTCTATTAGAACTATTCTAAGTCTTGTGGTTGTGGAAGACTTGCATCTTGAATAGCTAGATGTGAAAATAACATTTCTCCATGGGGATTTGGAAGAGGAAATATACATGCCTCAACCACAATGATATGAGTTCAAGGGTAAGGAGGAATTTGTGTGCAGGTTAAAGAAGAGTTTGTATGGCTTGAAGAAAGAACCTTGGCAATGGTATTTGAAATTTGATAGTTTTGGAGTAACCGAAAAAAGTAACCCTTCTATTTTTTTTGACTTGTTTAGGCCCTCCTTGTGCTTCTTGATTAATGTGGCCTTGATTTAATGTTGCAATGTGAATAACACATTCACATTATGTCTTGGGCCCTTGTGAACTAAAAGGATTCAAATGATACCTTACTTAAGTGTTGTAAAGAGTTGTAACATACTTTCACACTTTTTTAAGCTCTTGTTAATAAAATAACCTATTTTCACCATTTATCAAGTCTTATTTCAAAGTGTTGTAAAGTATTGTAACACACTTTCACACTTTCCTAGTTTTTTCATTAATAATTGGGCTTTTGTATACTTTCTTTGGCCCCATTTTGCATCAACTGGCATTATTTTTGTGTATTTTTTAGAATAATCCTAAAAAATCTTATTTAAAACATTAAAATCTTGAAACCCACTGTTGATGTGTTTTTTTATGCACTTCTCAACACAAGTAATGCATAGGTGTATCACCTCTCTTGAAAGACAATCTTCCATAATTAAATTGCAGAACACTATCCCAAAGTCTCTAAAGTCAAGTCTTGACAGTGCTTGGAATATCTCAGTTGTTTATGTGATTTGTTGGAATCACAAGGAAGACTTACAAATGAGTTAGAAAGCATGGGAAGTTGGCTTTGCAAATGCAGTTTCAAAGTGCTAAAATTGAATGAATAGTGGTTGTCCACTCAAAACAACAAGTTGAAACTCATCAAGTTCATCTGATTTAGCTTCATGTGATGCTTTGGATCCTACTCTAAGAAAGGATTAAAAGAAATAGAAAAAGGAGAAGGGTTAAGAAAGCTGCTCTAATCCTAAGCTACGAATGAACAGTAACAATGGTGGTTGCTAAAGTAGACATGCTTCCTAAACTGAGTTTTGCTTGACCAAGAGAAACCTACAGCTACACAAAACTAGTGCAATCTTCTAAGGTCTACTAATTTTCAAATTACACATACACATCATGAACATGCAATTGAACTAGGTTGCAGCCATGACATAAAGAAGCCCAGGCTAAATTTGCACAACTTGTCATCAACAAGTGCTAAAAATAGGAGTTGGAAGCTCATCAAATACTATAACAACAACACCATCATGAAAGCCATTCAAGAAACTAATACTAAAACTAACATAGAAGGTAGAACCATGTATGCAAGATGAACAAAATCAAAGAGAACATCCATTAAATCATGCAATGTTGTCTTCTATTACTGCAAATGTTTTTTACAACAGCTCTCCAACACTTACAAATGAGGGGAAAACCCCTATTTATAGTTTTCCAAAGCCCAAATGAATGGCTAGGATTAATTCACAATGAGTGGCCTAGATTTGATTACATTAGGGTTTCACCTACCACCCATTATCCAACAATTTAAAATACATCCTTGTCTTTTCCCTATTTTGTCATCTAGTGCCCAGGTGTTGTAGGAATTTCGTCATTTAGTTGATTGCCTTTTTACTGTAGTTGAAACTACTTGAAAGCTGCCCTTTGCTTGATGAATTTGTAGTGTTCTTCATTGAATCAAGTAGGCTCATCAACGATTGACATCAATGGATTAGTTGCCCCTGATTCAGAGGACAGGTCATCATCATTTGGTGAAAAGTAGGACAACTCCCTCATGCCTTCTCTAAGGCCACCACCTTGCATTTTTGTCATTGAATTCCTTAGCACAGGCCTTCTACTAATGCTGACCCTATTGGTGGGTGCTAGGGGGAGAGGCGAACATAAAATGAATGGTGACAGGAGCTATGTGAACTCCTTTTTTAGGTTTGTCGATGTGTCTCCTCAACAGACCCATTATAGGCTCCTTGAATCCTGCATACATGAAGTGTCGTAAGTGCTTTCATACACAAATCAAGGAAATCATTAGTGAAATCTTACAAAATACTTGTTAGATCCATCCATGCATAATAAAAAGATCATAATATTCATATTTGGAGCTCATTTGGACCATAAACATTAATGTGGGCCCAAGGGGGTGGGTAGCGAACAAGGGACAACAAACTGGAAGGGAAAAGGGGAAGGAAGAGTGCTCAGAAAAACTTGCTTAACATTGGAATCATTTGAAAAAAAATGGAAGCTTCGAAGGAGAAAGTTGGAGGGTCACTGCCTTTTCAAAAAGTTAATGAGCACACAGTGGCCCAGAAGGAAAGTCTTGGATGACGACGAAGGGGTGGAGTCCTGAAAACAGCCACAAAGGGGCTAGGTTCTGAAGGCCAGGTCTTCGGGGGTCCACGAATGTTCAAAATGGCCATGGAGGGACGGAGTCTCAGAAATGGCCACAGAGGGGCTAGGTCATGTAGGCCGTCTCACTGGGGCTCCACGGATGTTCAAAAAGGCCACGGAGGGGCCGGTCACGAAGGTCGGGTCGTCGGGGCTCCACGAATGTTCAAAATGGCCACGGAGGGACAAAGTCCCAGAAACGACCACGAAGTGGTTGGGTTCTAGAGGCCGGATCACCAGGGCTCCATGGATGTTCAAAATGGCCATGGAGGGACGAAGTACCAGAAACGACCATGGAGGGGTTGTGTCATTAGGGCTCCACGGATGTTCAAAACAGCCATGGAGGGATGGAGTCCCAAAAATGGCCATGGAGGGGTCGGGTCTGGGAGGCTGGGTCGTCGAGGCTCCATGGATGTTCAAAATGGCCACAGAGGGGCTAGGTCCCAAAGGTCAGGTCATTGAGGCTCCATGGATGTTCAAAATGGCCACGGAAGGATAGAGTCCTAGAAACGGCCATAGAGGGGCCGGGTTCTGGAGGCTGGGTCACTAGGGCTCCACGGATGTTCAAAACGGCCACAAAGGGATGGAGTACCAAAAAGGGCCACATAGGGGCTAGATCATCGGGGCTCCATGGATGTTCAAAATAGCCATGGAGGCACAGAGTCCCATAAATGGCCACGGAGGGGCTGGGTCCTGGAGGCCAGGTCATTAAGGCTCCACTGATGTTCAAAATGGCCACGGAGGGACAGAGTCTCAGAAATGGCCACAGAGGGGCCGGGTCCTGTAGGCTGGGTCGTCAAGGCTCCACATATGTTCAAAATGACCACAAAGGGATGGAGTCCCGAAAATGGCCATGGAGGGGTCGTGTCCCAGAGGCCGAGTCGTCGGGGCTCCATGAATGTTTTTCAAAACAACTAAAGAGGGATGAAGTTCTGAAACCACCAAAACTTAACAAAACATTGAAGAAACCTTGGAAGTTCACTTACGCACCGCAAAAACATCCTAAATCCACCAGAAAGTTTTTCCCAAAGTAAAAAATGTAGAAAGCGGACCATCGGGGGTCCATGGATGTTTCAAAATAGCGACAGAGGGAGGGAGTTCTAGAGGGAAAGTTCTGAAACCAACGAAACTTAACAAAAAGTTGATGAAACCTTGGTAGTTCACTTAGGAGCCACAAAAACATCCCAAATCCACCAAAAAGTTGTCCCGAAAGTAAAAAATTTGGAAAGCGGACCGTGAGGGGTCCACTAATGTTTCAAAACAACCAAAGAGGAAGGGATTTCTGGAGGGAAAGTTCTGAAACCACCGAAACTTAACGAGACATTGAAAAAACCTTGGCAGTTCACTTAGGCACCACAAAAACATCCCAAATCCACTAGAAAGTTGTGCCCAATGTCAAAAATGTGGAAAGCGGACTATCAGGGGTCCACAAATGTTTCAAAATAGCCAAAGAGGGAGGGAGCTCCGAAGGGAAAGTTCTGAAACTACCGAAACTTAACGAAATATTGACGAAACCTTGTTAGTTCACTTAGGCACCACAAAAACATACCAAATCCACCAGAAAGTTTTCCCCAAAGTAAAAAATGTAGCAAAAAGCAAATCGAGCAATTAGGGACCAAGTTAGCAGGAATAAGACAAAAGGCAGAAAAGGGATGGGGACTTTATTTCTCCCTGGACTTGAATACCCCAAGTAGGTTAATTTGGTAAAGGGAATTTGATTTTTTGAAGGCACATGACCAATTTGGGATTGAAAATTGGGGCACGCAAAACAAGATAGGAGCAAAGTAGCCTATCAAGAGTGAAAAAAGGGGGTCCCTACGTATGGCGGGGCATGTGTGCAAAACATGCACAACAAATGGTGACTCGCTAGGGAAATGCTCGAGAGCATTTTGATGACAAACTAGAATCACGAACCCAGAATCTCTAGTTCTGACCTTCATGCTAGGGAAAACAAACAAGACACCCAACTAAAGGATCAAAACCATTAGCCAACCCAACCTTTAGTATGTTGAAAATCCAAGTGTGTGCAATTGCATTAATTCCCATCCTTCGGTTGCTATAGGAACCCAACCTCCATCAAGTCAAGCTACGTAGTTTATTCTAACTCCAAAAGCATTTGGGACATTGCCTCACTGCTAGTCAGACGTCCATAGCCCCGATGAGGTTGTCGCTGTGATTCTCTTGAACATTGCTCTACTGCCAGTTAGGTGTCCATAGCCCCGGTAGAGTTGTTCGGATACCCCTGAAAAGTTGAATTTTTCTCTTTATTTTAATTTTCAATGTTTTCTTTCTTTCTTTCTTTTCTCTTTTTAGATCTTTTATTTCAACCCGCAAGTATCGAAGCTCACGAGAATCATAGTGGCATTGGAGTAGAATTTTAGATTTTTCACATAGCTAGACTTCACAAAAGGCCCTATAGTTACCGTCAGATTCTTAAGATGTGTAAGATCTGTAAGATTTCAAAATACGTAAGAGTTGGACTAAACCAACAACTTATCCTCTTTGAATCAAACACCCAGATCACTTGACACTAACATAATACCTTCACCAGATCACTATAAAAACTTGATTACAGTTTGACAAAGAAATATGTACAACAACCTCAGGCGATAAGTATGGTTTTTGTACGCACAGATGTGCCCAGCCAAAAGTAGAGGGATCCCGAGCAAAGCAGCAACAAAGAGAAAGAAAACATAAAAAAAAACAACCTACAAAGCAAGCAACCTACATCGAACCAACTAACCTAAGGAAAGTAGGAAAGTGGAGTATTTACAGGAAACCTATACTACTCGAAATAGGCTATGTACAAAGATATTTACAAAGCACTATGTTTAGGCAGGACGAGCTGATATTAACATTCACTAGATTTCATAATACATGCACAAGCAAATGGGCAATCATTATCGTTCTTAACCATGCAAACTTATCTTTCTAGCCTTGGGCTTGCATAAGGATGGGAAGACGGGGCAAAAAACAACCCTTCTTATCTACCAATGGGACCCACAACCTCCACTATATCTTCTTCAAGGAGGAAAACTTCATCTGGTTGATCTTTCGCAAACTTCGTGTCCACTTGACTATTGTCCTCAAAAGGTAGCATGCTACCCCACTTTCTTTCCCATGTATCAACCTCCTTTTTGTGATGTTCAATGTCATGGGATAATGACATGCATGCATCTGTCCTATTATAGCTCCCTAAATATGAACAAGGATCAACAATGGTCATCACGGAAGGACTTCTAGTTGTGTCTTGTAGTTGGTCAATTCTGTCATACGGGTATGTGCAGGATCATGGTGTGCCAAAAAGTGGCAATATTTGTAGGGTATGTGGCTGATGACTTCTTTTTACCCAAAATTAATGAAATGAAAAGGGTTTTTAGAGGAGATTCTCAGCTTTCCAAAAATATAAATTATGATTTAATTTGAATTTAATAAATAATTATTATTCATTTTCTATTAGAATTATGACTAAAGTCCTGATCGATAGGCTGATTGAAAACATCTATAACTTTCAACGGTATCATATTTTTGAATCAAAATATGCATCACATTCTATGCTTCACATACTATAGGATTAAAAAATAAAAATTAAATTTCATGAAGTTTTGACCAAGTTAAGTGGTCAAACACGAGTTTTTATATTTTCTAAAATTTGGAATAAAAAATTCATCATTAATTATTTACTTGGGAAAACAAAAATATGCATCACATTCATTGAGTCCTCTACTTATATATAAAATCTTACAAAAAAATTATCATTTTATTATGGTTAGGGTGGATTGCAGACACCTACTTCCTATTTTTCCCTGAAATTTAAGTACTACTGCATTGAAATTTCAAATTTTCACCAAATAGATTTTATTTATTTTTAAATAAACCTAGTATTTTAGAAACTACATTCAATTTTCTACAAATTATATTATTACATATTTTTGAAATAATATAGATAACTTATTCAAATATTTACGTCAAGTTGCCTAACACTGATTTTCTGAATTTTTTGCCACTTAAGGGCCTGTTTTTTCCATGATGATCCTGCACATACCCATACTTGTTGGAATCCATCAAAACACCCCCACCTTTGTCTTCTTCCCTTTGTTGTTCATGCATCTCATCATGACATTCACTCATTTCCTCTTGCTCACTATCGCTTTAAATGGAGAAGGAGCTCCTCTCCCAATCTAGAAACTCTAGTGCATCACTGTTCAGGGGCTTAAGGAGTATGTATTCATCGCTACCATCTGTTGGGATGTGCTCTTTGTGGGCATTAGAATACCTTCATAGTGCAGCTCCCAATGGAAAGAAGTCATCAATTGATGGCACCTCATCAAGGGGACCAAAGTCTACTGCACAATTTCCCTCCAAAGACTTGCCAAAAAGCCCATCGTCCATAGTACACAACTGCTCTCTAAGAGGAAGAACTTCTTGGTGACTGATGGACAACATTCCCGCTTGATCTACTTCATCGCCCAAAAGTCTAAGTCTGTATTGTTGTCCTTCTATTGCTGCCCCAACATCGTCTTGGGGTCCACCTTCAGCTGAGCCATCACCTAGTTCAGGCTCTTAGTCTTCACGTTCCATCCTTGAAGCAACTGCAGGAAGTGGTAATCTTGGCTACCTCACTTGTCCTTTGACTTGCTTAATGGATTCTTTGCATAGCTCGCATGCAAACTTAGAGTGTGATGAATCATGAAGTCTGCACCAATTTGGTAGCAATAACACCTCCAAATCCACTTGACATCTTAATTTAAACCAATCCTTTGCTAATTTGGAGATGAGCTAATCATATCTTTCTACTACTAGGTCCTCATCATCACTTGAAAAAGAAAATTGATGGTAGACAGCTGTGGCGAGTGGTTGCTCCCACTCCAAATATACAGTTTTAGATCTTTGATCACTGTCATTGGTGAAGGGCAGGTCTTCTAATTTGATTTCACTTATACCCTCATCGTCATTTTCTGCTACTCCAAGGTTGTCAACTTTTTCTCCTTCTTGTTCTTTAGCATCTTTGTTGGCTATCCCAACATGCACTATTGCAGACTTTGTCCTCCATATGTTGTCAGCTCTTCTACCTCATTGGATAACTTCTCCTCATTGGGAGTTGTCTGCTCCAACTTGTCTGAACAACCCTTGGCTTGAGCGATGATTTTGTCACATGATGGACACCTAAATTCTAAATGTGGTGTATTATGAAATCTACACCAACTTTCCATTAGTACTTCCTCCTATCTTGGTCCATCCTTACTACTCAAATTTTCTTGGATCATCTCCTTGAATTCTTTGGCTGTCATGGTTATCAACTCTTCCTTTGGGTCTTTGGAAGCCAAGGGCTGGTATATTTCCCAAAAGGTAATTTCTCCCTGCAAAATACTTTCGATTCTACTCAAGAAAGTCAAACATCCCAACTAGTTGTGCCTACGAGTGCAATGGATCCAACATCTATCCACCAATGCAAATTGTTGCAATGGTTTCTTCAATATCTTATTCAACTCTGCATGCAGTTGAGTGATGCCAATTTGTGCATGCTGCTCCATTTTGACTCAGCTTCTACATGCCTTCAAAATTTTCTAATTTTTAGCATTGAAAGAGATCTCCCTATCTCAGATTTTTTCTTTGAAAGTGTTGTTTTCGATTTGCCAACTTTCAGCTTTGTAGCCTCAACATGTCATGCCCTCCTTCTAGCACCAACTCTGTTGATGTGTTTTTCATGCACTTATCAATACAGGTAATGCATAGGTGCATCACCTCTCTTCAAAGACAATCTTCAACAATCAAATTGTAGAGCACTATCCCAAGGTCTCTAATGTTAGGTCTTGACAGTGCTTGGAATATCTCAATTGTTTATGTGATTTGCTAGAATCACAAGGCAAACTTACAGATGAGTTAAAAAGCATGGGAAGTTGGGTTTGCAAATGTAGTTTCAAAGTGCTGAAAGTGAATGAATAGTGGCTGTCCACTCAAAACAACAAGCTAAAACAAATCAAGTTCATCTGATTTAGCTTCATGTGATGCTTTGGATCCTACTCTAAAAAAGGATTAAAAAAATAGAAAAAGGAGAAGGGTTAAGAAAGTTGCTCTAATCCTAAGCTACGAATGAACAGTAATAATCGTGGCTGCTAAAGTAGATAGGCTTCCTAAACTGAGTTTTCCTTGACCAAGAGAAACCCAAAGCTACACAGAACCAATGCAATCTTCTAAGGTCTACTAATTTTCAAATTACACATACACATCATGAACATGCAATTGAACTAGGTTGCAGCCATGACATAAATAAGCCCAGGCTAACTTTACACAACAACTTGTCATCAACAAGTGCTAAAAGTAGGGGCTAGAAGCTCATCAAATACTATAACAACAAGACCATCATGAAATCCATTCAAGAAATTAATACTAAAACTAACATAGAAGGTAGAAGCATACATGCAAGATGAACAAAATCAAAGAGAACATGCATTAAATCATGGAATGTTGTCTTTTCTTGCTCCAAATGAGGGGAAAGACCCTATTTATAGTTTTCCAAAGCCCAAATGAATGGCTGGTATTAATTCATAATGAGTGGCTTAGATTTGATTACATTAGGGTTTCACCTAACCCCTATTATCTAACAATTTAAAATACATCCTTGTCCTTTCCATGTTTTGTCATCCACTGCCCAGGTGTTGTAGCAATTTCGTCATTTAGTTGATTGCCTTTTTTACTGTAGCTGAAACTGCTTGAAAGCTTCCCTTTGCTTGATGCATTTGTAGTGTTCTTCATTGGATCAAGCAATATCGTCGATGATTGACATCAATGGATTAGTTGCCCCTGATTTAGAGGACAGGTCATCATCATTTGGTGAAAATTAGGACAACTCCCTCATGCCTTCTCCAAGGCCTCCCCCTTGCATTTTTGTCATTGACTTCCTTGGCATAGGAATTCTTCTAATGCCAAACCTGTTGGTGGGTGCTAGAGGGAGAGGCAAACATAAAATGAATGGTGACAAGAGCTATGAGAACTCCTTTTTCAGGTTTCTTGATGGGTCTCCTCGACAGATCCGTGGTAGGCTCCTTGAATCCTGCATACATGAAGTGTCGTAAGTGATTTGATACACAAATCAAGGAAAAAATTAGTGAAATCTTGCAAAATACTTGTTAGATCCATCCATGCATCATCAAAAGATCATAATATTCATATTTGGAGCTCATTTGGACCATAAACATTAGTGTGTGCCCAAGGAGGCGGGCAGCGAACAAGGGACAACAAACTGGAAGGGAAAAGGGGAAGGAAGAGTGCCTAGAAAAACTTGCTTAACATTGGACTCATTTGAAAAAAACCAAAAGCTTAGAAGGGGAAAGCTGGAGGGTCACTACCCTTTTGAAAATTTAATGAGCACATGGCAGCCCGGAAGGAAAGTCTTAGATGACGACGAAGGGGTGGAGTCTCGAAAACGACCACGAAGGGGCTAGGTTTTGATGGCTGGGTCGCAAGGGGTCCACGAATGTTCAAAATGGCCATGGAGGGATGGAGTCTTCGAAACAGCCACAAAGGAGTTGGGTCATGTAGGCTATCTCGCTGGGGCTCCACGGATGTTCAAAATTTCCACGGAGGGGCTAGGTCATGGAGGTTGGGTCGCCAGGGCTCCACGGATGTTCAAAATGGCCACGGAGGGACAAAGTCTCAGAAATGGCCACGAAGGGGATGGGTTCTGGAGGCTGGGTCACAAGGGCTCCACAGATATTCAAAATGGCTAAGGAGGGATGAAGTACCGAAAACGGCCATGGAGGGGCTGGGTTGTCGAGGCTCCACGAATGTTCAAAACAGCCATGGAGGGACGGAGTCCCAGAAACGACCATGGAGGGACCGGTTCCTGGAGGCCGGGTTGTTGGGGCTCCACGGATGTTCAAAATAGCCACAGAGGGATGAAGTCTTGGAAACAGCCACAAAGGGGCTAGGTCCAAGAGGCCGGGTTGTCGGGGCGCCACAGATGTTCAAAATGGCCACGGAGGGGCCGGGTTCTAGAGGCCGGGTCACCGGGGCTCCACAGATGTTCAAAACGGCCATGAAGGGATGGAGTACCAGAAACGGCCACAAAGGGGCTAGGTTGTCGGGGCTCCATCAATGTTCAAAATATCCATGGAGGCACAAAGTCCTTGAAATGGCCACGGAGGGGCCGGGTCCTGGAGGCCGGGTCATCGTGGCTCCATGGATGTTCAAAATGGCCATGAAGGGACAAAGTATTGGAAATGGCCATAGAGGGGCCAGGTCCCATAGGCTGGGTCACTGGGGCTCCACAGATGTTCAAAATGACCATGAAGGGATGGAGTCCCGGAAACAGCCACAAAGGGGCAAGGTCTCGGAGGCTGAGTTGTCAGGGCTCCATAGATGTTTCAAAATAACCAAAGGGGGATGAAGTTCTAAAAACACCAAAACTTAGCGAAACATTGAAAAAACCTTGGCAGTTCACTTAGGCACCGCAAAAACATCCCAAATCCACCAAAATTATTTTCCCCAAAGTCAAAAATGTGGAAAGCAGACCATCGGGGGTCTACAGATGTTTCAAAATAGCCAAAGAGGGAGGGAGTTCTGAAGGGAAAGTTCTGAAACCACTGAAACTTAATAGAACGTTGATGAAACCTTGGTAGTTCACCTAGGAGCTACAAAAACATCTCAAATCCACCAGAAAGTTGTCCCTAAAGTAAAAAATGTGGAAAGCGAACTGTCGGGGGTCCACAGATGTTTCAAAACAGCCAAAGAGGAAGGGATTTCTAGAGGGAAAGTTCTGAAACCACCAAAACTTAACCAAACATTGAGGAAACCTTGGTAGTTCACTTAGGCACCACAAAAACATCCCAAATCCACCAGAAAGTTGTGCCCAAAGTCAAAAATATGGAAAGCGGACCGTCGGGGGTCCACAGATGTTTCAAAATAACCAAAGAGGGAGGGAGCTCTGAAGGGAAAGTTTCAAAACCATCAAAACTTAACAAAATGTTGACAAAACCTTGTTTGTTCAGTTAGGCACCACAAAAGCATCCCAAATCCACCAGAAAGTTTTCCCCAAAGTCAAAAATGTAGTAAAAAGCTAATCGAGCAATTAGAGACCAAGTTAGTAGGAACAAGACAAAAGGAAAAAGAGGGACGATGGATTTTATTTCTCCATAGACTTGAATATCCCAAGTAGGTTAATTTGGTAAGGGGAATTTGATTGTTTGAAGGCACATGACCAGTTTGGGCTTGAAAAATGGGGCATGCAAAACAAGACAGGAGCAAAGCAGCCTGTCGGGAGCAAAAAAAGGGGGTCCCTACCTACAGCGGGGCGTGTGTGTAAAACATGCACAAAAAATGGTGACTCATTGGGGAAATGCTCCAGAGCATTTTGATGACAAACTGGAATCACAAACCCAGAATCTTTGGTTCCAACCTTCATGCTAGGGAAAATAAACTAGACACCCAACTAAAGGATCAAAACCATTAGCCAACCTAACCTTTAGTATGCTGAAAATCCAAGTGTGTGCAATTGTGTTAATTCCCATCCTTCGGTTGCTACAGGAACCCAACCTCCATCAAGTCAAGCTACGTAGTTTATACTAACTCCAAAATCATTCAGGACATTACCTCGTTGCCATTCAGGCGCCCATAACCCCGACGAAGTTGTCATTGTGATTCTCTTGAACATTGCTCTACTGCTGGTCGAGTGTCCATAGCCCTGGTAGAGTTGCTCGGATACCCCTAAAAAGTTGAATTTTCTCTTTCTTTTAATTTTCAATGTTTTCTTTCTTTCTTTCTTTTCTCTTTTCAGATCTTTTATTTCAACCCGCAAGCATGGAAGCTCACGAGAATCATAGTGGTGCTGCAGCAGAATTTTAGATTTTTCACTTAACTAGATTTCACAAAAGGCCCTACAGTTACCGTCAGATTCTTAAGATGTGTGAGTTGTAAGATTTTATAATACGTCAGAGTTGGACTAAACCAGCAACTTATCCTCTTTGAATCAAACACCTAGATCACTTGACACTAACAAAATACCTTCACCATCCACTATAAAAACTTGATTAGAGTTTGACAAAGAAATATGTAGAACAACCTTAGGTGATAAATATGGTTTTTGTGCTCATAGATGTGCCCAGCTAAAAGTAGAGGGATCCCGAGCAAAGCAATAACAAAGAGAAAGAAAACAAAAAACAAACAACCTACAAAGCAAGCAACCTACATCAAACAAACTAACCTAAGGAAAGCAGGAAAGCACAGTATTTACAGGAAACCTATACTACTCGAAATAGGCTATGTAAAAAGATATTTACAAAGCACTATGTTCAGGCAGGACGAGCTGATATTAACGTTCACTAGATTTCATAATACATGCAAAAGAAAACGGGCAATCATTATCGTTCTTAACCATGCAAACTTATCTTTATATTGAAGTTCAACATTGTAGCACTCAAGTTCAATCACGTCATCATGAAAAATAAGCAATTGAGGAGGCTCGCTGAACCTATGGTTAATCCATAAACATTTTTTCCTTCCCTCATTCCCATAATCAAAATAATAAGTTTAGTTATCAGAAATAATAGGGGCAAGGAAGGATACAACCTGGATGTCATGACATGGAGGTGGTAGCATTGGACAGTCGAGAGCAAGCACAACATCGTTGATCGTTGCATTGGTAGCCTTAAGCAGGTGCGATAGAGGGTGTAACATTTCTAGCCTTGGGCTTGCATAAGGCTGGGAGGATGGGGCAGAAAACAACCCTTCTAATCTACCAATGGGACCCACAACCTCCACTAGTTCTTCTTCAAGGACGCAGACTTCATCTAGTTGATCTTTCACAAACTTGGTGTCCACTTGACTACTGTCCTCAAAAGGCAGCATGCTATCCCACTTTCTTTCCCATGTATCAACCTCCTTTTTATGATGTTCAATGTCATGGGATAATGACATGCATGCATCTATCCTATTATAGCTCCCTAAATATGAAGGAGGATCAACAATGGTCATCGCAGAAGGATTTCTAGTTGTCTTGTGGTTAGTCAATTCTGTCATACTTTTTGGAAGCCATCAAAACACCCCCACCTTTGTCTTCTACCCTTTGTTGTTCATGCATCTCATCATGACGTTCACTCATTTCCTCTTGCTCACTATCACTGTAAATTGAGAAGGAGCTCCTCTCCCAATCTGTAAACTCTAGTGCATCATTGTTTGTGTGCTCAAGGAGTATGTATTCATTGCTACCATCTTCTGGGATGTGCTCTTCCTGGGCATTAGAATACCTCCATAGTGCAGCTCCTAATGGAAATAAGTCATCAATTGATGGCACCTCATCAAGGGGACCAAAGTCTACTACACAATTTCCCTCCAAAGACTCACAAAAAATCCCATCGTCCATGGTACAAAACTGCTCTTCAAGAGGAAGAACTTCTTGGTGACTGGTGGACAACATTCCCGCTTGATCTACTTCATTGCTCAAAAGTCAGTCTATATTGTTATCCTTCTATTGCTGCCTCAACATCCAATTGAGGTCCACCTTTAGCTGAGCCATCACTCAGTTTAGGTTCTTGGTCTTCACGTTCCGTCCTTGAAGCAACTGCAGGAAGTGGTATGCTTGGCTGCCTCACTTGTCCTTTGCCTTGCTTAATGGATTTTTTGCATAGCTCACATGCAAAGTCAGAGTATGATGAATCGTGAAGCTTGCACCAATTTGGTAGCAACAACACCTCCAAATCCACTTGACATCTTAATTTAGACCAATCCTTTGCTAATTTGGAGATGAGCTAGTCATATCTTTCTGCTACTAGGTCTTCATCATCACTTGAAAAAGAAACTTGATGGTAGATAGCTATGGCGAGTGGTTGCTCCCACTCCTCCAAATATTCATTTTTAGATCCTTGATCACTGTCATTGGTGAAGGGAAGGTCTTCTAATCTGATTTCACTTATACCTTCATCGTCATTTTGTGCTGCTCCAAGGTTGTCAACTTTTTCTCCTTCCTGTTCTTTAGCATCTTCGTTGGCTATCCCAACATCCACTGTTGCAGACTTTGTTGATTCATCAAATTCCAATGACTCCTCTTCTAGATTAGAGGACTACTCTTTGTTGATAGAGGAAAGGCTTTCCAACTCCCTTCCAACTAAATTTTCATCATAGCATTCTGCTGTCCTACTGAAACTAGCTTATTCCTTTTCATTTTTAGCTTCAACGTTCATTTTCCCAGCACTAGCTCATGTCAAATTTCTTGGTTCATCTTCAATGTGTTGTCCTCCATATGTTGTCATCTCTTCTACCTCATTGGATAACTTCTCCTCATTGGGAGTTGGCTGCTCCAACTTGTTTGAACAACCCTTGGCTTTAGCGATGATTTTGTCACATGATGGACACCTAAATTCTAAATGTGGTGTATTATGAAATCTACACCAACTTTCCATTAGTACTTCCTCCAATCTTGGTCCATCCTTACTACTCAAATGTTCTTGGATCAACTCCTTGAATTCTTTGGCTGCCATGGTTGTCAACTCTTCCTTTGGGTTTTCAGGAGCCAAGGGCTGGTATATTTCCCAAAAGGCAATTTCTCCCTGCAAAATCCTTTCGATTCTACTCAAGAAAGTCAAACATCCCAATTCATTGTGCCTATGAGTGCAATGGATCCAACATCTATCCACCAATGCAAATTGTTGCAATGGCTTCTTCAATATCTTATTCAACTCTGCATGTAGCTAAGTGATGCCAATTTGTGCATGGTGCTCCAATTTGACTCAGCTTCTACTTGCCTTCAAAATTTTCTAATTTTTAGCATTAAAAGAGATCTCTCTATCTCAGATTTCTTCTTTGAAAGTGCTCTTTTCAATTTTCCAACTTTCAGCTTTGTAGCCTCAACATGTCATGCCCTCCTTCTAGCGCCAGCTCTATTGATGTGTTTTTTATGCACTTCTCAATACAGGTAATGCATAGGTGCATCACCTCTCTTCAAAGAGAATATTCAACAATCAAATTGCAAAAAACTATCCCAAGGTCTCTAATGTCAGGTCTTGATAGTGCTTAGAATATCCCAGTTGTTTATGTGATTTGTTGGAATCACAAGGCAGACTTACAGATGAGTTACAAAGCATGGGGAGTTGGGTTTGCAAATGCAGTTTCAAAGTGTTGAAAGTGAATGAACAGTGATTGTCCACTCAAAACAGCAAGCTGAAACTCATCAAGTTCATCTGATTTAGCTTCATGGTGAAGCTTTGGATCCTACTCTAAGCAAGGATTAAAAGAAATAGAAAAAGGAGAAGGGTTAAGAAAGCTGCTCTAATCCTAAGCTACAAATAAATAGTAACAATGGTAGATGCTAAAGTAGATAGGCTTCCTAAACTGAGTTTTGCTTGACTAAGAGAAACCTACAACTACACAAAACTAGTGCAATCTTCTAAGGTCTACTAATTTTCAAATTACACATACACATCATGAACAAGCAATTGAACTAGGTTGCAACAATGACATAAAGAAACCCATGCTACTTTTGCACAGTAGATTGTCATCAACAAGTGCTAAAAGTATGGGCTGGAAGCTCATCAAATAATATAACAACACCATCATGACAACCATTCAAGAAAAACTAATACTAAAACTAACATAGAAGGTAGAACCATGCATGCAAGATGAGAAAAATCAAAGAGAACATCCATAAAATCATGTAATGTTGTCTTCTATTGCTGCAAATACTTTTTATAACAACTCTCCAACCCTTACAAATGAGGGGAAAGCCCCTATTTATAATTTTTCAAAGCCCAAATGAATGGCTAGGATTAATTCACAATTAGTGGCCTAGATTTGATTACATTAGGGTTTCACCTACCCCCCATTATCCAACAATTTAAAATACATCTTTATCTTTTCCCTATTTTGTCATCTAGTGCCCAGGTGTTGTAGAAATTTCATCATTTAGTTGATTGCCCTTTTACTGTAGCTGAAACTGCTTGAAAGCTTCCCTTTGCTTGATGCATTTGTAGTGTTCTTCATTGGATCAAACAAGCTCATCGACGACTGGCATCAATGGATTAGTTGCCCCTGATTCAAAGGATAGGTGATCATCATTTGGTGAAAAGTAGGGCAACTCCCTCATGCCTTCTTCAAGGCCATCCCCTTGTGTTTTTGTCATTGACTTCCTTAGCATAGGCCTTCTTCTAATGCTGACCCTATTGGTGGGTGCTAGGGGAAGAGGCAAACATGAAATGAATGGTGACAAGAGCTATGCAAACTCCTTTTTCAGCTTTTTTGATGGGTTTCCTCGACAGACCTGTGGTAGGCTCCTTGTATCCTACATACATGAAGTGTCATAAGTGATTTTATACACAAATCAAGGAAAACATTAGTCAAATCTTGCAAAATCCTTGTTAGATCCATTCATGCATAATCAAAAGATCATAATATTCATATTTGGAGCTCATTTCGACCATAATCATTAATGCGGGCTGAAGGGGGTGGCCAGTGAGCAAGGGACAACAAACTGGAACAGAAGTTTCCAGAACACACAAAGCTTAGCAAAAAAAAGTTTTTTCAATTATAGCACATGGGAAAAGGGGAAGGAAGAGTGGCCAGAAAAACTTCCTTAACATTGGACTCATTTGAAAAAAACCAAAAGCTTGGAAGGGGAAAGCTGGAGGGTCACTGCCCTTTTGAAAAGTCAATGAGCACATGGTAGGGTGGAGTCCCAGAAATGACCACAGAGGGATGACATCCCAGAAACAGCTACAGAGGGGCCAGGCTCTGAAGGCTAGGTCGTCGGGGGTCCATGAATGTTCAAAACTGCCACGTGAGGGACAGAGTCCCAGAAACGACCATAGAGGGGCTAGGTCACCGGAGCTCCATGGATTTCAAAATGGCCACAGAAGGACGAAGTCCCAAAAATGGCCATGGAGGGGCCAGGTCCCAGAGGGTAGGGCTCCAGGGATGTTCAAAATAGCCATGGAGGGATGTAGTCCCAGAAACGGCCACGGAGGGTCCGAGTTCTAGATTCTAGGTCACAAGGGCTCCACAAATGTTTAAAACGGCCATGGAGGGATGGAGTACTGAAAATGGTCATGGAGGGGCTGGGTCCCAGAGACCAGGTCACCAGGGTTCCACGGATCATCAAAATGGCCACGAAGGGACAGAGTCCCAGAAACGGCTATGGAGGGGTCGGGTCTCGGAGGTTGGGTCGTTGGGGCTCCACGGATGTTCAAAATGACCACAGAGGGATGGAGTCTTAGAAACAGCCATGGAGGGGCTGGGTCCCAAAGGGCCAAGGCTCCACAGATGTTCCAAACGGCCATGGAGGGATGGAGTCCTAGAAATGGCCACAAAGGGGCCGGGTCCCAGTGACCAGGTCATCAGGGCTCCACGGATGTTTCAAAACAACCAAAGAGGGACGAAGTTCCAAAACTACCAAAACTTAACGAAACATTGACGAAACCTTGGAAATTCACTTAGACACCACAAAAACATCCCAAATCCACTAGAAAGTTTTCCCCAAAGTCAAAAATGTAAAAAGCAGACTGTCAGGGGTCCATAGATGTTTCAACAGCCAAATAGGGAGGGAGTTTCAGAGGGAATGTTGATGAAACCTTGGCAGTTCACTTAGGAAACACAAAAACATCCCAAATCCACCAGAAAGTTGTCCCCAAAGTCAAAAATGTGGAAACCGGACCATCGGGGGTCCGCATATGTTTCAAAATAGCTAAAGAGGGAGGGAGTTCCGGAGGGAAAGTTCTGAAACCACTGAAACTTAATAGAACATTGATGAAACCTTGGTAGTTCTCTTAGGCACCACAAAATATCCCAAATCCACTAGAAAGTTGTCCCCAAAATCAAAAATGTGGAAAGTGGACCGTCGGTGGTCCACGGATGTTTCAAAATAGCCAAAGAGGGAGGGAGTTCCAGAGGGAAAGTTCTGAAACCACCAAAACTTAACGAAATGTTGATGAAACCTTGGCAGTTCACTTAGGCACCACAAAAAAATCCCAAATCCACAAGAGAGTTTTCCCCAAAGTCAAAAATGTAGAAAAGAGTGAATCAAGTGATCAAGGACCAAGTTAATAGGAACAAGACAAAAGGAAAAAAAGGGACGAGGGACTTTATTTCTCCCTGGACTTGAATACCCCAAGTAGGTTAATTTGGTAGGGGGAATTTGATTGTTAGAAGGCAGATGACCAATTTGGGCTTGGAAAATGGGGCACACAAAACAAGAAAGGAGCAAAACAGCCTATCGAGAGTGAAAAAGAGGGGGTCCTTGCCTATGATAGGGCATGTGTGCAAAACATGCACAACACCCACCTCAAATTCCTAAGGTGGGACTCATTCACCATTATGGGTGAATGAGTTCCCTTAGGTGGGACCCATTTTCCTAGGGTGGTGAATGAGTCCACTTTAACTCAAAAATCAAAGGGTATGTGCAAGATCATCAAGGAAAACACATGCCCTTAAGTGGCAAAAAATTTAGAAAAATCAGAGTTAGGCAACTTAAAATAAAAATTTGAATAATTTATCTATATTATTTCAAAAATATGCAAGAATAGAATCTATAGCAAATTGAATGTAGTTTCTAAACTACTAGGTTTGTTTTATATATATATATATAAATATTTGGTGAAAATTTGAAATTTAAATGTAGTAGTACTTAAATTTCAGGGAAAAAATAAGAAGTAGGTGCCTATCTGACCACCCTAACCACAATAAAATGATAATATTTTTTTATAAGATTTTAGATATAAGCAGAGGACTCATGTTCCAATGTGATGCATTTTTTTTGTAATTTTTTTTTCTAAGTAAATAATCAATTATGAATTTTTTATTACAACTTTTAAAAAATATAAAAGCTTGTATGTCTCGCCACCTTCACTTGGTCAAAACTTCATGAAATTTATTTTTTCTTTTTTTAATCCTATAGTATGTGACAAATGTTTTGGATTCAAAAAATGTGATACCATTTGAAAGCTATCGATATTTTTCAATCAGCCTATCAATCAAGACTCTAGTCGTAATTCAAATAGAAAATGAATAATAATTACCTATTAAATTCAAAATAAAGCATAATTTATATTGGTGGAAAGTTGAGAATCTCCTTTAAAAATCCTTTTCGTTTCATCAATTTTTGGTAAAAAAAGTCGCCAGCCACATACCCATCATATCACCACTTTTTGGCCCATCATGATCCTGCACATACCCCAAATTTTATTTTTATTTCTAGCGGGTTTTTATTCTTCAAGATCTAAGGTTGGCCTGTCTAGTCTTGTAATTTGGGGAATTATTGCATAATTGAGTATAAATACAAGGCTCTTTCACTCATTTCATCCAATCAAGCAATCAAGTGATTCCCAAGCACTCAAGTATTCATGTGCATAGTTCACAAGAGCATTCAAGGAATTTTAAGGGTAGACTATCAAGCATTTAAGAGAATTCTTCAAGTGCCAATCATCATGTCAAAGATTATTTGCATCTTGTTATTTTTGAGCTAACAATTGTGGTGTAGGATTACGTGATTCAAGCAAGCATTGCATCGACATCAAGCTAGATTCCAAGTCCTCATTGATTGGAACCATTGGGTATGTACAAGATTATCATGGAAAAAATAGGCCCTTAAGTGGCAAAAAATTTAGAAAAATTAGAGTTAGGAAAATTAACGTAAAAATTTGAATAAGTTATCTATATTAATTAAAACATATTTAAGAATAGAATCTGTAGAAAATTGAATGTATTTTATAAACTACTAGGTTTATTTAAAAAAAAAATCTATTAGGTGAAAATTTGAAATTTCAATGTAGTATTACTTAAATTTCAGCGAAAAAATAAGAAGTAGGTGTTTGTCTGATCACCCAAACCACAATAAAATGACAATAATTTTTTATAATATTTTAGATATAAGTAGAGGCATCATGTCCCAATGTGATGCATATTTTTTTTGTAATTTGTTTCTAAGTAAATAATTAATTTTGAATTTTTTATTACAACTTTTAAAAAATATAAAAACTTGTATGTCTGACCACCTTAACTTGGTCAAAAATTCATGAAATTCAATTTTTTTTAATCCTATAGTATGCAAAGAATAAAATGTGATGCATGTTTCAGATTTAAATTGAAAGCTATAGATGTTTTACAATCAACCTATCAATAAGGACTTTAGTCGTAATTCAAATAGAAAATGAATAATAATTATTTATCAAATTCAAAGTAAAGCATAATTTATATTGGTGTAGGGATGAGAGTCTCCTTTGAAAACCCTTTTTGTTTCATCAATTTTGGGTAAAAAAAAAGTCACTAGCCACAAACCCGTCATATCGCCACTTTTTGGCCCATCATGATCTTGCACATACACCATTACTTACATGTTTGAAACACTTTATTACAAGGGTTTGGTGAGTTTCAACATCATTATTTTTCCATTCATCATTCTCTATTTTATTTCATTTCATTTCAATGGTTTAATTACCAACAAGTGGTTTGACTAAGGAAAAACCCTATTCACTAACCTCACAACACTTTTCCCTATCTTTGCATGTGATTTTCAATTTTAGGGTGTAGATTTATCAAGGAGCAAGATTGGAAAAGATTTCATCAAGTTGTGAAAGCAATTGAAAGTTGTCAAAGTTCTGAACAAGCCTTGGAGAAGCTTAGAGAAGGTTTATAGGCTGAATTTTGTAGTTTTTGGCCCAAATATGAATTAGGAACAAAACATTAGATTGAGAACTACAAGATCCAGTTTTGAATTTCTAGAAATCTAGAAGTGAACAGATTCACCACTATTGGCAAATGAGTCCCACTGTGCCTGTCTCTCATGGATTTTTGTAGATTGAGTACCCATTTGTTTGAAACTTGTTCTGACACAGTTTACCCAAAATTGGATTGATTCACCCAACTTGGAATGAGTCCTAGTTAGCTCCAACAGTGGATTTTTCAAGATTCTAGACCTCCAATCTACCCTCTTTAGTTTCCTAGGTGCACATTTCTAGTTTTACAGTTTTATGTTACATTTTACTTGCATTTCTAGGTCATTTTGCATATCACTCTATGTTTTCCAACATTTTGAATTTTCCAAGTTTACACTTGGTGTTGAGCCCCTGTTTGTTATATTCAGTCCCCAAGTCAACCCTATTGTTAGATTTCCATCTCCTTTGCATTGAAATCTTGAGGGTTATCCTTGGGTGGAACCTTCCCCACATAAGCCACATTTCTTGTAAGATCCCATTTTTAGAGGTTCCATCTTGGTGAAATTTCATTTAGGATATCATAATTCTGATTTGGAGTGAATTTACAACCTAGAGTTAGTGAACTATTGATTTTTTAGGTTTAGGAATGTTATGTCTCTTTTTCTCAATTAGGGTCTTTCACCTAATGAAAAGAGATAGATCCCACACCCAAAATCTAAGTGGTTCACTCAATCAAGGATATGTATGATGTGATTATGATTGAATGTAATGATCTAGGTGCAATAGAATAGTAAAATATATTGATTATTGAATGTAAACTAAAGAATTCAACTTGTTTGAAAACACATATTGTTATGCAGAAATGACTAGAAATGTGAACAAAACTGAATAGAAAAGGATGAAACTAAAAGTGTGCACCTGAGATATGGATGGAGACTAGAAATGACTTTTGAAATGTTGTTGATCCTGATTTTTAGGCCTAGTGGGACTCATTCGCCATTCTGGGCATATCAGTCCTAGTTTTGTAAAATTGTTTGGGAACCCGTTTCAGACAAATGTGTATCCAAAAATGTAGAAAATCAGAATCAAGCTCGGAAGTGGGACTCATTATCCACCCAAGGTGAATGATTCTACTTTTTAATTTATAAAAATTCAAAGGTGGAAACTGAAGTCCCTAATCTTGTCTTTAGCTCCAGACAAGTGTCCGCCTCTAAAAGTCTGATTTTAGACCCTGAAAGTGACCTTTTGCTGATATTTTGTCTTGGTAAATAGAAAGGTTTGTTCAAAAACTTTACAACTTGATCTTCAATGATTCCCAAGTCTCCAAGATGTCTAAATCTGCAAACACACAAGAAGAGAAAGAGAAATGTTGGATGTTAAGGCATGGGGGTTTGCCTTGGTCAAACCCCTTTTAGGTAATTAAACCAAAATAGAGAAAGAATGTAATGAAGAATGCAATAATGGATTCAATACCTTTCCATGATGTTTGATCTTGAATGTCTTTGGAAGCTATCTTAATGATTTGTAATGATGAAACCCTAACTTGCTTGGTTTGATAAGAAGATAGATGATGAATGAATGATAAGAAATGTGTGAATGATTTAGGATATGTAAATTAGGGTTTAGAGACTTGGTTTTATAGGAAATTCACCTTATTTAGTTATTAATTGGATCGCTAAGGCTGACATGAAAAAATATTAAACTTGAATTTTAGTATTTCTTGCTCAAAGGTCAAAATTGGCCCAAATGGGACTCATTTGCCACCTTGGGTGAATTAGTCCCACCGAGTAGGGACTCATTTTCCACATGTGGTGAATTAGTCCCAGTGGGGCCCATTTTATAGCTAAGATGCTAGGAAGTTAAGAAATAAGTTTTATATGGTGACTTTGTTGGGTATTTCATCAAATATTGCCTCAGGATGCACAATATGGGGCAATAGGGACCTATTAATGATGATGTGAAGGTCCATTAGGGCTTGGGACACAAACTTCAATGTGAAAGTGTGATTAAATACACTTTACAACACTAAAATGAGGTCCACCTAACCTAGGAAGACACAACATCCATTGTGAATGTGTGGGACACATTACAACACTAACTTAACATTAAGTTTATTTTACAAGCCTTATAGATTGATATGAAGATGCATTTAAACACATTTTATAATGTTGAATTAAGGGAAAATGGGTTCATTAAGTCTTGAAAAGTGTGAAAGTCTCTTACAACACTTTACAACACCTTTGCAAGACATTGATAAATACATGTTATTTAATTTGCAAGGGTCCACGACCTAGTGTGGATACAAAAAACACCTCACAAAACCAAATCAAGGCCTTATTAAGTCCAATTTATCTTGAATTATTCCAATGTCAAGCAAAAAATGTCTATTTTTCTATGCCACATTTAGCCCCCACTTTAGTGAGAGGATGAACTTGCTTCAAACTCACACTAAAGTAGACATTCAAGAGAGGTCCAATCATACCAATGTAGATGAAAAAGGATAACAAAGATCAAAGGAGGTTTTGCAAGCCCCTAGGAACCAAGATCCTAAGTCAAGTAAACATAAGTGCAATAGGACATATACAAGATGAAAGAGATGCAATGAAACAAGATACATGATCATACAATGGAAAGAACTAAAAGAGAAAAAATAGAAAGGCAGATCAAGCTTTGACTATTTGTTCAACTAGTTGTGGATCAGATATAGGTTGTTTGTGAGAAAAATAGAATGCATACTCACTCTTGGGCAACAAAAATCTTGGTTGTCTACCGGGTGAGAAAGCCCAAAAGATAAAATATACACTAGTTGGTATGCACATAGGTGGCTATGGGGAAAGTCGTGCCTCAGAATGGGCTTCTTGGTCAACCATACCAAAGTTATACCTCCTGATATCTTTAATAAGGCACCACAAAGGAAAATGATTTTCGAGCTCTATGACGTACGAAATTTTTTGTCTGGTTGACACTCATAGACATTGTTAATGAAAAATAGTGTAAGGAATGTTCAAAGGGATTTTGCCTAGTTCATGCAAGGTCTCATCTTTAAGAACATCATTCTCAATGTCTCCAAGAGAGGATAAATGCAAACGATCTCATCTTGTTTCGAAGAGAGGAAAAGTGCAAGGTTTCATCTTGGACAACATTGTGCCTAATTCTTCAAAGAGAGGGAATTGCGAGAAAAAGAAAATCGTAAAATGAAATGTGAGTGGTGATGTATGCCCCCCACTTTAAGGTGGTTGCAAACACCAATATTGTGAGCAATTTCTTTAAAGTAGAAGGAGAACATGAGAGCTTACTAAGAAAACCCTATGGCAAGTCATATGTTTCTGATAAGCTACGTATTGAAAAAGGGAAGTATGTCACATGCGAGCCAAATTAAGGCATGTCGTACACATCCCAAGCTTGCTCTTATATGTTCATGAAAATTTAATGACTAGCCAAATGAGGCAACAACAAGTGACATACGAGGATAAGGCTACTAAAACCCCTTGCCCTCCACTGAGTGTAGGACAAAGGTGAGTTGAAATGATTGATGAAATGCATGCTAAAGTGAAAATAAATATCAATTAGAGGAATTGGGTGCCCCCACACAGGGAAGCATGCCAAACTCCTTAAGATGTTGGATTATATGACTCAAGGAATGAAATTCATTAGTGAAGTGACCATGAACTCTATGATAGGAAAAAAATGAAGTTTTGTAAGAGCATTTCTTTCGAGTTCTAGGGAGAAGGGTGATCATGTGATCTTGGAGAAGTCTCGACAAGATACCCACTTGATCAATGGTAGAAGGTGGTCTTGTGGCTTGCGTTTAAGATACATCCTGCTTAGTATTATATTTCATACTTACACAAGTTTCTCTAGATTGCAAGATTTTTTTCTCTCTTATAGGAGGAGATAAAATCTATCAGATGCAAATCATAAATGTCTTGCGAGATGACATTGACATTAAGTGAAGGTGTATTTGTTGGCTGGATGGCTTGTAAAGGAGAACAGTCAAGACCACTAGTGTCTATCAGTTCAAGATGTTGTATAATTAAGGTTGAATTAAAAGACCATAGATTTTTGAGGTTTAGGAATGCTATGTCTATTTTGCTCAATTTGGGTCTTTCACCCCATGAAAAGAGATAGATCCCACACACAAAATCTAAGTGGTTCACTCAATCTAAGATATGTATGATGTAATTATGACTGAATGTATTGATCTAGATGTGGTAAACTAGTAAAATCTATTGATTATTGAATGGAAACTAAATAATGCAACTTGTTTGAAAACACATTGTGTTATGCAGAAACAAACTAGAAATGTGAACAAAACTGAACATAAATGGATGAAATTGAAATTTTGCACCTAATATATGGATGGAAATTGGAAATCAATTCTAAAATTTTGTTGATCCTAATTTTTAGACTTGGTGGGACTCATTTTCCATTCTGGGTGAATCAGTCCCAAATCTGTAAGACTGTCCTGAAACCCATTTCAGACAAATGGGTATCCAAAAATGTAGAAAACCAAAATCAAGCCTGGAAGTGGGACTCATTCACTACCCATGGTGAAATAGTCCACTTCTGAATTTATGAATATTCAAAGGTGGAAACTAAAGTCACTGATATGCTCTTTGGCAACTGATTAGTGTCTGCCTTCGAAAGTCTAATTTCCGAACCTAAATGTGAATTTTTGTTGATATATTGTCTTGGTCAATAGAAATTTGTCTTCAAAAACTTTACAACTTGATCTTCAATGATTCCCAAGTCTCCAAGATGTTTAAATCTACAAACACACAAGAAGAGAAAGAGAAATGTTGGATGTTAAGGCATGGGCTTTGCCTTGGTCAAACCCCATTTAGGTAATTAAACCAAAATAGAGATAGAATTCAATGAATCATGCAATAATGGATTCAATACCTTTCCATGATGTTTTATCTTGAATTTCTACAACAAAACATGAAGATTCAACTTTTGAATGTCTTTGGAAACCATCCTAATGACTTGCAATGATGAAACCCTAACTTTATTCCAACTTGATAGAGAAGGTAGACGATGAATGAATGATAAGAGATGTGTGAATGAGTTAGTAAATGTAAATTATGGTTTAGAGACTTTTTTTATAGGCAATTCACCTTATTCACTCATTAATTGGATCCCTAAGGCTGACAACGATAGAATATTAAACTTAAATTTTAGTTTTTCTCGCTCAAAGGTCAAAATTGGCCCAAATGAGACTTATTCACCACCTTGGGAAAATAAGTTCCACCTGGCAAAGACTCATTCACCACAGGTGCCAAATTAGTCCCAGTGGGACCCATTTGATAGCTAAGATGTTAGGAAGTTAAGAAATAATGTTTATATGTTGACTTTATTGGGTATTTCATCAAATATTTCCTTGGGATGCATAATATGGGGTAATAGGGGCCTATTAATGATGATGTGAAGGTCAATTAGGGATTTGAAAACAAAATTCAATGTGAAAGTGTGATTAAATACACTTTATAATAGTAAAATGAGGTCCACTTAGCCTGGGAAGACACAACATCCAATGTGAATGTGTGGGACACATTACAACACTAGATTGATGTGAAGATGCATTTAAATACATTTTCTAATGTTGAAGTAGGGAAAAATTGGCTCATTAAGTCTAGAAAAGCGTGAAAGTCTCTTACAACACTTTATAACACCTTTGCAAGACATTGATAAATACATGTTATTCAATTTTCAAGGGTCCGATACCTAGTGTGGATGGAACAAACACCTCACAACACCAAATAAACGCCTATTAAGTCTAATTTATCATGAATTATTCCCATGTCAAGTAACAAATGTCCATTTTTCTATGCCACAGTTAGCTTGCATTAACATTACATTACATTTTACATTGGTTAATTTGCATTCTAGGGTTTCAAAATTTACATTAGTGAAAAGTTCATTTAGCTTGCATTATTGCACTTTATTCCATTGAAAATTTCTAAAATTATGCATTTGCATCACATACCTGCATCAGAAAAAATAAAAAACATACAATCCAATTTAAAAATTATGAAAATTCTAAAAAAAAACTAGTATCTAGATTCATTCACCACTTAGGACGAATCAATCACTTTGCATTTTTTTCATTGAATTTTTTGGCATTTAATCTTCATTTTATGAGTTTTTATTTGTTGTTTTTGCATATTTGTTTTATTTCCAAAATTTTAGTTATAAGCATTTCATTGTTCTTAGTTTACATTGCATTTGTTCTCACCCTGCATTTAGTGGCCCTTGCATGAGTGTTTGGTGTCCTATTGCTAATACCTTAGTGAGAAGAATTTTGAGACTCACAGAATCCCACGATAGCACAATCATTGTGGATCTTGGTTATGTAGAGCTTCCACTCCTAGTATTGACACTAGTATACTAGGCATGGATAACACCTTTACAATCTCTTTTCCTCCAAGTAGTATTCAAGTTGAACCAAGGAATGATGATTTCCTGCAAGAGAAAATAATTCAAATTCATGAGGACTTAGTAAACCTGCAACATTAAATAAGCCTTGAAAAAATTTCAACTACTATAATTCCTACCATAGAAAACATTCACTACATGCTTGAAAGAGAAGATGGCCTTGACCTTGTGAAAAACATAGTTTATATCTTTGGAAAACATATTCCTTCAACCCCTAATGTTCTTACACCAACAAACAATATCAAAATCCAAGGGGGAACTCAAATTCCTCCTCCCACAACCATAGCCTCAATACCTACCTATACCACTCCCCAAGTCACAACAATAATGCAACAAGTTAGTAATGTGATTCCTTCCCTAGGTATTCCTACTAGCATCCCTAGTTTCTATGTGGCATCACATGCTCTATCTTCTACCACATTACCACCTATAAGAATTCCATTCAATTTTCATACCAATACATACATGCCATCACCACTTTCACTCCCATCTCATGCCACACATAATGATCCACTCATAGCATAACTTTTCCAAACTACTTCATCCATGCAAAAAAAAAATTCCACTATAAACCAAAATCAAAATGGCCCACCCACATACTATGTCAAAAGTAGTCCATTGTCGTTGGAGATATTTCGAACATCGATGCCACAAGGTGTAGAGGTGCCTATATTTGAGAAATATGGAGGGAAGGGAGATCCTCCTAACCATGTTAATTCCTACACTGACTTATGTGGTGACTTTGTCCTTGATGATAAATTGTTGACAAAACTTTTTCCTAGGTCCTTAAAAGATGCTTCCTTGGAATGTTTTTCTTCTTTACCAAACAATTAAATTTGTACATTCAATGAAATTTTTGATGCATTTGTAAACAATTTCCTAGTGTATATGAATCCCAAGATGACCTTGGTTGATTTGGTGAGATGCAAGCAAAATGAGGGTGAAAAAGTCACTGACATTATCTCACGCTATCAATCGCTTTATTCCCAAATCGATGTCTAGGTTCTTGACCCACACCTTCAAAATATTTTTATAGAAAACTTATAGAGAAAAATTCAAGACAAGTTGACCATGATGAAATTCCCATCCTTCATGCACCTATGCATTTCCCTCCATGATTATCAAAATTTCTTTAGTAGTCGAGATACAAGGTCCACTTCTAGCTGAATCAAGAAATATGACACATAAACCAAAATAATGCCTAGTATTTTAGAAAGCATTCCCAAAGGGTTCCTTCAATTTAACTCTCCTCAACAACCAACTCAAAGCATTGAAAACCAAGTAGCAGTTTTCAAATCCATGGTGCTCTTTAGTTATGGAGATCTAAATGGACAATTCACTCCCTTGCCCGACACGCTTCATAACAGAATGGATCCCAACTTTTACAGCAACAAATGGTTACCTTACCTTCCATGAAAACACCTGACCCTAATAATCCTTTACCCCAAAGCTTTAAATCCAATGCTTATTGCCACTATCATCAACAAAATGGACATGACATGAAACATTGTAATAATCTTAAACATCTTGTGCAAGACCTCGTTGATTTTTTCCATCTCTCCATTAGAGGTGATAGCAATCAAGGAAATAAATTTGTTGACTCTCTGAACCAAAACTTGCAAATTTTCACGAATCCAATGTTGAAACATGATATTTCATTTGTCAAAGTGAGTGAAACTAGAAAGAATGATGTGATGAATGTTGATACAAAAGATGAAAACAATGATCCTATCCTAAATACTATCAATGCTAATCCTATGGATGAGATGGTCAGGGTGATAGATGTCATCCCTTGTAAGGTCTGAACCAAGAGTCCTCTTGACATTGCTTTCTCCTCTAAGGATATACAAATTAATAATTTTCTCAATGGTCCTCTCTACATAGCCGGCCATATCTATGACAAGCCCACTAATGGGATACTAATAGATCCCACCTATGGAGAGAATGTGATCACCGAGGAATTCCTACTTTTGCATGAACTCTATCAAGATGAATATGATAGATTAAAAGCATGGATCAAGACACACAATGGTTTTTCTTTCCCTACGATAGGATTGATCACCTTACCATTAGAAATAGGACCAAAAACATTAATAGATGTCACATTCACCATCATCCCACAATCGAACCAATTTTTTTTTAGGCGAGGCCATCCATGGCTTTGCTCAATGAAAGTCATCCCTTTGGTTGTGCACAAATTCTTAAATTTTCCCTTTGACAATGAAATATTTACTGTTCACCATTGCGGCTTTAACCCATTGTTTTCCAAAGGAAACTTTTCCTTAGAAGCCTTTTGGACCAAGCCCATGGAACCTATCAAGCAACAAGAACACTTCTTTTTTGTATCTTACCAAAAATTCAAAGCAAAGAAAATAGACAAACTATCCCTCTGAAATATGTCTCCCTCTACTTCCACACCTCACGTCCTTGAAGAAACCATGCTTGAACCTAAACAAGACCTAAACAATCAAGACCAACAAAAAATAGAAACCTCGACTATGTCCTAAAAATGACCAAGAAACAATGAAAATAACCCCATCACACCTCCTAGAATAAAACAAGTTTACAAAGAAAAAGAGAAAGTGGCTAAATAACCTCCTATGGTTCTTTTTGTTTGTCCCCTGAGGGAAGAAAAGAAACCCATGGTTGATCAAACCACTCCTACACAAACACAACTTGAAAACAAATCTAAAAGAAATAGAGGTGCTAGAGACCATAGGTGTAGATGATGTTCCCTTGCTCACAAGTTACATGAAGAGTTAAAAAAAGAAAATCAAAATCCAAACTTGATCGAAGAAATGCATGATGACCCTCCTCCCTAACCAAAAAAAAATGACCCAATACAACAATCACAACAAGATTTGAACTCTTCGATGAACATTATCATTCATCCTCTTATTGTAATTAACTTGGTTGACAATGACGAGATAGATAAAATTGATGAAGAGATGCATAACGAATTGAAGATGCATTTTTTTCCTCTTATATGAGCTTAAATGAGAAATCTCCTATACAAAGTGTTGAACTTGGTACTTCTCCTAGTTTGGCACTTTCCCTTGTCCCTTTGGCTTGCTGTTCACTTTTGGTATACACTGAACATGATTGGGAGGCTGATTACTTTCTCATAGGTTGACTCACATTTTCCTTACTAGTCTTTTGCATTTCTTTTCCTTTTTTCATTTTCTTTTGTGTGATTTCATGTGTGTAATGTGATCCCCCGTGATGTTTTGTTTAATGTTCTCTCTCTTTGTGACATTCCTCTGTTTGTACCTTCATTCTTCTCTATGTCATGCATCACTTTCGCTTTTTCATCTTTATCTTTTTCTTGTGTTTTCCTTTTGGGGATGATGCAAGGCATCGAGACATTCATGTCTCCTTCATGTTGACCCAAAAGGCTTTCTTTTTCTTTTCTCTTTCATTTCATCTTTATCATTTTCTTGTGTTTTCCTTTTAGGGATGACACAAGGCATCAAGACATTCATGTATTCTTCATGTTGACCCAAAAGCTTTTCCTTTTTCTTCTTCCTTTTCTTTTTCATTTGTCTTGCATTTTTCTTTGGGGGATGATGCAAGGAATTGAGGCACCCTATGTCTCTTCCATGTTGACGCAAAAGGTTTTTCTTTGTTTTCTCTCTCTTTGTGTCATTCTTCTAGTTCTATGTGTATTTGGGGGA
The DNA here is from genome assembly GCA_007258455.2 of Sequoia sempervirens. Classification (NCBI taxonomy): domain Eukaryota; kingdom Viridiplantae; phylum Streptophyta; class Pinopsida; order Cupressales; family Cupressaceae; genus Sequoia; species Sequoia sempervirens. The sequence continues at coordinate 344,578,160 of VDFB02075321.1, forward strand.
TGATGACAATTCCAAGCTCTCTAAAAAAACATTGCAGCAAAGAACATACTGCCCGAAATCCATAAATCCCTTATGTGCTTTGTGTTTTCATTTTGGGGGCAACCCCTCCCTTTTATTTTTTTCTTTCACATGATGTAGCTTTACTCAAAAACATATGACTTGGCATAGCGATTTCCAAGTTGGCTCTCATGTCTTCTTTCTTGTTTGCATTTTTTATTGGCTACTTTAAAGTAATTTCTCACAGTATGGTGTTAAGAAATTCCTTTGAAGTGGGGGCATACATTGGCATTATCATTTTTCATTTTTTTCTCTTCTTTTCATGGTTCTTAGTATATCCTTCTTAGTTCATACGATGTTTTCATCGCTTTTTGGATGAGATTGGGTGTGATGTCCTCCATGAGTGAGATCTATCTTAGCATATTACATTCCTCTTAGTGGCTTGATGCGATGCACTGCATCCCCTAAGTTGTGGATTTTTTATTCTTTGATTAATCCTCTCCTGGAGGAATTAGGAATAATACTCCCTAAGTTAAAGACCTCACATGAACTAAGAAAGACTCCTCTAAACATTCTTTGCATTTTTTATTATATGGCCACCTTGCATAACGCAGCTTGCATGCCTGTGGTTCCATCACATTTTTCATGAGCTCCAAGCATATGAAGCTTTTCTTGTCTCACGAAGCTAAAAAAAAACCATTTTTTTGTGGCACCTTATTAAAGTTATCAGGAGCTATAAACAAATATCTAGGCAAACCAAATGCTCTCTAGCACTTCTAGGGTTTTTCACCGAAAAGGAGAGAGATGGGCCAAAATGCTAATGTCTACACTCAAGATTAATGTAATGAGGGATGAAATATGCCAGGATATGATATCCAAATGTACCAAACTGATAAAATGAATGATTTATTGATGTTAAACCTAAGAAATGAAATTTGTTGGAAAACACATTGTGATATGCAAACATGAAACAAACAATCTAGAAATACAAATAAATGATGAAAGAAAGCTGTGAAATAGAATGTGTGCACCTGGGAGATGAAGAGGAGCTGACTGACGATTGCAATGACTTCTGAATCTTTAGAAATTTTGATTTTTAAGCCTGACGAGACTAAGTTGCCAAGTGGGGCATTTTAGTCCTGGTTTAAGGAAACTACGCAGAAACCAGCTTTAGCCAAATGGCTATCCAGATCTATAGAAATCACTAAAAATAAGGTCCAATGGGACTAATTCACCCCCTTTAGAATCTTTAAAAATTCAAAAGTGGAAACGGATACCCTAGGTTTGCACTTCGGTGTCCTACAAGTGTCTACTTCTAAAACTCTAATTTTCAAACCTGAAGGGGACTTTTAATTGATATTTCAACTTGGACAACAAAGAGTTGTCTTCAACAAGTCTTCAAAAAAATATTTAATGATCTTCAAACCCTCAAAGTGCCTAAATCTACAAACAAACAAAGAGAGAAGGATAAAATGTTGATTGTTAGGGCATGGGGGTTTGCCTTGGTCAAACCCCTTTTTAGGTAATTAAACAAAATGAAGAAAGAATGTAATGAAACATGCAACAAAGGAGTTAATACCTTTCCATGATGATTGTTCTTGAATGTCCTTGGGAGCTATCTTGATGACTTGCAATGATGATACCCTAGCTTGCTTGACTTGGGAACATGATGAGTGATGAATGATGATTAGTTATGAATTGAGATGAGTTAGGATATTGAAAAATCAGGGGAAAATCCCTTATTTATACACAATTATTCCTAAATTATCAAAAATACCTCATCACAGGCCGATCTTAGGTCTTAAAGAATAAAAACCCAAAAGAAATTAAAATTTATTTTGGTTTTTGAGCCAAATGAGAATAAGTTGCCCAAGGTGGCGACTTAGTCCACCTGGGTAATTTTCAATGGATGTTAGAAATTAAGATGTATTAAATGTTTTTTATCAGGTTCTTCTTCAACAAGACACTTAATTAAGGCCTATAAGTGCATAAAGAAGCCATTTAAAGCATAAGAAAGGTGTAAATATTGATGACATGCCTAGGAAAGTGTGAAAGTTTGTTACAAGATTTTACAACACTTTGAAATAGGTCTTGGTAAGGTTATTTAGGTGAATTATAACATGATGGTCCTACAAAACTTTGAAGATATGTTACAACTCCTTACAACACCTTTACAAGACATCAATAAATGCATTTTATTCCATTTGCAAGGGCCCAAGACCTAGTGTGGATGTGTAGAAACTTCACAACACCAAATCAAGGCCTCATTAAGCCCAATTTATCATCAATTATTCCCATATCAAGAAAAGTATACACTTTTTGGCAACAAATTAAGCCCTCACTTTAGTGAGAGGATGAACTTGCTTCAAAATCATGCTAAAGTAGCCATTCAGGAGGAGTCTAATCATACCAATGTGGATGAAAAAGAATGACAAAGATCAAAGGAGGTTGCACAAGCCCCAAGGATCCAAGATCCGAAGTCAAGACAACATATTTGCATGAAAGGACACATGGAAGGTGAATGATTTGTAGCAAGACAAGATACATGATCATACAGTGGCAATAACTAGAAGGAAAGGAAAATGGGGTAGATCAAGCTTTGGCCATCTATGCAAAATGTTGTGAATTAGATCTAGGCTTGTTAGTTAGAAATATATACTCTGTAGGGTGGTGACACTTATGGTAATCTGCGGGGTGATAAATCCCAAAGGTGAGAAACATACACTAGTTGGTATGCACTCACAAACACATAGGTGGCTATGGGGAAAGTTGTGATGTTGAGTGGGCTTCGCGCTCAACCATATCAAAGTTATACCTCCTGATAAATTTAACAAGGCACCACAAAGAAAAATTATTTTCAAGCTATATGAGGTAAGTAAAACTTTGTGTGATTGAAACTCATCAACAAATAATATGGTACCACAAGCATGCAAGCTGTGTTATGCAAGGTGGCCATATAACAATTGTAAATACAAAAATAGTGTAAGGTGTGATCAAAGGGATTTTTCTTAGTTCATGCAAGCTCTCTTCTTAGGGAACATCATGCCTAACATTTCCAAGAGAGGAAAATTCAAATAAATATCATGCTCTTGGAGAGAATCAGGCCCAATGACTCTACCAAGAAAAGGATGCATCACAAGAAGAAATAAATCACTTAATGAAATATGAGTGTCAGTGTATTCCCCCACTTTAGAGTGGTTGCGAACACCAGTACTATGATAAATTGCTTTAAAGTAGAAGAAGAATAACATGAGAGCTTACTCAGAAAGCCTTATGCCAAGTCATATGTGGGTATGTGCAGGATCATCATGGAAAAAACAGGCCCTTAAGTGGCAAAAAATTTAGAAAAATCAAAGTTAGGCAGCTTGATGTAAAAATTTGAATAAGTTATCTATATTATTTCAAACATATGTAACAATAGAATCTATAGCAAATTGAATGTAGTTTCTAAAATACTAGGTTTATTTTTTTAAAAATGAAAATCTATTTGGTGAAAATTTGAAATTTCAATGCAGTAGTACTTAAACATCAGGGAAAAAATAAGAAGTAGGTGTTTATCTGACCACCCTAATCACAATAAAAATGATAATATTTTTTTATAAGATTTTAGATATAAGTAGAGGAATCATGTCCTAATGTGATGCATATTTTTTTGTAAATTTTTCCCAAGTAAATAATTAATTATGAATTTTTTATTACAACTTTTAAAAAATATAAAAACTTGTATGTCTGGCCACCTTAACTTGGTCAAAGCTTTATGAAATTCAATTTTTCTTTTTTAATCCTATAGTATGTGAAGCATAGAATGTGATGCATGTTTTCGATTTGAAAAGTGTGATACCATTTGAAAGCTACAAATGTTTTTCAATCAACCTATCAATCAAGAATTTAGTTGTAATTCAAATAGAAAATGAGTAATAATTACTTATTAAATTCAAAGTAAGGCATAATTTATATTGGTGGAAAGCTAAGAATCTTCTTTAAAAAACCTTTTCATTTCATCAATTTTGGGTAAAAAAAAAGTTGTCAACCACATACCCATCATATTGCCACTTTTTGGCCCATCATGATCCTGCACATACCCATGTTTTTGAGAAGCTATGTTAGGAAAAGGGAAAGTATGCCACATGTGAGCCAACTTCAGGAATGTCATCCACATCCCAAGCTTGCTGTTATATATTCATGAAAGGTTAACTACTAGTCAAAAGAGGCAACAATAAGTGACATATGAGGACAAGGCTACCTAACCCCTTCCCCCACTAAGTGCAAGACAAAGATGAGCTGAAATGATTAATGAAATGCCTACATAGAGTGAAAATTATTACCAATTAGAGGAATTAGGTGCCCCCAGAGAAGGAAGAACACCAAACTCCTGAAAATGTTGGATTTTACGACTCAAAGTCTTACATTCATTAGTAGAATGACCATGAACTCTATGATAGGCATATAATGAAGTCATGTAATAGCATTTCTTATGAGTTATGGGAGGGAGGGTGATCAAGCGATATTGAAGGAGTCTTGACAAGATACCCTCTTGATCAATGGGAGAAGGTGGTCTTGTAGTTTGTTTCAAATATACATCTTGCTTAGTATTAGTTGTCATACCTACACAAGACTCTTTTAATTGTGATATTTTGTTCTCTCCTTTATAGGAGGGTGTAAAATCTAATGAATTCAATTCATTAGTTTTTTGAGTGATGACATTGACATTAATCAAAGAGGGCTTTGTTTGTTTCATGTTTTGGCAAGGAGAACAATCAAGACCACTAGTGTTTATCATCATAGAAGGATGTTTTGTAATAGTCTTGATGTTGAGTGAAGGCTTTGTGATTGCTATCAAAGGATAATAACCAAGAAAATGAGTTGCTTGTTGTGTGATAGGATCTATAAGGATTTGGATACCTTGTTTGTGAGCACCAAATCCTTTTCCACTATATTCGAGTTGCTGCATAAGTTCATAACCTTCTCTATAAAGATTCTTCATTGCTTTTGAATTGGGTGGTTGTTCATTGTTGTGTTCATCAAAGTTTGTTGTGTAATTTGTTATGTTTTGGTCTAATGTGGTTGAGGTAGATGCTTTTGAAGGGTCGTCCATGAGTGGTGGTGTGAAGTCTAAGGAACCCCAATCATTGTCTTATTGTTGTTGGTTATCTTTTTTTACACAGGTTCCACTTGTATTGTTGGTGTTAAGGTGTTTAAGGGGTTCTCTTTGTTTTTCTCAAGTTGCAATATACTATAAGGCTCATGATGAGCATCAATTTTGCACACTTTGTTGTTGTAGATGTACTTCATTTTTTGATGGAGAGTGGAAGGCACACCATTCATTTCATGAATCCGTGACCTTCCTAGAAGAAGGTTATATGAAGAGCATGTGGTATAACCTAGATTGGTGTATTCAATGTGACTTCTCCAACTGTAATAGGTAAAGTGATTACACCAAGCGATTTCTTTTCTTCATTGTCAAAGCCATTAATAGATAAAGAATCGGGTTGAATTTTTTATTTATCCATATGAAGCCTATCCAATAGGTTTACACTACACACATTAAGCATTGAGCCATTGTCAATAAGGGTTCGATTTATCCCTATTGTATTGTATTGAGCAATGATCATGAAAGATTCGTTTTGTTTTTTCATGTTAAAAGGGGGAGTTCACTCTGGTGGAAAAAAATGTCAGCATTCAATCCTTGAATTATGGATGATATGTCATTCGGTTGTGCATTAGAAGGGATAGGAATTTGTTGTAAGTCCATTTGAAGCATAGTGTGATAGGTAGGTGAATTTTGGAGTAAATACCATATGGATATCTTTGTAGGAGTATTCTTAAGTTGTTCAACAAGATCATACTCCCTAGTGTGTGAATTTAATTGAGAAGCACTAGGCAAGATGGGATTAGCCAAAGGTAATGGTGTTGGGGTGGGTTGTTGAGGTGATGGATTTTTTCTAGTGTAGTGTGTGTGAGAAACAACATCATGATTAGGTGGGTAAAGGGTAAACTCAGGTTTAGGTGGAGGTGGAGGTTTATGCAATGGTGGGTAAAGGATGAATTTAGGTTGTTCTTGAGTGTGTTGTTTGTCTAAAGGTGGGTAGAGAATTAGAGGGTTCTTAGGATGTTCCACAGGGTATGTATGAGGTCCATTGATCAAAGGAGATCTCATGGACACTTGCACATTCATAACCTTAGCAGTCTTGGTTTGATGTATCTCTAATGAAGCGAAATATAGTCACCTTTTTATCTAAGGAAGACACATTACTATTGTTTTCATTTTTGGGGCACCATGATATTATCCCTAGGAGGAGAGTTTTTAGGAGAAAGACAAACCAAATGTTCTTGACATTCAAATGTTGGTTCTTATAAAAGGAATTCATCACAAGTATGGGAATGATCAATGGTGGAATGTTCTTGCTCAAGAAGGGTTTCACAAGATAAAGGGGACAATTAGGATCTTCACGACCATCATTGATTTTGTTTTCTAATAAAAAATTCTCTTCTTCACAACTATGAGAGATACTAGGAGAAGAACAAATGTTAGTGTCATGATGACCGATGGTTGTATTGTTTTATTTAAGAAGAATTTTGGGAGGTGAACGGAGAAAACTAAGACTCTCATGATCTTCACAAAATAGGTTTTCTAGCATCCAAGTATCATCTTCAAAACAAGGAGAGATACTAGGAGAAAAAGAAATTTTCATGTCATGATCATCTAAGGTTGTGTTATGTTGGTTGTGAATTCTTTGCCCACTAAGAGAGGTAAAAGGACCAAAAAAACTAGGATTCTCAAAATTCTCATTAATTGATTCTTCTACTAAAACATCTTCATCACCAAGAGGAGAGATATTATGAGAATAACAAGTATGATTGTTAGGAATGGCCCAAGTTGTAGTATCTTTCACTAAAACACTCTCATAGGGAGGGGATAGAAAATGTTTCTTAACATATCTACATATGTAAGGTACTAAGATTGTTTGAATAAGAATGAAAAACACATGTAACCATTTCATGCCATGTTTCAACAATATGAACAATTTATATGCAAAGCTACAAAACACTCTTATCCAATTATGCAACACCTTAAGAATATAAACAATGTATATGCAAGAATGAAAAGTACTTTTACCAAACTAATGCAAAGATTTATAATATAAATATTGTATATGCAAAAGTGAAAAGTACTTTTATCAATGTTATCTAAATTTTAGAAATGTGAGCATGTTCGAATCTAATTATACTTGTAATTGAAATTATTTGAAAAATGACTTCCCTAAATTAATGTTTTTGAGCTAAATGCATACAAAAAATATTCCCAAAACTTTCCATAATTATATTATATCATACTAGGAGGATGAGGAAGTAGAGAAATGAGGTTTCTAATGTTTTAACAGACAGTGAAAAATAAGGACCGGGACTAAGTTGCCCAAAGTGGCGAATTAGTCCCAGTTAGGTTTTTTTTAAAATTTCAAGAATTTTTTAATGAATTTTGATGTTTTAGATGTGGTATGATGCAGACCTAAGAGGAAAATGAAAATTCATAGAAAATTTTAATGATTTTAGATGTAAAAATGCAACCTAAATGCACTTTTCATGAATGCAAAACTTCAAACCTAGCATGCAAATCCATGCAAATCCTAATGCAAGGTCAATGTGAGCTAGATCTATGATGAAGGACTCAAAATCAGAAATGAAAAGTTTTCAAAATTAGGGTTCATGAAAATGTAAACAAAGATTTAGGAAAACCAAATGCTCTCTAGCACTTCTAGCACTTCTAGGGTTTTTCACCTAAAAGGAGAGAGATGGGAAAAAATGCTAATGTCTACACTCAAGATTAATGCAATGATGGATGAAATATGCCAAGATATGATATGAAAATGTACTAAAATGATAAAAGGAATGATTTATTGATGTTAAACCTAAGAAATTCAACATGTTGGAAAACACATTGCGATATGCAACCATAAAACAAACAATCTAGAAATGCAAATAAATGATGAAAGAAAACTATGAAACAAAATATGTGTACTTGGGAGATGAAGAGGAGTTCACTGAGGATTACAGAGACTTCTGAAACTCTAGAAATTTTGATTTTTAAGCCTGATGGGACTAAGTGAGCAGGTGGGGCATTTTAGTCCTAGTTCAGGGACACTTCCCAAAAACCAGCTTTAGCCAAATGGGTATCCAGATCTATAGAAATCAATAAAAATTGGGTCTAGCGGGACTAAGTCACCCAAGGTGGTGACTTAGTCAACTTCTGAATCTCTAAAAATTCAAAAGTGGAAATAGATACCCTAGGTCTACACTTTGGTTTCCTATAGGTGTCTGCTTCTGAAACTCTGATTTTTCAGACCTGAAGGTGACTTTTAGTTGATATTTCAACTTGGAAAAGAAAGATATGTCTTCAAAAATTATTCAAGAAAATATTCAATGATCTTCAAACCCTCAAAGTGCCTAAATCTGCAAACACACAAAGAGAGAAGGAGAAAATGTTGATTGTTAGGGAATGGGGATTTTCCTTGGCCAAACCCCTTTTAAGGTAATTAAACAAAAATTAAGAAAGAATGTAATGAATCATGAAAAAATCGAGTTAATACCTTGCCATGATGATTGATCTTTATTTTCTACAGCAAAACATGAAGGGTATGCCCTTGAATGTCCTTTGGAGCTATCTTGATGACTTTCAATGACGAAACCCTAGTTGTCTTGACTTGGGAACATGATGAGTGATGAATGATGATGAGTTAGGAGATTGAAAAGTGTAGGGAAAAACCATTATTTATACACAATTATGTCTAAATTCTCAAAAATACCTCATCACAAGCTGACCTTAGGTCTTAAAGAATAAAAACCCAAAAGAAATTTAAATTTATTTTGATTTTTGAGCCAAATGGGACTAAGTCACCCAAGGTGGTGATTTAGTCCACTTGGGAAATTTTGAGTGGATGTTGAATATTAAGATGTATTAAATTTTTTTTATTGGGTTCTTCTTCAACAAGACACGTAATTAAGGCCTATAAATGCATAAAGGGGCCATTTAAAGCATAAGAAAGGTGTAAATATTGATGACGATTCTAGGAAAGTGTGAAAGTTTGTTACAAGCTTTTACAACACTTTTAAATAGGTCTTGGTAATGTCATTTAGGTGAATTATAACATTATTCTCCTAAAATGTGTGAAGATGTGGTACAACACCTTGCAACACCTTTACAAGACATCAATAAATGCAATTTATTTAATTTGCAAGGCCCCAAGACCTAGTGTGGATGTGTAGACACCTCACAACACCAAATCAAGGCCTCATTAATCCCAATTTATCGTCAATTATTCCCATATCAAGCAAAGTATATACTTTTTGGCAACACAAGAGGTATAACTTTGGTATGGTTGAGTGGGATACCCAATCCAAGGCATGACTTTCTCCATAGCCACTTGCATGTGTGTAAGTACATACCAGCCATGATTGTATGTTTCTCATATTTTAAGACTTCTCACTCGACAGACAACCATGAGTTCCATTTCCTCAAAGCGAGTATGTGTTTTCTAGAAAAATAGCCTATATCTTATCCACATCGTGTTGGATAAAAGGTCAATGCTTGATTTGATTCTTTTGTTTTCACCTTTTTTTTCTTGTTGGAATTATATGCTTGTGTCTTTTTTTCATTCATGATATCATTTCCATGCATGTTCCTTTGTGCTTATGTTGGTTTGTCATGGGATCTTGATCTTGGGGGCTTGATCACCCCTCTTGATTGCTATTGTCTTGTCTTGCTAGTATTGGTATATTTGAACCCCTCTTGATGTGTGTGTTGGTCTACTTTAGTGTGAGTTTGAAGTGAGTTAATTCTCTCACTAAAGTGGGGGCTAGATGGAGTCGCCGAAAAAGTAACCCTTCTACTTTTTCTAACTTGTTCAGGCCCCCTTGTGATTTTGGCTTAATGTGGCCTTGATTTAATGTTGCAATGTGAATAAAAAATTCACATTAGGTGTTGGTCCCTTGTGCACTAAAAGGATTCAAATGGTACCTTACTTAAGTGTTGTAAAGTATTATAACATACTTTCACACTTTTCTAAGGCCTTGTTAATAAAATAACCTCTTGTCACCATTTACCAAGCCTTATTTCAAAGTGTTGTAAAGTGTTGTAACACACTTTCACACTTTCCTAGGTTTTTCATTAATAATAGGGATTTATTATGCTTTAGTTGGCCCCATTTTACATCCACAAGCCTTATTTATGTGTATTTTTGAGAATAATCCTGACAAATATAATTTCAGACATCAAAATCTTGAAACCCACCTCAAATTCCCAAGGTGGGACTCATTTTCCATTATGGTTGAATGAGTCTTCATAGGTGGGACCCATTCATGCCTAGGGTGGAAAATTATTCCCCTTTAACTCAAAATTCAAATTTTATTTAAATTTCTAGTGGGTTTTTATTCTCCGAGATCTAAGGTCGGCCTGTAGTGTTTTAATTTCAAGAATTGTTGCATAATTGAGTATGAATACAAGGTTATTTCACTCATTTCATCCAATAAATAAATCAAGTGACCCCCAAGGACTCGATTATTCATGCATATAGTTCATAAGAGAATTTGAGCATTCACACGAGAATTCAAGGCATTTCAAGGGTAGATTATCAAGCATTTAAGGGGTGCTGTCATAATAGTGGTTTACAATTCCTGAGAGGAACAAATTTTAGCTGAAATCACATATGTTTAAAAAATATAATGATTTAAGCCTTAAAAAGTTCCATTTTAAGGATTCCAATTGAAGAGGGTTTGATCAAATCACCTTAGATCAAACCCCTTGGATAGAACCTCGCTAGTTTTAAACCATACCTATAAATGCCTCCTTTACACCTATCAAAATGCTGATAAAAATCACTTTTGATTTAGCTTTTGGGGATCAAATGAATTCATTTAAAATTTATTTCAAATGATTATGGTATTCCTCAGAACAAGCTATCCAATGAATATAATTTTAATATGTTTTGGTTTTGTATGTATTTTTTTTAAGTTTTATTAAACATAGGTTTTTCATCAAAAATGAACTTTTGTTCTTCACATGTGGAAAAAAAGAAGATTATCAAAATAAAATTTGAAAATTATGAGTGCACCAGATATTGAAGTCCTTGATCCAACAAAAAAAAAAGAAATTTTGATATATACAAAAAAAGTTATGCGTTATACGGTGTATGTCTGAATTGTAATTTGTTTGACTTTGAAACTTGATTAAGGAAAAAATATTCAATAAAAACTATCTAACCAAGTGGAAGCACTAGATATCAGAGTTACAAATCTAAATTTGAAAGAAATAGAATTTTATCCTTCATGGAAAAAAAGTTATGCATTATAATGTGGTGTCACTTTTGAAAAATGTTGTTTTCTAAAAAATCAATTTTCGTGGGAGATGGAAAAAGAAGTGAAATTTGATTCCAAAAATTTTGAAAAAAATATTTTTAGAATCTACTGACAAAATTTGATGAGACTCTAGTTTGTACCATCTTCAAATTCCTCACAGTTTAGCCACTATAGGTGCCCGAATGTGAAGATTTAGTTAAAAATAATAATTTCAGTGTCCAGTTTGACCAAAAATTGTAAGCCACTATTATGGGATCACCCTAAGAGCATTCTAGAAGTGTCAATAATCATTTCAAATATTATTTGCATCATGTTGTTTTAGAGCTAACAATTTTTGTGTATGATTGTGTGATCCAGGCAAGCATAACATCAACATCAAGCTAGATTCCAAGTCCTCATCCATTGGAGCCATTATTTAGATGTTCGCAACACTTTATTACAAGAATTTGGTGAGTTGCAACATCATTATTTGTTCATTAATCATTCTCTATTTTATTTCATTTCATTTCAAGGGTTTAATTACCAATAATGGCTTTAACCAAGGAAAACCCCTATTCACTAACCTCACAATAGTTTTCTCTCTCTTTGCATGTGATTTGCAGGTTTAGGGTGCAGATTTATCAAGGACAAAGATTATAAAAGTTTTCATCAAGTTTTCAAAGCAATTCAAAGTTTTCAAAGTTGTGAACAAGCCTTGGAGAAGCTTAGAGAAGGTTTATAGGCTGAATTTTTCACTTTCATACCCTGATCTGAATCAAGAACAAAAAGGAATACTGAGAGCTATAGGATCTAGTTTTGAATTTGTAGATATCTAGAAGTGAACTGATTCACCACTATTGGTGAATGAGTCCCACTGTACCTTTCTATCAAGGATTTTTGCAGATCTAAGTACCTATTTTTCTGAAACCTATTCTGACAGAGTTTACCCAAAACTAGATTGATATTCCCATCATGGTGTATGAGTCCCAATTAGCTCCAATAGTGGACTTTCCAAGATTTCAGACCTCCAATTTTTCTTCTTTAGTTTCCCATGTGCACATTTCAGTTTTACAGTTTGCTATTACATTTTACTTGCATTTCTAGGTCAATTTATATATCACACCATGATTTCCAACATTTTGAGTGTTTCAAGTTTACACTTGGTGGTGAACCCATTTTTGTTATATTCAGTCCTTAGGTCAACCCTATTATTATATTTCAATCTCCTTTGCATTGAAAACTCAAGGGTTATCCTTGGGTGTAACCTTCCCAACATAAACCACATTTTTCATAAGAAACCATATTTAGAGGTTTCAAGTTTTATGGCTAAACAAGGTTACAAATGATATCATTTTGATTATTGTGTGTATATTAAGAAATTGGATAATGGAAACTATATTATCTTGTTTCTTTATGTTGATGACATGTTTGTTGTTGGGTCTAACATGCAACATATTAATGAACTTGAGAAAAAATTAGCACAAAAAAATCCTTCGTATGAGGATCACATGGGACAAGACAAATACAAAATTATTTTTGTAGATCTGTTGGCATAATTAATTATTTAATTACACTTGCATAAGTTTACTTAGGTAATATTTTAATTCCTAGGTTAATTATTGTCATCCTTATCTTGTTGAGCTATCTTGTTGCTCAAGATAAGATTAGGGTTATGCATACATTGCTTTTATAAAGAAAATCATCTCATGTAATTATGAATTCCTGAATAATAATATTTTGCACATCTTTCTGCAATAGCTTTGCTTTCTCTGATTTTCTCTATTGTGGAAGGGTTTTTGGTTTGCATGTATGATCTTGGTTTCTAGCATGGTATCAAAGCCTTGATATGCAGCCACTTCTCAATTTTTTTGAGAAAATCATTGTAGAGTCATTCGAGGTTCCTCAAAGCTATCATGCCTTGAGTTTATTCATGCAACATCTTGGATTAGATCACGGTTTTCCATTGGATTCAGAGTGCTGGAAAAAATCAAGATTAGCTTTTATTTTGTAGATTTTGGTCATCGTTTCCCAAATCCATGAGGGTTTTAAGCTCAATGATTTTTCTGAGAGATCTGGGTGTTGCCTTTTTTTTGGGGAATTTTTGGACAAAACCGACCTTGCCATTGAATCCGTAGGGCCCAAAAACCCCTATTTTTATATAAAATTTGTCCATTTTGGACACAGTCATTTGGAGAGGAAAAACCTTTTTGCTCCAAGGTTGTACGGGCCTAGGGCACGCTTCATGAGGCTTAGAAATCAAGAAAAATTCAAAAAAATTAAAAAAATCAAAACCGACATAATTATTTTGTGTGGCCAGTTATATTGGATCTCACTGCCATCACTCTGCCTAGTGGTCACCCACCCATCAGCCCTAGCGATGAACTCAAGCACTACTGCTCACTGCGCACTACTGCTCACTACGCCGCTTGCTGGTAGTTCAGCCACCATGCAAAGTTAAGCCCCCGAAAAGGTCATTTCGATGACCAAGATCTAGTGTATCCACCCCGTCAACCACCGATCCCCAACCTTGGTCATATCAGTGACCAAGGGCTCCACTGCAAGCCCCTGAACACCAGCCGCTTGGTCCGCCCAGATGACCAGGGCTTTATTTTTTAGCCCCTAAGCATTGTAGAAGGGCATATTGGGTAGATTTAGAGCACTTTCGCAAAAACGGGCATAACTTTTACCCATGATGTTGAAATTGAGCAAACAAGATATTGTCAAAAAGTGGGTTCAACGAACTTCACAATGGTGGAGGTTTGATTTTTTGGTTTTGCATTTTTCATGCTTTTTTCAGCCTTAGAATTCATATATTATTGTTTTCACTCTGAGAGACATATCTTTTGACTCACTTATCTGTTTTTCATGATTCTCACAGTGTTGGAAAGCTGGTTCAGTCCTCTACATAGATCTAAGGTCCTCATTTTATTTTCTATTTATGTATGTTTTTTCACTCTCTACTTTTTGCAATCATTGGGTATTGTAATAAATGAACTAAGATAAAGTTCCATCAAGGGGGTTTCTTGCATAATAATTTGATTAGAGTGTGCATTCACTTTGATCTCCATCTTGGTTTTTATGACAACTCGCATGGGTTGTATTTAGTTTCTTAGTTTCTTTTGGCCACATCTTGCTCTAGCTTAACACATATCAAATTCACATTAGTTCACACTTCAGATTGAGAGCCTATGGTTAATGATCCACATTGGATTCATCTTAGTTTAAGGGCCATGTTTTTATGGTTAATGTTTCAGTGTCTTTATGGTACTTGTTCCCATGGGATATTTTTAGTCTCAGTTTGGCAACAGCATTGAGATACATTATTTCTAGATTATGTCATCATTTCATCTACTGTTGCTTCACAGATTCTAGGGTTGTTCTAGTTTGTGAGTTTTCTAGTGTTCTGTGGCATCGGGTTTGCTATTGCATTATTATGATTCTACCTGATTCCTTCAGTGACTCTCATTTGGTTTCTTATATATAGAAGTATCTTTCCTTGCTTTGTGGATTGCGGTTCCACTGTTACTCCAAAGTGTTCTTCTAGTGCTTCTTTGTAGCATTCATCTCATTGTAGGGGGGGTTTTGTCCCACTGGGTTTTCCTTCTCTACCCCATTATTTCATTTGTACATGGGTACCTGATCAGGCCTTTGTTGCTAGGACCCATTCATACTTTCTTGCATTCATCTTAGTTTTAGGTGCATGTCATTTTAGTTTCCCTAAGTTGCACTTATGGGGGGTGTTGGTGTAATTAATTATTTAATTACACTTGCATAAGTTTACTTAGGTAATATTTTAATTCCTAGGTTAATTATTGTCATCCTTATCTTGTTGAGATATCTTGTTGCTCAAGATAAGATTAGGGTTATGCATACATTGCTTTTATAAAGAAAATCATCTCATGTAATTATGAATTCCTGAATAATATTTATTTGCACATATTTTTGCAATAGCTTTTCTTTTTCTGATTTTCTCTTCTATGGAAGGTTTTTGGGTTTGCATGTCTGATCTTGGTTTCTAATAGTCTCAAAGTGAGTATGTAGAGAAGGTGTTGAAAAGGTTTAAGATGTAGAATTCAAAAGATGTTAGTACACCTTTGTGTAATGATTTTAAGTTGACTAAGGAGATGTTTCCAAAGACATAAGAGGAGGAAGAAAAAATGTCTAAGATACCATATGCATCAACAGTTGGTAGCTTGATGTATGCAATGGTATGCACAAGGCTAGATATTGCACATATAGTGGGAGTTGTGAGCAAGTTTATGAGCAATATGGGAATGGACCATTGGAATGCGGTAAAATGGATTGTTTGATATTTGAGAGTAACTACTTCAAAGAAACTATGTTTTGGAGGAAAAAAATCTACTCTAAAAGAATATGTTGACAGTGATTTGGTGAGTGATATTGATAGCAAGAGGTGTACTATAGGGTATATCTTTACTATAGGAGGTACTATAATCAATTGGATTTCAAGACTACAAAATATTGTTGCACTTTCAACAATGGAAGCTGAGTATGTTGCTACTATGTAAGCCAACAAGGAGATGATTTGGTTACAATGTTTTCTAGAGAAATTGGACAACAAAAAGAAGATAGTCCTTTGAACACTGATAGCCAAAGTTCCATCCATCTTGTTAAGAACTAAGCTCTACATTTAAAAACTACGCGCACATAGCTCAGATACCACTTCATCCGGTCAATTTTGGAGGATGGGTAGTTGAAGCTAGAGAAAATTCACACATTGAGAATCCTAAGGAATATGTTCACAAAGGTAGTTACATGGGAGAAAGTGATTTCCTCATCAATTTTTGTTGGCCTTCATAATTGATAATGGTTAATGTAAGAAACAAGCTAGACCTATAATACAATGGGAGCGACAAGTGCAACAGTGTCATCCAAGATCATTCTCTAAGTGGGAGATTGTTTGGTGTGGAGCCTGATTAGTCACCAAGTGGGAGATTGTAGGTATGTGGTGACTGATCCTACAAATACTATACACTCATAATGTATCCTCGTCGAGGTTTGGGGGCACAACCCCCAAAAAAAATTTCCCATTAACATGTCAAGGATTTCCCACTGACATGTCAAATGAAAGAAAACAACTTTGTAAAACCCTAATTTTGGAAGCTTCCAAAAATCTTGTTATAAGTGGTTGGGATGTAAGTTGCGGTGGGTGTAATTCATGAGATTGTAATATTAATAAAATTATCGGGTGGCAATTTTTTTGTGGATACATCCCATTATGGGTGGAGCACATTAAATTTCTATGTTGATCTCTTTTGTGTTATTCTTCATTGTTATTTCTAGGTTATTTAATATGCATATAATTGTAAATGTTTATTGCTCTAATGTGCCTGAACCCTAACAAGAACATCCCTTATTGGAAAGAAATCCTGTATCAACCAAAAACATTTCATTTATTGCATTTCAGTATGTAGTTGTTTCAGTATTTCATTCCACATTTTATCACATTGTCATTTCTCAGCTCATGGAGCAAGATATAGCATCTAAATGAGGTCATCGACATCATATCCAAATTCTAGGAAGTGCACCAAAGAAAATTGGACCCTCTTGAGAAAAGAGACAATTTCATGTGTAATTTGACCCACTTCTGTGTCCCTTTGCATCATTTATCTTTGAAAATAGCATTTATAGGCCCTTATGACCCATTATTTTTGATCTAGAGGCTTGTTTCACCTGAGAAATCACCTAAAACCCAACAAACATCACTTAATTTTTTCATACCCTAAAAACCCACCTTCAAAAATTAGTAGTGGGACCCATTCATCACCTTGGGAGAATGAGTCCCCTCTGGTGGGGCCATTTTCCAAGGGTGGAGAATGAGTTCCTTTTAGGGAAAATTCAATTTTGAGCGGGAATTTGATTAATTCAACTCAAATTTTTGGTGAATGTCGACCTCTTAGGTCCAAATAATGGGAAAATTAGGTGTTGTTTCTTATAAATACTCATTTTAAGTCATTTTACACATATTTTAGTCATTTCACAAAAGAAATTTCTAAGTCAAGACTTCTACAACAAGTCTCATTAGCAAAAGTTGAAGTTTTAGGGAAGCAAACTAGGGCTTTTGCAAGTCTTGAAGCTCACTCTTTAGGTCAAGATTCAACATTGCAAAGGGTTGATGATAGATTCCTATGGATAAATCTAGGTTGAGGAGATGCAACTAGCCATCAAATCAGACCTAAATACTTGGTTTCAAAGTGATTCCATTGTCCATTTGCACTCAATCTTCATATTAAGGTTTGCATTTTGTTTACTTTTCATTTGCATGTCATTTTATCTCCATTTTTGATGTGTTGTAAGGTTTCTAGGGTTGAGATCTTGCATCACATAAATCATATTTTTATTTCTTATTCTAGTATAATGGAATAGGGTTTTTGTCATATTTCAAACTTTCCTAGTCTTTAACACATCTAAGGCTGGGGTTTTATGCATAATTTTCTCTATTCAAGGTTTAATTACCAAATTAAGGGTTTGACCAAGGAAAACCCCCCATTAGAAAAACAATTTTAAGCTATTTTGTAGGAATTTTCTGAGATCTTGAGTCAAGTTTCTATCAAAAATTGTTTCACAGGTGTCAAGGTGTAGGATAGAGATTTGAAATAGCAAAAATTTGAAAGTGGATTGATTCACCATGCATAGAAAATGAGTCCCTCCTGAGATGTAGTTTTGAGTTAGATGCAGATCCTAGTTCCTGGTTGATAGAAAACAACTTCTATGCAGAAAAACCCAGACCTGGGATTAATTCCCCCAAGGTGGCGAATGACTCCCAGTTAGCTCAAAATAAAACTTCATCACTTTTACAGATTGTTCTCTAGTCTTCTTCAATTTCCCAGGTGCACACATTCTAAAAAGTAGCCTTTTGTTTGATTTAATTTTTATTCTTGTTCCTTCTTTCAAGCTTTTTGCAAACACTATGTTTTCCAACAAAGCATAAATCTTAAGTTTTGCATACATAATCAGCCATTTAGATCACTTAATTACATTTAGTTCATTTCATTTAATCTAAATAACATCCTATATTGCATAATTTGAATGAACCTAGCTAGCATTTTTGTCCTACCTCTCTCGTTTTAGGTCAAAAACCCTAGAAGAGTTAGAGAGTTTTGTGGAGCCAAAAATCTATGGTTTATTTTGGTGAACTTGCATTTTGAACATTCTATCATTCTTATTTGCATTTCTATTTGCATCTTAGGACTTAAGAACTTTATAATTTTGATTTTTTTTGCATCTTAGGTCTTCTTAAGTATTGCATTAGGGAATACATCCTTTAGACTTTGTTATTGCACCTCATTTCATTAAATCATTCAAACATTCTGCACTTGCAATCTGTCTCTGCATTATATAGACCTAAAAAAATTCAAAAAAGATAAAAAAAATCAGAAAGAACATAAAAAAATTCATCCCTTGGGACTCATTTGCCACCTTGGGAAAATCAGTTCCACTACAATTTCTGAATTAGAATTTCCAAATTTTAGTTTAATGCATTGCATCTTTCTATTTTCTATAGGTACCTTTCTATTATAGTTCAGTTGTTTCTTTTTTCTTAGCATAAATTTTATTTCCTTTCATGGCATTTATGGATACTCTTAAATTTTTGCAACTTTCCTTTTCAGTATTTGTTTCTAGTTCTTTTAGATTAGATTCATCGATACATAAAAACACAAAAACTAAAACATCAAACCAACCCTTCAAATAATTTATTCAAGTTAGAAATAACATCTTATCCAAGCCTCTTAGTAGTGATGATATTGACAAGTTAGATGAAGTTCTATGCCATAGAAAAATGGTCCCCTATCATTTTCATGGCCTTTTAGGTATTGTTCCATGGTGTTGGAACTATGTTGCTTTGATTTTATGTTGTATCATGGCTTGAACATGCTTATTTAGGTAATAAAACTCAAAGAATGACATCTTGTGAAGGTGTTGTGAAGTGTTGTAAGACATTTCTACATTCTTCTAGACTCTATTTAATGCAATTCACCTAAAAATAGCCTTCACTCATCAACAAGTCCTATTATGAAGTGTTGTAACAAGTTTTCACGCTTTTCAAGGCACATTTTCACTATTTACACCCTTCCCATGCTTTATTTTGTATCTTTATGCCCTTTTATGACTTAATTAAGTGGATTTTTGCATATTTTCTTGACAAATCACATTCAACACAAAAAAATTCCTGACACATGTTTTTAGGTCCTCGGTGGGACCCATTCACCATGGGTGGCGAATGACTCCCACTTGGCCCCAAATTAAAAATATTTCAAATTTCCTTTTGGGATTTTATTCAAAATCACTTGATGTCGGCCTGTGATGAGGTATGAATGGATACTAAGACACAATAATTGTATAAATAAGTGATTTTCACCTCATTTTACATCTCCTCATTCAAGCATTGAATCCTACATTTCAAGCATTCAAGCACTTTACATCAACAATTAAAGCTCTATTCAAGCACTTTGAAGCAACCATTGAAATCTCTTCGGACTTACATTATCAAGAATTAGGTGAGTTGATAGCACTTGCATATTGTTAGTTTATCTTTCTCTTTCATTTTATTATCTTTTCAAGGGTTTGATTACCAAAAGTCGGGTTTGACCAAGGAAAACCCCTATTCACTAACCACTAATCATTTTTCCCCTTTTGTTTGTTTGTTTGCAGCCCTTTGTTTACATATTTCATGGGTTATTAGGTGTTAAAGAGTGATGTTAAAGTCAACTAGGTGCTAAGTCAAAATCAAGCTTGGAGAGACTTCTTTGTCTCTTTTCTGCAAATTTGACTCTAACAACCAAACATTCTCAGATCTAGTGTTGCAAAATTGTCTCCTAGTTTTTTAGGAATTTGGGGGAGGACTGATTCACCACCTATGGTGAATGAGTCCCACCTTTGGACTGAAAACTTGAGTTTTGTAAAATTTCAGATCCCTACAGACATAAACTAGCTCCCAATAGTTTTTCACCAGTAGGTGGATTGATTCGCCACCCTAGGCGAATGAGTCCCACTGTGAAAAATTAGTAAAATTCATTAGCATCCAAAACACTCTAGAATCATCACACTTTTCCCAAGTGCACTCTATTTCATCCCATCTCTTTTTGTTCTGCATAATTTCTTCATTTACATAATTGTTTACATATCACAATGTGTTTTCAAACATAGTTGTAGTTGAACTTTTGCATTCATTTTTAGCCACCTACATTAATCTATTTCATTTAGTTAACTTATTCTACATCACATCACATCACACACATCCTGATTTGAGTGATACATTAGCATTTTTTGCCCTATCTCTCTCCTTTTAGGTGAAAAACCCTAGAAGTGTAAGAGTAGTCAATAGGGTCCCAAAAATCTATGTTTCATTTTGGTGAACCCAAATTTTGAATGCTTTGAATTTTTGATTATATGCACATATTTCATATTAATTTACATTTGCATTAGCATTCAATTAAGACATTGATTTGTTATTGCATTCTAGGACTTTTCATTTTTGCATTAGTGAAAACCTCATCTAGATTTCATTTATGCATTACATCTAATTAAAAAAGTCAAAATCTACAATTTTCATTTGAAAATTTCATACTTTACAACATTTAAATCATCTTAAAATTTCTGAAAAACATTAAAAAAACTTCAAACGAGGACTCATTTTCCACCCAGTGCGAATTAGTCCCTCTGCACCTATTAAACAACATTTTTAGCATTTTTCTTCCATTTGTCTACATTTTTGTTTTCTATAGTTAGCTCTCTATTACAATTATCATATTTTTTGTTATTTTCATTTTAGATCTTTTAGATTAGCTTGCAATGGCATTCACCCCTCCTTTGTGATACTTGCATGAGTTTTTGGTGCCCCATTGATAATACTTTAGTGAGACGAAGTTCTAGACTCATGGCATCTTGCAATAACACTTTTGTTGTGGACCTTGGGATATCACAAGATCCTACTCCTAGTATGGAAAATGCTGCATTAGGACCTAAAAATACCACTTCCATGCCTTCGCGTTTCCATCCCATGCATGTTGACAACCAAAACAATTCCCTCTCACATGAAAAAGTCATTAATATATATGAGGACTTTGCACATTTACAACAAGACTTTTCACTTGAAAACATTTCCACAACTTCCATACCTGACACTGAGAATCTTCATCATTTTATGGGTATGTGCAGGATCATCATGGAAAAAACAGGCCCTTAAGTGGCAAAAAATTCAAAAAATTTAGAGTTAGGCAACTTGATGTAAAAATTTGAATAAGTTATCTATACTATTTAAAAAATATGTAAGAATAGAATTTGTAGAAAATTGAATGTAGTTTCTAAACTATTAGGTTTATTTAAAAATAAAAATCGATTTGGTAAAAATTTGAAATTTCAATGTAGTAGTACTTAAATTTCAGTGAAAAAATAAGCAGGTGTCTGTTTGATCACCTTAAACACAATAAAATGATAATGTTTCTTTATAATATTTTAGATATAACTAGAAGACTCATGTCTAGATGTGATACATATTTTTTTGTAATTATTTTCCAAGTAAATAATTAATTATAATTTTTTTATTACAACTTTTAAAAAATATAAGAACTCATATGTCTGACAACCTTAGCTTGGTCAAAACTTTATGAAATTTAATTTAATTTTTTTTAATCCTATAGTATGTGAAGCATGTTTAAAATTCAAAAAATGTGATACCATTTGAAATCTATAGATGTTTTTCAATCAGCCTATCAATCAGGACTTTAGTCGTAATTCAAATAGAAAATGAATAATAATTATTTATTAAATTCAAAGTAAAGCATAATTTATATTGGTGGAAAGCCAAGAATCTCCTTTAAAGACCCTTTTTCATTTCATCAATTTTGGGTAAAAAAAAAGTCATCAGCCACATACCCTACACATACCCATCATATCACCACTTTTTGGCCCATCCTAATCCTACACATACCCTGATTGAAAGTGATGATGGATTGCAAGTGATGAAGAAAATTGTTGAGATTTACAATAAGCATGCCTCTTCAAACATCCAATCTGCAACAATCCCTGTAAGCCAAGGAGCACCTCAAGTTCCTCCCCCTTCAACCATTGCTTACATCCCAACTTATACCAATCCACAAGTCCATACAACTATGCCTCAGGCTACTTCTTTCCCAATTTCAACTAGAATTCCTACTTCCTTTATGGCATCGCAAGTCCCTCCTACCACTTTCATGCCTCTTAGCATTCCTTTCAATTCTCCCAACATCACTTACACTTCATCACCATTTTCCCTTCCACCTCAACCCACATACCTTGATCATCTTCTTACACAGCTTCTCACTACTGTTTCATCTATGCAGCATCAACTTTCCAACATCAGTCAAGTTCAACTTGCTCCAACCACATATCATTTATGTTGTAGTCCCTTATCCTTAGAAATCTTACGTACCCTGATGCCACAAGGGATAGAAATGCCTCAGTTTGACAAAGATGAAGGAAAAGAAGATCCTATCAACCATATTAATGCTTATATAGCTTTGTGTAGTGAATTTTTCCTTGACGATAAACTTTTAGCAAAACTTTTTTCATGGACCTTGAAAGATACCACATTAGAATGGTTTTCCAACTTTTCCAATCACTCCATCCATTCATTCAATGAATTGGTGGATGCTTTCATTAGTAACTTTCAAGTGCACATGACACCTAAAAAGACAACATGGCCAACCTTATGAGATGTAGACAAAACATGAATGAAAAAGTGACGAATTTCATCTCACGTTACCAATCCTTATATGCTAAAATTGATGTCAAAATTCTTGATGCACATCTAGAGAGGATGTTTATAAAAAATTTGCAGACCAACCTTCAAGATAAACTCACCATAATGAAATTCCCTTCATTCATAGATTTCTGTACAACCTTATGTGACTACCAAAATTTGGTTTCAAGTCGTGATTCAAAATCAACCTCCAATTGAGTTGACAAACCCAAAAACACCAATCAAAACCAAAACAACACACAAAACTTCTGCAAACCTAATAGAGGCTTTTTACAATTTAATTCGCCTCCTCAACCTCAACCACAACCAACCCAATCTATTCCAAATCAAGTGGTCACTGTTAGGGAAGCTGTGCCTTATCATTATGGGGATCCGAACTAACATTTCACTACTTTACCAGATACCCTCCATCACACAATGAACCAATTAATTCAAAAATGTATGCTCACTTTGCCACCTATTCGACCACTTGATCTAAAACAACCATTACCACCTACATTCAAACATAATGCTTATTGTCACTTTCATCGTCAAAATGACCACGACACGGAACATTGTAAGCATCTCAAACATTTAGTTCAAGACCTCATTGATTCATGTGAATTGACCATTGCGGGTGTTAAAGATCAAGGCAATAAGTTTGTTGCACCTCCTAACTAGAATTTACAAATGTTCACCAATCCTATGCTGAAACATACTACCTCATTTGTCAAGGCTAGTGAACCTTCCAAGTCTGATGTAATGAATATTGATACCAATAATGAACAACATGATACAACTCCTATTGTTACCCAAGCTAGTCCTATGGAGAATCTTTTGGCTATGATATAGACGTTATCCCTCGTAAGGGCCAAACAACAAAACCCTTTGATATTAATTTAGACATACTCTGAAAGCTTCCTGATGGTCCTCTCTACATAGCTGTCTGAATCTATGATAAGCCCACTAATGGGATATTAATAGATCCCACTTGTGTCAATGTGATCACAAAAGATTTTTTGGTATTACACAAATTATATCAAGCTGATTACAATAAACGCACTGCATGGATTAAAACACATAATGGTTTTGCATGCCTTACGTTTGGATCGATCGTGCTACCCTTATAAATAGGACCTAAAACTTTGGAAGTAACATTTTCAATTTTTCCACAATCTGACAAATTTTGTTTGTGGCTAGGCCTCCCTTGGCTTCACTCAATGAACGCAGTCCCGTCAGTTGTTCATAAGTGCTTGAAGTTTCCACATGATAATGAGATAGAATGCTTAACGTAAATGATCACTTAATTACAATGCTCAAATGAACAAATTAACATAATATAATTGCCAAGATAATGAACTGAAAAGAAAGAGAGAAAATAAAGAGGAGAACAAACACAATTGATAATGGAGTTCGTCCCTTAGGACTACGTCTTCGGGCCCCTCTCCAACGGAGTGACCGATCCGATTATACTCCAAAAATAGTTACAATTGCTTCATTGAATATCTCCTTCAAGCACAGCAGCATAACATTCCTCTGATGTGTGGAAATGTCTACAAAATCTCCTGAGCATTCTCTCATTCTAACCACCTAGACTTGGAAAATCCCATCTCTACCCCTCTTTTTATACATGAAATATGCCTAATATGGCTTAACCATCAAAATAAATGATTAACCTCCTCTACCAACTCGGACAACAACTATTTCCTTCTTTACAATCTTCTGGTATGAATTAGTTGGTGGGTTTTGTTGGTTTATGGCTTAAAAAGCCATTTGGTTAAGGGCTCGGCTGATAGTTCTCTAACAAAATGCAACAGACTCCTATTATTAAAAAGCCACCATCGGTGGTCTAACGGTTAAATACCTTTTACCACATGCATGTGGTCAGTGGTTCAAAACCTCAGCCAGCCATTTGTCAACCGAACAGTAAACATTTTAAACAATAAAAACAACTGCTCCCCAAATATAGTGAAAGTACCAGCCACGGTGCAACGGTGAGCCGGCCAACTGTCTGCAGGGAGATCGCGGGTTCAAACCCAACCAAATTTTTTATCAAAACAAACCAACAAACTCACCCAAACCTGGAGGACACGTGTCGAGATGTTATTCGCCCGTGGATGCTGACTAGGCTGTCTACGTGTCGCTGACAAAGCCGATGACGTGTGCTAACTGGACTGCCACCTTCGATGCCCGTACTGTATGGTTGGACAAGTGTCACGCTATGATTGGTCCCTATGAGCTGATTCAACTACCACGTGTCATGCTAGAATTTTTCCATGTGGAATTCATATAGTACGGACTGACAAGTCAGCATGATGACATCATTAGTTGTACCTTCAAGTTGACTAAAGTTTGACTGCTTCTAACTCGAGCATACGATGTCAGATTTTGATGAAACGAACACTGTCAGAATCATCTCGATGAGCTCTTCATGATGACACTGATTCTGTCAATTTCTGAGATGATCATTTTTTCACCTTCTAGATGACCCCTGAAGCCAGTTTGACTAAAAGTTTGACCAGCCGTAACTTGTACAAATGGAGTCCTTTTCACCCCATTCAAGTTGTGTTGGAATCAGGACGTCATTCTCTTTCTGATGGCACTAAATTCTAGAGTATTGGAAACACTTCAATTTTCACTAAAAAATGTCCCCCGGATCAGGCCTCCCCACTGGAGAGCTTTTGGACCTCCGAAAGCTTGATTACTTGGAAAGTAAGTGAGGGTAAAGTTCCCTCACTTTACCAATCTCCATCCATCTTGCTTTGCTTGGATGCATCCCATTCAGGCCCACTCTGAGGTACTCAACATCTCCTCTTCGTGAAGTTCTAACATTCCTGTCGAGAATAACATCTTCTGGCAACTCTGACATGTACTCTAGAGAAAGGTCATCAACTATTGGAACTTGAATGTCTGTGACTTCATCTAGGATCATTGGAGGCTCATATAGTTTCAAATTCTCAACATTGATAACCGAGTAAATATACATGTATGGAGGAAGATTGAGGCAGAAGGCATTAGTACCAATCTTCTCAAGGATGTCAAAAGGACCATACCTAATTGGCTTAAGCTTTTTACCTTCACCTTGCATCCTTTCCTTGCTGATATGTAACCAAACTTGGTCTCCAACTTGAAAATGATGATCAGTGCGATGCTTGTCATGGCGAACCTTGTATTTTGCTTGGCTCTGTTCCAACCGTGCTTCCACTGCTTGATGAATTGCTTGGATTTTCTGGATGAACTTCAAAGCCTTCTCTGCATCATGGCATCCATCTTCAACATCATCTTTCCCAAAAGCGAAATCCATTGGTGTTTTGGGCACATAACCAAAGCATGTCTCAAAAGGAGACCTCTTAGTAGAAGAGTGTGTTGCATGGTTGTAGGCATGCTGCACATAATGAAGACTCTCATCCCACAACTTAGGATGCTTACTGCAATACCCTCTGAGTAGATGCACAACTGTCCTGTTTACAACCTCTATCTGCCCATCAGTTTGTGGATGGAAGGTTGTACTCTTCTTCAGTCTGGTGTCCATGAGTCCCTACAAGGCTGACCAAAATTCCCCCAAGAATCTAGAATCTCGATCCGATACAATAGAAGTAGGTAACCCAAAATGAACCCATACAAATTGAAAGTACATATGAGCTGTCAGTTCAGCAGTGACTTGCTTTTTACATGGCATTAAGATACACATTTTGCTGAACCGATCAACTACTACATACAAATAATCATGTCCCTTCCTAGACATAGGTAACCCCCCAACAAAGCCCATTGACACACTTTCCCATGGATGAGAAGGTACAGGTAGAGGTGTGTACAATCCCAATTTCCTGTTACTAGGCTTACTAGTTGCACACATAACACAACCTCTAATATACTTAGTTACAATTTCTTGCATACGAGGCCAATAACAATATTTTTGTAGTTGAGTCAATGTTTTGTTTACCCCAAAGTGTCCTAAAATCAATGAGGTATGTGCTTCTCTGATAACCTCTGCTTGTTCATCTTTTGGAACACATAATTTACCCAAGTGATATAACAGTTTATCCTGCACATAATAATCTTTCTCTTCTACATGTTTACCATTCATTAAAGCAACATAGATATCCTTAAAGTTCTCATCATTAGCATATTGTTCCTGAAAACTTTCATGAACCATAGAACTATTCTGAAGGATTATCAAAGCATTCATCATAGGAGGCCTAGAGAGCATGTCTGCTACTTTGTTATGGGTACCTTTCTTATAATTAATAACCAAATGAAACTGTTGCAGAAAACCCATCCACCGAAAGTGCCTATTTTGTTGCAGTTTAGTTTGTGAGTGCAAATACTGAAGTGGCTGGTGATCAGTGTGGATTACAATTTCTTTCCCCATTATGTAATGTTTCCATTTTTAACACTTTGAACTAAAGCATAAAGTTCTTTATCATAAGTGATAAGCATTTCATCAAGCCCCGAAAAGCTCGAAAATCCGCTTACCTCTGTGATGAGTACCGCCTTCCCATGGCAAAACCTAATTTCGATTCCGCTCTCATCTCAAACGACATGGGACTGTATAAATAAACTGGAAAGGTGCTCTAACTTTCCTTCAAAGTGCTCAAAGCCTTCATAGGACCTCCCCATCAAAATTTGTGAAAATTTGCTAATGCATGTAATGGTGATGCTATATAAGAGAAGTTTGCAATAAAATTTCTCCAGTACTGAACTGCACCTAGGAAACTTCTAACCTCTGTGACTGTACTTGGCTTAGGCCAGTTTACAATAGCTTTGACCTTCGTAGGGTCTACTTTCAATTGACCACCCCCTACGACATAGCCTAAGTACACTAAGGATGTCTTAGCAAATTCACATTTAGACATCTTTACATACAGTTTTTCTTTTCTCAATACATCAAAGACTTTCTTTACATGACTTACATGATCTTCCCAAGTTCGACTGAATAAAAGGATATCATCTAGATAGACTATGACAAAATCATCAATAAAAGGATGAAAGACATCATTCATGACTCTCATAAAGGTAGCTGGTGCATTACAAAGCCCAAAAGGCATAACCAACCACTCGAACAATCCCTGTTTTGTCTTAAATGCAGTCTTCCAAATATCATCTTTTTGTAATTTTATCTCGATGGACACCCACGTAGCCCAACTAGTGAAATAAACTGCATGTTTTAATTGATCAAGTAAATCATCTATTCTGGGAAGAGGATACCTGTTCTTTACCGTTATCTTGTTCAAAGCACGATAGTCGATGCACATCCTCCAAGTTCCATCTTTCTTTGGAACCAAGACAATTGGAGAACCGCAAGGAGAAGTACTAGGATGAATAACTCCTTTTTCCACCAACTCTTGAACTTGCTTTTTAATTTCCTCATTCTGCATAACTGATAAACGGTACATGCCGATATTAGGAAGTGGCACATCCTGCTGTAACTGGATTTCATGCTGTATCTCTCTCTTGGGTGGTAACCCCTTCGGTTCCTGAAACATGTCATCATAAGCGGAAATAATCTTGACCATTTCAGTTTTATGTTTTGGGTCACACCCCTTGAATGCCTCAGATTTATCATCTTCTTTGGCTTTTACAAGCATTAATACAAAGTTTTTACTTGAGTTGACCAACCTCTTCATTTGACCAGCATTAACTAGTGTAAGATTAGTCTTCACCTTAGGTGCCCGTACAATGTATTCTACCCCATCTTTAAAAAGATGATACTTATTCTCCCCCCTATAAAAGATTGCTTTTCTGTCATAAAGATAAGGACTTCCTAACACAAGCCCACAAATATCCAAAGGGACCACATCTACTTCTACCTCATCTACAAAGTTTGTAGTGATAGCAAATCTCAATTTACATTGTTTAGTTACTTGCAATTATGCATCATTGCAAACCCATCCAAGTGGATATGGCTTTGGATGAGGTGTTGTAGCCAAATTTAATTTCTTTACCACTTCCTCAGATATTAAGTTGACTTGGGAACCCGTATCAAAAAATGTATCAACCTTAGTGTGTTTTGTTACAACATGAATGTGAAACAATTCATTTCTTTGCCTATCAACCTTAGGAGAAGATTCCCTTTTACTTGTACTTGCTGGCATTAGAAAAACTTGCATCAGAAGAGAGATATATACCTTTCCCTTTACCTTGGATTCCGGTAGCAACAATCTTTGTCTCATCTCCGGAGTCAGAACCAAGATCCTGTTGAACCACTGCAGTAGTCTTCTGCTTGTCTTTATTACCTCCATATCTTTTCGGCCTCAACTCAGGATGAAGCTTCCAACATCTTGAATCATCATGCCCCTCTTTCTTGCAATGGGAGCATGTGGGTTTCTCACCCTCTTTCTTAGCTGTAGCTGTCTTCTTCCCTTTGCCTTTATCTTTGTCTTTTCTTTCCCTTTAGACTTACCCTCGAACTTAGATGGCTTCTTAGAAAAGTTATCACTAAAAGTATTCTTACCCCTAGACTCTAAATGAGTAGCTTGAACAGACACCTCGTCTAGATTGTTGGGACTCAACATCAAAATAGTGTGCCTAAGGTAAGAATGTAAACCACCAATATACTTAAGTAATGTCTTGGGTATACAAGGGAACATTTAGAGCAATGGCCCGTTTCCTAAACTCATGAGTATACTCCTGGACAGACTGCCCCTTACCTTGCCTAAAGGTTTGCCAATTCATGGTTAACTGTTGCATGTAACCTAAAGGGTAGAATTGTTTCCTAAGGGCAGCAACAAACTCCATCCAAGACATGTTAACTTGACCATGGTGAGCAATTTCTTCACGAGTTTTACTCTCCCACCAGGTGAGAGCTGTACCTCCCAACTGGAGAGTTGCTAATTGAATCCTAGAAGCATCTTCTACTAGGCCTTGTATCCTACAGTATACTTCTACTTGTTGGACCCAATCGTCTAACTTCTCAGCATTTAACTCCCCACAGTATTTAGGTAACTCAAATTTTACATCAAGCTTAATTACAGGCTTAGATTTGCTCTTAAATGGATTTACATTAGAAGAAGGAGAAGGAGAAGGAGGAGAAGAAGGAGGAGAAGAAGAAGAGGGAGAAGATGGAGGAGAAGGAGTTTTTGGAGCTTTCCCCTCTGTGTCTTTCTGATCTTCCTGCTTCTTGTGCTTTGAAGAACCTCCCTTTTTGTGCTTCTTCTTGTCTGCATAAAGTTCGTCCACCATTGCCTTCATGTCAAGAAATAGCTTCTGGAAATCCTTGACACTAAGCTCTGAACTTTGTCCACCTTCTTTTTCTTCCATCTGTGACGGTTGATTAACTCTTCGTCTTCCGATTTCTGGATTGTACTCTTCAAGTTCTCCTTCGCCTCGTTGCAACCTGGATCTCGTTAGCATTCAAATTGCAATACAAGCCACATACATAGCTCTGATACCAACTTGATCTATTTAAGGATCTAGGACTTATTGCTTACAGAATGCTTAAACGTAAAAGATCGATTATTACAACGTTTAACTTAAATGATTACAAATTAAATGCTCAAATGAAATAATGAACATAACATAATTAAATAAATGCCAAGATAAACTGAGAAAGAAAAGAGAGAAGAATAGAGAGACGAAACCATTTGATAACGGAGTTCGTCCCTAAGGACTACGTCTCCGGGTCCCTCTCCAATGGAGGACCGATCCGATTAGCTCCAAAAATCAGTTACAATTGAGGCAGCATCATCCCCTTCAAGCACATCAAAAGCACAGCATTACTTCGATATACAGGAACAATGCAAATCATCTCTCGAGCATTCTCTCGTTCTCCACCTGGACTTGTAAAATCAAAGCCTACCCCCCTCCTTTTATACAAGAAATTTTCCTAATATGGCTTAACCACTTAATTAATTGCATAATCTCCTCTATCAGCCCGTATCAGGACTAGTTTAGCTTCTGAAATCTTTTTTGGTTATGGTGGTTTCGGTGGTTTTGTTTGTTTTGGCCTTATTTGGCCATTTGCATAAGGCTCGGCTAACAACTATACAACAAAACAAACCTATGCCATTACACATTTAGACTGCTTGCGCGGCGCAGTGGTAAGTAACGATTTTGTTAGGAGGGTGGTCGGCGGTTCCAACCCCGCCGACCACGTTTTACCACCCGTATCAAACAAATACAACAATAAAAGAAACCGGTGCGGATATTCTGTTAGCTGACTTTCCGCGGGTGTAACGGCTACCGGTCAGCGGCCGAGGCGTTTGGGAGAAAATCTCGGGGTCGAATCCCCTTGCCATTTTTGTTAAAACAAACTTGACTTAATCGACCGCCGAAGACTATTCACAGGGACACGTGTCCAATTATCATTCGCTACAAATGCTGACGAGGCAGATGACGTGTCAGGCTCCTATTCGCCCGTGATGCTGATGTGTCAAGCTGACTGTGACGTCCGTACGCTGAGCTGTCTGCTGACTGGACTGCCACGTGTCGCTGACTGGATGCCACGTTGGAGTACAGATGCCACGTCACTGGTACGGACGAACACGTGTCATGCGATGATTGGTCCGTACAATCTGAGTCACATGCCACGTGTTGAGTCAATATTTTCCCGCCTGTGTCCGTACAGTACGGACTGCCACGTCAACATGATGATGTCATCAGTATCCCTTAAGTTGACTGAAGTTTGACTGCTTCTAACTCGAGCATACGATGTCGGATTTCGACGAAACGAACGCCGTCGGAATCGTCTCGACGAGCTCTTCGTGATGACGCTGGTTCCGTCAATTTCTGAGATGATTATTTTTTTCGCCTTCTGGACGCCCTTGAAGCCAGTTTGACTGGAAGTTTGGCTGGCCGTAACTTGCACAAACGGAGTCCTTTTCAACCCGTTCAAGTTGCGTTGGAACCAGGACGTCATTCTCTTTCTGATGAAGATGAAATCTGGAGCATTGGGAACACTTCAATTTTCACTAAAAAATTGTCCCCTGGATCAAAGGTGGCCTTATGGCTGAGAAGAGAAGTGTTGAGGAAGAATTGCGTCTTGCATGTGCGAGGCTGTCGAGTCTCCCATTCAATGCAAAAACTGATGGGGAAGTGATCAAACAATGTCACATCCATTAACGGCTTAACCAGAAGGGAAGAGCTGGCAAAGGAGAAGAATGATTATGTCAAAATCATGGCACGATCAAGGTGCTTAAAAGTTCTGTCAGAACCAGCCTTGAAATTGCACTAGGTGTGCCAGGGAGAATGAGAATGGTGGCGGCGAATATTGGGATCAAAAAGCCCCAATTTATTGCGCATGTAAAACCATGCCTCACATTCACCAGCTACCCATATGAAGGGCAGGTTGTCGTCTTTATCACATGCCATCTCAACCATGTTGAAGTCCCCACATAAAATCCAGGTGGCGACCATCAATGAGTCAACAATCCATTGCTAGAGTAATGAGCACTCCATAGCATCATTCGGGGCATAAACATTAATGACCCTGAAAGAATGATTATCAATATTGAGCAGGATCCAGACAAGCTGCTGCGTGGGATCAGACCCATGTTCGACCACACTAGAGTGCCACCGTGGGGAAAAAAGAGTGATAGCTCCTCCACGCCCAAACTCATGGGTGGTATTGAATATAGAACTGGCTGGCTAGATAGACCAACAAGCCGAAGCAAGCAAAAAACTAGAAATTTTAACTTCCTGGAGGCACAAAATATCAATACCAGTCAACTTTTTCAAAGTATCTTTAACAATATATTTTTTGGAGAGGTTAGTGAGACCTCTAACATTCCATGAGAGAAAATTCATGGATGAACTGCGTCCATATCATTGGACTCCGATTCCTCTCCAATCAGAGAAGAGAAACGATTTTGTAAAAATTCTGGTGGAATCGAGCCAATCTGGATAGGAGAGGAAATCCTCCGCTTCTCCTGAACATATTCCCCTTCCGCCCTAGGTGAAAATGGGCTTCAAGAGCACCTTTGGGCTCCTGAAACAGGAGAAAAACTATGCAGCTAGGCCATCATGATGGTAGTGGGTTGAGGCATGGTCTTAGGTCGAGGCTGAACAGGCACACTATCGACCTTGCTCGAAACTGCTGTCCCCTTCTGAGAAGGGTTTGAAACATTTTTCACTGGGTCGACGGCTTTGGAAGTCGATGCAAAACCAGAAGATTTATTCCAGTGACCTGTGACTGTAGTCTAGGAAAAGTCTTATTTAGGAGCAGAAGAATCTGCTTGACGAGGTTGTTCAGTTTCTTGTGGCGGAGAAGGTGTACGAGGCACTGCCAAAGGGCATTCCTTGATCTTGTGGTCTGCGGACTGACACCGATAACACGTGTTGGGTAGATTACAATAAGTGAATTTTTGGGTATTCCAGAGAGTTCCTATTTGAATATCAATGGCATCTTTCAAATCTTGGGAAAGGTCAACTTCCACGCAAACCATTTTCTGGGGATGGGCTTGGAAGAACCTATCCGACTCCACACAAATAACTCTCCCCAGTGAGGAAGCAATTGATATGATTCAAAAAAGGCACACAGGGCAAAGGAAGACTGGGAAACTCAATCCAGACTGGGACCCGGAGCTTGGTCAAATCTGAGATAGTGAAGTCATGGGTCCAGGCTTGGAAAACCAAAAGGGAAGACCAAACATACCAAGGACCATGACCCAAAATGGCCTGCACATGGCTAACTTCCGAAAAGCGGAACAAAAAAAAACCCTTGGTCAGGTTTTGGACCCCATGAGGGACCTAAGCCTTGTTGACCCATTCTTTAAGCATACTTTCAGGGGGGGTTCTCCCAACAAAATACTCAACAAGGGTGTGACTTTCAAGCCATTGACAAGCAGAATCAAACTCAGGTAAAGATAAAACCACATCAGCAGGGGAGTCAGAGTGCATACCTCGTGGAACACATTCGGAACAAATTTCCACGGATGTTTGTTTAGAGGGGGAGCCATTGAGCAAAGTCATCGAACCGCCAACACCAGCATGAACTGTTGGGTTAGGGACGATTGAAGGCATAATAAGGCACTTAAGGCCACACTAAATGCAGCCGTACGCACGACAATAAAGGCAAATTCCTGCGCAGAATGTGTAGTATGACATAGTTCGCAGAACATTGGGTATGTTTTAAAATGAATATGGATGCTTTCAAAACCCTAAATATTTTAATGTTTTATAAATTTTAAACATTATAAAATATTTGGAAAATAAATAAGCAATGAAGAAATTTATCGGCAAGAGAAGGGAGGTCAGATTAAGTTTTCTCAAGTGAATATGTCACGCCAATGAAAATATTATTTTAAGGAATATAAACTTCATGTTTTTACTGAGTTATAAGGAAGATGTTTATTTCACCCACAAAAAATTATAAAGGGTAAAAAATTATAACAATTTTCACTAAAGGAGTTAACATAGTGGGTAATATGTATTTACTGGGTGTAAATACAAATGGAGATTTTAAAGTAATAATCATGGTGTGATTATTTTAATAAAATAAAGTTGCAATCTTGATTTTTCACTAAGAGGTTATTCAAAGTACAAATGTTTTTACTGAGGAGTAAAACATTCTCTAGGGAGTTAAAATCATTTGAAGAGTCATGAAGGGGGTAATTATTTTACCCAAGGATTATTTTATTAAATTGAATAAGCCAAAGATTTTCCAGCAAAAGGATTAGTGAAGATTGTTAAGATCTCAAAGGTATTGCGAAATGATGATTATTATTCACAAAGACACAAGGATGAAGATTAAAATTATTAATTTGTCGATAAAGCAACTAATTAAATATTTTAATTTGTTGAGAACAATTAAACAAAGAGTTGCACCAAAATGAAGAGTTGCACCAGATGGATGTCATGAAAGGTTGTAACCCTAAAATAATGTATATATGTCAAATGAAATCAAAAGAAGGAGGGAGGAGATTTAGGAGAAATAAGTAGGTTAGGTAGTTGGATAGGGTGAACTAATGTCAAAATAAATATCATGTTGTACATTGTAAAATATTTTAAAATTATATAATGGAGAAGAACATATTTATTTGGTGATCCAATCAATTGTTTGTCAAATTTATTGAAAACATTATCTGGTTGTCTCCAAGGTTGTCATTTCTTGCTATTTAAATTGTAATATCAAGGATATTCTTCAATTTATCAAAGCACACTTGCTGCTCTTGTGTGGTTCAGTTAATTGGTTCTTGCAAGATAGGATTAAATCCTTCTAATTAATCACGGTAATTTGGAAAATGACATTTGGATTATTAAGAAGAATCTAATAATTACACTCTTGCCTATTTATACAAGTTATAAACATAAAAGTTCCAAACAATTTGAATTTTATCAAGAAATAGGACACAAATATTATTTATCTCTTGACTCCATTAGCCCAACAGAAGTAGGCACTGGTCACAACATTCACATCTTAGAATTTTATAAAATCTTATTAAAAAAATTGCATTTCAAGTTCAATATTAGGAATAGGAGTATTCAGTAAAATTTCATCTATTACACTTTGTGCCATCGTAATAGATCCATCAATTCAGTCAAATCATACAACTTTAAGTCTGCTTTATTCACATAGGTACACCCGCCTAGGTCTAGCAGCACCTGAATCTGAGAAGAAGGTCTAAACCATTTGGCCTTGTCTGTTACCCTGGAACGTATCAAGAGATTGGCAACCTCTTGAGGTATTTTACCTACATTTTTGATAGCTAACACACCACAAATAGATGTCTTCATGATTCTATGTTGGAATCAACGAACACCATTTGAAGCAACAAAAAAAATGTTAGAACACAACTGCTCATAACTCAATCAAATCTTCATTTGAACATCTGAAACTTCATGTGGATAGACTAGATATACTAAAAAAAAAAACCTTTAATCCACAACCTCTGATCATCAACATACTAAGCTAGCAAACATACTAAACTTCACTGCATCACCAACAACCTATAACTTCTTTTATTACAATTTTCTCAATATCCTCGACATATGAAACCTTAAAGACATTAATGCCAATAGTGTTGACATCAATGACAACCACATATCAGCAATATCCAACAATCTCCCCCTTTGGCATTGATGGAAAAACTTAGTGAAAAATGACTAAGTTTCAGAATCAATGCCAAAATAAGTACACTGCAATCCTCAAAACTTGAAAACACATCTCCCCGTAAGATGAATATGAAATTTTTCACTACCCCACACTCCCCCTTTGACATCAATGGCAAAGGCGGGAATCCACATACCAAAAATCATACAAAAATTCTATGAACAAACTGCATATGTATAAACATGCTTCTCTCACTTACATGAACTTGAATATATCTACAAAATTGGTCTTCAACAAGCTTAAGCTTGTGTCCCAACCATTTTTGAGACTCTCCAAAATAGTCATGTGACCATAGAATAGGTAAGATTTCATCTTTGTTGACTCAATATTTTCCAGATCACTAATATCCATAGCATCTTGCGCTGCCTTCAATGCACTAAACATTGTCTCCATTTTAGGGCCAATCAATCCTCTGAGCTCACATACTCTTTCAACATTTTTTTCATTTTCATGCTTCAAGATTTTAATTTTGTCAAGTAGGGATATGACTTGACCTTCTTTCTTATTCATAGAAATGGTTAGAGGATCAAATGCTTGAGAAATATTTTCTAACTATTTCTCATATTCCTTCATTTTCTTTTTAGTGTCCTCAGTGAATTTAAAAAATGATAAGCATGACTTGTAGATACTACCACCTTTAGACAAAGCACCTTGAATGTTCTTTAAATAGGTAGCTAATAAGGATTTGTCATTAGCTATCACACCCTTCAATCTACTAAACCTGTTTGCATCAAACTCTTTTTGAACCTTGTCCATAACTAAAATTTCAAGAGCCTCAAAGTGAGGGTATGTGTAGGATCATGATGGGCCAAAAAGTGGCGATATGCTGGGTATGTGTAGGGTATGTGGTTGATGACCTTTTTTCTACCCAAAATTGATGAAACAAAAAGGGTTTTTAAAGGAGATTCTCAGCTTTCCACCAATATAAACTATGATTTACTTTGAATTTAATAAATAATTATTATTCATTTTCTATTTGAATTACAACTAAAGTCTTGATTGATAGGTTGATCGAAAAACATTTATAGCTTTCAAACGATATCATTTTTTTTGAATTTGAAGCATGCATCACATTCTATGCTTCACATACTATAGTATTAAAAAAAAAATGAATTTGATGAATTTTTGACCAAGTTAAGGTGGTTAGTCGTACAAGTTTTTATATTATTTAAAAGTTACAATAAAAAATTCATTATTAATTATTTACTTGGAAAAAAATTATGAAAAAATAAGCATCACATCCAGACATGAGCCCTCTACTTATATCTAAAATATTATCATTTTATTGTTTTTAGGGTGGTCAGATAAACACCTACTTATTTTTTCCCTAAAATTTAAGTACTCTGCATTGAAATTTAAAACTTTCACTAAATATATTTTTCTTTTTTTTAAATAAACCTAGTAGTTTAGAAACTACATTCAATTTTCTACAGATTCTATTCTTACATATTTTTGAAATAATATAGATCACTTATTCAAATTTTTATGTCAAGTTTCCTAACCCTGATTTTTCTAAATTTTTTGCCACTTACGGGCCTATTTTTTCCATGATGATCCTACACATACCCGTGAGTACTTACAGAGTTGATAGGCTTCTCTAGCTGACTAGATGGAGAATCAGATGATTCCTTGACATATGTAGGCATGATCTTCTCCAAGATATCAGATGCAAGACTTTGCAACTCACTGTCCTCAATATGAGATTTCAATATCTCCTCCCTTGCCTTAGCCTGAGTAGATGATGCTACCTTTAGCTTCTGAATAGGAGATAGAGTGGCCAAATTGATCAGACCTTCAATCAATTTAGGGTCAAACTCCTCCTGTTGTTCTTCTGAAAACTCCTTTACTACCTTTGCAGTGTCTCTTGCTTCCACAATAATTTATTTTACCTCAGTCATCTTTTCTTCAGTCATAGATTCTTGTTTGGCTTTAAGAATCTCCTCTTCTTCAACTGACACATCTTTAGGAGCTTTAGTATCCATATGAATTTATGCATCTTGCATATCTAGAGGATTTAGAGTATCCTCAATTGTGTCTTCATTCCCTTCAATTTTTGGACCAGATGGAACATCTTCATTACGATTTTCTTCAAAACAACATTATATTTGTTCTTTAACAGAACTACCTTAAGAATTTTCTTAGTATCTTTTGTAACTTCTTCATTCTATCCGATCATAAGCTTATTCACCCTTGTTTTTCTCTTAAAATCCCTTTTCGCATCATTGAGTATTTTCTTCATTTCATCTATTGACATTACTAGACATAGATAAACAAGTATCCATTCTCTCATTTGTTCTTCTTTAGTTCTTGCATTCACTCTCCTCATTTCGAAGACTTCATATAGCCCTTTAGGAAAATCTGACATTATTTCTATGAGTCATATTGAAATTATTCAAGTACTTTATTGTAGCTTCTTCAAGAATTCTTTGATTGACACTATCAAAAGTGTCATACCATTCAGAAAGTGGCCTAAGATTACCATCCTTAATCAAAGCCTTTTCCACTTCCTCTACAAACATACATGATCTATTAGTTTTTACCTTTTTCATTGCTTTCTCTTCACTGGAGGGATTTTCCTTAGAAACTTTTGATGCCTTGGTTCCCTTCTACATGATTTCTCTTACCTCTTCATCAGATTCAATTTCTTCATCTTCCTTAATTGCAACATAGACTCTTGCACTTTTATTCTTTTTTTTTTCTTTCCTTCTCTCTCTGATGTCTTGACTTGAGCTTTTATAGGGCTTGATTTATTTGTAGGATCGAATGAGAGAGCAGAGCTCCTTGTAGATCTAGATCTGGTAGAGGATGTTTCCAGACTAGCAGATTTAGTTCTAGCAGACTCCACTTCTTTAGCTTGTTCTCTTTTCCTCCTAGCTTCCCTCACTACTTTAGGTAATATCCCCATGCTTTCTGCAAAAGCTTCAACTTCCTTTCTCACCTTTTGGACTATCATAGGCTTCTTCAATTATTCATACACTTGCATATATTTCTCTTCAAAGGTTCCAAACCTCTCTTCTATTGGATCTCAAGGTTTACTCAACAAGTGTTGTGCATACAATTCCAAAATGTGTTCATCAACCTCATATCCCATAGGCATTATCCAAACTATTCTAGGTTCTGCAGCTTCCATCAAGCATTGATCAATGTCAACCATGAAGCAAATAGTTTCCTTGTATTTTTCAACAATAAATGTAGGAATCATTTCCTTAGCTTGCATTTCACTCTGAAAACTTTTGAAATAACCCCAGATAGAAATTTTCCTTGCTTTACTATCACCAATTTTGTATAAGACATCTCTGATTTGAGCAACTACTAGTTTATTACCTTGCCATTGCACTTTTCCAACTCCCAAAACTTCATTCATGAAGTAGAAGAATAGACACAACAACATATTTCCATACTTGAAAGAATTTTTTTTGTCCTTTTTCATTTTGCCAATATTTTCAATTAGCTAGCTTTGGAGTAACTCACATAGGTCATATTCTACATTTTCCTTGACCATTTAATAGGTTGCATAGAGTGTAGTACCAGATATAGATTTATCCTAGTTGGAGTGATATATTTTGTATCCAATAACCATAGAGGAAAATATAACATCCACTTCAATGATGTCATTAATTCTCATGGCTCTTTTGTCAAAAATTGAACTGGTTGCCTCAGTGACTATTTGGTTCTTCACAGATTTCAATGTCAGCAACCCACTAGATGAATTCAAACTAGTAACAATCCTTATAGATTCCTTTGTGATTTTGAAAGGTAGACTTAGCCACATGAACTCGGCATGCACTCAACTCAATATGTATCGAACCCATTCATTTTCATTGAACATGGGAAACTTCACAATTTATGTGAATTTATTCTCCTCCAAAGACTTAAATTCAGGTTTTACACAGAGGTCTTCACCCACAATGTGATTTGTATATACATTTAACAACTAGGAGCTTCTTAATTCCTCAACATTTGCATGCATATATGCCCTAATATCTTCAATATGCAAAATTCCATACAAAACAAAAGAAAATACACCTAATGGTTTTGTCTCAATAGATTTGAATGGGTGCCATTTGAATTTTGGGCGGGGTCTATCCTTAATATCAACCACCAACAAAGTTTCCATTTCCAAAAATTTCAAGTTCAAAAGTTTGCAGATAAATACCTTTCGTTGGATTAGGGTTTGATCCCTAAATTGCCTTTATATTTGCATCTTGCCAAAGTTTGCTTGTAGAGCTCTTCAAAATTCTTCTTCTCAAAACACAATGTGACAAATGAGGGATAGAAGTAACCTTTTTATCATTCGTACACCTAAATTTTTGTCACAAAAACTGATTTTTCCCTAGGTGTTTTGGATACCCTATTTTCATAGACTGTGAAAGAAAATTATTTTGTGGACCTTCAATTTTGCAAAAATTTCCTCCACAAAAGATCCCAAAACATCTGTAGATCATCAATGCAACAGTTATAATCTACCACATTCCAATACCAATTACCAATAGGGGGTTAAGAGATTTTCTTGATTAAGAGCTCCCCCTAGTCCACAGGCCTTAAACTAATTCTTGGAGGAATTTCTATTGCTAGATTCTAGTGTGGAATCATTTCCTACATCAGAAGCACTCTTCTTCACCCATGTCTTCTTCATTTGCTTCTTGATCTTATCCATAGTAACATTTCCTTTTCCCTTTTCGTCCTTCTATATATTTTTCTTTTGGTTTACCAAACCCTTACTGTTTCTACAAAATCTAGCAATGTGACTGGATTTGTTATAGTTATAGCACACAACATTTCTTTGTCCAGACCAGTTATTCCATTGATTTTCTCTTGATCTGCACTAGTTAGAAATATGGCCAAATCTGTTGCAGGAATAACATCTAACATTTCCATTGAAAAAGTTGTTCATAATATTTCTGCATTCAATTGACTTATGACCATACTTGTTGCAATTGAAACAATGCCTGAGAATGATGGACCACTTGGATTCATTCTGCTTCTACATTAAGTAGCCATATGACCAAATTTATTGCAAACAAAATAGTATCCATTGAAATTTTGAGCATTAGGTTGGCTTACCGGATACCTTCTAGCTTTGCTTGTCTAATTTTCTTGCCTAAATTTTCTTTGTCTAGATCCAGAGCTTTCTCCTTTCTCATAGCCAAGACCTCACTTGTCACTTCTAGCTCTCTGACTTTGAAGCACTTCATGAAGCTTAGTTGAGCTAACCTTGAACTTTTCCTTGTATTCATTTGTAGTAGCAAGTTCATCTCTTAGGGTAACAATATGTCTTTCAAGCTCTTCTTCATTGTTTCTGGATTGTTCCAATTCAAGCTTCAAGGGAATGGTGTGTGTGATAATCAAGGTGTCATAAGTCTTTAGATCTTCATAACTCCATGCAATGACATCTTGGTAAGCATGTAATGCATCTATCAGGCCCTTCCTTTCCTCTGGAGTACACACCTTTTCTATGA
The DNA here is from genome assembly GCA_007258455.2 of Sequoia sempervirens. Lineage (NCBI taxonomy): Eukaryota > Viridiplantae > Streptophyta > Pinopsida > Cupressales > Cupressaceae > Sequoia > Sequoia sempervirens. The sequence continues at coordinate 344,619,732 of VDFB02075321.1, forward strand.
ACACATTCTTGACATCAAAAGGGGTACCCATATTGTATGCTTCACATTGAATTTCTATTGAATCCTTTTTGGTTTGTTGATCTTGATCTTTTATCCTATCAAGGTAAAAAATCCTCTCCACCTACACCATCCCTCTTGGGATTGTATTCATTTTTAGATTGAGGACTCCTTCTATGTCTAGCTCTACTTCCTAGGGCTTTGTTTCATCAATCACCTAAGAAGTAAACACTTCTAAGCTAGTGTTAGGGAGGCTGGAGGAATCAATCACAGATTCCTACGCTAGGCCTTGTCATAGACCTCCTTGGAAATTTTTTTGTTCCACCTTAACCCATAGGAACTCTACCTTGTCTTAGTTCCCCTGGTTTTCCTGCCAACCTCACTATCTTGACAAATTTTGAATAACCAAACCAATCCTTGGTTCAACACTTCATTCTCCTTTGGCCCTTAATCTGCCCTAAAGACCAAATAAACTCAACCTTTTTCTAGGTTCTTGCAAGGGTTAGAAAAGGTTACAAAGACTTCAAAATGGCTTGTCCAGGGTTCTTAGACAACCACAAGTTTCTATCCTACCATTGCTTTCACAAGATGCTCTCCTAGGGTTTGAAAGGCTAGTAGCCTTTAAGCCCCTATTAGGTCTCTGAACAGGGGTAAATTGCTTTTCCCTCCTAAACCCACCAAAGGACTTAGGTTCATGACTTAGGTATTGTGTTTCCCCTTTCTACACCTTCAAGATTTCTAGGGTTTTAGTCTTGCTTAGGCCGTATGCTATCCAAACACCAAATTTGTCAAGCAGCTAGGGTTTCTAAACTACTCAGAAACAATTTTAGGACTGGTAAAAAGTTCTCCTCCTAAACAGATTGCTAGGCTCTCCTCCTTATCACCATACATGGCCAAGACCTTCCCCTAAATTCTCCAAAAATAATTTTTCAAAAAGCTTTTCTCCCCTGCAAGTTATCAACGATGTCCTGTAGCCTTTCCTAGTCGGGCTCTTCACTGGCTCGCCTAGGGCAAGACCTTTCTCCTAGCTCCTACAACCAAAGAAAACCTAACACCTACCATATTTACAAGCACAAATCCTAGGCACATTTCCCAAAAGGCTATGCAATTTTTACGGTGGGAAGGCACCCTAGGACTCCATTATTAAAACAGCCTGCTACAGGACTGAAAATGACAGAAAACAAAGTATTTACAACCAACAGATGGAAACAATCTACCAAAGAAAAATAATGGTACAAAAATCTTGTATATGACTACTACTACATTCTACCACAAAGAAACAGTAAAATTCAATCCATTTGAAGCTCAACAAGAATGCAAAGAACAGGAAAACTATCTTTTTGAACGCTATTTCACCAGCTTCACAAAATGCCACTTCAAAATAAAAAATATAACCTCTTTCCATGGTCGAGGCATGCCTTAAATAGGCTTCCAAATCAGTTTAGATGCTTGGGTCGGGCTTCTAGATGACCTAAAAACAACCTTTGTAAAACTCGATGTGTTTTCAAACACCTTGCCAACACTAGACAACTTAACATAATGATGTTGTAAAGCTATTGAGCATTTGTCACCTTCTTTCTTAAAGTTAAAAAACACCCTAAGCACCTAAAATAATGGTCAACATGACCTTATGATAGCACCACAAAATTAAGAACTTCAAACAAAATTTCAACAATAGTCCTTTCTCAGGTGCTCTTGCACCATTCTCCCCCTCTCAGCTCAAACAACTAAGGAAATTTAGGAGAGATCAAAGACATATCAATTCCTTTCTTTTTAAAATCTACTTCTTCTATCTAGGTAGCTTCAGATTCATGCTTATCCTTCCATTTGACAAGATGCTCCATGTACACCTTATGTCTTGTAGCTTTCCGCACTCTTGACTGCAAGATCTTCTCTGCCTGAAGCTTGTCTTGCTGAGGATAGGTCACATTACTGATGTCTTTGAAGATTTCCTTGCTGTTCTGATCCTCATCATTGACTAATCCCTTGTACTTGATCAAATCAGCAACATTGAAAACTAGAGAGATGCCCAAGTCTGATGGTAATTCCACCTTATATGCATTCTTGCCATATTTGGCCAATATCTTATAGGGTCCCACTCTCTTCATCTGAAACTTGGTTGAAATTCCCTTCTGCAATCTAGATTTGTTGAGGTGGACGATAACATAGTCCCCAACTACAAATTGCACATCTTTCTTTGATGTATCTACCTTGTCTTTCAGTTTTTGTGTAGCCTCTGTGACTGTCTTCTTGACTTGCTCCCTAATCTCTTTCATGGTCTGAGTGAAGTCTGCAGCATGTCCACTCCTATTCTCCATAGATCCAAGGTCTCTGAGTTCACAAATACCTCTTGGGTGCATCCCATACACAACCTCAAAAGGACTTTTCCCTATAGTTCTATTGACACTGTCATTATAAGCATATTCAGCTTGAGAAATTACCATATCCTAGGTCTATCCATATTCTTTAGTTAAGCACCTTAAAAGATTACCCAACACTCTGTTAACCACCTCTGTTTGACCATCGGTCTGAGGATGGTAAGCTGATCCAAAAGATAGATTTGTACCCAATCTGCTCCATAGAGTCTTCCAAAAGTGACTCATGAACTTCACATCTCTGTCAGAAACAATACTTAAAGGTAGTCTGTGGATCCTAACAACTTCCTTGAAGAAAAGATGAGCTATGTAGCTGATATCATGAGTAGTTTTGCAAGGTATGAAGTGACTCATCTTACTAAATCTGTCTACCACAACATAAATACTATCAAAACCAGTCTTGGTCTTAGGGAGACCTACCACAAAATCCATGCTCACACACTCCCATGGTCTGTTAGGAATGGGCAGGGGTTGATATAAACCAGCATTGCTAGCTCCTCCCTTAGCTTTCATGCATACAACACACTGTTCCACATATTTTCTAACATCTCTTGCTAACTTAGGCCAGTAATAGAACCTTTGAACTAGTTCTAAAGTTTTATTAATACCAAAATTCCCACTAAGACTGCCATTATGCTTTTCTTGAATCAGATTTTCCCTCATTGACCCTCTTGGAACACATAATTGATTACCCTTAAATAACAGTCCATTTTGCAATGTATACTCAGCATATTGGCTATGGAAATGATTCTCAAAATCAGAACATACCTTATAAGCTTCTGAGAAGTCTTCATCCTCACCATAAAGGTCTTTGAAACTCTCTATTCCAATGCTTTTCAGCTGTATTTCCTGCACTGTTAGCAACCTTCTGCTTAATGCATCTGCCACATTGTTCATTTGCCCTTTCTTGTGATTGATAGTAAATGTGAATGCTTGGATGTATTCCATCCATTTCAAATGTCTATTACTCAGCTTCTCTTGGGTGTTGATATAACTAAGGGCCTGGTTATTAGTAAAGACCACAAACTCTTTGGGTAACAGATAATGCCTCCACTTCCTAAGGGACTGCACTAAAGCATATAATTCTAGATCATAGGTGGAGTAATTTTGCTTGGCTTCATTGAGCTTTTCACTAAAGAAGGCTATAGGCCTACCTTCTTTACTAAGTACTCCTCCTACTGCTACTCCACTTGCATCACACTCAACTGTGAACAACTTGTCAAAACTAGGCAACAACATAATTGGTTGAGTTGCCACTTCTTGTTTTAGTTTCTCAAATCCTTTATCAGCCTCTTGAGTCCAGTTAAACTTTGTTTTCAAACCACCTTTAATAGTATCTAGGACTGGTGCACATATGCCACTAAAATTCCTTATGAATTTTCTATAGAATTGAGCTAAACCATGAAAAATCCTTACCTCTGTTGATGTGGTTGGTGTAGGCCAGTTTAGGATGGCTTCCACCTTGCTTGGATCCATCTTCAACGTTCCTTTGGATACTACAAAGCCTAGATACACAAGCTCTTGCTTAAAGAACTCACACTTCTCAAGGTTGATTGCCAACTTCTCTTCTTGCAACCTTCTAAGAACCATCTCCACATGTTTGAGGTGTTCTTCTGCTATCTTACTGAAAATCAATATGTCATCTAGGTATACTACTTCAAAGATCCTTGTGAAATCCTTAAGCACTTCATTCATTAGTCTCATGAATGTGCTAGGGGAATTTGAGAGGCCAAATGTCATCACTTTCCATTCATATAACCCATCATTTGTCTTAAAAGTTGTCTTCCACTCATCTCCATCCTTAATCCTGATTTGATGGTAGCCACTCTTGAGGTCCAACTTGGTGTAATACTGTGCTCCTCCAAGGCAATCCATTAAGTCTTCTATTCTAGGAATAGGAAACCTATACCTAATGGTGATCCTATTGATTGCTCTAGAATTAGTACAAAGTCTCCACTTACCTCCTTTCTTTGTTGCTAATACCACTGGTACTGCACAAGGGCTGATGCTCTTTTGAATCAATCCTTGATCCAACAATTCTTGGACTTGCCTAGCCACCTCTTGGTTCTGCTTAGGTGTAAGCTTGTATGCTGCTTTGTTAGGTAATGAGGCTCCATGTATGAAGTCAATTTGATGAATTATATCTCTCCTTGGTGGTAGAGTTGTAGGCGTACCATCACTAACTATGCTCTTGTACTTATCAAGCAACTTTTGGACTGCTTCTGGTAAGACTATCTTTTCAGTCTTTTCTTCCTCTTTGGACTGCATCATGATCACATATCCTTCATTTCCTTGGTGTAGGTCCTTAAGGAACTCCTTACCATTGCTCAACATGATGTTAGGCACCTTTGACTGTCCTTCATCTTCCTCTGACAATGACTACAGTTTGAAGGTTCTTGCATCCTTCTTGAATGAGATGGTGTTTCCTTCCCCATCATAGATGGCACTTATGTCATACTACCATGGTCTTCCCAGTAGTATATGGCATGCATCCATGGGTAAAACATCACAAACCAACTTATCTTTATATCCTCCAATTGAAAATTCCACTGTTACTTACTCATTAACCAAAACACTCTGCCCTTTGTTCAGCCATGTGACCTTGTAGGGGTTATTGTGAGGCACCTTCTCTAATTTTAGCTTTGTTACTGCCTCCTCTGAGATTATATTATCTGTAGAACCAGAATGTACAATGACTTTGCACACCTTTCCAAGTATCTTACATCTTACTTTAAAAAGAGCTCTTCTTTGCTTAGGTTCCTCTTTGACTAGTTGTCTGATCAAAACCCTGTTAAACATCATATTCTCTCCTACTCAGATTCAATGTGACTGATTTCAAATGCTTTAGGACTCATGGTGTCCTCTTGTGCATAGGCCACTCTCTTTTCATTGGTAGAAGAGGATGCTTTCTCTGGGCATCTATAAGCAGGGTAACCTAGTTGACTGTAGTGATAACACTTCATGTTTGCAAAATAAGAACTGCTCCTGCCTACTCCTCTTCCTTTGTTTGAACCTCCTTGAGGTCCTCTTCCTCTGTTAAATCCTCCTCTTGAAGATGTTTCACCTCCATGCTCAGCAAGTTTTGATTCTCCTTGATTTCTTTGATCATTACCTCTACCTTGGTAGCCACCACACTATCCTCTTTGATCTTTGTCTTTGCCTCTACCCTTAGAAGACTGATCTTGCTTTCTTTTGTTCCTTTCCTCAATCTTTATAGCCAACTAATAACATTGGTGGAATGTCTTGGGACTTATTAAAGCCATCTCTTCTTGAATGTTCCACTTCAAGCCATTAAGGTACCTAGCCACCTTAAGACTCTCATCCTCTGTCACATTAGACCTCATACAAAGCTTTTGGAACTCTTTAGTATAAGTGTTTACATCTTGGTCTTTCTGTCTTAGACTTTGCCTCTTCTTGTGCAACTGAATCTCATAGTCATCTGGCATGTAGGCTTCCTTTACCTTAGGAACCATTCCTTTCCAAGTTGATATGGGCTGTTTTCCTTCTTTCTCCCTTTCTGTCTGAATAAACTTCCACCATTTCAAGGCTGATCCCCTCAATCTAGACTTAGAAACCTTCACCTTCTGAGCTTTAGTAACTCCATCACACTCAAAATGATTCTCCATGCCTTCTATCCAGTCCATGACCAAATCAGGTTCCATTTTCCCACTAAATAATGGTACTCCCTCAAGTCCTTTTCCACTCAAATCTTTCAATGCCTTCAAGAAAGGATCCTCTTCCAAAACAGGGTCAAGTTTAGGGACCTTGTCTTCCTCTACAACCTCTTCTTCCTTTGGTACCCTACCTTCCAACTTCACCTTGTTCAATGCTTCCTCAAGTTGTTCTATTCTTTCTTTTAAATACTTGTCCTCTTCTTGTTCTTCAACCCTCTTGGCTAATTGTGCATTTGTCACCATGATGGGAGATTCACTTGAATCAACCTCTAACATATATTCCTTTTTCCCAAATCTTTTGCTCGCTCTAATACCGATCTGATAGGGAGGCTACAGGAATCAATCACAGATTCCTGCGCTAGGCCTTGTCATAGACCTCCTTGGTGAAATTGTTGTTCCACCTTAACCTATAGGAACTCTACCTTGTCTAAGTTCCCCTGGTTCTCCTGCCAACCTCACTATCTTGACAAATGTTGAATAACCAAACCAATCCTTGGTTCAACGCTTCATTCTCCTTTGGCCCTTAATCTTCCCTAAAGACCAAATAAACTCAACCTTTTCTAGGTTCTTGTAGGGGCCAAAAAAGGTTACAAAGACTTCAAAATGGCTTGTCTAGGGTTCTTAGACAACCACAAGTTTCTATCTTACCATCGCTTTCACAAGATGCTCTCCTAGGGTTTGAAAGGCTAGTAGCCTTTGAGCCCCTATTAGGTCTCTGAAGAGGGGTAAATTGATTTTCCCTCCTAAACCCACCAAAGGACTTAGGTATTGTGTTTCCCCTATCTACACGTTCAAGATTTCTAGGGTTTTAGTCTTGCTTAAGCCGTATGCTGTCCAAACACCAAATTTGTCAAGCAGCTAGGGTATCTAAACTGCTCAGAAATAGTTTTAGGACTGGTAAAAAGTTCTCCTCCTAAACAGATTGTTGGGCTCTCCTTCTTATCACCATACATGGCCAAGACCTTCCCCTAAATTCTCCAAAAATAATTTTTCAAAAATCTTTTCTCCCCTGCAAGTTATCAACGATGTCCTGTAGCCTTTCCTAGCCGGGCTCTTCACTGGCTCACCTAGGGCAAGGCCTTTCTCCTAGCTCCTGCAACCAAATAAAACCTAACACCTACCATATTTACAAGCATAGAGCCTAGGCACATTTCCCAAAAGGCCATGCAATTTGTACGGTGGGAAGGCGCCCTAGGACTCCATTATTAAAACAGCCTGCTACAGGACTGAAAATGACAGAAAACAAAGTATTTACAACCAACAGATGGAAACAATCTACCAAAGCAAAATAATGGTACACCAAGCTTGTATATGACTACCACTACATTCTACCACAAAGAAACAGTAAGATTCAATCCATTTGAAGCTCAACAAGAATGCAAAGAACAGGAAAACTATCTTTTTGAACGCTGTTTCACCAGCTTCACAAAATGCCACTTCAAAATAAAAAATCTAACATCTTTCCATGGTCGAGGAATGCCTTAAATAGGCTTCCAAAGCAGTTTAGATGCTTGGGTCGGGCTTCTAGATGACCTAAAAACAACCTTTGTAAAACCCGTTGTGTTTTCAGACACCTTGCCAACACTAGACAACTTAACATAATGATGTTGTAAGGCTATTGAGCATTTGTCACCTTCTTTCCCAAAGTTGAAAAACACCCTAAGAACCTAAAATAATGGTCAACATGACCTTATGATAGCACCACAAAATTAAGAACTTCAAACAAAATTTCAACAATAGTCCTTTCCCAGGTGCTCCTACACTAGCTAGTTATGAAATTCAAAATATTATTATCATCCTAAAACACTTGGAAATTCATAAAATTATCAAGTACAAAAGGGACTGGTGTTAGTTCAATAGTGAACTTCTTTAATCCATATAAGGATAGGGATTCTAGTGTACTAGATACTTTTGCCAGAGCATCTGCAATGTGACTCTTGGCCCTTGGGATCAACTGGATGTTAAAGGCATCAAAACCTTCAATCTGATCCCATACCCTATGTTGATAATTAGTCATTCTCATGTCATGACAAGAATACTTCCTTCTAACCTATTTTACCACCAACTCAAAGTCTTCAAACACTTGTAGTATTTTGAATTTCTTCCTTAGAGCCCTGAGGAATCCATGAATCAATGCTTCATACTTAGCAACATTCTTAGTACACTGAAATTGTAGTCTATGAGTAGAAAAAAAGGTTTTACCTATTGGGCTTATCAATTCAAATCTAGCCCCTACACCTTTCTTACACTTAGAACCATCAAACCACAGAGTCCAGATTTTAGTAGAATACATATGTTTAGAATTCTTAGTACTCCCATTTCTTCTAGATGAAGGGTTCTTGCACAATTGGTTGTTTTCCTTTTTGGTTCTTGTGCACTTCTTGTATCTCAAGTCTGACTGTTGGGGGTAGATTTATACATCTCTTTATCTGCTCCACCGTAGTCTGGTAGAGAAAACATTCTAGCTCTAGGTGAGAGGTATTATGGACTCTACACTAATTTGGATGCAACAAATCTTTGAAGTTCATTTTCCTTCCTAATCTTATTTGATCTTCAATGCAACTCGGAATAAATCCCTAAAAATTATCTAATAATCCAAGATTACCATCATCCAATTCAGAATCTTCACCAATTTCTATTGATGCTTCAACACTACTGGAAATTTAGTTCATGGGAATATCATGCATCATTAGAACTTCCTCTTCCTCCAATTCATCCACAACAACTGCTATGATATAGTTTCCTAAACTTTCTTTAGAAATTAGCACTTCATTAGAGGTATTCTAATATTCAACAATCAAGTACCTCAATCTAGTTTCCCTCTCAATCCCGATCTAATTTGGGACCCCTTTCCATGGTAACCACATATGAGAATGATTTTTCAATATATATCCATTGAGGTCTCTCATGAAATCCCTTCGAAGGATCATTATGTAAGCATTAGGTATGTCAGCCACCTGGATATTGATAACTTGCTGCACCCGTGGGTCTAATGCTACCTGCAATGGGATCATATTTAATTCTCCCACTACACTCACATCAGTTTTATCCAACTAAGCTACCTTGTGGTGAGAAGGGTCAAGAGTAATTCCTAGAGATTTACAAACCAAGAATGGCATTACATTCATTGATGCACTAGAATCTAATAAAAATTTATGTAGGTTTTTGCCAAATATATGTATGAAAATTAGAAAAGGAGGGGTATCTTGCTTGGTTTGGAATAGGCTTACTAGAGAATCAACATTAGCCACTTGATTCTTATCCTTGTATTTTCTCCTATCCTTGAACTTGAGATGGCTCTTTAGTAGGTTGGGTATTCTGACTTGGAGCTGATTGAGAATTTTGTGTCCTTTCAGTTGTATCTTTAACCACTCACTCAACAAAACCAACTTTCTTTACAACATAATCTTGTGAAAACTTTATGGATGTTTGTTCATTTAAAGAACCCAACACAACACTCCTAATAGCTAGAAGCCTTAGCAATTCAAAAGATGAGAAAATCACCTTCACTTTCTTTAGTTCCTCTACTACATATTCTCCCATTTGGAACACAGACACGTCTGATTGGTTACCTCTTGATGATGTTCCTTGTTGATACTTAGTAGCCTCTCCTTTTGAAGTATCATAATATCCTCCTCCAGAGAAGTATTACTTTGGCACATGAGGATAAGAAGGGTTATTGTTGGCATTAGGTTCAAGTGGAGTGCTAGAATTATTAGGAGGTGTAGATGTGCTAAATGATCCACTAGCCAACATATTTCTTAATTTGTATGGCCTAGTTATTTGGTGGAACATTTGGACTTCATCTATTATTTGTTCTTCTTCATCCAAAGGGCCATTACCAACAGTTCCATCATTTTGAAAAAATTCTAATATTGACTCTTCATTGCATATCTATTCTGGTTTTGCACAGCTCCCTGTAGATTCTTCTTTAGGCTCATTCTCTTCACCTCTCAGAAAAGGAGCATGGTTCAACACCAACACCAATGAATCATAAAGGTCTGATGGCACAATTTCTTGACCGTAAGTAGAACCTCCTATGGAATCTTGTACCTCCATCTAGAATATAGCTACAATTGTCTAGAATTTGGTACACTCAAATTTTGAATGTTGGGTTGTTTTGTGAAGTTTTCAATAACCTTTCAAAGCAACCTCTACCAAGAGGACTGTGTTGGTCAATTTATCTGGGTTACCAAGCTAGTCCAATGGTGTAGGGACTCCCCCATTATTAGGTCTGGTGTTCTAGGACCTATTTTTTTTTAGAAGTGGTCTCCTATCAAATTTTTTCCCTAATTATTGACCTCTATCATAACCGTGTCCATGACCTTGCATAGATTCCATATTATCCCTACTATAACTAGACTATTTATTGTCTCTATTATCTCTATTATAGCTCGATTGTATACTTCTATGAGAAACCTACAATTGGCTATTCTGATTCCTCGTATGTCTGACTTTCATAGACAAATTTTAAACTTGTTTTGTCAGCTCATCCAACCTTTCCTTATCAGTGTTACTTGGAGTTGGCACATAATTTGTAGAATTTTGCAAATAGACCGCATGAGGACCCTAATTCAAGGATTGATTTAGTACCTTAGAATTCTACAAATATGCCTGACCTATATTGTGTGAATAATTTGGTATAGGTGATGCTTGATTCAATGGGGGTCCTAGATGAGGAAATATAGGCAATTGTGGAACTAGATTCATGATTGAATTTTGATTAACTAGTTAAGGCTTGATTTATTGCCTAAACTTGTCCTAGATGAGCAGTTGGCCCTAATGATGGCAAAGGTCCTAACAAATGTTTCTTTAAATCCATGCTTTCCTTAACTACCTTAGTATATGCATCCAACAAAGTACCAGGGGGCTAGTGTTTCTACTTAATAAAAGTAGATGTAAGGCTTTCAAGTGCATCATAATAAACTTCTCTGGTTATTGCATCATCCACAACATAGGGTGCCTACAACCAAGTGTAAGCATGATGGAACCTATTGTTGAGAGACCCTATTGATTCATTGACTTCTCTTTTTACCTTAGTGAATTGAAGGTATAACTCATTAGCACTAATGGGAATCTTGAACTTAAGAAAGAATCCATTCTCGAACTAAACCCAACTAGTTATAGACCCAGGTGGTAAGTGATTGTACCAGTAAAAGGCCTATTCACCTAAGGAATATGGGAAAATCCTACATGCAACATCCTCATGATTAATTCCCCTATCCCTAAGGGTGGTCTAGAAAATCCTAATGTGCTCCTCAACTTTCCTATCAGGATCACCAGCATGGAATTTGGTGCCAAAATGCTCTAGAATTTTAGTCATGGAAATGTAATTATTAAAGAGTAGGGGTGAGGGATTATTTGCTAGAAAATCCATTCATGGAGGTGAAGGTGGAAATTGGTGATTAATTGGTGTTTGAGGCTATTGAATGGGTGAAGGGTTTGGTTCAATGGGAGTGATTTTAGTGGGAATAGGCTCATAATTGGATGATGAAGGAGAAGATGATGGCCAAATAGGTGAAGATGATGATTCCTCTCCCTTTTTTCTCCTCCTTGACCGAGTAGGGACTCTTAACTCTTGAAAATATCCTTCTACTATAGACCTTGTTTGTCTCCTGAATCTCTATGGATATATTGATGGTAGAAAATTCTCCATCTTATTGAATCAACCCTCCTTGTTGATGGTGTTTTTTGCACAACAACAACTCAGACATAATATAATATCCTATCTCTCTTGAAAGGTAAATCTCTATCAAAAATCTTCAAGAGATAACCCTAAGGTCACTAAAGTTAGTTCTTGACAATGCATAAACAACTCAGTGATAATGTGTGAAATTATTGGTATTAGCAAAGGGGCCTTACAAATAAAAACTAGAGACTCTTAAGTTCATCAAATATAATAGTTTAGTGCTGCTTTTCAATCCTAAATTTAACCCGTATTAAAAATAAATAGAAAAATATTAAAGGGTTTAGAGAGATTCTAAAACTAATTCTTAAAATCAATCATGAAGACAATAGAGCATTCAAAATGGACCAACACTTTAAACCAATTCTTGTTAAACCTAGATTAAATTTGCAACATCATAGAAACAGTACAATCTCCTAAGGCATAAATATTTTTAGATTGTGAAGCATTCACACATCAGCCCTAATATGCTATTGAAATGAATAAATACCCACAATTGAACTAAGCACAATAAGATATAGGCCCATACTAACTTTACACAACAACTCACAATTAGTAAGTTGCTAAAAGTATGGACCAAGGGTTGCTCAAACACTTCAAATACTCTACCATAAACACAACTGAATTGCAATTATTCTAAGATTATTCATAAATAACTTAAATCAATATATCAAAGATCTGAAACACAAGAACCATGCATAGATGAATAACACAAGGAAGAACACTAAATAACAATGTCTTCACTTATATTTGCTTCACCAAAATTTGTAACAATTCAAGTATATCTTGTATTACAACACTTCTCCAAAATTCTGGCTAAAAATTCTAACTTTTTCCAACTGTCTAACCCTTGCAAATGATAAGAAAACCTCAATTTATAGCAATACATCCTTAGGTCAGCTCAAATTAGGGTTTACAACTTAGGTTGGCCAAGGAGGTCAACCCTAACATATTTTAAATTTCCCTAATTCAAATTTACATTAAAATAATGAGGGTTGGCACTAAAAGTCAACTCTACAAATCAATGCATTAGAAGGCATGGAACCTGAGGTGCAACTAATTAGTATATTTGTAAAAGTTGAGGTAGATGGCATGCTTCTCAAGATTGTCCAGCTTGGAAATATTCTTTGTCCTTTTCTCCTTCTTTTCTTCTAGAAATTTCCTTTACCTTTTCCAGCACTGGGTTTAGGTTGACTTGAGTTGGGATGGAAATTAAATTAATCCTTGCCTTAATTGAATTTAATTGTCCAATATTTTTAATTAAGGATTTCTCCCAATCAAAATGAAAACCCTGATATTTATCTAGGATAGATATGTAAATAGCATCTTCCAGTTGGTCTTTTATTATTGTCCCATTGTCACTTGGAGAATAAATATCATGCCACCATTTCTTCAATTGTTCTACATTTAAATTCTTCTTTCCAAGTTTCTTCTTGCCAGTTACAATCTCCAAGAAGGCAATAAAACTATTAGATATATCCTTCACCTTATTTTTGTGCCTTTGAAATCTTCTTTCATACCTTCAATCTAAGTTCATTTCTAAAATTAAATCCTTCTATCCATTCCATAACTGTATGAATATTTTCCATAGTTAGGACACCGTCTTTAACTAGGACATCAGTAGGAACTCCAAGTATTCTTTATAATTCCTTAACAATGGTGTCACCAAGATTCTTACAATCAAGAAGAAATTATGTGATGCCCTTAGAAAGGAAAGAGGCCTTTTCATACATTTGCAATACCTTTTCTATCATGGCATCACCTATTTCACTAACACTCTGCAACCATTCTTGAGTATCCCTGACTGAAGACTTCAACCTCTCAATTTATGACACTATTTCTTTTGATAATAACCCCTTTGAGAAGGAAGATCCTTCACTACTTATTGCTTTCAATGGTTTAACCAAGTGTTGGATATATTTGTATACTTCCTTCAATTGATTATGCAATTTCTCCTTCTCTTTAGTTTCCTTGTCCAATCTCCTTAAAATTTCCTAAGAGGACTCTTGGTATTCTTTATTTTCCTGCTCCTTTGTGGTGGTACCCAAATTGATTGTTTGGAACTTATATTTTGAAGGTCTCACCTCATCTTTATATTTATTCTCTGCAAGAATAGAGACATGGAAAAATCTGTTATTGAATGTATCCCTAGAGAACTTGGAAATAGTTCTTGCCCTTTTTCTCTCCTTGGGCTATCCCCAACTTTCTAAAAAATTGTCCCAATTTAGGGTCTCATTGTCCACAATTATTTATTTCTACTTTAATCTCTTTTCTAGCCATGAGGAAGCTTGTTCTTCTACTTCTGCATCCTTCTAAGATGTGTCTTACTCTAATTGATAATGAGGACTATCTTCTACAAATTCCACATTTACATTATCTTTTCTATGGTTTTTTTTCTCTTCATCCTTGTTAATCTTATCTTCATCCTCATCAAGCATGTCATCATCAAACTTATCATCATCCTCTACCTCAATGTGTGGAATATTGGTATGTTCTATTATGGAGGTTGAGATGGCCTTTCCATTGTAACCTTAGATGTTTCCTCCTTGTTTTATATTTTATGTTATTTCAATAGCTTCTCAAAATCATTAATTTTCCCATCTTCTAGTATGGGAACCTCTTCATCAGGTACTTCCTCCTTTGGATTATTAGGAAGGTTTCCTTCTTCTCTAAGTCGATCAGGAACACCAAAGACATTACCTTCTTGTATATTGTGAATTGGAGATGGAATGAGAGAATTATCTCCTGCAACTGCCTTTTCCATATTCTTCATAAGGTCATCAGTAGGTGCCTCCTCAGTGACCACCTTCTTCTCTTTATCCACATTCTCTATTGGAGTTACCTTATTTTTAGGAGAAATTCTCATCACATAAACTTGTTTCTCCCTAGAGGTTTCAATATCCACCACCTAAGGTTCAATCGCCTCTTCCTTAGTGACCTCGGCCCTTTTGGATTTAGCCAACCTTTGACCCTAAGTCATTATATTTATTTTCTTTGTAGGTTGAAATTCCTCAAATCGTTCTCCAGTAATCTCCTTCAATGGATTTATTTCCTTGGCTAATAGTTTCAATTTATCTTTACCTTTATCCTAGCTCCTTATTCTTCTCTTGATAATAAATTGTGACTTTTCCCCTTCCTCTTTTGAGGGAAGCTCTGTTGTATCATATTTGGTTGTTTTCATTTCCTCCTCTGAGTGTGATTCAAGATCTCCCATTAGATCATATGTGAACTTCTTTCCATCTTCTTCTAGCTCCAAGATCTTATGTTTTACCCACAACTTAGAGTATCTCAAAAAAGGGGCATTGGTTACATTAAGGTCAACAATCTCCTCCTCAAACCACTTGATAGGGGGAAGTGGCTTATCCTTGTATTGGTCATAATCATGGTGATGAAGGAAGTCCCCATCATCATCCACTTGGTCTGGGACTTGGAAAATTCTATGTAATTTAGTCATTTTCAAGGATAACCTTGAACATCTCTTTTTGATCACTTCAAACTCATCCCTATAATTGGCCCAATAGTCCTCTACATGGATTTTATGCCTATATTCTCTACTAGCCCACTTCTGAGCAACACCATAAGGATCAAAGTTATTCATGTTTGTGTGTGAATAAAAATTTGTGTGCACCATCTCCTTCTTTGAATATTGGGCACTTTGGATGGAAGGGAAGGCCTCTAAGACTTCAATCCTCAAATTTAGGTCCAAGTGCTGGTTTATGGATATCCTTTATCACTGCATCAAAGGCCACCATCTGCCTAGCCACTTCTAGCAGAATGAGCTTGTTTGTTGGGAACCTGGGTAATGTTAATGGTACTGTTGGTGATCCCTGAATCCTGATATAAGAAAACTTCTAAAATTGGATGAACCACTAACCATACTTTCTTATCATCTCCATGGCTTATGCTGAAATTCTCACATTCAATGTGTCTTGTAGCAGCCTTGTAATATACATAAAGAAAGCATCATTTACCCTTATGTAATTTGATGTGTTGAATTGGAGTTGAGGGAAAACATCACATATTCTATTTTTTCCAAGGACCCCTCTACAACTCAAACCTTTATAATTTTTCTTTCTAGCTAGTAGATATACAAGGTAGGATGTCATGGTAATCATGCCATTGTATTCCAATTTGAAATTACTCATGTGCAATTTCTTATGAAACTTTGAGTAATATGACTTTGTCTTGTCAATCCAGTTATTGTTCATCATTAGCAAAGCTTTGTCAGGATCCTTGGCATATAATTCTTTTGCATCTTTAATATTAATCTTTACTAGCTTATGGTGTGAGCCAATGTTAAAAGTCTTTGCAATGGATTATTCTATCAAGTTGTTCATGATTCTACCCTGAGGCCCAATGATAACCCTCTTATCTAAATCATAATGTTTAGCACACTCTAGTACTAGCTCCATATATTGTAAGGTGGGTGGAAATCCTACAACTTGAGCGAACCCTATATTAGTGATGATTTGTGCCAACTGAGAAGGTGCATCCCCAAACATTCTCTATTTAAAGTCATCATAGTCTACGTGCCCCATGTTTTTTTCACCAATCTTACTCCATATTCAGAGGATATTTGATTTAGGCGAGATGCCCTTGAAGTCATACTTCATTCTTTTAGCCCTAGTGTAAGGCTCTTCATGACCAGCTTCAGATGTCTTTGGCTTTGATCCCTTTGCTAGACTGGAACTGACCTACATCTATTAAAGAGGACAATAATCACCATGGTACCAAGCATGATAAAGCATTAAATATACTCACATTATCAATACTGTCATAAATATCAACGAGCATCACATAATTAACCTTAGACCATAACATCCCAATGCTAAAACCTTGAAATGAAACATTGCAAAACCTGAGAATTTTAACCTATTTGGGAATTTCAAGTGGGGAAGGATTTTTGGGAATCTGCCCCTAGGTAGATTCTCCGAAGGTCTAGTCACCTTGGGGAATCCACAAAGGAGTGGATTTTTTGAGCTGGACAACATGGCTCAATCCAAGACACACTAGAGTGAATACAAACTAATCAAATATCAATCCCACCATGCAAGCTTTCAAATTCCAATCACGAGCCTCTAAATGACCAACCTGAAAAGTTTTAGGAATTTAAGTGTTGGGAAGATTTTTGGGGAATCCACCCCTACGTAGATTCTTCGAAAGGATCAAGGCATGGGATGGAATTTCCAAAATATTTCATTTCAATGCATATTTGGGTTTCAAATCATTTCCCAATGACATGCGATTACTTCATGCAAAATCTTAGCATCATATCCAAGTGCATTTTAAATATTGGGTATGTGCAGGATCATGATGGGCCAAAAAGTGGCAATATGATGGGTATTTGTAGGGTATGTGGCTGCTGACTTTTTTTATACCCAAAATTAATTAAATGAAAAGGGTTTTTAAAGGATATTCTCAGCTTTCCACCAATATAAATTATGCTTTACTTTGAATTTAATAAATAATTATTATTCATTTTCTATATAAATTACGACTAAAGTCCTGATTGATAGGTTGATTGGAAAATATCTATAGCTTTCAAACATTATCACATTTTTGGAATCCAAAACATGCATCACATTCTATGCTTCACAGACTATAGGATTATAAAAAGAAAAATTGAATTTCATGAAGTTTTGACCAAGTTAAGGTGGTCAGCCATACGAGTTTTTATATTTTTTAAAAGTTGTAATAAAAAATCCATAATTAATTATTTACTTGGAAAAATTAGAAAAAATATGCATCACATTTGGACATGAGTCCTCTACTTATGTCTAAAATCTTATTAAAATATATTATCATTTTATTGTGGTTAGGTGGGAGACACCTACTTCTTATGTTTTCCCTAAAATTTAAGTACTATTGCATTGAAATTTCAAATTTTCACCAAATAGATTTAAAAAAAAAACCTAGTAGTTTAGAAACTACATTCAATTTGCTACAGATTCTATTATTACATATTTTTGAAATAATATAGGTAACTTATTCAAATTTTTACATCAAGTTGCCTAACTCTGATTTTTTCTAATTTTTTTGCCATTTAAGGGCCTGTTTTTTCCATGATGATCCTGCACATACCCTATTGGTGAGACTTCGGGATTTTCACACTTGGATGGATTTGAGAAACCCACAAGCTAGTGGATTTTTCAAAATAAATAGGTTTCAAAAAATGCACAGTGTGAAGAATTTTGCAAAGGATGTGAGAACCATTGGAATTCAATCAAAACATCATCGAAATCACCTAAGTCAAGCCCTTGGGCCATGCTCATGGCTCAATGTTACCCAACTAACCTTCAGAGTTTTGAGGGGGTAGGTAGATTTAGGGAATCCATGAGATAGTGGAATCTCTGAGAGGAATGACCTTTGGAAAATCCAAGGGTAGACAAATTCTTTGAAAGGTGGGCAAGTTCATCATATTTTCTAAGTGCCCTCTTGTCTGTGAAAAAAACTAAGTGCTTAGCTTGCAACCTTGATCATCCTATAACTCAAGACTCATGTTCACGAACCAAAATTTGAACACACACCTCACAATGAAAATCAAATTTCCTACCAAGATGCTCACATTAGAGTATGTGGAGGATCATCATGGAACAAACAGGCCCTTAAGTGGCAAACAATTTAAAAAAATCAAAGGTAGGCAACTTGACATAATTTTTTTGAATAAGTTATCTATATTATTTCAAAAATATGTAAGAATAGAATCTATAACAAATTGAATGTAGTTTCTAAACTACTAGGTTTATTGTTTCAGATTCAAAAAATGTGATACCGTTTGAAAGCTATAGATTTTTTTCAATCAACCTATCAATCATGACTTTAGTCGTAATTCAAATAGAAAATGAATAATAATTATTTATTAAATTCAAATTAAAGCATAATTTACATTGGTGGAAAGATGAGAATCTCCTTTAAAAAACCTTTTTCATTTCATCAATTTTGGGTAAAAACAAATTCGTCAGCCACATACACTACACATACCCATCATATCGCCTCTTTTTGGCCCATCATGATCCTACACATACCCATTACCATCAAATAGGAATTAGAGCCTAATTTAAGAAAACTAGGGCATGAAAAATCACAACTAAGGTTTCCATTTATTTGATCGATTTGAACACTATGAAGCAAGCATGAAATGGGCATGATTATACATCCTATATGAGATTAAACGAACTAAAATCAAACCCTATACCCACAATAAATCATATGCCCTAACCTGTGATGGTAACTAAACTTGAAGAATGATCATGACCATACCAAAAACCCTAACGTGCAGGAGCCTATGAACAATCATCCCTGAGAATAGCTCATTGCAATCCTACCTCATGGACCCAACAAGGTGAATACCCTCAATCAAGCAAACATAAGAATCCTCACCCTCTACCAATAGTTGAAATGTGCAATAAATCATGGACCACCATTCAATCACCCAAATGTAAAGGAAAAATTGATTTGTAGTTATAAAATAAGGGGAAAACCCTACCTTTAGATGAAGAAATAGGAGATACTTGAATCGAAGGTGCTTGGAACTCGATCATAGCCCCAAAATGCCACTCCTCAAATCACCAATGATAAGCATTGAAAGGGAATGGAGGTTTCTCAATTGACATGCAATGCAAAATGTGAATAAAAGATGAGATCATAAATTATAACCCTCCCAAAATGGAATTCAATGCACCCCGAGTACGGTGACCATCATGTCATAAATGTGCTAAAGAGACTCAAACTTGGAAATGTGACGAGGGGATAGATATCAAAAAATCTGGCATGGGCTAGATTCTCCAAAAGAGCTGAACCTCAAAAAATATAGAGCACCCTATATTCTCTGAAAAGATGCATACCTCAAAGAATCTTCCTACAGGTGGAATCTCCTAAGGTCAATCCCTTTGAAAAATATGCCATGAGGAGAATTTTTTGAGACCCTTCTTGACCTAGTCAATTTCATCCCAAGGTGAAACTTTGATGAAAGATTTGGATCCTAGGAATAATTTGAGACCAGAACATTGCAACTGAAGGAACCTCAAGTGCAAATAGAGGATTAGTTCAATTAGGTGAACTAAAAGCCAAAATTTAGAGGAACCTATCCCCTAAGGGGAAAAGGTGAAACCTAAAACAAAACTAGGGAACAAAAGCAAGAAAAAAGGGTCCCTATCTCAAGCAGGATGTGTGTGCAAAAGTGCACAATTAGTGGTTCGGGTTTGAGATCATTGCTGAAGTTTTATTTGGCTATGGTGGTTGCTTTGGGTTCTTTTATGTTGCTAGTTTATTGGATGAAGGCCCCTGCTATTTTGGACTCTATTCAAAGTAGTTTTGGCCTTGTTCTTTTAGGTGGGTGGTTCTCAAGTTTTAAAACTAGATCCCATATGTTGAGTGTTTTTTGGCTTCATGTTGTTGTTTACTACTTATTGGCTAGGTTACTTTTCAAAATTTCTTTGAAAACCCAGATGCATTTTAATCTGAATGTTTCTATGGTGGATTTGTGGTGGTTATTTGAGATTCTTGTCTTGGTCCACAGTTTCTTCCCGATGCAGAGTTTACTGAAGGATGCTATAGTCACTAGTTTTGTTGTTGTGTTGGCTTTCATCTCAGATCCTACAGAGGTGGATTTCTCTCCTTTTGAGGTGGAGAGGGGAGGTGAAGGTTTCTGGTTCTCTTTGTTGTCATTCTTATTGAGGTGGGTGGTTCTCCTATGGAGGTGGAGGATGAGGGTGCTAGAGATTTTAGGTTGTGATGGATTAGCTAGTTGTATCATCCTCTCCAATAGAGGGGAGCTCACTCCTTTAGAGGTGGAGTTGGAGTTGGTTCCCTATTATCGGGTGAGATTTTGTTGTAGGGAAACTGATTTCTTGCAATTTTATTTTTTGTATCCCAAAGGCCCTATTTAGGTGGGATGTTTGGACTTATTGGTTGTGCTAAGGAATAGGGTCTTGTTGGTGGTTTACACTATTTTGTTCCTTTTTTTTGGGCTCAAATTTGAATGTTCTAAGTGGCTGGTTTGTTGGCGCTTGGTTGTTTTAGGCAATGCTCAAGTTTATCTAAGGGTTTTTGGTCCCTATCAAACCTATTTGTATTTGGGCTTAAGGCCCCTTCTTTTCTTGTTTGGTGCAGCTCATTGAGTCTTGTCATTATTTTAAATGGATGTTATTAGTCTGTGTCCATTTCTATATGCAGCTATCTCTTTTTTTGGGTTTCAGGTCCCTGTAAAACCTATTTGTACTAGGTTTTGGGGTCCTATTAAAACCTATTTTACCCATAATCAAAAACATAATATAAAAATAATATATTGATAATGACATAATAATAAGAGTAATATAATACGATATTTGAATACTAATATTAATAATTTATTAATAATTATATAGTACTAAGGATAATAAATTTTTATAAATTATAATATTAAAAACTATAATAATAATATAATACTAGGAGTAATTTAATAATAAGAATAATATAATAATTTTAATATTAATAATATTATGCTAATATTAATAATTATATATTACTAAAAACATATTAATATAATAGTAAATATATAAAAAAATAGTAATATAATATTATAATAATGTTATATAATAAAAATATATAAAAATTATACTTTTTGAAGAGGTAATGAAGCTTTATAACATGAAATCTATGTTATTTAGAGAGAAATCAAATGGTCTAATTTGTCAAATTGAATCCAATGGGTGGCACTTGGAGCAAGCTCCAAAATAGGGTATGACATATATCACAACCTAATAGGAGGAGATTTTGTTAGATGTTATAGATGCAAAATGTTGAGCCATTATCATGGCACTTTAATAATTAATCTCTATCTCCCCTTATATCTCTTCTCTATTCTCTCCTTCTACCTCTTGATCTCTCTAATTTCTTAGTCTCAATCTCTCTTACTCTTCTCTCCCTCCCTCCCTCTCTATCTATTTATATATACATCTCCCTCTTTGTCTCTATCTATATCTATCTATCACTATGTAAGAGAGGGGGACCAACCACATCAAGGCACATAGTCATGAAGAGCTAAGAGTAGAGGATTTCCCTAACTTACCTCACTCTAAAGGGTATCCAAAAATAGGGATCGTGAATGATGAGGACTATAATGTACTTTGATCACTCTTCAAACTCGAAACCCAAATTTAGGCTAGGAAAGTCAATTTTTAGATTCAATACTATACCTAAGGTAGCTCTCTACCCAAGGATGAAAATGTGCTTCTCAGGAAATAGCATGACGCGCTAGCATCTCTTAGGCACACTGGCATCCATACAGTCATAGGATAGAGAATGCAATATGAACCGCCAAAAAACAAGCTAACGGCCTAGCTAATGACTCCTAAATGAGAAAAATAGAATTACAAAATATGAGAAACACAAACATAGATGATAAAGTAAATTAATGAGAGCTAAAATAATGAAGATGATCTTACCAAGACACCAATTTGCTAGCTTGCTCTGAAAGCATGTCCACCTACACATAAGAAAGAGGGGAAAATTGTTGGGGCTCTATAGGAGCATACCTCAGTCAGACTCTCATTTTGGTGTTTCCACCTCCACAGACAACCAAATAGCAATGAGATAGAAATATATGATAAAGAAGTAAAGGAAGTAGAGATTGCAATGAACACTACAAAATAGTAAAGAGCTACTCAAACAAATCAAAAAGGAGAGGAGTGAAATGTTACCACCTCCACGAAGAGTTCACTAGAAAATGGAGGAGAAAGAAGGCTTAGAAAAATCACCATAGCCTCAACTATGATGAAAGGAGGTCTCGCAAGACCTCAAGCCCATGATGCAATGGCTTGCTTCACACTTGCTTTGCAGAGTTGATATAGTGTCAAGTTGTTGTAATGGAGTGTTGAAGTGCTACTTGAGAATGGAGAGAATGCTGGAAAAATGCTTCAGAGTGTGAGAGTAAGATGGATTGAATGGTTAGAGGTCAAAGTGGAGTGAGAATGAATGGAAATTAAGGAGAAGAGGGAAGAATCTACCATTTTTGGGGTCAGTTGGTCAAAGAGGGACATTACAAATCATTCTCAATCAAAAGTGTAATGTCGCTGCCAACTTTAGACATGGGAATCCATGAGGGATGGAAACATGTTGCATGGATGTCTATGCATCGTGTCTATGTCCCTAACAAAAATTTTCGCACTGACACAACATATAGAATCCAAGTGGTAGGAAGGCAATTGGGTGATGTGTAATTTTTCCTTCGACTTTGATTTTCTAAGGTGAGGATGTGTAAAAGGGGAATTTGTGTAAAGGGTGAAAATTCTCTCCTATACATTTTTCCCAGGTAGTTTAGCAAGCACAAATACTGATGAGAGCTCCAGTAAAGTAGATCGAAGAGTGGATAGGGTTAGAAATCTATATTTGAACCATCGAGGAAGTAAACCGCAATCTGGAAAACTTGAAAGCACAAGGTAGGAAAAGTACTCCGTAGCCCTATAGAACTATGAAGCTATAGAATGAAAGTGTCTTACAGGCCTGTAGACCTACAAGGAGGTGAACCCCAAGAAGCAAGCACCCCATAGGTCCATAGACCTACAAGGAAGGTGTCCTCCAAGATCTCTCACATGAAGGAAACCAAGAAAAAGCACCCTATAGGCCCAAAGACCTATAGGGAAGGTGTCCTCCAAGATCTCTCACATGAAGGAAACCTAGAACAAGGGCCTTACAGACCCGCAAACCTGCAAGGGAGCAACCTCCAAGATATCTCACATGGAGGAAGCTTAGAGGTGTAAGTGCCTTACAGGCCTGCAAACCTTCAAGGAGGAATCCCCCAAGATCTCTCACATGGAAGAAGCCCAGAAAAAGGACACTCCACAGAGTCTAAAAGTCACTTCATAGACGCACCTACAAAGTGACATGTTTACCCCCAGATAAAACTTGTATGAAAGCGGCCACATAGGAAAGTAAGCGGATAGTCACATAGACCATTAGTAAGTTGGAAAAATTTCAAAGGGGTCCACTCAAGGTATGCGCTGTTTGAAGTGTAGAAGAGATGTTTTCTCTCAAATCGATTCAACACCAAGGAATCCTTTCAAAAGATGTTCACTTCATCAAGGAATTTGAAAGGAAGAAGTTTCCCCCTTGCAAGGGTAAGGTCAAAGCTACTCCCACCTCGAAGGAAAGGTTCTCAAGTTCTTTCTTTGTGAACCCATGATGAAGGAAACACATTCCATTAGGGGACCCAGTCAAGAATGAAATCCAAAAAGGTTTGCAAAGATTATCAAGAAAAGATTCGTTGGAAATGAATGCATTTTCTAAAAATCAAAGAAATGAAATTGTCACACATGAAAGGGACAACTCAAGCAGATAAGAGAAATATAAGAAAAGAGTGAAAAAGAAATGAACACAAACAAAGGGCATAGGGGTGATCTGATATTTTGGGGTCATAACTACTCATAAATATATATATATATAGAAGTATAATAATAGTATATAAATGAACTATCATCCACCCCCTACTATATAAGACCATGTGAAGAATGCACAAGAAGACAAAGTAAAAATTAAAAATTGGGTCAACATGGAAGGGAAGCCTAAATGCCTCCAACACTTTGCATCATCCCCAATTTGTCAAAAATCAATCACAAACATGGAAGAATGATGATACAAATAGAAGAAGTTTTACGACACAAATTTACTCCTGTATCTAAGCACCAACAAGGGTGACAAGGGTCATCTAGGAACACATAGCATAATCATGGGGGAAAACTTCACAACACACACATATCTAATCTAAAGATAAAGAAGAGGCCTCCACTAACACTCATCGACCAGGAGGTCATCTACTTCCCAATCTAGATCGTTATAAGGGGAAGGAGGATGAGCCTATAGAAATGGAATATTAAGGGGAGGAGCTTCTGACCCTCCCACTACAAGGGCTAAGGAATAAGGCCTGACAAGGTCTCCTCCATTAGGCTCTTGTGGAGCTATGGTCAATGATTTCAAAAAGATCGCTAAAAAGGCTAGAACTTCATCTAGAGAGTTAAAAATACACTTTGTTTGAGTGCCATGTTGTACCTCAACAAATGGAGAGGGTTGTGCTTGAAATTCACCACTAGGCTCACTGAGTGATTCAGAAGTAGTGACAAACTCAGGGGAAGCCAGGGCTAGTTCTATTATTAGGATGGAAAAAGCTAGCATAAGACCACCCTTTAGAGAAGGTGAGATCCTCTTATGCCCTCCATTGCTAGAAGGGCCTCCTTCTACCTTTTGTTTTGTTAGGGAATGTGAACTCCCTATAGATGAGACAAGAGGTACAAAGGAAGTAGAGGAGGAGAAACCTATAGAAGATAATACCGAAGTGTTCAGAATATCTATCAGTTTTGAGAAAGGAGGGATGTCCAGAAGGGACATCAACAATGGTGGCTTCACCAAAGGAGCGATAAATACCAACACATTTTTTGGTTTAGGAACATTTGTACTCATAGGGGAAGTCAGAAGAGAGATTGGACTATATTGAACACAAGCATAGGGAAGGATAGAGGAGGATGCATCAAGAGGCCCTAAGATAGAGGTGGCTGACTCCTCTCCCTTGTTCCACAACGTCTCCTACTTGATTACGAGAGTCTTTCATAGGAACTTGCGGTCATGTGCAAGGCCATTTCTATGACTCTTCAAGGTGGAGAATGAAGGATGTGAAGGGAAAAAAGGCTCCTGCTCAACCATGGGAGTGTCCACCATAGCTTTTTCTAGCAAAGGGACAACCTTCTAAATGGGAGCAGGAGGAAGTGATTGAGAAACAAAAAGGGGAGTCGGCTCTAGCACCTTGGCAATGAGCCTCTTCCTGTTTACTGCTTTGGGAGAAAAAGTAGTGGGAGGATGTGGAGCCTGAGATGTGGAGGATTCCCCATGGGGACCTTTTCTTCTACCATATCGAATGACCCTAGGATCCGTAGGTAGAATAGGAAGTTTGAGTGTGGGACACTTGGGATTTTTCCAAGTGGGCACCATATGATTCTCTTACAAATGCGGAACATAATCTGATGGTGCCATAGTGGGGCAAGAGGAAGCATCAAGCTAAACAATGAAAGAGAAAGAAGAGGGACCCTGAGGGAACTTTTCTTCTTCTCTTCTTCAGGCCTTAGCAACATCACTATTAGCTTTCAAACAGGCCCTATGTGAAATGGCATAAGGCAAGGGAGGGTACCTCACTCTAGGTGTTAAGCATCCTTTCTTGTACTTTTGATATGTTTGGTACAAGAGGTCCTTCCTAGGTGGAAGAGGACCAATGGGGGTAGGCCAAAAGTGATCTAAAGAGTAACTACCATGCACAATTGGTGGTCTATAATTAGTGTCATGGATCACATGCACGGAACCCTCATGAGTAATCTTTAAACACTTGCGCACAATCAAGGGAACTACATTCATAGCTACAAGCCAAGGGATACCTAGCTTCACACTAAAGAGTTCAGACCCTGAGATTATGTCAAATAGAAAGTTCATGAATTTTGTTCTGACAAGGACTGACAAAATGATACTACCAAGATGAGCCATGGAAAGTTCGTTATGTGTACAGATACTACTCACATGTGCATCATACCGATCTTTGTGAAAGAAGTTGATTAACATAATCTCCTCAGTTATAATGTTTACATGAGATGTCAAGTCAACAAGAACACCTACTATAGTGCTCTCATTGATCCGCATAGGGATGTAAAGAGGATATGGTTCTCTATTAAAACCCATTGATAGGTCCTGCAAGGTGAAAGCTATATATGTACTTCTACTCGCAGGCTACACAGAGGGGATAGAAAGATGCAAAAAAGAGGCCATCACGAACACTAAATGATACTCTCACAAAGCCCCCAAATTTTTTGAAATAGGATGGTGACCCAATTAAGGTTTTCCTCTCCAATACTTACAAAACCTTCCAACTATGCCTACCAGGGGTTGCAGGTCAAGTTGTAAGGTGAAGATTGTCACAACACTCACACCTACAACACTCTTAGGACATGAGGAAAGGAGCCTTTTGTACTGCCAAATAGAACCAAAATGGTTCATGTTGGGTTCACCAAAAATGTAAGAGAGGGGGACCAACCCCATCAAGGTCCCATCTCACAGAGAGCTGAGAGTGGAGTGCTACCCTAACTTACCTCACTCTAAAGGGTATCCCAAAATAGGGATCGAGAATGATGAGGACTATATTGTACTTCAAAAAATCTTCATACCTAAAACCCAAATTTAGGCTAGGTGAGCCAGTTTTTGGATTCAATACTGTACCTCAGGTAGCTCTTTTCCCAAGGGAAAAAGTGTGGTTCTAGGAAAATAGTGCAGTGCGCTAGCATCTCTCAAGTGCATTGGCATCTATATGACCAGAAAACAAAGAATACAATATGAACTGCAATAAAACAAGATAACAACCTAGCTAATGACTCTAAAATGAGCAAAACAAAATTAAAAAATACAAGAAACACAAATGTAGATGATAAAGTAAATAGATAAGAACTAAAATAACAAAGATGATCTCACCAACACACCAATTTACTAGCTAGCTCCGAAAGCATGTCCACCTACACACAAGAAAGAGGGGAAAATTGTTGGGGCTATCTAGGGGCCTATCTCAATCTGATCCCTTTTTTGGTGTTTCCACCTCCACGGATAGCCATATAACAACAAGATAGAAATATAGAATAAAGAATTAAAGGAAGTAGAGATTTTAATGAACACTACAAAACAATAAAGAGCTACTTAACCAAATCATAAAGGAGAGGAGCAAAACGTTATCACCTCCACTAAGAGCTCACTAGCCAATGGAGGAGAAAGAAGGCTTAGAACAGTCACCACAACCTTGACTATGATAAAGGGAGGTCTCGCAAGACCTCAATCCCATGCTACAATGGCTTTCTTCGTACTTTATTTGCAGAGTTAATAGAGTGTTATTGCTACAATGAAGTGTTGAAGTGCTAGTTAACAATGTAGAGAATGCTAGAAAAATGCTTAAGAGTGAGAGAAATATGGATTGAATGCTTAGAGGTCAAAGTGAAGTGAGAATGAATGGATTTGAAGGAGAAGAGGGAAGAATCTTCCATTTTTGGGGTCGGTTGGTCGAAGATGGACATTACAAGTCATTCCCAATCAAAAGTGTAATGCCCTTGCCAACTTCAGATGCAGGAATCCGTGAGGGATGATAGCGCATCGTGCAGACATCTATGCACTGCACAAGCGTCCCCAACAGAAATTCTCTCACCGACACAATAGATAGAAGCCAAGTGGCAGGAAGGTAGTTGGGTGATGTAGAATTTCACCTTCGGATTTGATTTTCTAAGGTGAGGATGTGTAAAAGGGGAATTTGCATAAGGGGTGCAAATTATATCCTATACACTAATACACATGAACTACATGTTTCTCTTTCGCTATGGGTATGTGCAGGATCATCATGGAAAAAATAGGCCCTTAAGTGGTAAAAAATTCAAAAAAATTAGAGTTAAGCAACTTGACGTAAAAATTTGACTAAGTTATCTATATTATTTCAAAAATATGTAAAAATAGAATTTGTAGCAAATTGAATGTAGTTTCTAAACTACTAGGTTTATTTTAAAAACTATTTGGTGAAAATTTGAAATTTCAATGTAGTAGTACTTAAATTTCAGGGAAAAAATAAGAATTAAGTGTCGATTTGACCATCCTTTTTTTTTTTTTAAGACTGCAGGAATCGGGTAGCACGACCCCCTATAAACTGCAGTGCGCCTAGTAAAATTTTTAACGTGACCGGCGGCACTGGCGTGACACACCCTCCGGTACCACGGGATGGGGGAGACTAGAACTCGTGACCAGCCGAGCCACAACGGAAATACTTAGCCAACCGAGCTAGGGCCCCCGCCCATCGATTTGACCACCCTAACCACAATAAAATGATAATATTTTTTTATAAGATTTTAGATATAAGTAGAGGACTCATGTCTTGATGTGGTGCATATTTTTTGTAATTTTTTCAAAGTAAATATTTAATTATGAATTTTTTATTACAACTTTAAAAAGATATAAAAACACGTATGTTTGACCACCTTAACTTGGTAAAAAATTCATGAAATTCAACTTCTTTTTTTAATCCTATAGTATGCAAAGCATAGAATGTGACACATGTTTCATATTCAAAAAATGTGATACTGTTTGAAATGTATAGATAATTTTTCAATCAACCTATTAATTAGGACTTTAGTTGTAATTCAAATAGAAAATGAATAATAATTATTTATTAAATTCAAAGTAAAACATAATTTATATTGGTGGAAAGATGAGAATCTCCTTTAAAAACCCTTTTTTGTTTCATCAATTTTGGATAAAGACAAATTCGTTAGCTACATACCCTACACATATCCATCATATTGCCACATTTTGGCCCATCATGATCGTGCACATACCCCTATCTCTATATCTTTATCTCTCTCACTCTCTCACACACACACAATCCCTATTTCTCCCTAGGTATCTCTGTCTCTTTACCTCCCCCTCTCTCATGCTCTATCTATTACTTTTCTATATCACCTCATTTATCTATCCCTTTCCCCCCTCTATCTCTATCTTCTCATCTCTCCCTCTCTCTCTATATATCTCATTATCTTTATCTATGCACTAGGTATTGATGTCCTTCCTTTAGAAAATATAGAATGGATTTTTATATACGAAACATGTTATGCATTACAACATGCACCTATGTCCATATTATAATTACACTAACTTCAAAAATCAATTAAAAAAATATATGCACCAAAAAATTATGACAAAATATCCATGCACTAGATATTGATGTTACAAATCTATATTTTAGAATTTATAATTTTGTGCTTTCTAGAAAAAAAGTTGTGTTACGAAATAAATGTCACTTTTTAAATATGTTGTTTACTTTAAAAAGAACTATTAAAAGCTACATATAAGAATTCATAATTTATTTCCAAAAAATTTAAATTATATATTTAGAATCTACATATAAATCATTACAAATTAGTAGTTCACACCATCTTCAAATTATTAATAATTTAGTTTCTATAGATCTCAGGAAGTGAAGATTTAATTAAAATGTTTGATTTCAATATATATATATATACATACATACATATATATATATATAGATATGTATATATGTATATGTATATATATATCCCTCTCTCTATCTCTCCCTCTCTCCCTCTCTATTTTTCTATGCTTTTATTTGTGTTTGTCTATCTCTCTCTTTCTCTCCCTCAATCTCTCTCTCTATATCTCCTATATATATCTCCCTATCACTCTATCTCACCAACTATATCTCTCTCCCTCTCCCTTTTCCTCTAAATATATTTTTCTCTTCCTCTCTATCTCCCTATCTATCTATCTTTATCTCTCACTCTACCTCTTTCTACCTATTTATCTTCCTCTCCCTCTCCTTCTATCTTCATCTCTATCTCTATCGTCCTCTCCCACCCTCTATTTCTATCCATTTATCCCTCTCTCTATCCATCCATCTCTCCTCATCTCTCTCCCTCTCCCTCTTCTTATACGTTTAAATACATATATATTCCTTTCTATCTCTATCTTGTTATCTCTCCATCTCTCTAGGTACCCCTATATCTCATGCTCTCTCTACCTCTCTCTATATATCACTTCATATCTCTATATTATCTTTCTATCTCTCCCTCTAAATATTTATCTCTTATATTTCTATATCTCTCTCGTCTCTCTCTTTATCTCTCCCTCTTCTTATTTTCATACCCATCTTCCTCTCCATCTCCATCTCCACCTCCATCTCTATTACTATCTTCCTCTCTATCTCTATCCCGTAGCACACTCTCTCTCTTCCCCCCTATCTCTCTCTCCCTCTCCCCCCATCGGTACTAGAGCTTAATTATATTCCAAATTTAAAGGTTTTATTTTAGTCATGTTTGAATGCATGCAAGTGGATGCATAGTTTATATGAACCTACCACTTCTCCATTGAGACCTCTTTTGCACAAAAAACATCATTTGCTAAATGGCCTACCAATTGAACTCATGTATTGCAGAAATTTATGCAAAATATAGAGAATTTTTTTTCTAATTGACCTTCCACACCTCTTCAACATACCCATTGCACACCAAGGTGCAATTGCTAGTAGTTAAAAAAATAGAAAATAGAAATGGAGATAGTTATCAAAATAGAAAAATTATCTGCTTACATGCAATCATTAAAGTTAAGAAATTTGTAAGAGAGATTACGATAACAACTTATGACTAAAAGTATTTAAATAGAATAAACATGTGACATGAAAAAATGAAGAATAGAATACACTCATTGAAAAAAAGTAGACAAGAACTCATGTGAAGGAACCACTTGAAGTAAAAATTTCATCAAAAACATGAGATACATCACCTAGCAATCAAAATTTGGTGCTCTTACTTTTGATCATAATCGATCCAATTCAAACCTAGGAAAAGAT
The DNA here is from genome assembly GCA_007258455.2 of Sequoia sempervirens. Classification (NCBI taxonomy): domain Eukaryota; kingdom Viridiplantae; phylum Streptophyta; class Pinopsida; order Cupressales; family Cupressaceae; genus Sequoia; species Sequoia sempervirens. The sequence continues at coordinate 344,650,857 of VDFB02075321.1, forward strand.
CAAATGATAATCTATAACCTACTTAAGTAATGTAAATAGCCTAAACAATATTATAAACTATAAAATATCCAATTGAACATTGAAAATTCATATTAACCAATTCCATTAAAAACCCAAATGATAGGGATTTTATATTTATTAGAAAAAAAATTAACGAACAATATAAACTAGCAGTTCCATGTAGTAACACACAATAATGAGTTGATAGGTGGAGAGGAACATGAAGGGAAAGTGAATTGCAAACACTGAGGGTGGAAGAAGAATATAATGTCAATGCCACAAGTGGGTACAATAACTATAAAAGGCATGTGCAGACTTGGGTATATGTCGTAGCACATGTAGACAACATAGTTACAATGTATCTCCCCTATGTCTAGATATGTATGTATGTTAACATGCATATAAGGAATTAGAGAGTCACATAAGCTCGCCAATGAAAACCCTAGTTATAGTCCTGGCTCACAACTCTCATATTAGGTAAAGCCACATAACAACACCCAACAATGCCCTATTGAAAATTGCACAAACTGTTTAATTTCTTTACTATGTTTTCTCAAGTTTTAAATGGTAGGTGTTAATAAAACCACTGCCACTATACGGTAACTATACAACAATTTTGGCACAAATTTTGGCATCAACATATAATTCGTAATCTTGAATAAAATAAAAATTGGTAAAATACAAGCTTCACATGATGAAAGAAAAAATGGTATAATCCAATATAAATGCTAAATGAAAGCTACAGAATGCCAGACTGATAGTAAAACCTTGTACTTGTATGAAAATACTACAGTATGACAAGACCATGTGCAGTACCAAAAAATGATTATATGAGAGACTAGTTTTTTTATATCTTTTTGCTATTCAATTAGCCAATCATAAAGCAACATAGTCCAAAATGAAGACAAGTATTGTCTAGATCTGAAAATCATGACTACATGCTTGTTTACCAATCTTCCTAAAGCTAAGGGAGAGACATTATGCTTTCCTATACAACCAATCCCTGTAATTGTATGTTTTCTTGATTTTCCTGATCATGGTAGTTTACATTATGCACAATAATAGATATAAAATGTGAAAAGCTAAAAAATCCTAAAGGGATATGTTTTATTAATAATTTATAGCAATACATTGTTGAATAAATTAAAGCTTGCATTGTGTCATTTCATATGGTTGGAAGCTCCCTAATTTTAGTTTGGAATGTTACACATATGCACAATTCACTAAAAAATGTATGTTGTGTTCACTTATCTCATAGAAGATAACTTTTTTGAAATATTGAGGCATGATGTTTGACCTCTATATTTATTTGTCTAATGTAGCATGATAAAGATGATAGTGGATAGTATAACATAAAACTAACTATTTAGACTTTGGAGATGATAATTTTACACTTAGCAGTTGGGCTCAAAAAGAACTGCTTAGCAGAGATGGAGAAATGAATCTATCTACTGAGGTATTTTTTTTCTTCAATTGACCAACAGAGTGAACGTACTGTAGGGGAAAGTTCTTTTACTACTTTGGTAGTTTCTATTGCTGATTGGTTACAAAAACATATGACCTACATGCCAATAAAGTCACAATTCAATATATTGATACAAGAGAGATCTCTAGGGTGGAGAAAGCTATGTGAATTTGAGGCCCATAGAAAGAGGTTTCTTTCAGCCTAAAGGCTTGGGAGATTCATTTGAATATATTGGGGGAGTAATGTCATTTGACAATATCTTGGAATAAATAACAAATGGTAATTTAAAGGAGAGTAAGAATGGTGAACCACATATTTACATTGTTAGTTGGAGCGATGTAATCAGGCATATATATTGAAAGTTCACAAACACATAGAAATGCACCAGTTGCCACCTAGAGAATGAAAATTGAAAGAAGAGAAGAATAGCATAGATTTGCTCCCTGTCACATTGGAAAGCACAAAATTTTTGACGTCAAGAAAAAGATGCAACACCACCTGAGAATTAGGGGAATGGACATAATTGGAAAAAGCTTATTTTTAGAGGAAAGGAATGTTGCAAAGAGTTTATCAAAGGATTTTTAGTAGCTATCCCTTTGAAGGAGCTACAGATAGATATTAAAAAGGGTTTGTTGGCGAAGACCATATTGCATTGCCGCATGCAAATTGAGTTTCATTTCACAACTGACTCTTATGTCTGTGTAGTTGTTTTATAAGTTGTTAAGATGAATTTGCTGGACTTGCTACATTATAAAAGCATCTAAAAATTTCTTTGTCTATTTTTGTGGGATATGGCATGCAACCCTTCCATCGGAGTGACAAAAATTTATTGTCTAGAACATGCACCAACCAGATGTGCAATAATAGATGTCCAAGATAGAAGAGATGTGCCACTGCCAAAGCTACACAACATAATAATTACAATTTATGAGAAAAAGAAGAAAAAAGAAACCTCCAAAGCATCCAGAAATTCCACAACCAATGCAAGCTACACAACATAATTGGAGACATTAGAATATTATAATTGCATAGAAATTCAGAAGGATCAAAAGATTAAATATTTAACTTACATTAATACAATGTTTAGTAGTGTTCCTTTTTTTGTTGCATGCATAAATCGGTCTTAGAAAATGGTGTCATGATAAAATAATCAAGAATACAAGTGTAACTAAGCCAAAAATGATAAATGTCCACAATTCTTATAGAGAAGAGAGAACAATATGAAACGGGTAAGAACTAGATCAATCCATGAAGAAAACAAAAACATGTGTTTGGAACCACCCCAATTGAATTTATTGTATCTACTTGAAATTAATAACTCTCGTGTGGTACAATTATCAGTTGACTTTATTGTATTTACTTGAAACCAAGTATAACCAGTATCATACAATTACAAAATGTTTATGCTTACTTTGAAATCCAGGTATACCAATATGATACAATTACCAATTAATTTTCATATTACATAACGGATGAAAATGGACAATGAAATAAATAATGATCATATCAAAGAAATGGATTTTGACAACCATATTGAAATAGAGAAACATTGTTGTTAATGATAATAGTCATCTCCAAACTTGGGGGTATAGGTAAGGGAACATGGATGGGAAATCCATTTCAAATTAGGGTATGAGAATAAATTAACAAGAGCATGTCTATGTTCTAGATATAAATATAGCCACCAAAATATGTGGGTATGGGAACATAGAGGCAGTAGTTGTCCTGATCCTAGAGTTTCTTGGTAACTACACAAAAGATAGGATGAGAATCTTGTGATCTAATAGATCTCTTAGCTTTAACAAATTTACCAAAGGAGATCCAGGATGCTTGAAGGTTGATATTGATAAGTGCAATTCTAGTACTTTGCTTCTTTGGGAGTCTTTAAGCTATAATAAAATAGTACTTATTGTCAGTTAAAAAGTGTAGAAGTGAACCTATGTGAAAACCATACTGAAGAAAATAACTCCTAAATTTTTCCATGCAAAAAAACAAAATCCAAGCTTCCAAGACACTAGAAATTAGGGTTTAACCTACCAAGGCCATTTTTTTCTAATGCTTTCATGATCCTTAACTGCTTGACTATGTTGAAAAACATTCTGCCAAAAGATAGTTTTGTTAGCCAAAACTTACAGGCTTGAAAATTGCCACAACACAGAATCAACAATCTTTTAGACAATTGTACTATATGGAAACCAACAAATCTCTCATATTAATTGAATAATATACTTACCAGTTACTATAGAGGTGACTCCTTAGTAAAGGGTTGATGCACCACACAAACCCTTAGTGTATATGGAGACTTCAGAGGACTCAATGACGCTTGTGTGAATGATCCATCTCCTACTGTATGGTTTCATTTGGCATAAAAAAATGCACCAGTGCAAAAACTTTATTGGCCTATGATTTAATGCAAAATTTAGTACATAAAACAAAAAAGTCATAGTAATTGAATAATATACTTACCAAGTGAAAAGACACTAAACTAAAAAAAAATTAAAGGCTTAAATGCACTGTGCAACTATATTTTCCTTTAGCATGTGCTAGACGTATTTCTTTCACAAATAAAGGGAAAAATAATGTAGATGTGCAAAGATTTTGAAATAGAGTTAAGGAATTTAAAGCCATCTTCCAAATTAACTTTTACTGCTTCTCAGTTTATGTGCCACATATACATTCATTTAATGAGGACAACTCATTGGATGTACATATCTCTGCATCATGGACTCTATTTGCTACTGTATTGGACACAAATCATTGAGGAAAATCTAATAAAATACTAAATAGAGGGACAATTAAAACATATGGATCGAAGTTCGTAGGAATGTAACTTTCCTAAATGGTTTTATCATAAAATTAATAATGACGGGTGAGCATTCAAATCCTAAATGAATACTTCAGCAACCCAATGTTTCAAATTAGCCAAGTCCGTGCAAATTGAATCATGTATCTATAGTTGAATCCATCCAAGAGAGAAAAAATTCCAAAATGTTGTAGCCAAACTCCTACTATAATATATTTCAAGTGGGCATATATAGTGTATAGGGCATCGTAAAATCCAAATTTCCAAATGGGCATACCTAAAGTGTAGTAAATTATGTACCTGAAATTCAATCTAAAGAGAATGAATCTCTAAAACCCAAACATCTACAATCCAATGTATCAACCAGATGAGTAATGAGCCATGCAAGTGGAATTGAATCTCAAAGAAAGGAAGAAAGAATTTTTTAAAATTGTTTTCCTTAACATAGATATTGAAAACTATAAGAAAAAGCCACAATATAATCTACATTTGTAAGAGGAACATGAAAAACAATGATTTGATAAACATAAACAAAGAAAAAAAAAATGTATGATCAAGAAGTTCATACCAAAGGTGAGTAGAGGCTGATGGAAATGTACTCAAACAAATTTTTCCCAACAAAGGGAACAAAGAAAACATAGAAGGAAAATGCCAGAGCGAGGACCACTGCCAAAGCAATCACCTACAACAACAACTCAGAAATGGGAATTTATTGATTTACAACATTATTAGCAACACAACATAACCCAAATAAAAGATTTGAGAAATACATACCTAGAGTGGGTGGTAAGGTAGCTCCCAACCATGCCTCCTCATTCTCAAGGATTATTATTACTCAGTAGCCCTAAATGCTTAATTCCTATCACTTTCAAACATAAGTCTAAAACACACTCGGATACCAACATTGCCTAAAGTAAGAATAACCCTACATGCAAGGTCTCACTACAAACGAATAGGACAAGGTGAAATCATTTTACTATTCATCTCAAAAATTGAATATTTGCATCGAGATTTCATATAATGACTTTGGGTGTATCTAAATTCCATGATTAATTTTATATTTTTTTATAGAATTTTCTTGTCTTTCAATGAAATCGAGATTTTTAGACCACTACAGAATTTATCATCAGGAAAACCTTTAGGCACTTTTTATCCTCCTGAGAAATCCCAAGATAGTGGAAAAGTGGCCAAAGAATGTTGTTGCAATAGCCATTTTAGTATTGGTTAACTATCTCCTCATCAAGAAATAACGGTATGCAACATTGAAGCGAAAAAGAAAAAGGAATACTTGGAATCTCTTACATTCAAATCTTTATCTCATTCTTGCAAAGTCAACTTTTTAAAAATGTATTAGAAAATAAACATCAAATGCAAAAAATTATCATTCCAAGGGTTATACTCAATTAGCAAACAACAAATAGGCTTAAAGAGGAAAATATAATATGAAATTTGAATTAAGGGCATTGCTACATTTTGAGAAATTGAAATCCTTCTACTAAAAGTAATTACCATCCATCTCACTAATGCAAATACCACCCAAATGATGAAGATTTAAAAAATGTGTTGAGTTTCAATCCTTAAATATTTCAACTTGTTCATTTGGAGAAGAAGAGGTAAAATAATGAACCCCTAAAAATGGGGCAAACCACTTGAGAGGGTAGGCCCTCATAAAAATTAATTCATGTGCAATTTTTTTTATTTTTTTTATTTCTTTTATTTCCCCAAGATGGGCACCAACCAAGGGGGAACACAAATATTTATTTCATTTTAAATTTTACTCCAAAGCATGGCTACCAACATTCAATTTCAAACTCCTTCCTCGACCTTTGACATCAATGAAAACAAATTTCCAACAGGGAGAAACAAGATGCATTTCAAGGATAGTAGTACAAGGGATCCATTTTTGGGAGATGGAGAGATATTACATACATATACAATATTGTCAATCTTGGCAAGCACGACATCAAAATTCAAGTTTAGAAATTCATCTAATGTATGAAATTCAATATTCAATGTAATCTATTCACTGTCTTGAAAACAAGAAATTTCTACTTTCAATTGTTTAATGTCTCCATTACAATAGATTCACAAAAGGCCCAAAGGATACAAAACCATAAATTAAAGTGCAAATACAATATATATTTCTTATAACCATATGCTCTCATTTGACATATGCATGATTTCAATTTACACTGCATGCAATCAAGCTTGTGTTCATTCCACATCTGTATACTAGATCATTTTATCATTGTCTACTTTCCTATAGTGGAATGCAGTCATAGAATTGTTCATTGATGAAAGGGATGACCACCATATGTTTCCATTCAATAGGTGGCATGGGTACATTTTCATTCCATAGTTGTATGTGGTTTTCAACAACTGAAATTTTTTATTTCCATAGTTGCATGTGGTCACACATTCCCATTGATGAAAAGAGTAAGAAATATATGATGTCATTACACTTTCATTCTATAGTTGTAAGAAAACATTCAAAAATTGTACACTCTCATTCTATGGTTGTATGCAACCATTATCTATGAAGGGACAAAAATATGATCATTAGAAATCAAAATAAAACAATATGAAAACTCACCTTTCGACTCAAATTTTTCTTTTAGCTCTCTAACATGCTCTTTGACTTCAAGAAATTCTAGTGCTTTTATGAACCTGTCTGAATCAATGCCAATAGGGAACTGCAATTATCACAAATAGACATGAAAAAAATTAGAAGAAATATCCAGGTGTTAGTTATAAAAAATTACTCAACTCAAAAGGGTGGACAACATATTTAAATTTCAACCACACAATACAAATAAACAAGAAAACACAAGTTAAATATTCAATAAGAGATAGTTGCATGGTAGATTTTAGTGGTCAAAGAAAAATAAGCATGTATAGTGAATACCGCAACAACACGAGTAAGCTTCCCTTGATCCTATACTCCTTCTAGGGTTCCTTCCAACCCAAGAATTTGTGTGCATGCACTTAAAAAATTTCTTGCATAGTCATAAGTATGGAAACTGAAATGATCAAAAAACATGGATTAGAACTTGAAAAACTGCACTGCAAAATGTGCTTATCCTTTAAACTCAAGAGTTAATATCTACTAAAATTTTCAAGATTCTAAGTTGTGATGCTCACATGTTTGTCTATTTACAATATATAAATTCTACAAGCTATTGCACTCATATAATTAGGAATTGCATTTAACAAATTTATATGACAATTATCAAGTAACTTGAGACCAATGTGATCAATAGGCATCAAAGAAGGTGTGGAAAACAAATTGCAACTTCTAACCAAAATTCCAAAAGTAAAATAATGAATAGGGAGTACTTGAATCATGTTGTGACCTAATCTGATGAGCCAATAAATTTTGAGAGACATAATAATAGTAATATTACCCTCTAAACAAATTACTTTAATTCTAGTATTCTTAATGGTTATCACTTATCACATAATTCAATATACTCAAGAACCTTGTTGAAAGCAACAATAATTCTATTTGAGGTGAGAGAATCTTTCCAAAATGTATTGTGTAGTTCTCAGCTGCCAAATGCATAGAATGAGCTTAGCTTTCATTATCTAACAAACAAGAAAAAATGGTAAGCTACTTGAAAACAATGAAATAATCCATCTCAAAATATTGAGAGGAAGCCTAAATTTTTGTGGCAGAGTTCCGAAAAATTGATAATTTATTTATAATAGATTGTGGAAAACTATTATGTTTCTGCGGTCCCTCTCTTAGCATGTTTCCTCTTTAGAACCTCCACCTCCATTCTGTGTGCTCTCATGTCTATGGATTCCTTGTCTTTAAAGTATCTCTTTTGCTTCTTTCCTCACTCAATCTATGCCTTTGGCTAATTCTTGTCACTAATTGCGCTTCGTGATCTCCAACAATTTTTGGGACATCCTTCTGTAGCGATACTTTTCTTTAGCCTTTGTCAATCTCCCTTTGAATTATTTCTCTATGTGTGAATGAGAATTGTCTATGGGAATTAATTTTTCTACATTCATTTGCCTCTAGGGGATATTGGATAAGAGAATCCTATGGGGCATCATTTATAATGTGAAAAATGAATTTGTCTTGCTCAAGGAAGAGTTTCTATACCCATGCAATTCTACCAACATTTTCTTCTAAGCCCTTGCCTTTTCCTCGATCCTTTTCAAGGGATTCTCAAAGAGTAAGGTTGAGGATATTCTTTTTGTAAACTTTTAGAGTTGCTAGATCTCACCTCATCATTAGGTACATCATTTAGATTTTGACAGAAAGAATCCTGATTTATTGCAGTTTATTCCTGAGAAGTTCATTATTTTTCATTAGATTTTGTGATATTTTTCATTTTTTGCTAGTATATGCTCTTGCTCTGTGATGTTTATGTGACTTAGCATTGTAAATATATGATTATAATACCCCAAATCATAGGGATTGTTTTGTAATGAGAAGGCTATGGCCAATAAGCTAAAGAGAATTGACGTCTAAAGGCTAGGCCACATGGATGAACAACCAAAGTAAGTCTTAACTAAAGGACTTCAAATCCAATGATAAACACCTTTAATCAATCAAATCAATAGTTATGGTAGTATTATCAAGATAATGGCCAATCTAATGATTACATTGGATCTTTTGCCTTTCCCACTCTATGTTGCTGATTGATTGTAATCTAATAGTACATGAAGCTTTACATGAGGCATTAGCTATAAGATTTGCATATTAGTTGTCCTAATAGTATCTTTATAATCAATTTCTTTGATATCATGTTAACATATACATTTAATTTATATACCTCACTCTATTTTCTTCATTGTGCTCCACTCTCAACTAGCCACTTTTATCACCCATTGGTGGTGTGCAAGCTTGTGAAAGATAAAGTAAATAAGTCATTAACATAGTCATTTCAGATATTGACTTATCAACTAATGTTTGATTCAGTAGTAGTCCAGGTTTAGTTTGATACATTTGGGTGTGTAGGAAATAAAGGTTAACTCAAAAAACACTCTTCAGCTGCTGACACCAGTCACCACGAGTGCAAATGTGAACACTCAAGTAATCATCTCCAGGAGTAGAGGTTATGGTAAATCCAACCATTCATCACCATCAATTAAAGAGATATTCAAAAAGAGAGCAGCTTCATCATCTATCAACTCACGAGACCAATAAACTCTCTTAGATCTATCAGTTCCTAAACCTATGCATTTATATTCTCCATAGAGAACAGACCTGATACACACAATCAAAACTCTACATCTTAAAAATAGTGAAGAAAAAAAAAATAGTTTTGACATAATGTTCATAACAAAAAGAATTGAATTCAGAGCATTATTGATCTTTGGAAGGATTACCCCAATCTGACCATCCTTGTCGAGCTACTATATCTGTCATTTCTATGTAGCTAAAAATTACTATGGATTATGTCCCCCATGCTCTGCCCAAGTATATCTTCCCTATGCCTATGATGGAACAATTGACAAAAGAAAATACTGTTGGCTCTGGATATGTTTTCCTATTCTGTGTTGTGATGTATCTAGTGATACATAATGGATCAAATTTTGCAATAGAATGGAGTTCAAATTCCTGAAAGAACACAAAAGTCAAAAAATGGATATTTGGGTAGCTTAAAATTGTGAATGGGTATTAATAAAGCATGACTCTGAATATTGAAATTTTATTATAACTTGGTAGAGGGATAGCCCATGCCCAAAAATGAAGTTATTTGTTCCTTCAATGTAACAATTGTGAAAATAGTGCCTACCCTTGTCATCAAATAGGGTGTCTTGTGCCCCATAGAAACTACAATTGTAGAAAGCAACCCTGTCTCTTGATACTCTGATTTCCACTGCCTGAGATCTCGGGGTTTCATTTGTGGAGTATGTGAAATTCTATAGAAACAATAAAAAGTTAGTTGTTCTTTTCGAAATCTGATGCACATTTGGTCAAATTTATTTGAAATTTGGAGAAAAGAAAAATAGAGAATGTAGATGTTTATGGAAAGATAGATACTGGATTAGATAATACAGAATAGTAAAAGATGGGGCTTAAACACAACCCCGCACTTACTTGATGCACACATTAAATGCAGTCTATATAGCATTGTTTGGGTCATAGAGAAGAAATGGGTCACTATCATAAATCATATTGGTCATATTTTGTATCTTTTCCCCACATTCCCATTCAACTTATATAGGGGGATTATTGCAGGATATTAAAAACCCAAAAGATTCATCTTTGAGCACCTCAAGAGAAACAAAACCTAACTAAACATTGTTAGAAAACTTCATAGAATTCATTACTTTGCAATAGGTTTTTATTTAATTGTGGGTTGATCAAGGGGATTTGAGGAGATTTTTTGATCTTGGTCTCATGTGAAAATGAAACCATAGTAGATACAAAGATGAAGACTAGATTGATCAATAAGTTTCGTCAGCTTCAATCAATTATGAGCATCTTTCTTCATCAATGAAACATGCAATTAACTGAAGTCACCAAGTCACGAGTTATCATTCAAAATAGATTTACAATTTAAAAACCCCAGAAATAGAGATTTACAATTTACTATAATTTACAACATTCCACTATGTGGGAAGCCTAGAAACTAAACCATAAAGAAGAGCTTATTTATTAGTCTCATTATATAACTAATGCTCTGTAGATAAATGAAATTATGTTAAAACATTGGAAATCATTTCTAAAACAAAGCTTTGTATCTATTATGAACAATGTGACTCAAAGGAAAACATCCTTATGATGAAACTTTAAATATTTTAACAAAGATCTATGAAATACCAACACAAAACAAAGATATGGTAAAAGGCACCATGTATATTCATTACAGATGTCTAAGTCCAAATATAAAGGGTACATATGCTATTAGGCCATAAAACCCTAGACCAAGTATGTTATGCAATATTGCATGATATAATATTCGAAAGAGGAATGTGCAAGCCCTAAACATAGAGATTTAAAATTTACAAAATCCCCTATATGGGTAGTAAAGAAAATAAACCAAAAAGAAGTGCTTATCTTTCATTCACATGTGATCATCGACCGATGCTGCCACATGCTCGGTGTCCACTAAAGTCTTAAAACTAGAACGAGGTAATAAGAAAGCTCTAATCCTCATCAAAGGAAATAAAATCAATGACCCATTGTAAATCCTGCACTGTCATAAGATGAAGGAATCTTTTCAGAAAACCATAACCAACCCATGCTTTGAAGTGATGCATCTAATACTCCTTCTAACCCATGCTAAAGAGAAATGGATAAAATTCCATCTGAGGGTCCATATGCAAATGAAGCTCTTTTGGGTGTCGAACCCCCTCTCCCAAATGCAAGCTTTGATTGAGACGTTTGACATGAACAAAACCCTAAACATGATCGAGTTAGTTCCTCATTTAGTGGAAAGAAAAAATTTAGCTGGAAAACTTCATCACATATTCAATATAGAAAAACTACTCACCCATCTGACCCATATTTCCTAGTTTTTATTAATATTATTAAATTTAAACTTTCCAACTTGCCACTTTTTTCTCACCAGGAGTTCGATGCTGATGCCGGAAACGCTGAAATCTAGGAAGGCTAACAAAATTTTTGAGCAAAGTTGACACAAATAGCCTATCGGCTAATAATAAATAAAATAAAATAATTATCTGCTTAAGAATTATTATTATTTATTTTTTGCTCAATAATAAGATTTATTTTATTAATTCATAAAGTCCAATACATCATCTTTTTTTTTTCATGCATCTTTGTACCACCAAAAAAAACCTACAGATAACATCACTGTTTCATACATTTATCAAAAAAAACCCCCAAACCCTGAACTTCTACCTCGAATTTGGCCAAAAAATTTGGCAATGCTTTCACACCAAAAAACTTATACCTACCCTGACCACCTAGCATTCAAATTCTATCCCATTACATCCCTCATAGGGATAAACCTTTAGTTTTTACAAACATGTACAAAGGAGAATCAAAAAACTTTTTAACACAGAAACACAAGAAAACTATAACTCCCATGTCAAACTACTTGGGACCACATCGCTCCCTAACACGCTTGTCACCTTCCTCTTCCAAGGATGCAATTATTTCCTTTCCATTCTAGCAACTTCTTCTTGTGCCTGGGAAATCACCTCTTCAACCTCCATCAGCTTCACAAACAACTTCAAGGCCTCCCACCCGTGCCTGGCATCCTCTCTCCATCAAGCTTTAAGGCTCCCTTCCGACTATCTCACAAAAGGAATGCATCCTTCAAACTCATTTCCTTATGCGTTCATCAAGCCTTCACACACATCCAACCCAACACCCAGAATGTACCATTCCAAAATCAATTCCATTCTCTCCAAATAATCACTGTGTACAATCACTTCCATCACCTTCCTCACTATTTTCACCATTTCCCCTACATCCAACCCCCACACCAAGATCAAAGAATAAATATCCATGTTCATGTGAAATCTATGCCTAAGAATTCCAAACCTCGTGCCCAAAATCAGCTACACACACTGTACCAATCTCTCATCACTAAATAAAAACATCGCTTTCAGCCTCCTCTCTGAGACTTCACCATGAAATGGACAAATTTGTCACTTTTTCATGAGCGTAAAATTTTCCTCCATTGTAATTCGGTATCTCCATAACCAACACTCAAAACTAGACTGTTTCAATAATTCCTCTCCACCACAAAACTTGAAAGAAGCATCAAGATTTGAGGATTTAGAGAGTTTAAGCCACATTAAATCTACACACTTCGCCATTAATGTCAAATGTACCATCCACACTGCCATCCAACTCTTCAACGTTCCTTCAATCATTTTGACCTAAAAATCACATTACTTCTTACTCATTAATTGCTTGGTACTTCCCTCCTCTCATTAAACCATCTCCTCAAGATCCAATTGCATTAAATTTTCAAATCTTAACTCACTAACTTCATTGAAAATTAAAGCCCATTTTGATAAAGTGTCTACTTATGCATTCCCAGACCTCCTTATGTGGCTAACAATGAAATCCTCAAATGATGCTAACTCCTTGTTAATTTTAACAATCAAATTCTGTAGATGCCATGCTTCAATGCTTCCTTTCATGATTGCTTGGACAATGATTTGAGAATCACCCTCAAGATGTATCTTTGAAGCCCCCAGTTTTTTACCAAGTATGATTGCCATTAGTGTTGTTGTTGCTTCAGCTACATTATTCATCCCTACCTCCAGCTTCTTCACCCCAATAGCCAAAACATTCCCCTTCAAATCACATACAATGAAACCTACCCGTGATGGTCCAGGGTTACCTTTGGAGGCACCATCAAAATTGACTTTCCACCACCCCTCCAATAGCTTTTCCCAAACAACCCCCATTGATCCTTTTGAAACTAGATTAACCCAGCTAAGCCCCTTAACGTGCACTTAAGAATTAATTTATTTCAATTATATTCTTTTATTTTATTTTAAAAAAATGTTTACTTTAATATTATTAAATTCAATTTTATCTAATAAAAAATATTTTTTATATTACTTCAAAAAATATTTTATATTATTTATTTTTATTTAGAAAATTATTTAATTTAATTTAAATTATTATTTTATTTTTTTGAATATTTAGCCATTATATTAATTTCATTCCATAATTTTTTATGTTTTTTGGTTATTGAATCAAAGGAAAAATAATTTAAAAAAAGTCCAGCAAAATGGAAAATTACGTAACAAAAATCTAGCAGCTCAAAACATTTATTTTGCAACTAATGCAATTAAAATTTTGTTGCGACGATTAACTAGCAATTTCATTGCAATGGATGCTTCGAACTTATTATGACAATCTCCTTGAAAGTGTTATTTTTACATAAGTTACAAAGTTTCGATTACATTAACAAAGATGAGATTTTAAAACGCGGTGAAGACGATACCGACAAAATGACGAGTAACTATCGAGAATTAGCAAAGTGTTCTGTTGATTATCTACCATATTTCCATTTTCTGGAGAAAATAAAACTGAATAAATGTTATCCATTGCCACTCATTTCAACCGCTGTCAACATCATCTTTGTGGATTGACTGATTAGCACTTTCGTATCCAAATGAAGTCATGCAACTCAATAAAAGGAAGTCACGACAGTCCTTTCCTTTCGCCATCTTCTTTGCTTATAATTACTTCCATTTTTCCTCCCTTGTTCTTATTTCTAGCGTGGAGAATGGGCCAACATTTTAAAATAAACAAAACTTCATCCACGGATTATTAGATATGTTGAACACAGATGTAAAATGGTTTTATTTTCTCATATTTACAATAGTTTTAAAGGTGGACAAAATTACAGTATTAGAGGATTTTCTGACAAAAATTTAGCATTGATTTTTTTTATTTTTTTTCCTTGTTCAAAGGCGAACTGATCAAAGATGATTAATAAATTTTATATTATACAAATAATACTTACATGATATTTAAGAATCTTATGTTGTGATATACGCAAATGTGTAAAAGAATCTATTAATTTAAATTTATCAAATGATTAAATATTTAATATAACATAGTGTTTATGCTAATATTAATAAACATTATAAATATATTTGTTTAATATTCATTTTAATTAAACATTATTTATTTATTATTTTATTTTTATATAAATACAATTTTTAATATAGATTTCAAGTAGTTAATATAAATGTTTTGCATTAAAATTATTAAAATTTTATTTTATTTTATTTACATAATTTATTTTTATTTTATTTACTTATTAATTATTTTATTTATGAAGAGTTATTTAATTTTATTTAAGAGTTGTTTTGTAGTTTAAAGTTTTTCGAAAAATGTGTTAATCTTTTAATAGTTTTTGTTAACATGCTAATGTCATTTTTCTTTTGTTTCATAATGAGATTTAGTATTGATATGTGTCAGAAATTACAAGCGTCTACCAGAAAAGGAGGAACCTTCATGATTATCAGGGCTTGACAACCACCCATCCAACAACACAAAACCTTGCCCACCAAACCAGACAACCCTAAATCCCTAGACCAGAGTGCACCAACAAACCAAAACTTGGGAAAGCACCATAGATTTTTACAAACAAACTGGCCCAAGGCCAAACCACATCAGGAGAAACCAAAAAAAGACAATTACCCGTGGAAACCAAAAAATTAGAGGGCTACTCTGGATCACATGAAGCCATTGGCCTTAGCGAAAGCAACAAATTCTGGCACCCATTCCAGGTCTTCCACCACCACCAACTGCATAACTTTTTTAAGAGAATTGGCCCCAATCTTAGCTATCACCTTGTGTCGAACCAACACCATGTCCTTGAGGTCCAGAAGAAACAAGTAAATCTTGATGACTTCACCCGGTTTTTTTACCAGCTCCATATCTTTTGGCCATGGGATCCCTGTCCCAAGAATTTCCACCTTAAGGATCTCATCCAGACCTTCCATAAGTCCATTCTTAAACAATTTTCAGACCAACGTTTTAGCTTCTGCCTTGTTTCTATGCAGGTCCAAAAGGGAGGCCAAGAACCTTGAAACTATTTGGGAATTTACCCTAAAAGTTTCATGCGGCTTCAAATGCCCCAACTCGAGCACCATCTTTACTGCAAGAACAGTCAATGGATCAATATTGAGAAGAATGTACTTGAGGCGCTGGTGAGTAACCCCAAAGAATGCATTCTGATGCCCTTTGCAACCCAATTGAATTGGCGTATCTACACCGAAGCTAACGAGGGAATTGACCAACATATGCACCAGAAAATTTGTTCTCTTCGCCATTTTCCCACATGCCCCACTAACCAAAGCTGAAGAGAGAGGAAAATGATGTAACCAATTTACCACCTTCAGGAGAGAAAAAATGCTTATGCCTTAAAATCTTGTTGTATTATCACACTGTACAATGTTGGCTTGCCACCCTAAACAGCTCAAAAAACAATGAACTTTTGTCATTCAGGGGCATGAGTACTATGAAGACTGAGGAAAACTGACATAACACGACTATTCGAATCACCCAAATCCTGCACTGGTATCGGAGCCGTCCAATACATAATTACTGCCAGGGAAAAATGATACCAACTAGGGGAAATGTGAAAGATGTAAAAAGATCTTTACTGACTTAGCTCCCACGTCACCCATGACAACCCCTCTAGCTCACCCCTAGATTGGACTTCCCACAATCCATGTGGGAAGTCACTCACCCTTCCACCCACAATAGGCTAATGTCATTGCATTCTATTACTTGGTCACTTTAATTACACCTCTTATCTTAATAGAAATAAAATAAATAATGCAAATTAAACTTGATATCTCGAACACGTCTTGTTATTCTTTACGATTTTTTTAAGTGTTTTATGTAAAAATTACAAAGGGTTTATCAAGTACTAAAACCCTAAACCTTCAATTTATTTTTGTGTTCCCTAATTTTCTTATTTGATGGGCTCTTGTTGAGCTCATAGTTTTTCTTCACTTAAGTGGTCTTCTTATGTGTTGAATTGCATTGTTTTAATGGCCCATCAATTTGTCTTACCGGTTGAATCTTTATTTCCAAGTATTTAAATATGGATTTGTCTACTTGTTGATATGTGCCCCTTTGGTAGCCCCCATCCTTGTCCATGCAGCAACATTTGGTCATACTACACTATCTTCTTGAAATGCATTTTCTACTTAGGTAGAAGCCTATTACTTGCACTCTCACTAAGGTGACACTTGGCTTTATCTTTGGTCCTTTTGCTAATGATGATAAATATGTGGAGCCATTGCATGAAAAGTGGCACCTTCTTATTAGAGCACACATTGCATAATTCTTTTTTTTCAAATTTGTGTAAATTCATTCAACTAACACATGGTATCCTTGACCTAGGCATAGGATGGCATGGACTCTCTCATTGTGTTTGAAAATATTTCATAAGTGACTATGTCATGCAAAGAAATTATTGATCCATGTGTCAAATTGTTATTACAATAGATTGTTCCTTCATAATATGATTTTTCTCATGCATTTATTTTTGAGGTTATGTTGCATTTTCATGACACATGAATTCCATAATATTCAAGGTAGATTGAAGTGGATTCTTTCTATTTGGCTTGGGTAAGATATGTGTCATCATCCCATTGGAGTGCATCATTTCTTTATAGCACAATTTCCAAATAGTAAATTTTTTCAAAGTTGCACTAGTGCACTATAAAAACATGTGTCCTTATTTCACTCCTAAGTTGATTGCCATGGTATTTTTTTCTTTTCAGCTTGATTATTTGCTATGCAGTCTATTTCATGGCCCAAAGATACTTTAATAGGTGTCAAATAATTATTGTAGCACTATTCTCTTTCATAGCACAACTTTGGTTATTGCTTTTTCAGTTTTTTTGTGCTATGGTTTCAATCTACACATATCATTGATCAAGGAAAATTTAAAATAAATATCGATGACCCACATTCAAATGGGTTAGTAGCACATGCCAAGCTCTTCAGTATCACTCATATGAACATTAATGGTAAGAGGTGATAATTTTTTGTTGTTTGTTTAAGGATTCCAATTGCAATCAATTGAGTTCATTTTCTAAAGTCGTTAAGAATAAAAACTATTAAGTGGGAAGAAACCATGATGATCTTTTGTATTGCAAATTTGAAGTTTAGTTTTTTTGGTGCTTTGAAATAGGGAAGTTCAATTTCTTTTATATTGGATTGCAAAGGGTATTCAATTGTTTGGGTTTTTATTTCATTTGGTTAAGAACCCTAGTTATTGCTTACTATAAAAATCTTAAAATAGATAGAATACATGAAAAAGTTGAATCTATTAGAGACATAATAATTCTTATACAAGGGTGGAAAATATAGAAATACTACCTTAGGTGTAGCACTAAGGATTGACCCATCTCAAACATATGGAATTCTAATTTAAGGAAATTAGTGGTGTCAAATATATATATGGATATGAAATTGATCAGAGTTAATTGTATTAAATATGATTGATAGATAAGAATTCAATGCAATTTTGAAGGAGAACCTCTAATGATATTGAACAGAGAGCTAATTTGTAACGTTCTCAATCTCAATCTTACTAAAAATATTTAGATAATTTTTTATGAATTGAATAGAGAGTATACAAGAATTAGGTTCAATTTTAAAGTTAAGTGGTTGTCACACCATAAGAAAAGGTGTGTTAAAAAAAGATTGAATCATTTTCCATAGGTGAAATAGATCCCTTTCATGCAGATACTTTTGAAAATTATTTCATAAAATATATACTATGCTTTATTTCAATTATTGAAAATTGATTTTACACCTCAAATCCCAATCCACTTAATGATGATGGTTTCTAATATCTAGCATAGAGATGTGAACAAGTATTTTGATTATGCTACTTATATTTTTAAGGGAGTCCACAAGGAGATTGTATCCTTCAAAAGAAATGATATAAGATCTTATATTTTAAGTGGTATTCAATATTATGTCTCCGTTTTCTATATTGTGGACAAAATCTTTGGTGTAGGGCATTGCAACTGTAGTTGCAAACTCTTAAGTGAAAGCCAATTCCAATTAAAGGGAAAACTCGCAGTTGGGATATATACTATGAATCATCAAATTATGTACAAATGGTGCTAAGATAATTGGGTTGTCAATGTAGTAGATTATATAATAGTGGGCATGTGCAAGATCATGGGGGTCCAAAAAGTGACAATGTGAAAAAAGGGTGTTTTTAAAACGTCCAAAAATGTGAAATGCACGCATTTGACTTTTTGCAGGCCCAAGTACAATATCCGTTTTGGTTTGGTAATACCAAACAAAAACGGATATCTATTCTTTGGGTTATAATTAAAAAAAACCCCAATAAGTCATATTATATAATATTATAGTATTATATTATATTGTATTATAATATAATATATGTATTATTATATATTATAATATAATACATATATTATATCATAATATAATATATTATAATATTATTATATATTATATTATATTATAATATAATATAATATAATATTATTATATATTATATTATAATATAATATATATTATATCAAGTATTAAATATTTGAAAAAAACTACCAGTTAAATATGGTCAGACCTGACCATTTTATTAAAAAGCTTGTACATCAGGAAATAGATATTCGTTTCATGTTTTATAAACAAAATTAAAAAAACCCTAGAGCTATTTTTACATTATAATATTATATATTATATTATATTATATTATATTATAATATATTATAATATTATATATTATTTTATTATATATTATATTATATTATACTATAATATAATAATATATATTATATTATATTATATTATATTATATATTATACATATTATATTATAAATAATATATATTATATTATATATGATAATATGTATTATATTAAAATTAATATAATATAATATATAATATAATATATATTATATTATATTCAATATTAAATAATTGAATTTTTTTTTTTTAAATGTGGTCAGACTAGACCATTTTATTAAAAAGCCTATAAATCAAGAAATGGATATCTGTTATAAATGATATCTGTTTCTTATTTTATAAGTAGAATTAAAAAATCTTGAGAGCTATTTTTACATGTTGTGTGTGCTAGGTTTAGAGTTCATGACTTAGATATCCGTTTGGGAGAGCTCAAATTCACACTAAATTGATCAAATTTGTAAGGTATGTTTATTTTTTTCAATTTTTATTGAATTTAAGTTCATTTTCTTTTTTTAAAAAGAAATTTAGTCAAAATAGGGTATATTTGATAGATTTTTTATTGCATTAAAACCATTGTTAATTTTGAATTTTTTTTATCAATTAACAAGTTTAAAATGGATCAAAATGAAAACCCTAACCCCACACAAAATGAAAACCCTGATCCCACACAAAATGAAAACCCTAATCTTGTAGAAAATCAAAACCCTCCAAATCCAACAATACACTAGTCTATTCACAGAAATTTAGATGAATCAATGTAAAATCTATGAGACACTCGATGAACTATCAGACATGAAAAACATCTTGGGAGCAATCATTTTAAATGTTGAAACTTTGAAAACTTAGCATAATAGATTTGCATAGTGGTGAGAGGAGCAAAGACTATTTTATGTTGATGGATTGTCATATGATGAGGTGAAGGCTCTTGATATTGAGAAAGCTCAATTAGCCTAGTTATTCATCGATCATATAACTGGACAGCCTATTAATGTGCAAAAACCAAAATTTTCAATTAAATGGTGCACCCATTGGGGCATACTAGAAAAATTTTGGAGATGTTGGTGGATGGGTTTTGATAAACCACCCAACAACAATCTTGTGGTCCTCAATATTTTCTCCAAAAATTATATGCTAGGTTTGTGCTAGGGAAACATGTCAATTACTTTGACATGCAATATTTCCAAGGTGTTGGTAGAGAGATGCCACAGGATAGACCTAGGGCACACCGAGTCACCCTAGTTCGTCCTCCTCCACCTATTGTTGCTCTGACTCCACTACCCTATCCTGAGATTGTTGTAGATGCAGGGAATTTGAGCATCCGAGCATTACATTCTTTGAGTGATCATTTAGTCATGTAGAGCCATCATCTTACGTAGCCATTTGACGGTGCATCCCTTCACAGTGGTGTTGCACCTAATACATTTGGGCATGATGGTAGTGCACTTGCTATAGCAGCTCCCACTGGTACACAACCATCGACTTCCACTAGTAGACCGTCCTCTTTGGGACATATTTGTTTGCCTCATTGTTGCATGATGTGCAACAATTTATGTTTAGGTCCTCTCCAATGGTCAACTGAGGCTCCCATGGACACATCCGACTTTGCAGTTCATGATATTCTAGATGTAGGAGTTGATAGAGCACAGAGTGGACCATTTGCAAGAGAGACATCAATTGCCAGGGATGATATGGGAGGACTGGTAAGTCTTAAAGCATTTTCATAGTGTGTTTTATGTAAATTCTTTCATATTTTATGAAAGATATTTGTACTGATATATGTTTATGTTTTGGAATCTTTAACAATTGTTGTCAAAGGAGTAGATGTCAGAAGTGCAACAGGCTACACATACTGCCATTTTATTTTCCTTAGAGAATCAGTACACACAGTAAATTATTTATATTTTTTATTTTAGATGTTAATCTTTGAAATCTATTATGTTTAAATACATGTTTAAGTATATTAATAGTCTAATGTAATCTTGTCTTTTTATGCAGCAACCTGGTTCTTATATAGCCTTGTTGAATGGGTCCGACACATTGGATGAACTTGCAGAACAAATATATATATTTTAATTCTTGACATTATAATTATATGTGTATGTGCATTTGCATTCTTGTCAATTTTTATATAGGAAACCATCTTAGCTGATCCATCCACTATGAGCCCATTTGGTGTCATAGCATCACAACAAGTATGTGTTTATTTTATATTGTAGATCATTTACATTTAGATAGGAGTAGATATGTGATTAGTAGATATGAGTATTTTTCAACAATTATATGTTAATTTTTATCATTTCTATTTTATTTGTTATAGTCCTCTATTTGACTCAACATTGTGAGGAGTGAGAGACCATTACTTTATACGAGGACCCATGATCATCCTAAGGGACAATCATATGTAGAACATCTTGCAAAGAAGAGAGCAAGATTTTAGGTAAACAAGAATTGCATTATTGATATAATATAGTACATGTATAATGTTTTTTATGTTAAATTTGTAATTTATAAATGATGGTATATAAGTCTCTATTTACTAGTCTATCTTTTCAACCATTCACATAATCTAATTTGTGGTTTGAAATGTTATTATGTAGAAAACTACAAAGCATCTAACTTCTTCGAGGAGGCTCAATTTTGATGGTCCAGAATAGGATTAGGATATGATATAGATTGACATGTACTTAGGGTTTGATAGATCTTGAGATGAAATATATGCCACAATTTGTAAAACTTATTTTGAGTAGGCATATGCCAAATTTGTATATGCACAAACACAATTATTCTACAGTTTGATATATAAGACTTGATATTCAATCTAATTTGTTCCTCGTGTGCATGTCTTTTTACTTTGAGTTTTCAAAATGGAATGTATAATTATCTTATAATTGTTTAAAGTTATGATTGATAATGTATGCTATAGATTAACAAAATAACATTTGAATAGAACTTATGAATTACAATTATTAATCCATCTATTTCTTTGAGGATATTTTTCAAACAATGAATTGCCAAGTTTCTATTGTACCACATCTTTCATACATGTCTACCAATACATTTTTATCAAAAACTCATTTTGAGAATACACATTATTTCAAGCTCTATTGAATTAATTTACATTTGACATTATTTTGTTTTTTAAACTCGTGTAATGCAGTGTGCAGCTGATTTTTATTTCAAAATAAGTTAAAATGAATGAAAAGTGGCTACAACTTAATGGAATGCATTTCATTTTATGGTGTTCATTCAAAAGTAATATAATCATCTTGATAAATATCAATGTCACTTAATGTTCATTGAAGCATAATAACATGTAAAAAGTATAAAATCATCTTGAGTAAGAATCAATATCTTCACAAAATCAACTCAAACCCACAAAACAAAAGGTTGTGAGAGACACCCATTAAAATTCTCTTCAACATATCTTAGAACCTAATGTGCTTGTTTTGGAACAACCCCAATGAAATTGAGCTATTACACTAAACAGGGCTCTAATTAGCCCAAATTTGCAAAACAACTCCACTTTAAAACTATTGCCCCTCCAAGATTCCTTTGGACAATATCTCACCAAGCTATAAACATCAAAATTCCACAACTATCATCCTTGTAAATGCCATATAATTCACTCAATCATGAAACCCTCATTTTACCTAGATTATAAGGGGGTTTATTGAAAGTATGCATTTCCACACTTATCTCACTCAAAAAACACCTCAAACATGTTTATAGAAGTCTGAATATGCTTAATACACCTTTAGAAATTGCTACCCCAACATATTTCAATCACTAACACCCTTAAACCTCTTAATTTCACTTAAAAACCACACTTTTCGCATCTAGGGCATCATGCCCAAACCTCGATTGACCTTCATTACAAACATAAGAAAAAAAATTCCAAATATTTTCCAATGAACTACAACAAGATGACTCTTGAACTTCCATCATTTGACAATAAGTTGCACTTTTGACAAGCAGTGTAAAGTTGCAAAGTGATGCAAATTTCATTGTACAACTTGTAGGACAAAACAGACTATTCCAACATGTCTGGATGGCTACGTTTACGTTAGGGATGGTCCTATTTTGCACCCAAATACACTGAATCACTCTGAGCTACATTGGACCAGCAATTTCCCTTAAGAGTTCAAAGTGCTAAAAGGAAGCAATATTTGAATCTGCATTTCTTGAAAACTGTGATGCCTATAGACTCTCTCTCTAAGGCTATGGGATCATGTTGGGATCCTCTACAATAACCTCTCTCAATTTTTTCTACCTTGGAGGCATTTTCCTGCGGTGATGAGTTTCCTATTGAGGAAAAAGTTGTCAGATGCAAGCAGTGTAAAGTTGCAAGGTGGTGCAACTTTTGTTCTACAACTCGTAGGACCAAAGAGACTGTTCCTTTTAGAAACCAAGATCTGAAATGCAAGCTAGAAAATAACATTCCACAAAGAGAAAAACAAAAAGGCAGAGGTTTGCATGAAGATGTGAAAATTAATATATTCAAAAAATTAAATAATTACAAGAGATGAGGCTTTCTTATAAAGGAAAGCATGCACAACCCTAATCTTATCTCGAGCAAAAAGTTAGCTCAACAAGATAAGGATGATTAAATACAACCTAGGAATAGAATATTGCCTAAGTAAATTTATATAAAGTGTAATTAAATAATTAATTACACCAACAACCCCCCATGAGTCCAACTTAGGGATAAGAAAATTATTATGCATATGATGCAAAAAATGCAAAGGATGGGTCCTGACAACAAAGGCCTGATCAGGTACCCATTTACAAATGCAATGGAGAAAGAGGAAAAAACCCAAAAGGAAACCCTCCCTCCTCAATGAGATGAACTACTACAAAGAAGCACTGGAAGAACTCCAATGAAGTAACAATGGACCCCAAATCCAACAAGCAAGGAAAGATACTTTTGTTTGCAAGAAAATGCAATAGCAGATGCGATGCCAAGGAACACTGGAAAACTCACATGATGGATCAACCCTGGAATCTATAAGCAACAAAAGATGAAAATGATGCCCCCCATAAGAGGGAGTGAAATGATGACAGAATTTGGAAGCTATGTGTCTCTAAATGCCGATGCTACACTAAAATTAAAACGGCTCCATGGGAGTGAGTACTATCAATATTTTGGAACATTAACCATAAAAACATGGCCCTCAAACTAAGAAGGATCTAAACCAATGTGGATCAATAACCATAGATTCCCAATCTAAAGTGTGAACTAATGCGAACCAAAGATGTGTCCAACTAAGCAAGATGAGGCCAAAAGAAACAAAAGAAGAAACTAGATAAACTCATGCGAGCTATCACCAATATAAAGATGAAATGCAAGAAACCCTCCTTCATGGAACTTTATATTAGTTCATTTATTACAATACCCAATGATTGCAAAAGAAGAGAATACAAAACATGGATGAACAAAAGTGACAATGTAAATCTAGTGCACAAAAGCAAAACTAAGTGCATGGACAAAACAAGGTACACATCTTCAAAAAAGGACATTAGATCTGTGTAGAGGCTGGAACCAGCTTTCTAATGATATCTCATTTGCAAAAAAATGACGTCGTCTACCCAAGTTATGCCAAAAAAGAAAAAAAGTCCTAAAAAGAGGCCCTTTCAGCATTAACAAGGGGCAAAAAATCAGCACTTTTGGTTTAGCCCTCAGTCCTCCATAAGACTAACCATTGTAGAGGCATAAAAATCTGTCGGTGGGTGCAAAAATGTGGCTCTTGGTCGACAATAGAACTGAATACCAAAAAAAATATGCCTGCGAGGGTTGAACTCAGGAGCTAGGTCACGGATGTGACCTCTGCTACAGGGAAAAGGCCTCAAGAGTTGATGGTGGGAGTGGTGGCGATAAAGGAGTGGCGAGAGCCCGTTGGTGGATTGGTGGTAGGATCCATATAAATGAGGTGTGTAGATTTTTATAAAGATTTTTTTTTTATATGTTTTTTTGATTGTTTTTTTGAAAAAAGTACCTCGAAAAGCATGCCTTGAGGCCGTATGGCCTTGGGGCAAATTTTTTTTGCCTCTCCGGTCGATAGAGTCCAAAATGGAAAATTTTCATATGAAAATAGGGGTTTTTGGGCACTATGAACTCAACGACGAGGTTCGTTTTGGCCAAATATGCCCAAAAAAATAGGCGATCCCCAGATTTTGCAAAAAAATCACCGAGCTTGAAACCCTCATAAATTCTTTCAACGATGAGCAAAATCAATAAAATAAAAGCCAATCTTTACTCACTACTAAATTTGGCTCCATTTTCCAATGGCCGTTCATCGGTCGTTCGACAAATCTTTGTCAAAAACACGACGAAATGGCGAAAATATTTGTGTCGCTATTTTTTCATCAAAAGGCCGACAATGAATTAAACATCGAAATAACGGCGAAGAATTGTCGGTCGTCGGCATCATGAAATGGATCGTACTTTCGTTGGAATATCGATGAAAACTTCGTGCATCCACCAACGAATTACACCAAAATTTCGTCGCCAGTTCGACGAAATGGGCAAGGTGTAGCGTCAAAAGAACACCAGACGTTCGTCGCCATTTCGACGAAATGGGCAAGGAGTAGCATCGAAATAACATCAAAAGTTCATCGAACGTGTGATGAAATAGGGAAGTAATAGTGTCGAAACAACACCAAGAGTTCGTTGACTTTGCGATGAAAATATCAAGGAGTAGCGTTGGAAGAACACCAAAAGTTCGTCGAAAGTGAGACGAAATGGGCAAGGAGTAGCGTGGAAACAATGCCAAAAGTTCGTCAAAATTGCGACGGAATGGGAAAGGAGTGACGAGGAAACCTTCATCACAACTATAGAAACTTCATTGAACCTTTCTGTTAATTCGTCGGTGTTTTTCGTTGAAATTGCGACGAAGCATCAATTTAAAAAAAAAAAAATCGTGGAAATGTACCATTGTGGAGATTGACGACTAATCATACATATAGACTACATATTGGTTTGATGCTTCAAACGATTCATTTCTTATATTGAAAAGTGCATTACCTTATTGAGCTTCTCTTTGTTTCGAGAATAGTTTAATATTCTCTACTTAACAGGGCCAACCATGTGACGGTGGAAGCTCATTTGGCGCTCCCCTCTCCCCCCCCTCACATCACTCTCAATTCCCCATACCCAATAATATAACATTAATCATTCATTCATCCATTAATAACATATAACATTCATTCATTAACATATAAAATTCATTAATTATCATATTCACATTCATTCATTAACATATAATATTCATTCTTTCAGTTTTTACATATTATCAAAAATATGGTTGTCGTGATATGATTACAATCACTTTTTTTTTGTTTCTTTTTGAAAGCTACATAAAGATGAAGTGGAGTATCATTTTCTAAATAATTATATGTCCCCCCTTTAGTTGTTCTGCCCTCTACTCATGATCTTAATGTACGCCTAGTCATCTGCTCATGACGTGGACACCGCTGTAAGGTGGGATTTGCTGCAATAAGAAAGAAATGTTAAATTGATATATTTTATTATTATTGTTAGAAGTATTTCATTAATTAAAAGAACATTAGAGTGGTTCTCTTTACCTGATGGGTCCACATCATGTTCCCAAACTTTTGTTATAGACTCATGCTCAACATGTTGAACACCCTCTAAATCCTGATCTATAGTTGAAACACGAAAGGTTACATTAATTAATACACCAATTGAAATTAAATATGTTTAAGAGAGCATGAGGGTGGTCCTCTTTACCTGATGGGGCCACATCATGTTCTTGATCTTCTCTAGCCTGATCATGCTCAACACGTTGATCATGCTCTACATGCTCTAAAGTTGAAACATGAAAGTAAACATTAATTAATACACCAATTGCAATTAAATATGTTTAAAGAACTTTAGAGTGGTCCTCTTT
>VDFB02075321.1:344678289-344695456 GCA_007258455.2 Sequoia sempervirens
CGCCTCGGCCGCTGACCGGTAGCCGTTACACCCGCGGAAAGTCAGCTAACAGAATATCCGCACCGGTTTCTTTTATTGTTGTATTTGTTTGATACGGGTGGTAAAACGTGGTCGGCGGGGTTGGAACCGCCGACCACCCTCCTAACAAAATCGTTACTTACCACTGCGCCGCGCAAGCAGTCTAAATGTGTAATGGCATAGGTTTGTTTTGTTGTATAGTTGTTAGCCGAGCCTTATGCAAATGGCCAAATAAGGCCAAAACAAACAAAACCACCGAAACCACCATAACCAAAAAAGATTTCAGAAGCTAAACTAGTCCTGATACGGGCTGATAGAGGAGATTATGCAATTAATTAAGTGGTTAAGCCATATTAGGAAAATTTCTTGTATAAAAGGAGGGGGGTAGGCTTTGATTTTACAAGTCCAGGTGGAGAACGAGAGAATGCTCGAGAGATGATTTGCATTGTTCCTGTATATCGAAGTAATGCTGTGCTTTTGATGTGCTTGAAGGGGATGATGCTGCCTCAATTGTAACTGATTTTTGGAGCTAATCGGATCGGTCCTCCATTGGAGAGGGACCCGGAGACGTAGTCCTTAGGAACGAACTCCGTTATCAAATGGTTTCGTCTCTCTATTCTTCTCTCTTTTCTTTCTCAGTTTATCTTGGCATTTATTTAATTATGTTATGTTCATTATTCATTTGAGCATTTAATTTGTAATCATTTAAGTTAAACGTTGTAATAATCGATCTTTTACGTTTAAGCATTCTGTAAGCAATAAGTCCTAGATCCTTAAATAGATCAACCTTGGCCCACATTCACAGAATTTGGAACTTGGAATGTAGGCCAGCTCATAGTACTAGCTGGATTATGTGGTGGAATGATGCCATCACCCGTACCACTGGCTTCTTGAGCATTTATGGACGCCAGCTAGCCATCTTTCGCCAATGGTCTTACGAGGCAACCATAGTTGATTTGCTCTTAGCTAACAAGGCCTTATTGGCTAGCCGTTTTTCTCCAACTTTGCAAGCTAAAGTTGCAAAATTATGGCACAAAAAGCAAGTTGTGGACAACTACACCGCTAGAGGCGCACAAATCAAGGCCCGTTTGCACTGGCTCAAAATTGGTGATCATGCCTCCAAGGAGTTTTTCTTGGCCTTGCATGCCAGACACTCCTCTCCAGGCATTAAAAAGATTAAAGATGGCGTACAAGTCCTTTCGGAGCTGCTTGACATTCTGCAGGATTTTGTGCGTCATTACGAGTAAGTTTTCACTGCCCAAGATCCCATGCCTAAGCGCCAGTAGGCCCTCCAGGATTGCCTTGTTGTCATGCCACATAGGCTGTCTACAACCCAGAAGAAATTTTGTGACTAGTTGCTTATGCTTGATGATCTAAAAGAGGCATTACATTCCATGGCAGATGATAAAGCCCCTAGGCTTGATGGCTTTCCCTGTGAATTTTACAAAGCTCTCTGGGATTGTGTGGGTCCTGACTTGTTTCAGGTCTATTTAGAGGCTTTCCATTCTAATTCTTTAGGAGAGCTAATAAATAAAGGGAATATTAAGTTCATACCTAAAGCCAGTGATCCTGAGGATATTTGTAATTGGCGGCCTATTACGCTCCTTAATGTTTCTTATAAAATCATTGCTAAAGCTCTTGCTTTAAAAATCTGCCATCTTCTGCCCCTCATTGTGCATCCGGAGAAGACTGGGTTCATCAAATCTAGGTATATTCTGGATAATATTATCGCCGTCTGGGAAGGCATGGAGTGGGCCTGACGCTCCAACCAGAAAGTTTTATTCATCAAGATTGACTTTTCCAAAGCCTATGATTGCATTGAATGGCCTTTCATTCTTGCTATGTTGTGAGCTCTAGGTTTTGGGCCCAATTTTATTCAGTCTGTTCAAATGCTCTTTGCAGATGCCTTGACCTACATCACCATCACTGGTTGACAATTCTCTGCCTTTGGCCTCTTTTGTTCCATTCGACAGGGTTGCCTTTTGGCTCCCTCGCTGTATGTACTTGCCACTGAAGGGTTTGGTTATCTGTTGGCTAATGCGGCCTCTTTGTAGCATGCCAAAGACATTTCGTTGCCGAATTCCCAGTTGCAATTGCTCAATGGGCACTTTGTGGATGACTCCTTTGTCACTCTCCTAGAGGAAGAAGAGACCATTCACGAGGCGCTCTATTGCCTTAATTTGTTCTATCTTGCATCTGGCTCCACCATTCAGTGGCACAAGATGCTTTGCTATCGACAGTCTGTCCTGCCTTGCCCTGCTTGGCTACAACCTTTTGGTTGGAAGTGGATCGGGCCAGGCAAAATTTTCTAATTTTTGGGCATTCCTTTTGCTTTCCAAGCATCTCCGGTGGAGCTTTGGTAGGCTGTGCTTGGTCTGGTGGAGAAAAAGTTGACTTATTGGATCACCAAACCTCTTTCTTTGGTAGGGAAATTTTAGATTTGTTCTAAAGTTTTGGCCGCTACCCATGTTTATTATTCTTCTTGTTGGGCACCTTCTAAAGCTGCTTCTAGCAAGCTTGAGAAATTGCTTCATGATTTTCTTTGGGCCTCCTCTGATACTCATCATGGCTTCCATCGTGTCTCCTGGGATTTTTGTTGTCTCCACAGGGACTTTGGAGGCTTGGGTTTGCTCTTTACCTAGAGGCAGGGAATTGTTCTATGTGCCAAATGGGTGATTCATGCCCTCACAGGTGATGAGGCTTGGAAAATTCTCCTTTGCCACTGCATTCAGTCTAGTTTCCCTGCCAACAAACCTACCTGGAAAGGAATTGGCCTCCAGACCCTTTTGGTAATGAAAGAGCCAGTTCAAATAATTTGTACGTTTGTTTCCAAAAGCATTTGGCGTGCCTAAGAATCTATAAAACCCTGGCTCTGGTGGTCTGGCTCCAGCTTTTGGGACGGGCTCTCCCTGAACTAGCATGTAATGTGTGGTGGTCACCCCTTTTTGCTAGAAATGATCAGCTTTTGGCTAAAGTTCCTTGGCTTAAAGCTCTCGAATTTCATAAGAAGGGTATCCAAACCCTCCATCAGCTTTTTCTCAGACCTACCATGCACATTATGCATTGGGACGAGTTTCATGCTTTGTATAGTTTTCATAACCAGGACCGAGCTACTTTTGAGGGTCTGGTGAGTGCTATCCGAGATGAGATGCTTCACAAAATTGGTATTCGTGGCCCAAACCATGGTGGAAAGACTGGAAATGGTACCCATATACTCCTTTGAGAAATTACAAGCCTCAGCTTGGCTATAGGTGGCTTTCACCTCACTTTCCCATGCTCCAGAGTTTGAATCAGAGGTGGTTACTCCAATCTCCGGCTCTTGTTTGGCATAAAATATTTGCCAACACTTGGTCTATAGGTGTTGAGCTGAAGCTCGCCCATTTTTCCTAGTGTATTCTTTTCCAGGGCTTGCCAGTGGGCTCTCGACTTGTTCATTTGGGGGTTCTGGACCCTCGGTGCCCATTTTGTGGGCAATCTAAGACTTTTAAGCATCTCGTTTGGTTTTGCCCTCGGGCCCAGCAGTATTGGACCTCGGTACATGATTTTTTTCGGCCATTTCGGCCGGAGCCATTCTCTTGACACATGATTCTGCTGGGGGATTCGCCCAGACTCCCAGCAAAGTATACCCAACTTTGGAACACTTTCAGGGTGGAAATCCTTTTTACTATTTGGAAGGATAGAAATGCCTACATATTTTCTCATTCTCAAATGGATTGTCAGATTTCTATGTATTCTAAAGCTGTTATTTGCTCTAATGTATTAGTTTAGATACAGGTGCAAGCTAACAAAGTGGCGTTAGAAGTTGCTCACCTCCAGGTTCTCCTGGACCATTGGGGCAATGCCTCGTGTACTGTGGCCCAGGTCCCTGACTTGCCCTCCTCCTCCTGCCACCGGTCGCCCTCTTTATGCCTCAACCTGGATGGTTCCGCCTCCCTCCGCCTCATGGACTTCTGCCCCTCAGTGCTTGTTCTCCTCCCACTGGCCTGCCGTGGTGTAAGTTCTCCCGGTGGCCACTGCAGGCAGCTTCCTTCCCTCCCAGATGCTCCCGCCTCCTAGCATCATGCTCCTCCTGCTCCCGCATATAGATACTGAAGTAGTCTTTCCGCTGGGGTCGGGTTCTCTGGCCAATCTCTGCCTCCTGCACGGTAATGGAAGAAGAAAAGTGCATTTACAATGATGCTGGGTCTTCCCCACGCCGCAGCCAACCCTGCCAGACCCTAACGTATAAGAAGACACGGTAGACCTCCCCGTCTCCCGCTTCTGCACGCCCGCCGCTGATAGCCGTTTTTTTTTATTTGTTATTTGACTTCCTGGCTTGGCCCCATTTTATTTTCTCGGCTTTGTCATGGCACCTTCTGTAAGTGCTTCTACCAACAATTTTTTGTAATATGTATTTAATCTCTTCGGTTTAATATAGATTAGAAGTTTATTCATCAATATATATGTCACTTTGAACTTTTACAACTTTAAGAAAGAATTTTTCAATTCCTCAAGCCATATGTAACAATTAATTCTCAGCCTGGTGGGCCACGGCAACTGTAGCCACAAAATTTCAAAGCAGGATTATGATCAATTATTTTGAAGTGGTTTTGCGGATTTTGAACAAGTATCGCCAAATCTAAGGTACTTCCTTTAACCGCCCCTATGCATAAAGAAATGAAATTTTAAATTACTAAACCAAATGAGCTCAGCATCCAACAGAATTGAAACTAGAGACATTTGAGGCAAAAACACCAATTGGATCATTCTTATAATTTCAAAATTTGCAAATTTTTTGGAGTGCTAAATCTAGCCTGGGAGCAGTGGTGAAATAATTAAAAAGTATATAAGAACTCCTTTGATGACCATGGAAATGAATATACATGTTGAGTTGTGATAGAAGAGTATGCTCATAAAACAGTTTGGCATGAAGTTTTTAGAAATGCAAACTATAAATTCCCAAATTTGCTTAACATTTTCTAAAAATTACCACTGTCAAGCTCAATTGAAACCTTCCATTTGCCCCTTTTGATAAAATATCAAATGTGATCTTGGGAAGCTATAAATTTGGATATTAGCTCATTTAGGCATGGTGAACATGTGTGCTAGATATTTTTTCACCAATAATCTTCATTCATGAAATATCAAACATCAAAGTTGACTATTTTGCAGCTGTTCTAGAAATGCATTTTCCAAACTATGTAAAATCCATTTGGATATGATCTTGGAAAAATATCAAATGATGTTCTGAAGCCCTAAAAATTGACATGGAAGTAGATTTTGGTGTAGAGAATCAAAGGAACCAACCATTTTGTTATGAAACCCTTTCAATTGTTTAATATTTACCCTCAAAGTGAGCCACTTTAACAGATTTCATTGTGCTAACAGTAGATTTTCTCAAAAACCCTTCAACTTGGCCTTCTAAAACTTTGTCAAAATTGATTGTATGAAGCTAAAATTTTGCGTGCACATTCCCATATGGTAGATGAACATGTTGACAAAATGATTTTGTGTGAAATTGAATGGATCCAAAATTATGATTTTTTCAAAATGTGCTCCTGAGACTGATTTTACACTTGAGTTTCTGAGTGTTAAAATCAACTTTTTAAATATGGGAGCCTAAAATTTGCATGAAATTTTAGGCTTCAACATGGTGCTTGGGAAAAGAAGAAGTAGTTCTTGTGATGACAAAATTTCATGATAAATATGGTATAGGCCATGGCTTTGGACCTACTACTACACATTAGATCCTAAAGGTAGGATATTACTGGCCCACTTTGTTTAAATATGCACACAACCATGTGAGGACTTGCCATGTTTGTCAAACTTGTGCTACTAAGGAGAAGCGTTTTTCTCTTCCACTACAGCCAGCCATTGAGGTAAAACCCTTTGCATAGTGGGGTATGGACTTCATCAGTTTATCAACCCATCATCTTCTACAGGAAATAGGTACAACCTTACTATTATTGATATTTTTACTAGGTGGACTAAAGTTGTTGTTTACAAGCAGTGCACTGTAGAGGTAGTGATCAATTTCCTCGAATCAAGTGTTATTAATAGCTTTGGTTGTCCATTTGCCTTGGTATGTGACAATAGTTTTGTGTTTGCTTCATTGAAATTTTCAGGCTAGGAGTTTGATCATGGTATTGTTATTAATTTTTCCTCAAACTATTACCCTCATGGGAATGGCCTAGCAGAATCCACGAATAAGAACCTCTTGACCATGATCCATAAGTTTCTTGATAGGAATCATAAGGATTGGCATACCCAACTGAGATTTTCCCTATGGGCTGATCATAGCTAACATAAAACATCCGAGCTAGGAACATCTCCATATCACCTTGTGTATGGATTTGATCCTATATTCCCTGTCGAGTTAAGGACTCCCACTCTCTAGTTCATTAATGAGTATTAAGAGGAAGGGGAGTGTTTAGAAGCCCATCTAGATAAATTGTTACAGATGGAAGAGAAATGGGATGCAACCTTGGAAAACTTTGCTAAGCACCAGGGTGTTGTTAAAAGGTGGTTTGATTGTAAGGATAAGGTCAAGGCCTTTAGGATTTTAGACCTAGTCTTGTATTGGTATATAAGGCGCATGAAAAGAAAGGGGAGGATAGTAAGTTTGATAGGATGTGGCTTGGCACTTATTAGATTTTTGAAATTCTAGGAGATAATTCCTTTTTCCTCAAGACTCTCACGGGAGAAGATGTACCATTGCCAGTCAATGGGGAAAATTTGAAGCATTATTTCCTCGCTTGAGTTGTTTCCAGCTCATCCTTGTAAATAGTTAGAGTTGTTGTTTGCTTCCTTTTGGTTTTTTTGGTTTGGTTTGCTTCTTCTTTTTGTTTTGGTTAGTTTAGTTGGTTTTGTTTTCTTTCTTTGCTTTGGTTTTGAGGTTTCTCTATTCTTTAGTTTGGGGAAATGTCAAACCTACACAAGGATTATTTATCTGGGACTATTCTAAGAATTTCTTTTACAAACTTTAGTCATTCTTTTGGATGGGTTGGTAGAATTCCTCCACTTGGTTTCATATGTGTTAAAAGTTTAAAGTGGATAAGTCATTGGACTAAGTTAGTTTTGAAATTTCCTTGAATCTTATATCCTACACATATCTTAAGAATCCTAATCTTGTTGCAGGTTCCTTGTAAGGTCTCATTAAATGAAAAATATTATTTCTACTTCTATGCCACTATGATTCTCAACCCTGAGTATGAGCTTCGTTGCTCACAAGTTGAAAATGAAAAGAAGTGTAAAGAAAAGACTACCAAAAAGAAAAGAAAAGAAAATATTGAATATCAAAAGAAAGTGAACTCAACTTATTAGGAGGATCTGAATATCTCTATCAGGGTTGTGGATGCTTGGCTGGCAGTAGAGCTATGTTCGAGAGAATCATATTGATAACCTCATTGAGGCTATGGATGCCTGACTGACAACAAGTCTCTATCCAAGTTACTTTTTAAGTTAGAATCTTTACATAGCTTAATGTGACTGACCTTGGTTTCTTTGCAGCAGCAAAGTGAGGGAAATGAATACATTTACACACACAAGGATTCTCAGCATAGAAAGGGCTCACTTCTCCATTGATTTTGAGAATTTAGTTTATGGGTGACCTGATGTGAGGATCAAAACTAGAGATTTTAGGTTCTTGATTCAAATTTTTCATCAAAATTCTTTAGAGCATTTTCCCAGTGGAGTCGCCATTTGTTGTGCACTTTTTCACACACACCCCGCTTGACGTAGGGCACCTCTTTTGCTTGCTTTCATTCCCTAGCTTTGCTTTAGGTTTGACCTTTTCCCCTTAAGGGATATTTGGCTTTTTCTTCACCTAATTGAACTAATGCTCTATCTGCACTTGAAGAACCTTTGGTTGCAATTTTTTGGTCTCAAAGTATTCCTAGGACCCAGAGCTTTCATAAGGGTTTCACCTCAAGATGAAATTGACTAAGTTAGGAAGGGCCCCAAAAAAAATTCCTCATGGTATATTTTTGAAGGGATTGACCTTCAGATATTTCACCTATAGGTTGATTCTCTGAGGTATGCATCTTTTTAGAGAATCCAGGGTGCTTTGGATTTTTTGAGGTTCAAGGTGGGATTTTCCGAAATTTATCCCCTCGTCACATTTTTGGGTCTGATGAGTCTGTTCCACGCATTTATGACTTGATGGTCACTATACTTGAGGTGCATTGAATATCATTTTGGGAGGGTTATAAGTTATGATCTCATCTTTTATTTCACATTTTGCATTGTATTTCAATTGAGAAACTTTTGTTCCCTTTTGATGCTTGTAATTGGTGATTTGAGGAGGGTCATTTTGGGGCTGTGATCGAGTATTGGGCTTCTTCGATTCAAGTATCTCCTATTTCATCGTCTAAAGGTAGGGTTTGACCCTCATTTTATAATTACAAATCAATTTTTCTCTTCGTTTGGGTGATTGAATGGTGGTCCATGATTTATTGTGATGAAACTTCAAAGTTTTGTTCTTTGTGTTCTCTTTTACCCTGCCTTATATCTCTAGTCATCTATGGTGTTTGGGAAAAACCTAAGGTTAGGGTTTTACCTTTGTCTTCATGTAAAACTCTAGTGTTCATCTTATGCCTTGGGTGGGATCTATTTGGCTGTTACTTTTGGAGGGTTTTAAAACAACTTAAGCCCCATCGCTTCATCTAGGCCAGGATCCTCTTTTGTTTCATCATTTTATTTCCTTCACTTGACTTTATTTTCCTAAGTCTTGGATGATATCGTGCTCCCTTGTTTAAGTGATAACTTATGTCATTGTTTGTCTTCGGCCTAGTGATGTCCCCTTATTCCTTTAATAAATGTTTCTATTTTGTAGAGGGACAAGTTCACCTGACCATAGATCAATTTTCATTTGATCTCAGTCATTCCCTACCATCCCACAATGACCCCACCACACTATTTTGGTTGATTTTGATATCACGGGTGAGCGCCACGTGTCCCGCACGATGAAGCAAAAGGAATGATAAAATACATTGATACATTTATTTATTTTTAATACATTATGCAGTAGGTTACTAAAGTGTTTATGAGATGCATGTGTTTCAAATAAATGGAGATGTTATAATCTCAGTAGGAAAGGTGCTCAATGATTAAGGACAAAGCTGATGACAGTGTTGGATGAACTGGATTTCCGATGGTTGAAGATCCACGGTTTCCCACCATTGCGTGATCAGAAGTTGCAAGGTTTTTATCGATTGTGATATCGAGGGTGAGCACCACATGGATTTCATTGGAAATGCATAGTATGGTGGGCCCCTTGTTGCCATGATGGAGATTGTGTTAGTTTGATTTGAAGGCAATCATTCGATGATTTGACCAAGGTGAAGGATAGACAGATTATATTTGAATCTGCATCAAATGCGATTGGATTCATTCTTGCAACGCGCGAGTAAGCTTTAATGGCAGACATGACATCTACTACCATAGTTTAATCAAAATAAAGCAACTATTCTTTTGTTTTTGGTATCACAAAGCATTCAAAACATCTTTGCAGAGTAGTCGTGGAGCCAAGGATGAAGTTACAAATTGTTACAACAAAGATTTGGGTTTCTGCAAGCGCAAAATCATGAGTTCAATTCTGTGTTTCTTGGTTGGTTTGAATTTAAATTTGGGTAAAATTTGTTGTGTGCTTGTTGGAGGGATTGTTGATAATTGTTTTAGGGCTATAAGTTAATTGAATCATGGGAAATTGCAAAGTTTTGTTCTGTAATTTCATATTTTGTTTAACCCTAGTTTGTTTAAGGTTTGATATAGCAAGGAAGCCCTAGCTTATTCAAGATGGCATCGACAAAGTGGCACTCTGGATAGATTGATTATTTAATTAGAAACCTATATGATGATTTCTTGGATCAATTTCCCTTGTCAATGAATGATAGGAAGAAGGGTTTGGTTTTGATGCATGGAAAAACTCTAGGGGAGGGGTTAGTATATAAGTGTTCCAACATAGTCGATGCTAGGGTTCCTCTTACTAGTCTAGAGATGTTCAAATTGTGGTTTGGATAGAGGAATTTGTCCCACCCCTTTTCTAATGGTTGGATGTATGATATGGGGAATTTGGTGGTACCAAATGTGCTCCTTGATATAGAATTTCTTAGGGTAGTGGTTGCACGATATGACCCTGTCACACGGGTGATTCGAGATAATGATGGAGAGGTTTTGTTAAGCATCAACAAAGAGGAATTCTGACAAGTTTTTGATCTAAGTGAGCCTAGTACGTGCTTGGTTCCTATTGATCTTGAAGAGATGAAACAAGAATATGTGAGGTCGAAATCACTTTTCAGAGCTAAGTTGCTCCCACCTCATTTGGCTAGGGAAGGAGGTTCAAAATTCCATATTAGCCCTAATGACCAAGAACCTTTTAGACTGAATTGCTTTGAAAAGTATTTCTTGGCTACCTTTTACTCATTGTGCCAAATTTTGGGTTTTCACCCCAACACAGTGATTTATATTGCTTACATGTTTATGGGGGTGCAAATACAACACCCTAATTTCTCAGTGATTTATGATTTTGCTTCTTTGTTGGCCAAAAATATACATGAAGGGCTATTGAAGTTGCAGAAAATGATAAAGGCACTCCATTCTTTTGGTATTCCATGTTAATGTATATTTTCTTGTATAAGAATGCTGAATTATTCTTTGAGAAGATGGAGTTAAGGCATTGGGTTGATGGAGAAAGATTGACAGTGCATGTATGGACTGTAGATTTATCATGTAACAAGGAAAAAACTAGTTATGTGCATTTCTAAAATTGTTTTTCTTCCAGATTGAGAGATAGGCTGATGGTAAATGTACCTAGGATTCTGGAGGAGTTGCATGATTTCCTCAGACCAAAGGGGAGGAAGCCAGAATTGAAGGTTTTTCATAACTGGGGTGATATTATTCCATACCTAGTCAACATTGTCATGAGGGTGTATGGTTTTTAGGAGACCCCTCATATATTTCCATACAATGTGCCACCAAGAGTGGGATTTGTAGAAGTCATGTGGCAGATTGGTTCTATCCATGAGGACAACCTTATTGGGAAAGGTAAAGGAACATTTTTCCTATATTACACTATGGTATCAGATTTTGTCTTTTCAAAGGGAGGTTGGGTGCACTTTGGGAAATTTTTTGAAGAATACCACTTGAGGTGTGGTCCCAAGTGACAACATGATCCTGAGGGCTTCTTTGCTCTTTTCAGAAAAATGATAAAAGGTGGTAAGTTTGTGCATGAGTTCAACTTTCCTAAAGACTTGATTAGAAATGAATTTGACCTAAATGTCTAGGAGTTCAACAAGGAGAAATGGGTAGTTTATGACAAGCTATTGGCTATTGTGCACAAAATGGATCCAAAATATGATCCATTGATGGAGTTCAATCCACATCATAAAAAAATTAACTTCTTGATGAGCAACTTCAAAGAAATCATGGGCACCTTGATGATCAAGAAGGTAAACTTGGAGTCAGACTTGGGCATACAGGAGCAAGATTCCAGGCCAATTGAAGTGAGGCCAACTTACCAATCTGTAGAGAGATGGCCTATTTACAAAATGAAGAGAAATGATAGTAGTGATGAGGAAGAAGAGGATAGAAAGGGAAATAAAATAATGAAATTGCCTACACAAAAAGTTCCAAAGCTCAAAATGCCTGGGGCAATTAAAATTATTGATTTGGAAGCATCACCTAAAAAATAGTCCCTCACCACCACCATCAGAGCCAAGCCCTAAAAGGAAAAGAATTGAACAATCACAAGAGGATTTGGTGGATGAGATTGTTGTCACTAACTAGGACATGCAGATGGGTATGCCTTCCCCTCCCATGCCAGTTGAATTAGTGCTCTTTGATCTAGATATGAAAGGAAAATGTGTGCAAGATGCAAGAATGGAGGCATGTAAGGAGTTTCTAGATGATAATGCATTTGTAAAAACTCCAATCTTCTTGAAACTAGTGTGGAGAATGAAACTGGAAGAATATCAAGATAAATACAAGAGGAGAAGAGAATTGAAACCTGATAGGTCAGACCAGGAGAATGATGATGAAGTGAAATTTGAACTAATGGAAGAGTTAAAGAACATCACTCCTGAGGAGGGGAGAAAATTGGTAAATCAAGCTGGTGTCTTGATTTTTCCTAAGTGGGACATTACAAATGTTGTATCTTTTAACACTATTCTGAAGTCCAAGTACCACTTACAAGATTCTAAAGAAGAGGTCAAGGCAGCATTGCAAGATTTTGCCTTCTGTGAAGAGTACGAGACCTTAGCAATTTGGGCTTTGTCCCCTCAAGGGAGAAATCCAAATGTTACTAATATTAACCCAAATCTAAAAGGATGGTTGATAATAAAGAGAGCTTTAGAGACCTCAACCACAAAGGCTACTAATTTGACTGTAAATGTGGCCAAATTGGCCCAAAAGACTGTTGAAAGAGAGGAGGCTAAAAAGAAAAGCCTAATGGAAAAGAACAAGAAAATTGGGTAGAAATCAAGTGCTCTAGGGATCAGAACATTGCCTTCCACATCAAGGTCAGTGCCCCCTACTTATCTTATTGTGTCTACTCCAGGGTCTCCAAGTCAAAATCCTTCCCTCAGCCCTACTTTAGAGCTAATTGATGAAGAAATGGAATGCTCTGTTGATCATTCAAAGAAGCAGTTAATGCACAAAATTACAGAGTTATAGGCATCCTTGAAGGTGAGTAAGGAGGGAATAATTTTAAAGCAAAGAGAGGTTGTAAATTTTGTATTGAGACACTTAAATGAGAAAGTTGATGACAAATTGTCATTTGTGCATTCTTTATATTCTTTATTATTGAGTGCACTAAAGAATATTGATAGGGATCAGGAGGTAGCAGTACCATTAATTGAAAGATGGATCCCTAGGGCCAATGATCTAGACATAATGTATAAAGCCTCAAGGTTTGATGTAAATAATAGGCCCAAATCATTAAGGCCTACTCAGGTGTTAGTTAAGTCATTACAAGGTTTTCAGACCTTACCAGATGACTTGAGTAGGAAGATCAAAGAGTTGGTAAAGAACTTTGATGATTGGAGTGACACATTGTTACCTGACATAATTGATGAGCAAGGAAATATCAGGTCACTCCAACAATAGCAGGATCGAGCAAATGAAGTCATCAATTGTCAAATTAGATTAATTTGTGATGACTCAGATTATGATTTATTGGTGAGCTATATGGACAAAATCATTAGCACTAGTTCATTCTTTAAATCTTTTGAAAGGGAAGCAAATCAGGTGGCAGTTAAGTATACACCCTATAATGTCAAGGTGAATGCGGTAATCAATTTTGATTGGCCAACTAATGAGGAATACCAAAAATGGGTAAATGTCTATTTAACTAAGGAGGAGTAAAAGTAGTAAGTTGTTAACAGTTGATAGGTCAGCTGTTGTAGTTACAACAGATTCCAATTTTGTTTTTGGTGATAGTCTTGGCGCAGAATTTTTGAAGTTTTTGTTGTTGCATCAATCATTCTCAATGGGCATGATGAACATGAGGATTCTCGGGGAAATTGTTGTTGTAACAAATTTTTGGAATGTTACAAAGTGGTCCAATTGGTTGGTGACACATGTGCTTTCTGGCCTGATGCTTGTTTACTCCTTTTCTATAAGAAGGATTTCAAGGCCCGAAGTACGGGTTAGCAAGTGATATATTTTTTGGTCAAGTCTAGGTAGAGTTACAAAGAAACTTGTAAAGTTTGATTGTTTTAAGGAAAATGAAATTTAGGTTTTTAGTCATTCTATAGTAAGTTTTGAATTCATGGGGGTCTGATGTTTTATGACAGTACTGACATATGAATTGAAATGATTAATTCAAACTCATGTCTCTCCATTGTACATGCATATCTAAATTTTGAATAAGATGATCAAGGGTTCTCTCGTTCATCTCACTGTTGTGGTGTGTATGATTTATGTTTTGGCTTTAATTCAAGGAATTAATTAAAATGGTTGAATAGGATTGTAGGGGGGTATGTTCTATGTAAGGATTTGATAAGCAACAGTGGGTTAGAATAGGGTATGTGCAAGATCATGACGGGCCAAAAAGTGGCAATATGATGGGTATGTGGTTGATGACTTTTTTTTACCCAAAATTGATGAAACGAAAAGGGTTTTTAAAGGAGATTCTCAACTTTCCACCATTATAGATTATGATTTATTTTGAATTTAATAAGTAATTATTATTCATTTTCTATTTGAATTACGACTAAACTCCTGATTGATAGGCTGATTGAAAAACATTTATAGCTTTCAAACGGTATCACATATTTTGAATCCAAAATATGTGTCACATTCTATGCTTCACATACTATAGGATTAAAAAAAGAAAAATTGAATTTCATAAAGTTTTGACCAAGTTAAGGTGGTCAGACATACGAGTTTTTATATTTTTTAAAATTTGTAATAAAAAAATAATAATTAATTATTTGCTTGGAAAAAAATTACAAAAAAATATGCATCACATCAGGACATGAGTCCTCTACTTATATCTAAAAAATTATAAAAAATAATTATGATTTTATTGTGGTTAGGGTGGTTAGACAGACACCTTATTTTTTCCTTAAAATTTAAGTGCTACTGCATTGAAATTTCCAATTTTGACCAAATAGATATATATATTTTTTTAAACAAACCTAGTAGTTTAGAAACTACATTCAATTTGCTACAAATTCTATTCTTACATATTTTTGAAATAATATAGATAACTTATTCAAAATTTTAAGTCAAGTTGCCTAACTCTGATTTTTCTGAATTTTTTGCCACTTAAGGGCCTATTTTTTCAATGATGATCCCGCACATACCTAATACATGTTGATGAGATTGTAAAGCAATGTTATCAAGGATCTTATATGTTATGTGTTAAATCTATCATAAACCCTTAGGTGTTTATGAATTTGACTCCCCCAATGGATATATGGCACTGATCTAAGTTGTACTAATTTGTTTAGTTCAGTATTTGTTTGTCTTTACCTAGATCTTGCTAGAAATGGAAAATCAATGACTATCTTATACTGTGAGATGTGTTGTAGTTATCTCATGCTCCAAATAGTTGATATTATTGGTGAACAACCAATTCTATTTTGTATTATCTTATTATGTTGAGCTATTAAATGAGATTATATCTTGTTGTTAATGTCATTTATGATAATGGTACAAAGGTTGTAAACGCATTAATGGATCACCCTCCCGAGTCTTGCAGAGCCAAAATTGTAGGAGGTCTTTAAAATCCTCATCAGTTGGTCTAGGTCCTTCGAGCTGCCCTTGATTGGAATTATCAATTCCATAGGTAGATTAGAATACCAACCTGGTTACAGTAAAAACAACCAACATATTGCACATTTCAACTATTAGTCAAGGGTGAGGATTCTTATGTCTACTTGATTGAGGGTATTCACCTTGTAGGGTCCATGAGGTAGGACTGCAATGAACTTTTCTTAGGGATGATTATTCATAGGCTCATGCACATTAGGGTTTTTGATATGGCCATGATCATTCTTCAAGCTTAGTTATTGTTGCTAGTTAGGGCATACGATTTCTTGTGGGTACAAGGTTTGATATCAATTCGTTCAATCCCATATAGGATGTATAATCACGCATAGTTTGTGCTTGCTTCATAGTGTTCAAATCGATCGATAACATGGAAACCTTAGTTGTGATTTTTTGTTCCCTAGTTTACTTGAACTAGGTTTTAATGCCTATTTGATGGTAATGTGAGCATCTTGGTAAGTGATTTGATTTGCATTATGAGGCGTGTGTTCAAATTTTGGATCGTGAGAATTAGTCTTAAGTTATATTTTGACTAGGGTTGCAAGCTAAGCACTTGGTTCTTTTCACAGATAGGAGAGCACTTAGAAAGTATGATGAAATTTCTCCCCTTTCGAAGAATCCATCTACCCTCAAATTTTTTGAGGGTCATTCCTCTCAGAGATTAGGCTACCTCATGGATTCCCCGAATCCACCTTCTCCCTCAAAACTGTGAAGATTATTTGGGTAACATTAAGGCATGAGCATGGCCCAAGGGATTGACTTAGGTGATTTCCACATTGTTTTGTTTGAATTCTAGTGGTTCTCACATCCTTCA
Organism: Sequoia sempervirens; assembly: GCA_007258455.2. Lineage (NCBI taxonomy): Eukaryota > Viridiplantae > Streptophyta > Pinopsida > Cupressales > Cupressaceae > Sequoia > Sequoia sempervirens. The sequence goes on from VDFB02075321.1 coordinate 344,694,371, forward strand.
AAAAGTTCTTCACACTGCTGATTTTATGAAAATTATTTCTTTTGGAAACTCCACTTGCTTGCACATTACCTAAAATCCATCCAAGTGTGAAAATCCTAAAGTCTCGCCAATATTGAAAATGCACTTGGATATGATGCTAAGATTTTGCATGAAGTAATTGCATGTCATCAGGAAATGATTTGAAACCTGAATTTGCATGGAAATGAAATCTTTCAAAAATTTCATCCCCTAGAGGATTCTTCGAGTCTTGATCCTTTCAGAGAATCTACCTAGGGGCGGATTCCCCAAAAATCCTCCCAAGCACTTAAATTCTCAAAATCCATTAGGTTGGTCATTTGGAGGCTCATGATTGGACTCTAAAAGCTCACATCATGGGATTGATATTTTATTACTTTGTATTCACTCTAGTGTGTCTTGGATTGAGCCATGTTGTCCAACTCAAAAAATTCACTCCTTCATGGATTCCCCAAGGTGACTAGGCCTTCAGAGAATCCACACAAGGGTGGATTCCCCGAAATCCTTCCCCACTTGAAATTCCTGCATAGGTTAAAATTTCAAGGTTTTGGAATTGGGATGTTATGGTTTGAGGTTAATTATGTGATGCTCATATTTATGAAAATCTTGATAATGTGAGTATACTTAATGCTTTATCGTGCTTGGTACCATGGTCATTATTGTCCTCTTTAACAAATGCAGGTCAGTTCCATTCCAACAAGGGATCAAAGGCAAAGACATCTGAAGCTGGTCTTGAAGAGCCTCACACTAAGGCTAAAAGAATGATGTCTTCAAGGGCATCTAGCCTGAATCAAAGATCCTCTCAACATAGAGTAAGTTTAGTGATACAAAATTGGGGCACATAGACGATGATGACTTTAAATAGAGAATGATTGGGGATGCACCTTCTCAGCTGGCAAAAATCATCACTAATATAGGGTTGGCTCAAGCTACAGGATTTCCACCAACCTTACAATATCTAGAGTTGGTAATGGAGTATGCTAAACATTATGATTTAGATAAGAGGGTTATCATTAGGCCTTGGGGTAGAATCATGGACAACTTGATAGAAGAATCCATTGTAGAGACTTT
>VDFB02075321.1:344695556-344830112 GCA_007258455.2 Sequoia sempervirens
TTGCTTCTCAAGAGGTGGGTATTTGATTTCAGCATTCTTAAATGGAGAGCTCATGAAAGCAATCGGTCTCTCCTCTGCCTCTTCTCTTCGTTGAGTTAGTACAGCTACATAGGATGTTCAGAAGCAAAGGAATAAATATAGAATGGCTTCAAGTAGTCAGGGCTGGTGAGGACTGGTGCTTCTAAAATGGATTGCTTGACCTATGTAAATGTAGCCTTCACCTCATCACTCCATTCTATTTTAGCTTCTTTCTTCATCATTTCGTTCAATGGTTTTACAATCTCTGCAAAGCTCATGATAAATTTTCTCACAAAGTTGATCTTTCTGAAGAAAGATCTCAACTCTTTCTTGCTCCTTGGCTTGGTTATTTTGAGGTTGGACTCAACTTGGTCTGGGTCAATTGATATTCCTCTCTCTAAGATTATGTGTCCCAAAAGCTTCCCCTCAAAAACTCTGAACACACACTTTTTGGGATTCAGGGAGACGCCATACTAGATACATCATTCAATAACCTTAGCTAAGTTTGCAGCATGGTTCAATCTATCTTTGGAGAACACTGTCAGGTCATCCATGTAAACATTAATTCATTTACCAATTAGATCCTTGAATTCCATGTCCATGGCGTGCTGAAAAGTTGCTCCAACATTTATCAGACCGAATGGCATCCTTCTATATGCAAACATTCCCCACTTTGTAGTGAAGGATGTCTTCATCCTATCCTCACAGTTAACCATTACCTGATTGTATCTAGAGTAACCATCCAGGAATGATATCATCTGAGATCCATTGATAGTTTGCAAGACCTCATCCAGAGAAGGAAGTGGGCAGTTATCTTTTTCTAAGGCTCTATTCAGATTTCTGAAGTCTACGCATAGCCTGATTTCTCTGTTCTTCTTACAGACTGGAACTAGGTTAGCCACCCATGTTGAATGTCGCACCGGGAAGATTATCCTTGTAGAAAGAAATTTCTGAACTTCTTTAAGGATCAGTGGTTCAATCAGGGCATTAACAGGGCGTTGCTTTTGTCAGAACGGTTTAGCTTCACGTTTCAGAGGGATAGTATGAGTCATTATAGAAGCATCGAATGTCTTTAGATCTTCATATCCTAGGATATTACAGCAATATCCTTCTTCAGAGCCCTCAGTATGTCTTTTCTGATTGCTTCAGGGCAAGCTTTTCCTATGTAAACATTTCTTTCAGGACCAAAATCAGCTAGGTTAACCGTCTCATATTTGCCTCCTTTATCTTCAACTGATATCTTCTCTTGAGCCCTTGGGTCCAAATCAAAAATTATTTCTAGGGCCACCATTCCCTTGGGGATGTTGTTACTTCTTAGATTGAGGACATCTTCTATATCACAATCTTCAAGGTTCCAATCTCCTTGATCCCTGTTGGACTCATTAATGATCTATCCTTCAAAAACATCTGAGCTTGCTAAAAAAGCAAGAATATGTCGATCATCCTCAAAGACTTGAAAGTTCTTGATATTATCAGGAACAACTAGAGTGGACATCAATTCTACTGAAAATCTTCTAAGTTTGGAGCCTTGCATGGGTTCCAAGGTACTTGCAGCAATAGTTAATGAATCAACTATCTGATTCTCCTCTCTAGGGATTAAACTAATCCCGAAAGCATCAAAAATCTTCAGTCAGGTTCCATACCCTATTTTGATAGGCTACCAGCCTTCTATTGTGACATGTGTACTGGTTGTGTACTTGCTTGACAACTATTTCTGAATCTCCTTTGACCACCAAGGCAGTGACCTTATGCACAAACATCAACCCCCGAGCTAGAGCTTCATATTCTACTACGTTGTTAGTGCATCCAAATTGCAACTTGTAAGAAGCAAAGAAAGTTTTCCCTTTCGGGCTTGTTAACTCAATCCCAACACCACAGCCTATTTTGGACTTGGATCCATCAAACGTGAGGGTCCAAAGCTTGTTGTGAGTTGGAGTTGATCCTTTTGGAGTTGTCATGGGTGCTTGGGTTAGATGAGCCATAGGTGGGACTCCTTGATCTTCTGCATCAGATATAGGGAAAGGGTGCCCTATAGGTTCTTTAGGTACACTTTCCAATTCCTACTTAGTTATATCATATAATCTCTGGCTATCCTTCTGACAGTGACTTGTGCCTTTGGTTAACCCCTTGGGTTTTGGTACATTTGTGAGTGCAGGGGTGTCAAACAAACCTTGGGGTTGCTCCTCATCAATATGTTGATTCAGAAATGTCTCTGGGGTAGGTTCAATTTGAGAAAGAACTTCCTTTGAAGGTATCCTATCCCTGGTTAACATTATTGCTTCCTTGGCTTCAAATGGGAAGTGATCTACAATGGTCTCGAGATGACTTGAGCCAGCTTCCTCAACTTGGGAAAGATGATTTAAAATGTCAATGCAGGGTTGGCAAGTCAATTCAGAATGATTTTGGTAATGTACCCTGCACCAATTAGGGAGTAGAACACTTTACAGATCGATATCTTCCCCTAAGACCAGCTGATCCTATTGTAGCTTCTTGATCAATGCTTGTTGGTTTTCATTAATCACAGAATCAGGGAATTTAGGTATTGGCAGTTCTCTAGGATCAAGGATAGAAAAGGTTAAAATTTTATCTCTTTTATAAACCCCTATCCCGGTTTTGAAATAGGCTACCTCATTGGGGCAATCATATTCAGTGATGACATGCTTGAGGCGGGGCTCACTTTCAATCCTAATCTATGTAGGAATTCCTCTCCATGGTAGCCACATATGTGAAAAGTCAAGGGAGAGGTACCCCCCTATACCTTTCATCAAATCTCTGCTTAATAACATACCATAAGTCTTGGGAATGTCTACCACTTGGACATCTATATTGGTTTGAATCCTAGGGTCTGACCCTACTTGCACATGTATGTTTCTCAATTCTCCAACTACATTAACCTCTGTTTTATCAAGTTGGATGACCTTCTTGTTTGTTTGGATAGGGTTCAATCCCAATTTCTTGCATATAGAAAATGGCATAACATTGCCTGAAGCCCCTGAATCTAACAAACAATTATGTAGATTCTTCCCACAAATTCTTAAACTCAGAAGAAATGGTGGGGTACCTACCTTTCTTCTGTACAAAGTTACGTTCATGTCTGTAGTAGGTGCCACCTTGTTCTTCCCTTTTGATTTATCAACTTGCTCTAAAGCTTTCAACACTCTCTTGTTGAGCAGGGCACCACTTTAGGATGTCGAAGTATGAAAAAGAGGTTTTTTGTTTCTGCATCTTAGAGACAATTTCAAATTTAGCGTTACAACTTGCACTACTTTTGAAAACACCAGATGAATTACCCTTGTTATGGAAGTTAGGCAAGCCTTTTGGTGGGAGAGGGTTGTTATCAGCACTTTGATTTGGAGGCACCATGTGATTAGGTGGTGTTGATGTAGTGAATGGAACCTTATTTTGATTTCTTAGGAAGTTTCCTCCCTTTGTTTGAAAGGCCTGGGCATCATACATATCTTCCTCTAGTTCATTCTCACTCTGCATTAGGAATGAAGGTTCCTCCTCAAAGAGGTCATAAGTCATTGTTGTATCTACGGAGTCACCTCCTTTGCTTGAATTCCCTTTGAACATCTGGGCATCTGCATGTGCCATCTTGACAATCTTTTCCATTTTAGGGTATTTTACCTCTTAATTGGTTGCAATATCATGCAGCCTGCACCAGTTAGTCATAAAATTGAGGTCATCCACATTAGCAGTATATGACCTCTCCTCATTAGCTTGATAATTATGGGAAACTTCACCGTTGTTTGGCCCTATATTCCATTGTCAGTTGTTATTTAGCCTCTATTTATATCCCCTATTTTGATTTTGATAACCTTGGTTAAGGGAGTTTTGGCCTTGGTAACCCCTCTGGCTATAATTGTTGTTATTCTGATAAGTACCCTAATTGTTGTTGTTTTGATTAGGGTAGTTACCTTGGTTTTGGGAGGGGTTCAATCGAAGCTAAGCCATGTCATTTGTGACTTGAGACATCATTTTCTTTAAGGTTTCTACCTCATTTGTAAGTTGAACTGTCTTTTCACTTTCCACACTCTTAGCAACAGGTGGCTGACCACCATGATTTGGTGTTCCAATTTGGTTATGATGACCATGGGAACTTTGAGGAACCTATGGTTGTTGGAAGAAGTCAAGAGTTCCATTAGCAAAGAATGGAACAGGTGGTTGAGTCTGCAACTCAGACATACATCCATAATGGGAAGGAGACATCCCCAAGACAGTATTGAATAGAGGGGTTGAGCTATTCATCTGATATCGTATTGAAGGGAAACCTCCTCCCAGACTTCCTTGTTGAGAACTAATTTTATTGTTGCAGCTTGATAACCAAATGATAAACTTTGGATATAGAATCAATATCAGCTGGTTGATAAGTCCTTTACAGGAACAAGCCAAGCAAGGGGTCTATAACTCTAAAGTAAGCTTGAATGGCACTATTCTCGGTGACTAAATAGGGGTCTTGCAATCTCCTATACATTCATTGGAACTTGGTATTAAACAAAGGAAAAGGTTCAGCTGGCTCCTTCTTGATAGTAGCAAACTGGTGGAACAAAATGGCGGGATCCACGTAGATTCTGAATTGATTAATGAAAGCATTCTCCAAGTTTGTCCAGCTCAGAATAGAACATTGAGGGAGATTCAAGTACCAGTTGTATGCAATATCCCCTAAGGAATAAGGAAACAACCTAAAAACTACATCATGGTGAGCTATTTGAGCTATGGTACAAGCATCCTTAAAAGCTTGTATGTGCTCTTCAGCACTCCTTGATTTTCCATGAATGTATTTGGGGCAGAATTTCTCAGGATTCTTAGGCAAATCATGAAAACCTCCAAGAATAGTCCCCAATGGAGAGGGATTATTCTGAAAGAACGCCATTGGTGGTGGTGGTTGAGCTAGTGGTTGGAAGGGTCGAACCAACTGTAGTGACAACTAAGATGGATTTGGTGGTGGGTTCATAGGAATCCACTGGGGTATTGGTGAAAAACTTGGTGGGGTGAGCAGAGCTGACAAGGGTGGTATGATGGTTGCCCCAGTTTTGCGAACCTTGTGTCTTGTTGGGGTCTTGAGATCTATGAAAGGTGATGGATTTTTAGTTGATCGAAGGACTCTATGGGGCCTTTCTGCGGAGGAAAACCCAGTTTTATCAAGTTTTCCCTTCTAGGCCCTCCTTCTAGCGCCAGCTCCTATTGATGGTCCAAATGGTACAACAATAGTTAAACAGAATATTGCTATTCTATTTCTCCTGAAAGAGAAAGACAACACATGGATATCTTAGCTCCCAAGGTCTTTGTAGTTGGTTCTCAATTGTGTTGATTTAACTCAGTGATTAATGTGAACTACAATGTTCAAGGGGCCTGCTGGTGTTGAGATTCTGGATTGTCCTAGGATCAAGCATAAATTCAAACCTATTTTAACTAGGGTTTTAAAGAAATAGAAAAAGATAGATCAAGGTTTTGGTACTAAAAAGAATGATAATTCATCTAACTTAACCAGACTTGCTATATTTCAAGGAATTGTAAACTAAAACTGAAGAACAAAATTAACTTGTGATTAACACACAATTGCATCCATTCACAGTGCTGATTTCCAATCACAGATTACTAGTTACTATTTTAAATAAACACAAAATAACATTTCATTCCTTGAAGGCTTCACAAACCAAATGATTAACTTAAGATAAATACCATTCGAGAACACAATGTGAAGTAGATTAAAATCCGATTGGTTCTATTGTTAGTGAAATAGATAAGCAATATTTACAAAGCTAGCACAATCACCACTGTACAGAAAATCTATGTCTTCAGATTATTTCCATCTATAATAAGAGAACTTGGAAAATACATTGCAGTCTATGGTGAATCTAACTCCTAACTAGGAAGACAAAAGAAACTCCCATTACAAAGAATCAGGATGCAGCTCTGTCTCCCTTATCCTTCAAAAAATTCCTACTCTTATAAATCTATATCTAAAACTGTCTACTTTTTTATCTTTTTCTAACTATCCCTATTTCTTCTAACTTCTTTCTCTTAACTTCTAACCTCTTAACTTCCAACCCTTTACAAAGAGGCAATAATTCCATATATATATAATCTACCAAAAGGAATGTGTTGGACCCCTATTTTAGGGTTTACAAAATATCTCACCCCGAAAGGTCGGCTCTCAGATATTTTGAAGAGAGTTGGTTCTGCATTGAATGTGTATCCCTATTGTCCATGCTGATGAGAGATTTATGTCCTCAGGAGAAACCTTTAGATCTTTTGTTACTACAACATTAACTCTCCTGTCTTCGTGTCCATACTCGAACTCCCTTTGAAGGGCTACCTTGAATGCTATAAAGCATTATCATTAATGCCAATCCCCTTCAGTCAGTAGCAATCTCAGCTGTTACTATGACTCATGGTCTCCTCCTTCTTCTAGCCTCCTTCATGCTCTAGAATTCTCTTCCTGTTGACCATCTTCTGGAAGTAGCATCAGACTCGCAGCTAGATCCTCACATCGCTATTCATCAAGGTACTCCATCGCCTTTTGATCTCAAAATGAGTCCATGTCATTTGTATCCCATTGATCCTCTCCATAGGGGTTGTCAATCAGTCAAACTATCATCGGTCCACTTTCTTAGCTCCTCCTGATTGGTTAAACATATGCCACGCAAGACTCTCAGGTGGTCAAAGGTTGTTAAGCAAAATCGCATGTTGGTGAGACACTCATTGTGTCTCCCTGATAAAATTTTACCTCTCTCTGCAGCCATCAACGTAGCATAGGACAATAGGCAATACCTCCCATCGAGCTGTGCAAGTCATATTGATACCACAAAAGCCATCGGCAAGATAATCGGCATCGGTGAGATGTTTCGTGGTTAGCCAGACCTCATAGCGAAAGAAAAATCCTTGGGTGAGCTTTTGAACAACTGTCTATAGGAGATTATGCAGAAGGTATAACCTTCGGTGAGATATTTGCATTCATCAAGACTTCTCAGCGAAAGCAAGATGTTCAGTCACGAGTCTCTCTGAGCTCATCTTGTGGACAAACGTTGGTGAGACATTACAGGGTCAGCAAGACATCACCCCAAAGTCTCTCTGTCTCAGTGTGACCATCGCACTCAGGAAGACATCTCCTCGAGCCCATTCTTATTTCCCCAACCTCGAGCTTTTTGTTTCAAAAATACTTCTTCAAATCGGTGGGATGTCACGGCAAGGCTCAGAATCCTTTGGCGAGCTCATTTTTATGTCAGGGAGACCTCCATCAGTTGGGAAGACCTTGTGGTGATATCACTCTATTTCGGTGAGGCTAGCTCCCTTCACCGAGACCTTATACTGAAGCCACATTGCTTTCACTGAGACACTCTGTAGTCGGCTAGACATCACACTGAAGCCACAATTCTTTATGTCGGCGAGACTATGTCCCCTCACCAAGACATCTCTGCAAGCATTTCTTTCTCTAGCGAGCACACCCATGTTGGGGAGACTTTTTCATGTTGGGAAGAACTCACCCCAAACTCATGCCCCTTTCACTGAGACATCTCCAGGTCGGCGAGATATCATGTCAATTTTTTTATTCTCGCCGGGCTCACTTCATTTCGGCAAGACTCCTCACTATCGGCCAGAGGTTATGGCGAAGGGATAACCCTTGGGCGAGCTAAGACCACTTTGTTGAGATGTTACACCAAGGGAAGAATCCTTCGATGAGACTTCCAAGCTTCGACCAGACCTCATGGCAAATATGAACTTTTCTCCCTGATGCAGCCTTTTCAACAATTATCGGGGAGACCTTATTAGGTCAGCAAGATATTGCTGCGAGTTCCTAGGAGTCAAGTCGTTGGGCAGGGCCATTGGCATTCTAAAAGACATTACTCCCTCGGCCAGACATCATCCCGAATTTACTTGACTCTCCCCAATGGTAAACCTCTGCGTTGAGACTAGGGATGATCGGCGAGACCTTTTAGAGAATTCATTGATTCTCCCCAAGCTTATTTCATTTTGATGAGACTTTACTTGTTCGATAGGAGATCATGGTGAGCGGGACCTTGTTTCCACAATGACACCCTTTTTCAGCAGGACATCCTCCCTGTTGGCGAGACCTTTCAGCAAGGGCATTATCTTTTGGCGATCTTATTTCATTTCAGGGAGACAAGCTCCCTTCGCTGAGACCTTACCCCGATGCAAATCCCTCCTGCCGAGACCTTCATTTTATATCAGCGAGAGTCCCACTGGTCGGCCAGACGTTATGGAAAATGGATAACCCTTTTGCTGAGACCTTATTGTATTGGCAGGATGCTACGCCAAACCATGAACCTTCAGTGAGACCCTTCCTTTTAGGATAGACACTATGCCGAATAAAAATCCTCCACCCAATGCCGCACCATTTCGTTGAGACTCTGATGGATTGGCAAGAGCTTATGTCGAACGTGGAATCTTTTGGCGAGGGCTCCTCCGGTCGGTGAGACTCATAAAGACTCATGGTGACAAGGATGTTTGGGCGACTCGTGAGCCTCAAAATGAATAGAATGCACTACCAATTGGTGAGACACATGCAGGGTCTTGCCAACTTTCTTCTTAGAGGAAATTTATGACCAACTGGATTGAGGAATTCTTTCCAACTGAGCTCCTTGAGAAATATCATCATGTGCACGATCTAATCCTATGAAACAAGGTCTCCATTAGTCCTTAGAAGCACATAAAATACATCATAATAAAATACAATATTTCTTATGATTATTTCATTCAATTTATAGCAATAAGAAAACCAAATCAAGCTGAGACAGGACCAAAATCAAATCAGACGGAACAAAAGACAAATTAGGAAGAACACAAAAGATTCCATAGGTCAAAGCAAATAACCAGAGGCAAAGAAACCAAAAAGAGAAGGGGGGCCCATTTTGTTCCAAAATAAAATGGGGTAGTTATGCAAGGCATAACAAAACCTAGAAAGAAGAATTTAAATGTAGAACAACAGAAGAAATGGTAGCATGAGATTTATTCTCCAAGTGGCAATGGACCAATAATAAAAGACCAACTAAAAGATGTTGCAATTTACATATCTAGTATGGATAAATATCAGTGTCTGCATTTTGATTGGGAGAAAGCCTTAACTAAATATACTAGAGAATTAAATTCAATTAAGACAAGGATTAATTTAATTTCCATCCCAACTCAGGCTGACCTAAACCCAGTGCTGGAAAAGGTAAAGGAAATTTCTAAAAGGACAAAGAAGATTGCCAAGCTAGACAATCTTGAGAAGCATTCCATCTACCTCAACTTTAACAAAGATACTAATCAATTGCACCTCGTGTTTCATGCATTCTATTGTATTGATTTATAAAGTTTACTTTTAGGGTTGACACTCATTATTTTAATGTAAATTTGAATTAGGGAAATTTAAAATATGTTAGGGCGAACTTGCTTGGCCGACCTAAGTTGTAAACCTTAATTTGGGCTAACCTAAGGATGTATTGCTATAAATTTTGGTGAAGCAAATTTGTAACCATAATCAAAGAAAACAACTAGGGCAGAAGAATAAGATTAACACTCAACCCAACCAAAAGCACCCCACCAAAATAAGGGGTTATATGAATGTCCATAAGCTCCATCAGAAACAAGAAAATGATGGAACAAAGAGCAAAAAGAACATCTACCAAGAAAAAGCCTGTCTGAAAAAATGAGACAAAACCCTAGGAGAGAAGAAATTAACTGAAAGAACAAACCCCTGGGACCAACAACTACCAATGTAGACTGAGAAAAGGAGCAAAATCCTCCAAAGAGAAGCACCCAATATAGGCACCCAGATAGCCAGAGGTTGGTAGCCACACCAAACCAAGAACATGAAGCAAGAGATGATAGCTAGCATAAAATCCACAATAAGAGGACACACACAGACCACCCATAGGTGATAAAATATGGTAATAGACCCATTGAGTTTCCAAAGACACCACGACTAGCCAAACATAGCATAGGAAGCTCAAAACAAAGAATGCCCCACGTGACAAGATAAACACAAAGCAAAGGGAACCAAACTATTCCTCGTGGTCACAAAGAGACCCCCAACTAGAGGGAAAGACATAATATAAGAGAAATCCTGGACGTAACACCTCAAAAACCAAAGAGCACAAGCAGGTCTCCACTATAGCCACATGCGACATAGAACAACCAACTCTACCGAGAAAAAAATCCCACTAGAGTAGGACAATAGGAACAACTACCAAAAAGACTTCAACAATGAACAGAGAAGCCTCCTCCCTTAGACTGTTATCCACATCTATATCATCCTCATCTCCATTGATAGCCTCAAAGGATTTCAAAAATCCTCCCCTACTCTTCTTCTCGCCTAAACCAATCATCCTCTCTATTTTTATATTATGTTAATAATATTATGTTATTATATTTTACCATTATTGTATGTGAATATATTTCAATTTTTTTTTTTTAGGGTATTAGAAAAACATCTACACTATAGAAATCATGATGTGAGTTTTTGTTTTGAAAAACTACATTGAAATTACTATTTTTTGGTAGTTCTTTCCAACTATTGAACTGTTTCTCATATTTTTTGGCAAATTAATTACCAGTACTATAATTTTGGTAATATGTGTAATTCTTGTTTATATATATATATATTATATATATATATATATAATTAGGTTTATTCCCTTTACCGATTAAAAAAAATATTATATTAATATTATATCAAATACTATATTAATGATATTATGTTTTTTGAATTATTATTGTTTACAACCTCAACATACAACTAGAATATATCAACACTTTTGTTACCTTCATCTCACTACCTTTGGTAAATTCACACATACAACTACTTCAACAAGTTGTGTTACCTACAACTCATTTCCTTCAACAAACTTTCTCATTTGCATTCACACATTCTTCTTTGTAGTTTTACATACACTTATTGTTAATCTCTCAAAATTGATCCTTGCCACATTTCATTATCAAGAGAGATTATGTGTATTCTTATTCACACATTGTCTAGTCAAAAAAATGCAACACACTTTTTCAAAAGCTTTGATCTTCTATTTATACCCTCAACAAAATTCAAAAGGTTTCTCCTTTTTGGCTACAAACATGCAATATGAGATATACATTGGTCACAATATGCCAACTTAAAAAAAAATTGTAATAGAAGGAAATCTCATGTAGTTCAAGTTGAAAGATATTCAAAACCTATTTTCCATAAAACACATTTTCAAAATTAGTACACACATCCAAACACTTGGCACAAGCAACACAACCTATCAAGTTAGCTCGGCAAGCATCTAAAGTGTCATGCATCAACTCAAGACCAAGGAAGTACCAGGGAGACCAAGGAAATTTATGCAGATCACTCCAACATAATGATATGGCTTGTAACAACACTTCTTTACACTCCCTTTTTCATTTCAGATCATTTTCTCTTGGTGCATACACTTCATACCAAAAAAAATTGATTCCAAGCATACTATTGTATAGGGGAGGATCACATACCATCTTGTCGATCATTTAGAGAACACAATGAGATTCCACCATGCATCCAATAACCTCTTTACATAAATTTTAGTAAGTAATTGTTGACATGGATAATTTAAACACCTACAAACCAACCTACTAGGTTGTCAGAGCATAGACAACACACTACCGTCTATAAAAATAGCAGTGATGCACCGAAATAAGTGAAAATTGGATTGAGAAGACATACAACCTCATAGTTGGGTAGAGCTACCCTTCCACCACAATACCATAACTTCATCTATAGAGAAATGTGAAGAATTTGACAAAGTAATTATGGTTCCAATCTTTGTGCCTTTGATAGTTTAGAGACTTATGCATTTTTCTTCATATCTCATGTGAAGACCCTCATTGGGAACATCACTCAAATAACTTTGACATAAATATAATATTTTGAAGATAAGGTACAATTGCATACCAATGTTAGTATTTTTGCATCCAACCATGAACTTTGAAATATGAGACAACAATATTTCCTTTCAACATATTCGACATACAAGGGCATATACTAGCAACATAGGTCGACATCAATGACAACACACTATCCACACATTTTCCAACAAATAAATAGTAACAAGAAAAACTATAGTCACAAGAGAAATGTTTTAAAATCATTTAAGAGAATCTCATACATCTCATAGTATAGAACATCCATCTTGTTGGACCTATCCTTGAAGGTCTTTCTCAAGTTAGTGTAATAGAAGCATTGAAGTAATGAAGGATATATAGTAACAAGTCTTTCAAGGAAAATAGGAATGAGCATAACTCAAATATGAGTGCACATGGTTCCAAAAATATATATAATTTATAATTTACTATACTAACATCATCCAAGATTTACTAGACATAAATAATGATAGAACTGGTAAGCCATTGTCATTCATTAAAATATTTTAATAATTCATCAACATCATTTGACTATTTAGAGAAACACATTAAATTAATATGTATCAAGCTAGTAGAGTGAATAGACTATGATGGTAAAGCACCTAATAATAATAACCAAGAAATTTTTATATCTCTCTATATATATGGATGAGAATATGTTAAATTAGATTGGTTTACATCAGTGACCATGCATGCAAGAAGGGAAGGTTTCATATTCTCCTCACCATATTACAATATCAAAAATAAATTTTCAACACACCATGTATCTAGTAGTTCAAATCTATCTACTTGTGGAATAATAAATTGTAGTTTGGAAAGATCTATGCATACACCTAGATATCATCAAGTTTATTCCTCATAATAGTGCATCACCTAGAATGTTCCTAGATCCTAGGTGCATAGAATTCTCAATTGTATACTCCACCCATGATATAAATTTCATCACACACAAGAAAAATTCACTATTCAAGCATGCAAGAGTAAAGTTTTTATTATAGCACACACCTTAGTTAAAAGCCACCACTATCTATTTAGGGAACATACAACTAGAGAGTGTTTGATCCTAAATCTATGTAGTCTTTATGGAAAGAGAAATAATTTACAATCCACTTGCTAACTATTATATGTTCATGCATAGAATACTACTAATTCTCTAAAACAAAAATATGGGTGGATTGATGTAGATAGACAAATGAATGTTATTTTTGTATACAATATAACTATAAGCACACATCCTCTCATGTTGATAATATGTCAAATATCTACATATCTACTAAGGTCAAATGAATCATAACTACTTTTACAACTCTCTAACTATAGTAGGTATTGTTTACAATCATATTGAAAGCTTCATAGTTCTTCCTAGAACTAGATCCCATAAATTACATTACTTTCACTCTAATATGACAAATTTTATAGTATTTAACATTATAATTATGTGATACATGACAATAGCATCTACACATTCTACTCTAAGTACTTCATCCTAGATTTAGAGCCATGTAATTCTAATTGGGGTAATCTAAAATTAATGTCATCATAGCATTGGCGACATTATTTAAAATTTATTTCTTCTTAAATTGTGTATCTTTCTATAATACTCTCTTATGTATAAGAAGTGTTTATATATTCATCAACAAAGGTAGTAGAGATAAATTTATACCATCTTGTTTTCACTTTTATATATGGGCATATCACATAATCACTTAACATCTAGAAAATTTTATGCTAGAATATTTTTTTTCAACAATTACATTGATTTTACTAGAAACTTGATGAATTATTATGATTGAGGAATTTTTCTCTTCAAGAAATGGATAGTGATCAAACTCTATTAAATGTGGGCTTGTCTCAAATAATTCTTAGTAAAATATAGACACTCTTATATGTGCCATATTTGGATAGTTTATATCAGATTAGCAGATAAGCACATAAGAAATAATGTATTAATATGCATATTATGTAAACTAGTGCTATTAAATTGAATCACCCCTAATTAGAACATAATAGTTGGTTTTGAATCATCTACATGAAATCCTTAAGTCACCTTAGAGTGCAATAGAATAACATCACTTCATAAGAAAGGGTGAATGATCTAACAATAATTGCATGTGTGAGTTCATCATTTCATCACCTTCATACAAGATTCTTTAGTGTACACTAGAACACAATAGGGACTATCAATCCTCAAGAAAGGATATATAATATAAGCACAACCTTCCACATTAGACCAACACTACTTTCTCTACATCCCTTGCAAAACCACTTTTTGTACTAGCATAGAATTTAGATGTCTTGCAAATATATGTACATATAGTAGTACTATTTCATTCTTAACCATAAAAACATCACCCTTAGTAGCTCTCCAAATATCCATATAAATTCAAGAGTCCCTTATGTATAGTATCATGCTTTATATATTCTATTTGTTCATATTTTTCACTAGGACATTTAATTTTCACAAACTCTACCTTTTGTACCTTAGCATTGGACCATATGTGGTGACACATGGGACATCAAAATCTATATTTTATGCTTCTATACCCATGTGACACCTAATAGAGCCCATTCCATAGTAAATTTCTCTATATGGGATATTAACACTATACATGTCTAGCACATATTGGCACCACACCACATGTAAGATACAACTTATGATTTTGACCCTTAATTGTGTCCTATCCACAAATGTTGCATGACCATACATGTATAACACATGTTATCATAAATGTGGCTCACATATGTTAGCCTCACCTATAAATATTGACATTCTACAACTTGTACATAAGAACTAGTAGAAGGGAAGACATACATACATTTAACTTGACAGTTCAACACTCTAACTCAACATCCGCAAATCAAAATGCTCCACATATCTAATATAATATCTCGTGTAGTCTAGGGAAATGAAGAAATATGCGTCATCCCTTCACAAATCACAATAATTATCAATTTTAGCTTTTCTTATAATGAATGTATTTATATATATTTTTTTGAATAGAAATAACATGTATGTTATTGTGTTTCTATATGAAAGTATTATGACTTATTACATCTTTGATTTACAAATTCCATTATACATTATATAATATTTTATAATATTATTTAAGCAATTATCTTCACTTTAAATATGTTAATAATAAATTGTCCTCTAACATGGATGTGAATCAGATCAACCATAATGAAATGTAAAAATCATTTTTTATTAATATAAATTTGTCCTTGCAAATACCAAAAACTAAAACTATTTTAAACAATGTTGAAATACAGCAGGCCGACTACACGTAAAAATCAAAACAAGCCTTGATGAATTTTAGTCCCCTCAAATACGTTGTCATAATCTCCTACTAGTTCTAAATTGCCATGATTGCTTTTACCATATTTTTTCCTCTCATTCGTTAGGTAATGTATTGGAAGCTTTTGATTTTTGTGGTCACACGTACAATTAGAGGTGGAGGATTGACATTGTTTTAGGCAGCAGAAATGAGGAAAATTACAAAGCATAGTTATTGCTATTGTTGTGCTCTGGTAGGTGAGTTAATCACTGTAATACAAATCAGAGTTAAACAAACAATATTTTAATAAATTGAATAATGTTTAAATCCATTCTCCTAATAAAATATTTAATTTAGTATTAGCTTTTTATATTTTCAATTATCTTATTTATTAATTAATAAACTTTATACTTTCTAAATTAAGGTTATGTATATAATATTATTATTTATCTATATTTTACTTGTTAATATTGATTTTCATCAAATTAATCATTTTTTTTTCAAACTATTCATATTTTAATGATCTTATAGTTATAAAAGGAATTCAACTAGTTTCTTACATGTTACAATTGTGGATACTACTAGTATATATATCTTCAATAAATTTATATAAAATACACTGAGAGATATTCTTTTGAGGTGTCTTTTTTTAATAAATTTGTCACATTTATAAGTGCAATAGGTGCCTTGATAAGGATGTGTCTTGGAATGCTTAAATAAACCTCAAGAGTGGATTGGACAATATAATATTTTATAAAAAATTCAATAACCTAGAAAAAATAAAATTAATTTTAAAATGTAATTTTTAATTTTTTAATTTAAAATTTAATAAGGATTCTTAAAACATTAATATTCAAAATTTAGATACAACTTAAAAAATATGTTAATTTTTATTTTTTATGAATAAATCTATATTATTGTCAATAGTGGCATGATGTGATGGTTAAGTTGTTGTGTTGTTATCCTTGCCATCAAGGTTTAAACCCCATTGGGGTGTAATTGTTGAGAATTTATATTGAGGATGAAGTCCCTCATTTGTGACCTCACCGGTTCATAGCTTTAGGTCAAAAGCATTTACCCCTCTTAATAAAAAAATTCTATATTATCATTTATAAAATATATATACTATTTTTTCTTGTTCCTTTTGATTACTGGGTACTTGTCAATATTTTTATTATTTTATTTTGTTCATTGTGCGGTCCTATATCTTTAATTTGCTGGCCTAGGGTGTGGTTTTATTGTTCCTATGGTGTGTCTTCAAGCTATGGTGTAGCCAAAAAAAATTTCTTTCTAATTTTTTTTTTGACGTATTATTGTTGCAATTTTTTATGTATAATGTGTTTAAAAAGGTTTCCATTGATGTCAAAGGTGCTCATTGATTTCTATTTTTGGTTAGAAGATATGTGAGAATTAAATATAATTGTACTATCTTATCATCTTGAGTTGCAGAAGTATATATGGGTAGCTATATTAAAAAAATTAGTTGAGGATTGTCTATATTATCATACTACATCTGTTCATGTTGATAGAAGTGATCTGAAAGTGTGCTCTAAAATGTTGGAGGTCACTTATTCATGGCAGAGATATTTCTTTGGCAATACACTCATGTTCTGCATTTCCTTTTAGATGTGTTTTTTTCTCTATGGTTTGGATGGAGTGTATGTCTACAAATGTTCTATCATGTTCCATAGTTTTTGGAAGTTATTTTTAGCATGCAAGGAATTTGAATTGAAAAATCTCTCTTTGCATTTGTCTATAAATCAATATGTGTTTTGGAACTACACAATAATGGCTAGTAGCATGCATCATTTCAAGGTAGTGTGGGTTGCTTAAATAGGCCGAGGTTAAGACATTTGTTGAATCACACAACATCATGTTCTTTTGGTGGAAAAAAAATTGACTTAGGACCAACTCGTTACATATTTCATGTAATTTCAATTTTGGTCCACCTTAAGTCATCCTGGTTAATTGTGGATCCTTGGTCAACATGGAGTGATGTTAATATAATTTCTTGTATATAATCATCATACTTCAGATCTCTCAAGATTGTAGTAGCTATGGAAAAAGAATAAGTGAAGAAAATGTGGTAAGTGAATATACAAGGATGTGATCGTGAGTGCATCTATGCAAGATAGTGTTATTTAATGTGAGTTTCATCTCAATTGTACACCATCATTAGATCTTAAGGAGTAAAAAATAGTGTCTAACGTAAGTTTAAAACTTGTGTAAGATGAGTATTCAACATTGAATATCCACAAGCTTTATCTATGTAATCTGATAGAACCAGTGTTCTACTTATTGGGTTGATCTTTGTTTTTCAAATTGGCGTCTTTAGTAGATTGGTTTATAAAGATAAAATTAGGGATTGGTGTCTCTAGTAGGTTGGTTCCTACTTCATATTGTGAATTCTCTTATTATATTCTTTCTTTGTGAGGCTAGATTTAGGAAGTAGATCCAAGTAGCTATTCTCACCATGGTTTTTCCCATCTTGGGTTTCCATGTATATCTAGTGTTCTAATGTGTGAATATGTTCAGATTATATTGTTGCTTGATTATCATTTTTTATTTTTATTCAATTTATATATTCATTTATACTTGTAGAAGTAAAGAGTATTAAATAGATTTGATCTATTGATTCACCCCTTGTTTAAGTAGATTATGTGTCCTTCAATTAGTATTAGATCCAACTTCCTTGAAGAAGCTTAACAACTTGTGGTAGATTTAGGA
The DNA here is from genome assembly GCA_007258455.2 of Sequoia sempervirens. Taxonomy (NCBI): domain Eukaryota; kingdom Viridiplantae; phylum Streptophyta; class Pinopsida; order Cupressales; family Cupressaceae; genus Sequoia; species Sequoia sempervirens. Next base: position 344,713,457 of record VDFB02075321.1, read on the forward strand.
TGGAACACTCAATGGATTAGGAAGGATTGTCCTCAAATAAAACACCTTTATTTGTTGGATGAAATTATGCTTTTTAGAGTGTAAGGATGGAAGCTTACTTGATGGTCCTTTCTTTGGAATTTTGAAACTCAGTTGTTGATGGATATGACATTCTAAAAAATGTCCCTAGGGATCCGGCTAGGAAGAAGAAATATGAAAATAATTCTAGGGAAAGAAATGTTATTCTATGTGGATTATCTAACTTTGAATTTGTGAATATCATGCATTGTAGGATAGCGAAGGAAGTTTGGTCCAAATTGCATAAAATCAATGATGGTCATGAAAAGGCTAAAGAAGAAAAGATACAAACTCATCAAAGTTACTTTGAAATCCTAGAAATGAAGGAAGAAGAAAACATTGCTACATCTTTTGTGGTTGGATGAGGTTGTCAAATCTATGGTGAAGAACTAAAGGAAAGTATGATTATGAAGAAGGTACTTAGATATCTTCCTCCAAGGTTTTATTCTAGGGTATGTGCAGGATCATCATGGAAAAAATAGGCCCTTAAGTGGCAAAAAATTCAGAAAAATTAGTGTTAGGAAACTTGACATAAAAATTTGAATAAGTTATCTCTATTACTTCAAAAATATGTAAGAATAGAATCTGTAGAAAACTGAATGTAGTTTCTAAACTACTAAGTTTATTTACAAATAAATAAAATCTATTTGGTGAAAATTTGAAATTTCAATGCAGTAGTACTTAAATTTCAGGAAAAAAATAAGAAGTAGGTGTCTTTCTGACCACCCTAACCATAATAAAATGATAATATTTTTTCTATAAAATTTTATATATAAGTAGAGGAATCATTTCTAGATGTGATGCATATTTTTTTCTAATTTTTTTCCATGTAAATAATTAATTATGATTTTTTTATTACAACGTTTAAAAAATATAAAAACTTGTATTTTTGACCACCTTAACTTGGTCAAAACTTCATGAAATTTAATTTTTCTTTTTTTAATCCTATAGTATGTGAAGCATAGAATGTGACACATGTTTCAGATTCAAAAAATGTGATACCGTTTGAAAGTTATAGATGTTTTTCAATCAGCCTATTGATCAGGACTTTAGTTGTAATTCTAATAGAAAATGAATAATATTTATTTATTAAATTCAAATTAAAGCATAATTTATATTGGTGGAAAGCTGAGAATCTCCTCTAAAAACCCTTTTTGTTTCATCATTTTTTGGTAAAAAAAAGTTGTTAGCCACATACCCTACAAATACCCATAATATTGCCCCTTTTTGGCCCAATCATGATCCTGCACATACCCTCCAAAGTTTCTACTATTTAAGATGCTAAAGATCTAAATTCTTTAAAAATGGATGAATTGCGAGGAATCTTGATTGTTTATAAAATTTTGTTTGATAGTGAAAATCCATAAGAAAGTAGGAAAAATTTAATGCATCTACGAAACAAGTTGATCTAGATTTTGATGATAGACCAGATCCAAAGAAAGCAAACTTTGTCAAAGAGTTACAAAGAGGTTATGAAAAGTATAAAGGTAAGTTACCTTTCAAATGTTTTAATTGTGGTGATGTAGGATATTTTATAGCAAAGTGTCCTTACATAGAGTAACAATGTTGAGAAAAAAGAAGGAAATAAGACTATTTTGAAAGGGAATATAAAGTTTAGAGTAAACAAAATATTTTATTCATTAATAAAGAAGGCTACTCAACTAATGAAGAGGATCAAGACAATTCAAGATATGAAAGAGAGAAGGTTGTATTCATGGCTATAGAAAATACTGAAAAAGATACAAAAATGAATTTTGGGGATAATGATGATGCGTTAGATCTTGTGGAAGATTTTCTCTGCATCAAAAATGAGATTAAGAGACTAGAGAAAATAATTTTTGAGGAAATTAAGGCTAAAGATAATTTATCTCAATATCTTGAGAGGGAAAAGAAGATGATTTTTGACTTGAAGACTCAAACAAAAGAATCCAAAAGGATTCAAGAAGCTTTGATTCAGAGGTTGTTGTCAAGGGACAAGGAATATGAAATGATTGAAGCAAAAATTATTTCACTAAGGGCGGGTCTTGATAAAGAAAATCATCAACTTAAGATGAATTTTAGAAAGAGTTATAAGATCTTGGATCAAATTATTGATAGCTAGAGATATCTGCATATCAAAAGTGACATTGGTTTTGTAGATGGATAGAAGAACAAAATGATAGAATAGCTTGTGAAGCCAACTAAAGATAATATAGAAGAGAATAGTTTCAAAAAGTGAAAAGTCTAAACAAAGTACAAAATCAATGATGGAAGAGTGAAGAATGATGGTTTCATCCCAATGGAAATGAAGAGTAGAAGATCTAGAACAAAAACTTCAAAAGGAAAATGGTAAAATACTAAGCTCAATCACTCCTTCTCTAGTTATTGTTTTAATTGCCTGGTCATTTTGGTTATAAGGTGGTAGATTGTAGAAAGGTTATGGTAAGAATAAATAAATTTGTCAATAGTAATACGTTTGTACCTTTATATAATTTTAGCATTATCCATAACAAGTGAAAAAGATTTAATTATATTTCTTAAAATTATAGAAGAAATTTTGTGAGCCCTACCCTACTAGAAACAAAAGGAAACAAATTAGACTATCAAAGTTGTGAATCAAATAAAGTCTAGAAGGTAAAACTAGAAGAGAAAAGATATGAGAAATTTATGATAGGTCAGACTACACTACATGCATAGAATGAGAATAATATATGGATCACTAATAGAGGTTCTTCAACTCACATGATCAGAAACAAAAGTAAGTTCATGAACTTCAAGAAATTTGATGGAGGATCTATAATTCTTGGAAAAAATTCTTTTGCAAATTTTATTGGTGAAGGTATTGTTCAATGCATAAAACAACTGAGAGGGGAGTGAATCAGTTGTTCATTAAAACATCAAAACCCTCATTAACATTCAGATCCAAGTATTAAGCCTTAATATGATATGGCAATTTAGAATGAAAGTAAATAAGATAAATAAAAATACATCAACACCATACATAGAAGAGCACAAAATTTACATGGAAAACCCAAGCAAGGAAAAAGCATAGTGAGGATTAGCTAACAGTACAAAGTTTAATTGCAACATTGAATACAATAGGCTCATGCTAGAGGGGTCACTGCCCCAAAAAAAGAAGGGATCACTACCAATGGCTCACTACCAAATTATAGAAAAGAAGATAGAATATTGTTACAATGATAAATCCATCTCATAGCAATAGAAAAGTTCCACCACTGCACCACCAATACATTCACACTCTCTTTGAAGAATGTAGACATCTTCTGCTCACTGCGTCTAGTAGTCTTAGTCGTTAAAGCTCATGCTGCACTTTGCACATTCACACTTCACATCAAAATTCACATCACACACTTCATTCTACTATCCTCTAGTCACTCAACACACACACACACACATATATATATGCCATCCTCAACCTTGAAAACAATTCACAAGGTTTCCTATGCACCTCAAACATGCAAATTCAAATGAGGTTGGCACCAAAACATTCTTTCAATGGAAAGGAATGAAAGAAGACCACATCACACCTTAACTCATACCTAAATCCACACATATATGCCACATGACGCTTCCACAAACATTGAATAATTTCTAAAATTAGTGTAAACACCCAATACCAATTGAACCCATGTAAATATTCAAAGATGATGTACAAACCACACTAAAAACTCAAAAATAATTTAGAATATTCCATCAACATCCTAAAATCCAAAAAATTCCTCCACAACAACTTTCACCTAAATAATATACTCATCTTGTACACCTAGTTAACCTTCCACATACTATAACACATGAATCCGACCTTGCATAGAACTAGACATCAAACAACTCAAACTAAAGATAGATATGAACAATGTAAGCACTCCCACAGATCCAAAAGACCAAAAATAACACTATGGAGAAATGTGGAGCAAAACCATTTCTCCCAGACAACACTTCTTTCATAGTTTACACACTAGTGAACGCAACCTTCTCTACACAGTGATCACAAAAAAAAAGCTTTGGATACAACACCTTTGATAAAAAAAATTGAACTCCATAAGTAGATATTTAATACAAAAGAAATGTGGAGAAAAAATTAGAACACTACTTTTTCCTACATAACAATTCTCTGCCACATTATTTCCTCTTTTATTCAAATTTTCTCAAAATCACTTGAAAACCAAGCATGCCAAAAATATCATCTCATCATTTGCAACATTCCTCATCACAACCAAACCAACTGCAATTTAACAACTCAACCACACATGTTCTTATCAAAGAAACACTATAGGTTGACACTAGTGAAACTACAAATAACAACATAATGAAACTAATCAAAGCATCTCTAAGGTTGACATTCATGCAACAACATAGATCTTTTGATATCAATAACACAAACTACATAGATTTCCAACAATCTCCCCCTTTGTAATTTATGACAACACATGATGTGAAAAACCATCAATAGCAAAAACAACAACCCTGGTCACCAACACATACACTATACACATTATTGCACACTGATCCCCCTTTGACATCAATGGCAAAGGGAAACAATTGTCTTCTTTTCTTTGATTCCCTTTTGACATCAATCACACTTGTATATTCTCTATAACTTCCTTTTCTTCTACTGCACTCTTTTTTCTTCACACCTTCTCTGCACACCTTTACATTTTACTTTTATGCACACTCCCTCTTAGGAGTGCACAACATGTTGCACCAACCAACAACTATTGTACATATCCTTTGACATAGCTGACAAAGCACACCACCTATATGCCACATAATGACAACTCTTACTCCCCCTATCTATAGCAACCAATAGTGCCACTACCTACTCCCCTTGAGAGGTAGCCACCAACATCCATCTAGAACAAGGAATGACTATTGAGATCCACTGGACTGATGCATAACCTTATGCATCTAATTGAAAGAGGGAGGGGAAATAACCCCTAATTTCTCCCAGAGATACTCAAAAGTATCCTTAGGAAGAGCCTTTGTGAAGAAATCTATAACTTGATCCTTTGTAGGAACATACTCTACCTTCATTCTTTACAACCTTCTCTCTCAAAAAGTGATACAAGATTGAGATATGCTTTGCCCTTTAATGCACCAACAAATTTTTTGAAATGTTGATAAAACTTGCATTATCACAAAAGATAGAAATAGGTTCATCATATACTACTTTGATATCCTTCAAGGCCTATTTCATCCATAATAGTTATGTGCAACAAGATGCTGCTACAATGTACTTTGTATCTACAGTAGGTAGTGACACTAAATCCTAATTCTTTCTTGGTCAAGACACCAATCTGATTTCAAGAAAGAAAGCACTACCACTTGTAATTTTTTTGTTATACACACAACCTGCACAATCTACATTTGTATAAGCACTCAGAGAGAAGTCAGTATCCTTTGGATACCACAAGGCATGATCTAGAGTTCTCTTCAAGCAAATCTAAATATTATTTTTACTACTATCACATGTGACTCTCTGGTATCTTGTTAAAATTTAGCCAAAAGATAAGATGGATACATGATATCTAGTCTAGTAGAAATTAGATACAACAATCCTCCAATCATTGATTTGTACTTTCTCTAATTAGCCTTAGGAGATTCATCATTATTTCTCAACTTGAAACTAGTAACCATAGGAGTACATACCCGTTTTGAGTTTTCCATTCCAAACTTCTTCAACATTTCCTTGACATATTTTGATTGTGAAATGAAGATAACTTTTTCTATATAATTTATTTGTATCCCAAGGATGAAATTTGTCTCCCTAAACATTTACATTTCAAACACTTTTGCATCTACTCTACAAAAATCTTGCACATAACTTTAGTTCCTCCAAAAATTATATCATCAACATACACAACAACAATCAAGATTTGATCTTTTTCAACTTTAAAGTAAAGATTGCTAAATTTTTGGTACCTTTATTGAATCCATTCTGCAACAAGTCCCTACCCAATCTTTCATACCAAGCTTTGGAAGCTTTCTTGAGTCCATATAATTCCTTCTTCAATCTTCATACCATATTAGGGTTATCTAATAATTGAAATTATTCTAGTTGTTCAATATATACTTCTTCCAACTCACCATTCAAGAATGTAGACTTCACATCCATCTAATAAACTTTGAAGTCCTTATGTGCTATAAAAGATAAAAACATCCTAATATCTTCCATTCTTTCCACCAAATAAAATTTCTCCTCAAAGTTTATTCCTTCCACTTGTGAGTAGCCTTTGTCTTGCCTTATTCCTGACAACTTGTCCATTCTAATTCAGCTTATTCTAAAATACCCATTTAGTTCCAATCACATTCTTATTTGCTAGTCTTGGGACAAGTTCCCAAGTTTGATTCTTCTCAATCTACATTAGTTCTTCTTCCATATCCTTGATCCAATACTCATCTCTGGATGCTTCAGTCACTATTTTAGGTTCATCTTTGGAAAGTAAACATGCATTTACCTATTCTTATGTCATAGCAACCTTTCTTCTTATCAAATTACCTATACTTTTGTCACCAATGACTTTATCTTTATAATGATTCTTTTACACATACTTAGGAGTCTTAGGGATCCTTTTAAGAGATTCTTCCTCTTCAATCTACACTTTTTTTCTTTTCCTTCATCTTTTTCTTCTTCTTTACAAGAGGACTCATCTAATTCATATCCATCTATCATCCTTAAACTTTTATGTAAGTCTTCATCCACCTTGACACTTGTACTTTTAGCAATCCTTTTCAACCTCTTGTTGTAACATTGGTAAAGCTTTATTTTTTATATAATATCCAAGGAATATACCTTTATCATATCTTGTATCAAAATTTCCTAAGTTTTATTCCTCTTTTGATATAGCATTTACTTCCAAATACTCTAAAATATTTGATAGTAGGATTTATTCCATACCATAACTCATAGGGATTTTTTGAACTATTAGTTATTTAATGTGCTATGTTAAGTATGTATATTATAGTATGAATTTCCTCTCTCTATTCAACTTCTAGTAGGTTTTCTTCTTTCATCATTATTCTTTTTGCTTCCCAAATAGTCCTATTCTTGCTTTCAACCACTCCATTCTGTTGAGGAGTCGTAGGGGTTGAAGAAATCCACTTTATCCCATGATCTTCACAAAAAATATTAAACGCATTCGAGGTAAATTCTCCACCTCTATTAGATCTTAAATTTTTTATTTTGATATCCATTTCATTTTCAACTATATCTTTAAATTCCTTAAATTTATCTATAGCTTCTGATTTTCCTTTGAGAAAAGTTACCCAAGTCATTCTAGAGTAATCATCAATCAATAACATGAAATACCTATCACCTTGAAAACTTCTTATTTTGGTAGTTCCACAAAGGTCTATATGTACCAAGTCCAACAGTCTAGTAGTAGATTATTCCTTGACTTTGAAACCCTTTCTATCTTGCTTCCTAATATGACATTCCTTGTAGAAAACATTGATAGGATTTGTAATATTTGGTAGATCTCTCATAGATTGAACTTAATTGATCCTTACTAGGCTATCAAAATTGATGTGATTCATTATTGTATGTCATAGCAAAATTTCATTGATTTGAGTCATAAAGTACATACCATTAACACCCGTAGATAATAAAAATTTCCATCTATCCTTTTTCATATAGCAACCAAAGTTCTAGAGACTTTTTTGATCTCACAACCATCATCCTAAAACACAAGATTATATATTTTGATACACATTTGACCTACACTTAAGAGGTTATGTCACAGATCCTTAACATAAAGAGAATCATCTATATTATGCTTTCCACCAAAACTAATTGAACCTTTTCCACATATCTTAGAAGATGTATTATCACCAAACCTAACAAGACCTCCTTAAAATTTCTCAAGTTTAGAAAAATATCTTATCACCAGTCATATGATTTGAACATCCACTATCAATGATTTAGTAGTTCTTCTCCTCTCTAGAATGAAAAGGGCTCACCATAGTTCCTTTAATGTTATGACCTATTTTTGAAGCACTTTCCTTCATACATCTCTTAGAGTTAGTAGAATTAGTCCCAAAATTTAGAGCCATGAACAAGCATAGATTATCCCCATCATTAAGGTAATCAGATTCAACATCAGATATACAAACATCTTCTTCAACATAATAACTTCTCTTAACTAATTTACCTTTTTTCTCCTTATATTTATCTTTTGAAACTTTTATAGGACATATTGAAGCATAATGACCAATATTTCCACAATTGAAACTTTTAAATGGTAAATTACCTCTGTATTTTCCAATTCCTTTTTTAAATCTCCTCACAAAATTTTCTTCCATATCATCATCATCTTGATCTGATTCCTCATTCTTTTTACCTTTTCCAACTTTAAAAGCAGTCTCATTTTTTGAATCACTTGGACCAAACTCTCTCAACTCAAAAGTAGTTAAAGCACCAAATAAGTGATCTCTAGAATATTGATTTAAATTATGAGATTCTTCAATAGCAGAAAATTTATGAATATAAGATTTAGATAGAATTATCAGTACCTTATTTACCACCTCATCTTCAAGTTTTCCTCCAAGGCCTCTGATGGAATTGAAAACTTCATCCACTTTATGCATGTAGATTGTAATATATTCATCCTTTGACATCCACAGGTTTTAAAATTGATCTTTAGGTTTTGCATCCTAGATTTCTTAAATTTATCATCTCCTTCATAGATACTTTCCATCTTTTTCTAGATCTCACCAATAGTTTTGTATTTCATCACCTTCACAAGTTCAGAATTATAAAGACCTCTCAAGAGAGTATACTTTACCATTTTTCTCATAATCATTGATCTCATCATCAGTCCTTGGACCATTTTCATGTGAGGTATATCTAGTTTCAACATAATTCCAAACTCCAAACCCTAGTGAAACAAGGAACCTTCCATCTAGGTCTTCTAAAATGCATAATTTGATCCATCAAATAGATGAGTCTTTCCTATGCACCATCTTAGATCTACCTAAAGCAATTAATTTTTTTTCTAAGGAACCTTGCTTTGATACCAATTTTTGAATGCATAGGACAACTAAGAGGGGGGTGAATAAGTTGTTCATTAAAACATCAAAACCCTCATTAACATTTAGATCATTATTAACCCTTAATCTTATATATAGATTTAGCATGGAAGTAAATAATAAAAATAATAACACATCAACATCATACATAGAAGAACACCCAATTTATGTAGAAAACCCAAGCAAGAAAAAACCATAGTGAGGATTAGCTCATTGTATAAATTAATTGCAACATCAAATACAATAGGCTCACTATTGGAGGGCTCATTTCCAAAAATAAAGAAGAGCTCACTACCCAAAAGAAAGAAGGTCTCACTGCTAGATTACAAAAAATAAGATAGAATATTTCTACAATGAGAAATCCGTCTCAGAGTAACATAAAAGTTTCATCACGACAACACCAGTACATTCACACTCTCTCTGAAGAATGTTGACACCTTGTGTTCACTGCTTCCAATAGTCTTAGTCATCAAAGCTCACACTGCACTTTGCACTTTCACACTTCACATCACAATTCACATCACAAAATTACTTCTACTATCCTCCAACAAATCAACACATATATAGCATTTTCAACCTTGAAAACAATTCACAAGATCGTCTATGCACCTCAAACATGCAAATTCAAATTAGGAAAATACCAAAACATTCTTTTGGTGGAAAGGAATGAAATTGAACCACATCATACCTTAACTAAGACCTAAATTCACACATATATTCCATGCCACACTTTCACAAACACTAAAGAATTTTTGTAATTAGTGTAAACACCCAATGTTAGTCAAACTTGTGTAAACACCATTAAAAATTTCAGTACAAGCTTCCTTTGGTTCAAAGATTAATTTCAAACCACACACAACACTCAAACACAATCTAGAATATTCCATCCAACCTTGAAATCTAAATAACTCCTTCACAACAACTTTTACCTAAAAAATGTACTCATCATGTACACCTAGTTAACCTTTCACATAGTGTAACACATGAATCAAACCTTGTAGAGCACCAAACATCAAAAACCTCATACTAAAGATAGATATGAGAAATGCAAGTACACCCTTAGATCTGCAAGACCAAAAACCACACTATAGAGAAATGTGGAGCAAAAAATTTTCTCCCTATAGACATCTGAATTTGACCACTCCCTTATGGTCAAATTCGTGCCCTTTATTCATCTATTTCATATTCCCCATCAATATTAATTAAATGATTTATTTAATTAATATTTCCCCTTTTCCTAAGATTCTTAAAGTACTTAATTTAATAATTAAATACTTTACCTTTCATCCCTTCGTCTCTAAATTAAATAAATATCTCAATTTATTTAATTTAGTTATTTAGCATTTTGAATTTAAATCAATTTTAAATTCTCTCTTTTCTCTTTCCTTGTCACATTCTCCACAATCCTCTTCTAATCTGGATTAGTTTAATTAATCCATGATTAGGATGTGCATACCTTTAATCCGGATTAACGTCACATCCTCCAACTTTTGCAACTTGCCTCTAATCCTCCATTAGTCTTCTTAATCACCTGCTTGCACAACTTTAATATAATCCTCATACCATTTATGGTATTCCTCTAAGTCAACCTTCATAATTAATTGCTTCATTTAGCCAAGACCCTCTTCCCCATGTGAATTTAAAATTCATATTTATTCCTTCAAAGCTCTCCTCTTCCCCATGTGGATCATTGAGATGTCACATCTCCCACATGGGGATAAGGACCTCCTTTATGAGGACCTTGTCTTATCCCCAAGGTACTTCCAATCACGTGAATTTAAAATTCATATTTATTATTCCAATGGCTTCTCTCTTTTCCATAATGATTAGTGAGGAATTTGAAAATTCCTCATGTGTCACATCCTTCACACATGGGGAAAAGAAGTTCCTTTTTAAGGAAATCTTCTCCCAATCCCAAGGTACTTGCAAGTACCTCATCACATGTCCTTTTTCCACCTCACTTCCACTTGGAAAGATGTGAGGGCTTGTGAGTCTTCAACTCACCACAGCCCTTCATCTTGTCCATGTTGGCTAAATCCTAGCCATCCAATTCTCTAGAGACTCTTCCTCTAAAATAAAGTATTTCTCTTTCATTTTTTCATTATGCATTCAACAATTGAAGCCTTCAAGCTCTCCAACTCTCAAGAAAATTTTACATTCAAACATTTGCATTATCTTCCATTGTTGCATCTTCAAGCTTTCATTGCACTAGTCTCTTACATCTATCAAAATACCCACATCCATTGTTGCATTCTCCAACCAATCTACATCACTTTGCATATCATTTTAGCATATTTTCCATCAAGGATAACACATCTAATCTATATCAAAGGGCCAACCAAAGCATCAAATTGAGAAAGGTATATCTTTTGTTTCATCTTTCTTTTGTTCAAGTTCAACTAGGCTTTTCTTGAGGTGGTGTTTGTGTTATTTACTTTGCATTTTTTTCTATTTTTGCATCATTTAGGGTTAGAAAAACACTTGCACATATTTTTGGGATGCCTGGTGGGACCCACAAATGGGTCTGTTTCTCTTTTACGTGCTTTTTTGTTTTAGATTTTGCAAGTTCATGCTACATAGAGGTGATTCTATCCTCCAAACGAGCGATTCTACAAGTAAAAGGGTGATTCTACCCCTCAGACAGGTGAGCCTGCCTTACACAAAGGCGATTCTACTTCATCCATCTGCCAAATAGGGGAAAATTTTCTCCCTATTTTTCAAATAGGTGACCCTATTTTTGGTTGGATGAGCCTACTTTCTCTTAGACAGGCGATTCTTCCCTATAGATAGGCGATTCTTCCATGTAGACAAGTGATTTTTCCTCCCTAATAGGTGATTATGTATTGTAGATAGGAAATTCTACTCTCAAACAAGTGATTCTACCACTCACGTAGGCAATTCTAAGGTAAAACAGTGACTTAAATCTATAATTTTAGAGTTTGTTTCTTATCATTTTTAGGTACTAACCGCCTAACTTGTTTATTTTTTATTCTGCTTTCCTTTTCACTAACGTTTTTGCAGCCATTTCTCGCTCATCCAAGGCTAGAGGTTCAAACTACTAACATTTTCTTACAGGACGAACGGTCCAAGAAGTTAGTTTAGTTTTTTTGTTCATTTTTTATACTAATCTAAGCACATAGTCTTAAGTAGGGGGAGTCAATACATTTGTTTGTTGTGCTTTTCAAGTGGGCTATTGGTGTATCCAATCCCCTTGTGCCATTTGGCAATCGTAGATTATGAAAAATCTTAGTCCACTTAGTCCTTTGTGTTACCCAGGAGGTGCTAGTACATCTAAGCTCTCCCCTTGTGCTTCGTGCAAGCTTGGGAACCAACTGAAAAATGTCTAGTATCTTCTTTTAGTGGGTCATGCTTGGGGATTTCATCACCCCAAGGGACAATCCCAACCACATGTATTGATGGGGTATATAAATGGGGAGAGCCAAAACTATACCCCAATCCAATCATGTTGTGTCTGATGGAGCGTCGAAGCTAGGGTGATACCTTGATAAGACGTGAAGAGTTGGTCTGAGTTTCTAGTACATTGCTAGGGCTCCTAACTCACGCTTATGATAGGCTGGTGTTCATGGTTGTGTCTCACATACCGTGTGTATATCAAGGACTCCCTATATCACCTTGTTCAGCCTAGATAGAGGACTATGCTGGCCATACCCTTCTCACTAAGTTTAGGTTTTTGTTGCTTGAACTATCTTCTTTGTGCGAAATCAATGTCTTCTTTTAGTTGAGTCAGCCTTGGCCTTCTGTTTGTTGCTTGCTATGATTTTTTTCTTAGCCATAGTTAATCATTTTCCAAAGAATCCACTCTAGGTTTGTCATTTAGGCGAATCTGCTCATTTTTTAGGCAATTGTGCTTCTATTTAGGGTGAATCTACTATTTATAGGGGTGAACCTGCCTTCTGTCTAAGTCATTTCTTAGTCATCCCCTTTAAGAATTTCCCATTCCCTACTAAACAAGTGAATCTACCCATTGGTTGGGTGATTATGCCCTCTAAATAGGCGACTCTACACCTAAAGGGGCAATTATGCTTGTTGTTCTAGTCCTTTTTAGCCATTCGAGTCATCACATTCATCCATCTCCTGACAAATAGGTGATTTTTCCCTTTAGATAGGCAATTTTGCACACTAGTTGGGTGAATCTTCTTCATAAACAACCAATCTTGCTTTCCATTTGAGTCTTTTATATCCATTTTCTTGTTCTGAGAGTCTATTCTCCCATTCTAAGAGTCCATTCTTCCATTCTAAGAACTTTTTCTCCCGTTCTGAGTGTCCGTTCATCCGTTTAGAGAATCCATTCATCATTTTAAATAGTTGTTTCATCCATTTAGAGAGTCATTTCATCCATCTAGATCATCGTTTCATTGTTTGGGGAACTCATTCCATCATTTGGGGAGCCCGTTCATCCATTTCGTGAATCCATTTATCCATTTAGAGAGTCGTTTCATTCGTCTAGTGAGTCATTTCATCATTTAGGGAACTCATTTCATCATTTGGGGAGCATGTTCATCTGTTCCATGAATCTATTTAATCATTTAGAGAGTTGTTTCATTCATTTAGAGAGTCCTTTCATCTTTTGGGGAACCTGTTTCATCATTTAGGGAGCCCGTGTCATCGTTTAGGGAACCCGTGTTATCATTCGGGGATTTCGTTTCATAATTCAAGGAGTCTATTTCTCCATTTGTTAGGTTTGTTCCTTCGTTCATTGGGTCCATTTATCCTTTCACAAGCCCATTCGTTTGTTCAAAAAAAAAAATTCCTCATTGTTTTGTTGTTTGGGAGATCATGTCCCCTGGTTAGGTGAATCTTCCCCCTAAACAAGTGACCCTACATCCTGAACAGGAAAATATGCCCCCTAAACAGGCGAATCTACTTCCTGAATAGGTGACTCTGCCTCCTGGACAAGTGATTCTTCCTACTGAATAGGAAACCCTGCATCTTAGATAGGTGATTCTACCCCCTAAACAAGCTAATCTGCCTCTTGAATAGATGAATCCGCCTCCTAAACAAGTGACCCAACATCTTGTACAAGCGAATCTACCCCCTAAATAGGTGAATCTACCTCCTGAACATGCGACCTTTCCTCTTAGACAGGGGAATCTACCCCCTGAATAGGCGACCTTGCCTCTTGAATAGGCGAGTTTTCCCAAATGCATACTTTCATCCATCTTCCAATCATCATTGTTCTCATTCATCCACACTTCCTGAAGTTCATCATTTCTTCAACCAAATCACATAGGTTCTTCTTAGAACATCATTAGAGTCCACATCCATCATTGATTCATCTATCCCAATCACCTAGACTTTGTCTTAGGGGTTTTGATTTTGATGCGGAAACTTTTGGATGTCATAACTTTTCACTTGAGTGTCTGTTTGGGATGAAATTTTATAGGTGGTTGCATTATGAGGTGGCATGTGGATTCCCAACTGACACATATTTGGTTGGCCCCTGTTTTGGCACATTTTTTAGGGCTTGAAACTTTCATATTAACCCTCAAAATGCCAATTTAGTGTTTTTTTCCAATTTTTAATAAGTCATTTTTGTTAATAACTTGGAACTCATGTGTTCGTATTTATGATATTAGTTTGCAATTCATCCTACCTTAGTTTTAGGATTTTTTTGGGAAAAAAAATGGACTCTCAAAGATATGCATGTGAAGTTTCCTATAATGGCAAAATTTGACAATTTTTGAAAACTACCAAATCTAGCAAAATATGATTATCAACATCTTACGTCACCTAGTTAAAATACCTAAACTTGGTTTAAGATCAAATCCCATCACATCCTCCAAACATCCTAATCTGAGATTTAATCCAATCCTAACCTAAGCTTCAATCCAATCCCAATTTGAGCTTAATCTAAATCCTGATCTGAGCTTAATCTGAATCTCGATCTGAGCTTTAGTCTATTTCCATCTAGGATCTTCTAATATCAAAATAAATCTTAAGATCCCTTTCTTCCATATTCTTCAAATTCATCCTATTTATCCTTTCATCATCTTTTCTTTCCTTCTAATCATTCATTCCCATCTTTTCAATCCGTATACATTTAATCTAACATCATAAATCCTTATCCTTCACCAATGCAACCAAAAATAGTATTCAATGGGAATCCTAATTACATGATAACGAGAGTTTGGTTGATCAAGATGTATATGACATAGATCCCCTTGATGCTATCATTTCTAGTAAGGTTTCCCCAACCATTTTCCAAAGTCTTATCACCCTAACAAGTTATCTTGTCACATCTTCATCCACGCCTAATAATGCTCCTTATGCTACCTTTGACAAGGGATATCCATTATGTTCCTCACTCAAATCTCCATCATATCCTTCCTCTACATCATCTTCTCATCCAACATCCATGTCTTCTTATCCCAATCTAGTGTCCCAATATTCCTATTAGAATCCCTCATCCACAGCCTCCTATTTCAATCCTTCATCCACATATTCTTACTACAATCCACCATCTCAATCTTCCCCTCCTAATCCTACAACCACATCCTCTTTCCCTAATCTACCATCCTAGTATCTTTATTACAATCTACCATCCACATCTTCTTGTCCTAATCAACCATCCATGTCCCCATACCCTAATCCTTCATACCAATCTTCCCATCCTAATCCAAAAACCACACCTTATCTTAATTCTACATCCATATCAACCTATCTTAATCCTACATCCCCATTAAACTATCCTAATCCAACATCCATATCTTCCTATCCTAATACACCAATCACATCTTCCTATCCTAATCCACCATCCCAACCTCCCCATCCTAATCCATTATCCCAATACCTCTACTACAATCCACCATCTACACCCTCTTGTCCTAATCCACCATCCACATCCTCTCATCCTAATCCATCCTCTTGTCTTAATCCACCTCCCATATCCTCTTGCCCCAATCCACCACCTGCATCTTCTTGTTCTAATATACCATCCCAATCTTCCCAACCAAATCCTCTATCGCAATACCTTTACTACAATCCACCATCCATATCCTCCTATGTCACCCCATCTTCCACTCCACCCTCTTGTCATAATCATCCATCTGCTCCCAATCACACCATCTAATCCTACAATCAACAAGTGCCTAATTCCTGATGACATCCAAGGACTTGTGACTAAAAATACATCCCCTAATCCATATCTCAAAGTTGTGGAACCCTGCTACCCCACTCCATCTACGGTCCCTAGCGATGAGACCCTTATCCATCCCACACCTATCATTATTTCTACCACCCCTAGTACCACCCAAACTGCTGAAACCATCAAACCCACCAAATCCATTGAACAATAATCTCCTAATCCAAGAGCCTCCAAATCCATCAAGGATGACCAAACCCATTCACCATCTCCTAATCCTAGATCCACCCAATCCATCAAAGACACCCAAATCCAATCCACTCCTCCTACTCATAGATCCACCCAATCCAATGAAGACACCAAAATCCAATCCACTCTTCCCACTCCCAATATCACTAAAATCTATTCCCATGAATTCCATGAATCTC
The DNA here is from genome assembly GCA_007258455.2 of Sequoia sempervirens. Lineage (NCBI taxonomy): Eukaryota > Viridiplantae > Streptophyta > Pinopsida > Cupressales > Cupressaceae > Sequoia > Sequoia sempervirens. Next base: position 344,730,068 of record VDFB02075321.1, read on the forward strand.
CCATCCTTCCACCTCCCCCGCTTGTAGAGTTCCTCCAAAACTTCATCATCATGCCACCCACAGAACATGAGTCATGCCAAGAGTTTGATCCAAAGAATACAAACATATTCCCTTCTCAAGATCCTGCCATCCTATCTAGTTCACCTCAAGACCATAGTCCCCCATCCATTCCATCTCATGATCCCCTTGGCCCTCATGATCCAACTGCTCCATCCCATGAGCCCTTATCACCCACTACCACACATCTAGATCCTATCATATCACCTAATCCCTCTCTTGATCCCTTATCACTTATTCCTCTCGATCCAGATGCTGCCATCCCATCATCACCATCCCATGATCCTCCATTGCAGCCTAACCCTTCTATCCCCACACCACTTTTATATCGTGCCTTGGTATTATTACACTCATCCATGGTACTTTTCTTGTAGAAGAAAAACAAAATGTGTATACCTCCACCTCATGATGGACTCACATCATTCTTCCAGAATTTAAAAAAACCTATCATGGATCGAATGCTCAAGAACATGAGCTATCAAGGAAAAGGTTTAGGACTTCATGATCAGGGTATTTTAGAGCCCATCCAAGTCAAAGAACACTCATATACGCGAGGTCTGGGATGTACTGCTTGTGACTCGCAATCCAAAAATGTTTGTACAACCTCCATATATCCTCGACGATCCTCTTCTAGAGGAATAAGAGGCTCCTCCCATCCCTCCACTAGATCATTTGCTACCATCCCCCCTCCTCCATCATATCACCTCAAAACAACCATCCATATTCCTCCTTCATCTTACAAATCCATTTTGAGTCCTTATATCTCTCCATCCACCATCTCCCATCCTTCATCTACTCCATCCATTTTGGGTCCCTATGTCCCTCCATCCACCATCACATATCCCCCAAATACTAAGTCCATTTTAGGACCTTATATCCCAAAATCACATCTTCCATCTCATCCTATTTCTCCTTTTCTCCATCCATCACCTATCCATGTCACCCCTCATAAACATCCCACTCTCATGTTCCTTAATCATGATCAACAAAGGCATGTACCTACACATCCTCCATCCACATATCATCCCCAAAATCATACCACTGTCACTCCATTCATGTTTCCTCCACATCATCCATCTCCTTTCACCCATCCCCTTGCCATTAAAATCACTTTGGATGCCAAAATAAACATGCATAAATCTAAATATCCACATAAATCTAAAGTTCCCCATGTCCCTTTTAAAGGAAATGTTGATGAAAATCCAAATCAAATCCATCAGCCACAAAGGCCCACCAAAGAAAAAATCAAAACCATGTGGATCCCAAAGAAAAAAGATGCAATGCTTTCAAATGAAGCCTCCATAACAACATCCAAAGTTTCTAATGTGAAAGCTAATCATACAAATCCTCCATCTCCTAAATCTATTTTGGGTCCTTATGTCCCAAAATTGACTATCCCTTCTCCTCCATTATCCCCACATTCTCCATCCATTAATCCTCCTACCCTTTCACATCCACCATCATATGTGCCAATGTTGGTCCTGAAAACATTACCCCATCACACATTCACCCCACCATTCCATCCATACACTTTCCAACATCACATCCATTATCCCACATATTTCCCGCATCAAATATTTTTAATCCATTCCCTTGTATAATCCATCCATCTTCATAACCTTGGTTGTACCAACATCCAATAGTCATTTCACACATGGGCTCTTAATACCTCGTATGGAAATTGATTCTTGAGTCCTTCATCCACATCCTTATCACATATTCCAGCTCCATTTATCAACACCCCTATCCTTATCCATCTTCATCTACATATTATCCAGAAAAGTCAAAAAAATTCAAAAAGTCAAATAAATAAATAAATAAATTCAAAAAGTAAAAAAAATTAAAAATTAAAAATTAAAAGTCAAAAAACAAAAAAACAAAAAAAGTAAAGAGAAATAATTCGTCCAATGGTGAAACCTTGGAAAATAAGCACCTTAGATAAGTACTATGATGAAAACCTGGAAACAAGTGTCATGTGTAAATCCCCCATCCAACTTACTTCTGCACTTGGGGGCAACTGCATCCCCTACATCCATCTCCTTTATCCCACTTATCTTCCATATCCTTCTTGTCATATCCCATTTATCTCAATCCCTCCATCCTTCTTGTGATCTTGATATAGATAGGGGTAAACATATATACACGCTTTGGACACCTCTTAGCATACATTCCCCTCACCTATACACTATCCTAATCCTTATCCATGTCCATCTACCTTGCTTATCCACCCATCATGCTACGATCAATCTCCATTCCTTATCCATGCATCCTATCCATACCCATATCACTTCCTTATTTTCCCATCCTTCTATCTTCCATCCCTCTTGCCTCATCATACATGACATATCTAGAGTGGGGCATATCCTTCTTTGTGACATAGTCCTTTAAGAAATAATTCATCGATCCTATCATCCCTTCCATCTCCCCATCCTTATATTTCTATCCATCCAATCAATATCTTCCATCTCCCCATCCTTATCTCCTTACCCAACCAAACATTCTTTTCATCTCCCCATCCCTATCTGCATATCCATCCATAATAGCATCCTTTCCATCTCCCCATCCTTATCTTCCTATACATCCATCATAGCATCCTTTCTATCTCCCCATCCTTGTCTCGTTACCCATCCAACCATGCTTTTCATCTCCCCATCCTTATCTGCATATCCATCCATAACAACCTCCTTTCCATCTCTCTTCTCAGCCTTCTCTTCCTATACATCCATCATAGAATCCTTTCCATCCCCCATCCTTATCTCCCTATCTATTCATCTCTATCCTCATCTCATTTCATAATCCCTTGTCATCAATATCTAGCTATATCCTATCCCTCATGCAACCCAATTCCATCTAACATAAATCCCACATCTTTCACACATCTTTCTAATCTACTATCACTTTTCATCCCTCATCTATCCACTATATCATTCTCCCAATTCATCTTCTAATGATTTGGATAACTATCCCATCCTTGAGCTTCACCTAATCCACATCTTATTCATATCACCACCATCTTATCCAACAGGTCTAGCTTGTCTCATTGTATCAATCCCATCATTTTATCCAATTATCCTAGTTATCTCATCATCCCTTATCCATCATTTGTCTTTGGTCTTTTGTCAAACTACGTTGCCCCTGCACTTTCACGTAGGAAAGGTCTATCATTTGATTTTCCCCTAGGGATTTTTTCCATCATGTCATTCCTCATATATCATCAGTCTTCATGGTCCTCTTTCAAATTTTATCCATGTTTGGTCATCAACCTTTTGTCGAACTACAAGGGCTTAGTGCTTTCACGTAGGCAAGGCTAATCTATGATCAGCCCTAGAGCCCCTAGGTCTTTAGGATGTATTAGTCTTATGTCTTGTGTCTTGTGTCTTGTGTCGTGTCATCAAGTATGTCCCTATCTAGTTGGTACTTAATAAACAAGATCCACAAGTATCATCATATCCAATTGGTTTTGAATATCCTCTGTCAATTCAATCATTTAGTTTAGTCTCCATCCTTGGTCTTAACAAGATGTATCCTTCCTAACAGACCACATCAATCCCATCCATCCCTTTTGATTCTATGGCAAAGGATGTTCAACATTGATTGTGATCTTTTGATGATTTTTTATTTTGTTTATCATTCAAGCTCCCTATAATACCTCGTCATGGCCACCATGATTCATCATATCATGGTGTGCTTTGACTGGTAAACATAGGGGCATATCTTGATCTTTTTTCTTGATTGTTGTCTTCTTGGTTGTCCCGTGTAGTACCCACCAAGATCCTTGCAGTCTTGTGTTACATTGGGGCATCCTTTGTGCTTGTGGTTGTCCCAATACCTGGCCTGCCTGAAGTCATCGTGACTTTTGGGTGTTGGGATAGCCTCCTTGTTTGCTGTGTTTTTTTTACGCATTAGACATGAATCTACCTTGGTCCTTCATACCTTGGTGTATTGTGTCTTGTGCTATAGAAAAAATTAGTTCTCTTAAAGATGGAAAATTTTACTAGGATTGCATTTCATTCATCCTTCATCACTTTCCTCACCTCTCTATTCTATCCATTTTTCTTCCCTTCACTTTCTTCATCCCTCATCATGTCATCATATCTTCAATCTTCTTAGAATAATATAGATTGGTTATTCTAAGAATCTTTTCATTCATCCTCATCATTTCATCATCTCTTCACTCTTCTTAGAATAATATAGATTGGTTAATCTAAGAATCTTCCCATTCTTTTCATCCATCTCCTATCTCAATCCAATCCTCATCCATTCAATTTCGCACAAATTATCTAATCACATCCTTGGTCTTGGCCCCAACCTTGCTACAAGTCTCGATCCAATCATCACCATCGTCATCATCATCGGGATGTATCCTTCTTCCCTATCCTTTGGTGTTGTTTCAAGATGTATCCTTCCATCATCAACAATCCCTTCATCATCATCATCGGCATGTATCCTTCCCTATCATTTTATATTGTTTTGGGGATGTATCCTTCCCTCAACACTCTCATCATCATCATCGGGATGCACCCTTCCCTCTCCCTTTTGCATTTCTTTGGGATATCTCATCAACAATGCTCCACCCATCATCAATCCATTTTGGCTTGTAGCTTGACTGGGGCAACATCACATTTGTCTTTAAATCCATTTTTGCTTGCTTTTATCTCTTCATCTTGTGTCATCCTTTCTTATCCATCATGTTGCATCATCTTCCCCATCTACTCTTGCATCACCTCATCCATTTGGAGAGCACATCCATGTTCTCTTGAACCCCCGTGTTCTCTTGAACCCGTGTTCTCTCGAGGTGGAATCCTCAACCCCTAATCTTCATCTTCACCCCCATCATCTTTCTTCCTAGTCACTCCTTTGAATGACTGACATCTTCCCCAATCTAACCATCTTCTTCTTGGTGCTATCTTTTAATCTTCTTTGAAATGATGCTACTTTGTAGCACCATCTCAAAGAGGGATAAAATGTAGACATCTGAATTCGACCACTCCCTTATGGTCAAATTCATCCCCTTTATTCATCTATTTAATATTCCCCATCAATATTTATTAAATGATTTATTTAATTAATATTTACTCTTTTCCTAAGATTCCTAAAGTACTTAATTTAATAATTAAATACTTTACCTTTCACCCCTTCCTCTCTAAATTAAATAAATATATCAATTTATTTAATTTAGTCATTTAGCCTTTTGAATTTAAATCAATTTTAAATTCCATCTTTTATCTCTCCTTGTCACATCCTCCATAATCCTCTTCTAAACTGGATTAGTTTAATTAATCCATGATTAAGATGTGCACACCTTTAATTAAGATTAATGTCACATCCTCTAACTTTTTCAACTTGCCTCCAATCCTCCATTAGTCTTCTTATTCACCTATTTGCACAACCTTAATCTAATCCTCATACCATTTATGGTATTCCTCTAAGTAAGCCTTCATAATTAATTGCTTCATTTAGCCAAGACCCTCTTCCCCATGTGAATTTAAAATTCATATTTATTCCTCCAAAGCTCTCCTCTTCCCCATGTGGATCATTGAGATGTCACATCTCACACATGGGGACAAGGACCTCCTTTATGAGAACCTTGTATTATCCCTAAGGTACTTCCAATCATGTGAATTTAAAATTCACATTTATTGTTCCAAGGGATTGTCTATTTTCCATAATAATTAGTGAGGAATTCCAAAATTCCTCATGTGACATCCTTCACACATGGGGACAAGAAGTTCCTTTTTAAAAAAATCTTCTCCCAATCCCAAGGTACCTGCAAGTACCTCCACATCACAATCTTCTTTGAAATGATGCTACTTTGTAACACCATCTCAAAGAGGGGGAAAATGTAGAAATCCAAATTTGACCACTCCCTTATGGTCAAATTCATCCCCTTTATTCATCTATTTCATATTCCCCATCAATATTAATTAAATGATTTATTTAATTAATATTTCTGTTTTTCCTAAGATTTCTAAAGTACTTAATTTAATAATTAAATACTTTACCTTTCATCCCTTCCTCTCTAAATTAAATAAATATATCAATTTATTTAATTTAGTCATTTATCCTTTTGAATTTAAATCAATTTTAAATTCCCTCTTTTGTCTCTCCTTGTCACATTCTCCATAATCCTCTTCTAATATGGATTAGTTTAATTAATCCATGATTAAGATGTGCACACCTTTACTCAGGATTAATGCCACGTCCTCCAACTTTTGCAACTTGCCTCTAATCCTCTATTAGTCTTCCTAATCACCTATTTGCACAATCTTAATCTAATCCTCATACAATTTATGGTATTCCTCTAAGTCAACCTTCATAATTAATTGCTTCATTTAGCCAAGACCCTATACTCCATGTGAATTTAAAATTCACATTTATTCTTCCAAAGCTCTACTCTTCCCCATGTGGAGCATTGATATGTCACATCTCCCACATGGGGACAAGGACTTCCTTTATGAGGACCTTCTCTTATCCCCAAGGTACTTCCAATCATGTGAATTTAAAATTCACATTTATTGTTCCAAGGGCTTCTCTCTTTTCCATAGTGATTAGTGAGGAATTTGAAAATTCCTCATGTGTCACATCCTTCACACATGGGGACAAGAAATTCCTTTTTAAGGAAATCTTCTCCCAATCCCAAGGTACTTGCCAATGTGAGATGGGGTTAAAAATAAAATAGCATAGACAAAGTGACAGCCAACACTTCTAAGTTATTAAACCACATCAACAAGAGAATACAAACAAAATGGAGATATCAAAATGAAAGCAAACAAAATAAAGCACTTCCCATATTGTGTTTGATTCCTTCTCTTTCTTTCCTTCTTCTTGTTATGCAACTTTGCGCTCAAATTTGTTGAAATACTTGTGCAAAACCTGCAAATGGTAGCAAGAAATTTGGAGATAATTAGCTATTAAAATGAAAATGGAGAAGGAAGGTTTCTTTTATAGACAACCTTTTGAATGGATGGCTGAGATTAATCTTCTAGAAAGATTCCAAGATCAATGGATGGGAATGCATGAGAGGGAGGTTATGAAATGGATGGTTAAGATTAAATCTCAGAAAAGATGCCAAGATCAATGGTCCAGAATTGATGCACCAAAAATATGCCATGCATGGAAATGTTATGACGTCGACGAATATGACGAAGGATAGCTATGACAGACATGCAAGACATGCAGGCTATGACAGAAATGAATGTTACGATAGGAGATTATGACAGAGCATCTTTGACTAGGTGGTGCATAAATAATTTATTTTAAATTATTTATTCAAAAATGGAGAGTGGAGGAAATGGACTTGTGGAAAATAAATTATTTATTTGGAGAAAATGAAAAGAGGAGCATTTAATTAAATTTATCAATTTAATTAAATGGAGAGATAAAAATTAGACCTTAAACAAATAATTTAGATTAATTATTTAATAGGGGAGGTGGCATGGGATAGTTAAATAATTTTAATAATTATTTAACTATAGATGAAAGATGATAAAATAATTAAATAAATAATAATTTATTTAACTATTGAAGAAGAGGGATAAATTAGTGAAGCAATTAGTTTATTTAATCGATCAGAATAGAATAAAGATTAGAAAGTGAATTAATTAAATAATTATTAAAAATTATTTAATTAATAGAGGAATATGATCAAACATAATTGAATAACTAAAATAATTCAATTATCGAAGGACGAGGATGAAGAGAAATGACACTCACAATCTTAGGACATTCTTCATTGTCTATAGCAAGTACCTCCACATCACATGTCCTTTTTCAACCTCACTTTTGCATAGCAAGATGTGAGGGCTTGTGATTCCTCAACTCACCATAGCCCTTCATCTTGTCCATGTTGGCTAAATCCTAGCCATCCAATTCTCTAGAGACTCTTCCTCTAAAATAAAAAAATTATCTTTCATTCTTTTATTATGCATTCAACAATTCAAGCCTTCAATCTCTCCAACTCTCAAATACATTTTTCATTCAAACATTTGCATTATCCTCCATTGTTGCATCTTCAATATCTCATTGCACTCATCTCTTACATTTATCAAAATACCCACATCCATTGTTGCATTCTCCATCCAATCTACATCACTTTGCATATCATTTTAGCATATTTGCTATCAAGGAGCACACATCTAATCTACATCAAAGGGCCAACCAAAGGATCAAATTGAGCAAGGTATATCTTTTGTTTCATCTTTATTTTGTTCAAGTTCAACTAGGCTTATCTTGAGGTGGTGTTTGTCTTCATTCCTTTGCATTTTCTATTTTTTTTGCATCATTTAGGGTTAGAAAAACACTTGAACACACTCCCAAACAACACTATTTTCACAATTCACACACTGGTGAATGCAAATTTCTCTGCATAATGATACAAAATAAGAAACTCTGGATACAACACCTTTGAACACGTTAAATCTCAAAAATGAAAGTTTTGCACCTTAAGAGTTGCCAATATCTTAGTATGTTTTTGGCTAACAAACGAGGAAAATATGGTTGATAACCCCTTGCTCTTTAGGCTCTTCTAAACCTTGGTAGGTGTACCTAAATGATAAGGAAGATTTAAAGGCTTAAATATTATCTCCAACTTGGGCGATCTATTCACAATGGCACATGGGCATGAAATAGATGCCAAGAAAATAACTAATTCCTACTGTTGATGTTCTGAGAATCAAGTGTATGAGTGAAATTTGTGTAAAATGTTCTATGCATAATTAGTGCCTAATCCTATTGGGCGAATGGAGTTGAGGTGTGGATGATGATGGAAATAGATATGTAAGGTAAGTGGATCTATTTCTTAGCTTAACTCTAACTTTTTGGGCACTTTGGATGTTTGCACCTTGTACAAACATGTAAGTTTGTCAGTTATTGTACTCTTCTTTATGAATCACAATGTTATTTTCCCAAATTACTGTGATATTATAAAAGGATTTTTAATTCTTAACTTGAGGGAAGCTAATCAAAGTAATTAATTTAAAAGGATTTTAATCCCTAGCAGGAACCAATTAAAGTGAATTACTTGAAAGTAATTTAATTCACTCCAACTAGAACCCAATCAAGCAAATCACACAACAACAACAAATGTGTCCTAAAAAATTATATAAATTCGAATAATTGAGGAAAACCACTTTGGAGACATCACAAAAACATATAGGATTGAAAAATAAACACAACAGTTAAAACCTTAAAATAAATCACCGATCATGAACGATCTTCTAAATTATATTGCTTCAAAGGATATACATTAATAGAAAAATTTTCTGAAATATGAAAATGGATTAGTGGAATATGATATGCTAATGGACAATCCTATCTACTACTATTAATGATGATTCAAAATTGGGCCTTGGTCTCACCTTTTTATATGGGAAGTAACAAGCTATAGGCCCATTCACAGAAAGTTACATCGTTTGATATCTAAAGGATTAAACTTGATTAACATAAATATAGAAACTTAGTAATTTGTAGGTAGATGCACCATAATCTGCTAGTCTCCAAAAAGAACCCATGATCATTTAAGACCCGTTCAAGGCTCATGCTCCATGATAATGCACCCATGGCTGCAAAAAATTGATATCTTGTCACTCCTTGACTCGTGTGATGAATAAATTAATTTTCTACACATGTTTGATATATCCTATCTTTGCATAAGTGTCTGCATTGCTTATGATGTCTCTCATTGCATATTTAAGTTCAAATATTTATCCTAGTATTGCAAATGTGTTTTTTCAAGCACCTCATCTTTGTCATTAGTCTCATCAAGAGCCATTGGTAGATACTAAGCTATCTCATCTTTCCATACATCTTGGTCTTTTAAATCTATTTCCCCAAAGAAATTTTGTAGAGCCATACTTAGTGACTGACTAAAGTCACTCAATTCTTGTGTCAGTATGCTATGGAAGCTATCATGTGTGTTCATAAGCTCTTGATATTCTTGAAGCATACTTTTGATATCACCTCCTTTTCCCTTATATGTATTTCTACCTCCTTCATTCTATCTCATAGCCTATTGTGTTCTTGTAAAGTTGAAAATGTCTTATCATGGATAACCCAAACTTTTCAGCAAGCTTAAAGATATTATCAAACCTCTCACACACCAGTTTTCATGCCATTTCAAATGTAGTAGTTTTTAGTTTTTTCTTTAGTTCCTCTTGCCCTTTTTGGATCATTTCATATTTGTGCTTCTAATAAGTAGTCTCAGACATTACTTCAAGAACTTTCCTTTCATAGTCAATCAATGGTGAGTAAGGTCCTCGAGAGGAAGGAAATCTATCTCTATAATTGATCACATCTTGCTTCAACCTCTCATTTTCATCAATCAACCCCTTATTATCTCTGACTAATTTCTGAATCTAAGCCTTGGTAAACTTGGCCACATTTACATTTAGATCAGTAGTCTCAATAAGGTCTATATACCCTACTCTCTGCACTAGAAGGTGACCAAATATCTAATCATGATCATTGATAAGGGAAGGAATCTTTCTTGGTGTGTAAAGGGCCCAAATCTACAAAGTAGTGTTGTCAGGATTATACCTTGATTCAGTGTATATCTTATCACTGGCTTCACCTATCAATTGCAAGGATTTATTTTCTCTTTTCAAGAAACTACCAAACATTATGGCTAAGCTAATGTCCCACCCTGGAAGAAGCATGACCCCAACTTCTTGTATCAGTGCTCTTCCTCTTTCAGGAGTGATTTTATTCATTTCCTTATTAGCCTCATACTGGATTTATTTTAAGGCATTTCCCTCTTGCTCAGGGTTGATTTATTTTATATTTTCTCTTATCATTCTTCCTTTTTACTCATAAATGAAGGCACTAAACTCAAGAGTTAAAACAAATGTATCATCCACAATGAATTCTTGGCTAGCATGATGTCTCACATCATTAGATAATTCATCAAAAGCTTCAAAGGTGATCACATTCCTCTCTCATGGCACTTCATACTGGGGGATAGTGGGAATGGTGATCTATGTGACCTGATTTTCTTCCTCAATGTCATCCTCAAAAATAATAGGAGCATCAGTTGAGAATCTAACCTTTGGAGTAGGTTGTGGTGATAAATGACGTAAATGTCTTATGCTCTTAGCTTTCCTTCTTCAGCAACCAACTTTCCCTTTCTCAAAGGCTACGAGTGGTACTTCTTTGGTTAACTCCTCCTCATGCAAAAGTAATTGCTCAATTCTATCCAAGGGACCTAATATCTCATGAAAGGAATCTACATATGATGGGTTATGGTCACTCTTCCATGCTTCTGCCATAACTATTTTGTTGTATGCAACCTTCCTCATCATTACTTGAGTTTCATCACAATTTCTAATGACATCATCTAAAAATAATTCATGTTCATATCTTTTTAATTTCTATGTCATCTTGGCATCATGAATAAAGTGCTTAGGGTCCAATTTCTCCCTCTTATTTCCCAATGGCATGACATAATAATATATTTTAATGCGAATTGATTCATACCCTTTATCAAAAATGATGGTAAATTCATCTAAACATAAAGTAGAAGGCATGAGAGATTTCCTTCCATATATTTGAGGTGCATGAAGTCTAAAAAGGCCAATTGCCTCACAATCTCCAGGTATGCAACCCTATCAAGAACAATCTTAGGTAGAAAAAATGGAGTTTCCTTGAATCCATATACTCTTATCATAGTACAATAGATTCAAATGCATACAAATCCCCCCAATTGTGGCTTATCTTTCCCTCAGGGTTTCTCTCCTTTTCTCTAACGAATCTCTGTAACTCTGGAGACAAATTGTAATTACATTTATGGCCAAGCAACTTATACAAGGGTTTCACAAAATATTCTTCAAAATACAAGTAGTGGGATCTCCCACATCTACTATAAATGTCCACATCTGAACTGGTCTTATATTCTCATTTCTATCCAAATTTTTTATTGTTAACTCCTCTCCCCACATGCCCATTGCTTGTCCTTCATATAATATCATATGCATGAGTAAAGAGTATTGCTTGAAGTTGATGGCATCACTATTATTCTTAATGGTAGTAAGTGAGGTATTAATGACCTTAGACAAGTATTCTACATAGTAATAAGGCCTAGCATCTTGGCTTTGGAAATTTGCTACTAAAACCATGGGAGCTATAGCCATCACAGTGGGAGCATCAATTCCTAGGACTTGGCTGGATGAATAATAAGTATACTTATAGTATTCTTCAAATGAATCCATGAGAAATGGGGGTCTCTCATCACTAGAGAATCTTCTAAGTTAGTTCCCTAGGCCCTTGGGTCTGTGTAAAGGTAATTTCCACCTCTTATAGTTTGTATCCATGGTTCGATACTCTTCCAATAGATCTCTTATCCTCAATTTCATTTTCATGGATGTTTCTAGTTGAGAAACCATGGAGATAATCTTGTGTTATGATGATAAATTGTGAACCATTGTGGGAATAGATTGCCCTCATTTTAGGGTTGTAGTTCTTAGCTAGTGCCTTAATTAGTTCCACATTGACGAACACATTAGGCATCACAAGATTTTCCAAATTCATGTTCCATGGATTTGAGATAGGTTTGTGTTTGTACTTCTTTCTATAATTATATATAAACAAATAATAGCCTCTTTGTGGAGTCCACACATCTCCAAGATTTTTTATGTTTATCTTCCAATTTTTCACATGAAGGATTCAATTGAGTTTTTCTCCTAGACTTTGGTCCAGACTCGAGACATTGTTCTAGAATTAGGTTTTGATTTAATGACCTAGCCTTTATTTTTTTCCTTTTTACTTTTGGTTTTTTTGGGGTTCTTTCCTTCTCAAAACCCTATTTGCAGAGTAATTCAAGTAATTTTTTATAGAATATGTTCAATTGAGCCAAGAACACTTACTTGAACTAATGTCATGGTCTCTGAGCTACTTGTTGTCATCCAACTCCTTCTCCTTAATTTTCAGCCACAATTCTCAGTGATTTTGATTTCTTAAGAGTCAGATATATTGAGATTTGGCTCACTCGTACTGGTTTTGGTTCATGAATGATTCTCGTGCCACCTTTCTAATAAATTCCAATATTAATATCAATTAACTCTTTGATGACCTCATTAGTCATGTCAATCAAGTGAGAAATCATTTCGTCATGTCAAATGTAAGGAAAGCTTAGGTGAGGAAGAAACTCTCCTAATGCCAAAACTCAAGGAAGAATGCAGATATGACTTTAAATTTTTCAATTACATTTCAATAAGATACACATGAAAAGAATAATAGAAAAAAAATTGGACACCAGATTTACGTGGGAAAACCCTTACGAGAGAAAAACCCACCACACCAAGGAAAGTATCTTTGTATTACAGTAAACAATATTACATACAGAGATCAAACTTAACTTTCTGATGTCAATATTTACAACCACAACATTCACTGATCAATCTTGTACATAAATGCTCTTAGAAACATACAATGAATTCACTCTGATCAAATCGTGTTGAATCGAACAACTCTATTGTTATCTCATAGATCACCATCCTCGACCATTGTAGAGCATAATCCATTTGCTCACTAGTCTGTTGATCTTCCACATAGGAATGGTCACAACAGTTCAACTTCCAACGGTTCTCCTTCCACTTCTCTCATTGGTCCAAAACAGACCACTTAGGACAGTTGTGTAGTCAAAATATTTCAACTGCATCACATGTTAGTGAGACACCAAACCATGTCTCCCCGATACAAAAATGTCTTATCGTAGAACCATCAGCATGACCAATGCTATCGACAAGAGCTCATATAAAAAAAAACCCTTGGTGAGACATGTTCTATGGCTAAGAGTTCACACCAAACGCAAAATAGTTGGTGAGACTAGCACCATCGGCAAGAGTTCTCACCGAACGCAGACTTGTCGATGAGACCTATACTATCGACAAGAATTCATATTTAACATAGACTTGTCGGCAAGAGGAACACTATCAAAAAGAGTTCTCACCAATTGCAAACCCGTCGGTGAGACCATAACCATCGGAAGGAGTTCTCACCAAAGTTACATACTCGTCAGTGAGACCACAACTATCGGTAGGAGTTCTCAGCGAAGTTGCATACCTGACAGTTCATATTACTCCGATATGTTCATTGGCTAGAATCTCTTTGAAATTCACTGAAATCCAACCTATCGGCACATCAGAATGAGTTAAGAATCTCTCATCAAAAACCCATGTCACCGACAAGACAGATCCAACGTCTCAACGACTTTGATCTTTTGAACATAGCTGCTTGTCGGCAAGAGATTCTGAGGGTCTCACTAATTTTTCTCTTTTAGGAGTTTCATGCCAATAAGCTTGAGGAAAATTTTCCAAAAATTTCCCACTTGACAAAGATCTTACTGACACTTCCAAAGCATAAAAAAACTATTGAAATTCATGGGCACCAAGGCCATCGAACTGGCACACCACCTGTACTTGTCTATGCTCACTAGTTTTTTCAATGCATCTGCAACATTTTCCAAAGTATCCACTTTTTCTAAAGAGACCTTTCCATCTTCCACCATATCTCATACAAAATGATACTGCACATCAATATGTTTCATCCTGACATGGAAAGTAGGATTTTTTGCCAGACCAATAACACTCTGATTGTCACAGTAAATTGCAATTTGTCCTGCATCAAACCCAATGTTAGACCACAAACATTTTAACCAAATTGCTTCTTTACAAGCATGTGTAGCTTCCATGTATTCTTCCTCTGTAATGGACAAAGCAACTACATCCTACCACTTACTCATCCAACTAACTACACCACCATTCATCATGAAAATACATCCACTAGTGGATCTTCTGCTATCAATGTCCCCTTCCCAATCAGAATCCACATACCCATGAATGCTAAGATTCCTCTGTGATTCAACCAAATTTCCATGGTAACACAAAGCATATTTTGAAATGCCCTTCAGATATCTAAACACTCTTTTCACATCTCAATGTGTCCTTCTAGGATTCGCCATAAAATGACTAAGTACTTCCACTGCTTGGGCAATGTCTGGTCTTGTATAGACCATTGCATACATTAAACTATCAACTGCACTAGCATAAGGCACTCTAGTCATGTCCTCCATGTCAGTAGGAGATTTGGGACAATCTTCAATAGATAGCTTTGTTCCCTGCAAAACTAGAACAACTAGCTGCTTGCAATCAATCATAAAAAAATTCTCCATAATAGTATTAATATACTTACTCTGGCTGAGCCAAAGTTATCTACTCTTTTTGTCCTTGGTTACTTCCATTCCCAGAATATACCTAGCTGCACCAAGATCTTTCATTTCAAACTTTGCAGACAACTAATATTTTAGATCAGAAATCATTAACTTAGTATTGCCTATGAACAACTTATCATCAGTATAGAGAGCAATAATAAGAACACAATCATTTTCAGATTTGAAGTACACACAATGATCAAATTTTGATCTTACAAATCCCAATGACAAAACAAACGTGTCAAACTTCTGGTACCACATTCTTGGTGATTTTTTTAATCCATACAAATATTTTTTCAACTTGCAAAATAGGTTTTCTTTAGCTTTTCCACAAAGTGCTCAAGTTGGTACATATAAATTTCTTCTTCAAGATCACCATGAAGAAATGTTGTCTTCACATCCATCTGTTCAATCTCTAAGTCATACGCTACTGCAAGTGACAAAAGAAATCTGATAGACATCAGCTTAGCTACATGAGAAAAAAATTCTCCATAATCAATTCCCTCTACCTGGGAATATCCCTTCACAACCAACCTTGCCTTGTACTTTTCCACACTACCATCTAGACCTATTTTCTTTCTAAATACCCATTTGCAGCTGACAAATTTTCTACCTTCAGGCAAGGGCACCAAACTCCAAGTTTCATTCTTTTCTAATGATGACATTTCTTCATTCATGGCTTCCAACCAAGAGTTTGAATCAGACATTCTAATTGCCTATTTAACAGTCCTAGGCTCATCAGTGCTAGAAATTAAAGCATAGGCACAAGTAGAATCTAACATAGAAAACCCATACCTATTAGGTTGCTTTCTTTCACTTGTTGACCTCCTCACAGGCTGAGGCTGAGGTTTTTCTTCTTCAGAACTCTCAGAACTACTCGAGTTCTCCTCAGGTTCAGGTACATTTTAAATTTTCAATTCCTCTTTATTTGGTATTGGAAGAATTTCAACTACATCCTTTTTGTTTTCTGATTTGTCTTTGATTGCAAGTGCAATGTAGAAGGATTCAACTCATGAAAAATAATGCTTCTGTTATACAAAACCTTCTCTTTGTCAGGATTCCAAAGCTTGTATCCTTTTATGCCAACACTATAACCAATAAAAATACATTTAACAACCTTGTTTTCCAATTTAGACCTTTTTTCATTCGACGCATATGCATATGCCTCATAGCCAAAGACATGAATATGTCTCAAAGAGGGCTTCTTTCTAGACCATGCTTCCAAAGGTGTTTTCTTAACAAGAGCTGAATTAGGAGAACAATTAATTAAATAACATGTTGTTGCAATTGCCTCAGCCCAGAACTTCTCCTCCAAGCTAGCACTGCTCAGCATACTTCATGCTCTTTCCATCATTGTCCTGTTGAACCTTTCAGCTACTCCATTTTGCTGCAAAGTGTAGGGAGTAGTTTTATGTATTTTAATTCCATGATCTTTATAGTACCTTTCAAACTCATCAGAACAAAACTCACCACCATTTTCAGTCCTTAAACATTTTATTTTTCTTCCATTCTGATTTTCCATAAGGTTTTTAAATTCCTTAAAATGACTGAACACTTTTGATTTACTTTTCAAAAAATAAACAAATGCCCTTCTTGAATTATCATCAATGAATGATACATAATATCTTGATTTAGACAAAGAAGGAAGATTTACTAGACCAAAAACATTAGAATGTATGTAATCATGTAAACCAGAAGATTTGTGAGGACTGGAGTAAAATGAAACATGGTGTTTTTTTACCATATATACAATGTTCACAAAACTCGAATTCGAGGTTACAGTCACAAGCCCCTCAACCAAGTTTTTATTTTTAAAAAATTTTAAGCCTTTTTCTCCAATGTGGCCAAGCCTATGATGCCAGAGCATAGTCTTTTTTGTTGGAAGTTTAACTTCCATAGAGTTTGCACTATCAGGAACTTTTTCCTCCTTTTCTCCATGAGTAGCCTTTTGTGACTTTGCAGAGACACTATTGCATTGAACAACAAGTGCATCCAGCTTATACAAAGTACCAATTCGAGCACCCCTAGCTAGCACCATTGAGCCTCTAGTCATTTTGCAGCCATTTCTAGAGAATGTGACTTACACTCCAACATCGTTCAGCTTACTAATAGAAAGTAAATTTTGAGCCAGACCTAGTATATGTATTACATCATTGATTCCCTTCACTCTTCCATCAGGGAACTAAATTCTAACTCTTCCATATCCAACTATTCCAAAGATGAATCGATTTCCAAATACACCCTTCCACCATCATATTTTTCATACTTAGTGAACCAGTCTCTATGAGATATCATGTGGAAAGATGCTCTAGAATCAATCAGCTAGACATCATCTGATGCCTGAGTAGCCAAGGCTACAATGAAAGCATCTGCATGACTCTGAGAAGAATCATTATCAGAATAATTCTTCTTCTTCTTTTTCTCCTCTTTGCAATCCTTTTGGACATGACCAAGCTGCCCACAATTCTAGCACTTCACCTTGGAATTCTTTCCAGGAGACTTTGATCTCCCTTCTGATTTCAATTTGGACTTCTTGTCGTTCTTTCCTTTTTCATTCGATCTCCCTCAAACAACAAGAGCCTCCTTTGCCATCTCAGAATATTTTCTTCTCATCTCTACTGATGAAAAAGAAGCAACAACATATTCCATCTTAAATAAGGATTTTGTACTCCCAATAGCCATCACCAAGTGATCCCAAGAATCTGGAAAAGAACATAACAATAGCATACATCGATCTTCTTCATCAATCTTCACACCCACATATGCTAACTGAGCAATCAAATGTTTGAAAGCATTCAAATGATTAGCAACAGATACTCCTTCTTGCATTTTCAAAGAGTATAGCTTCTTCCTCAAGAACAACTTATTCACCAAGGACTTGCCTTGATAAATAGCTCCCAGTCTTTTCCACAAAGAAGATGTTGTCTTTTCTTCATGAACAATTAGAAGAACAGAGTCTATTAGATAGAGCCTTATCAGCCCCTTTGATTTTTGATCTACGAGGTCCCAATCCTCTTGCTTCATGCTTGTAGGTTTCGTTCCAGACACAACAAGCCAAAGATCATGATCAACCAATAGATCTTCCATTTTGAGTTTCCACAACTCAAAATTTCTGCCATTGAATTTCTCAATTTCAATCTTTCCTGATCTGCTTGCCATCTTAATCTATAATTTAAATTACTAGACATCGAAAAGACTCCCACTAAACAAAATTGACACAAAAAACCCAACCTACCCACAAGGATAACACAACTGGCCAGGCTTTGATACCACTTGTAAGGAAAGCTAAAATGCAGAACAAACTCTCCTAATGCCAAAACTCAGGGAAGAATGCAAATATGAATTTAAATTTTTTAATTATAGTTCAATAAGATACACATGAAAAGAATAACAAAAAAGAGAAATGGTCACATACACAATTGGACACCAGATTTATGTGAAAAAATCCTTATGGGAGAAAAAACCACCACACCAAGGAAAGCCTCTTTGTATTACAGTAAACAAGATTACACATAGAGATCAGACTTAACTTTTTGATGTCAATTTTTATAGCAACAAAGTTCATTGATCAATCTTGTACATAAATTTTATCAAAAACATACAATGAATTCACTCTGATCAAGTCATGTTCAATCAAACAACTCTATTATTATCTCACAGATCACCATCCTCGACCATTGCAGAGTGTAATCCATTTGCTCACTGGTTTGTTGATCTTCCACATAGGAATGGTCACAATAGTTCAATTGCCAATGGTTCTCCTTCCGCTTCTCTCATTGGTCCAAAACAAACCACGTAGGATAGTCATTCAGTCAAAATAGTTCAACTGCATCACATGTCGGTGATACACCAAACCGTGTCTCCTCGATGCCAAAATTCTTGATTGCAGAACCATTGACATGAACAATGCTATTGACAAGAGCTCATATCAAACAAAAACCCATCGGTGAGACATGTTCTATTGCTAAGAGTTCACACTGAATGTAGAACAGTTGGTGAGGCTAGCACCATTTTCAAGAGTTCTCACCTAACGTAGACCTATCGACGAGACCTACACTGTCGGAAAGAGTTCATACCAGACACAAACCTGTTAGCGAGAGGAACACTATCAACAAGATTTCTCTCTGATTGCAAACCCATCGGTGAGACCACAACCATTGGCAGGAGTTCTGACCGAAGTTGCATACCCGTCTTTGAGACCACAACCATCGGCAGGAATTCTCACTGAAGTTGCATACCCGGTAGTTCACATTACTCTGATATGTTCATCGGCTAGAGTCTCTTCGAAGTTCACTAAAATCCAACCTATTGGCACATAAGAATGAGTTAAGAATCTCTCACCAAAAACCCATGTCTTGTCGATGACTATCGTTGGCAAGACAGATCCAATGTCTTAGTGACTTTGATCTTTTGAACACAACTGCTTGTTGGCAAGAGATTCTGAGTGTCTCACCAATTTTTCTCTTTCAGTAGTTTCATGTTAGTAATCTTGAGGCACATTTTCCAACAATCTTCACTTGGAAAAGATCTTACTAACACCTCGAGAGAACAACAAAACTCTCAAAATTCATGGGCACCAAGGCCCACTAAACTGGCACACCACCTGTACTTTTCTGTGCTCACTGGTTTCGCCAATGCATTTGTAACATTTTCTAAAGTATCCACTTTTTATAAAGAGACCTTTACATCCTCCACCATATCTTGTACAAAATGATCTAAAGTGCATACCATTTTTTGTGATTATCCTTATAGGTGTTCCAAATCTAGTGATTATATTCTCCATCAGAAATTTTATTGCAACCTTACTGGTAGCTTGCTTTGTAGGGATGGCTTCTATCCATTTTGTAAAATAGTTAGTTTCCTCTAGATTTCATTTATGGCCTCCACTGAACGTCTCTGGTATTTCTCCAATGAAATCAATCCCCCATTGATGAAATGGATTCAACTTGCATTGGTCTAAGTGGTAGTGCTCCTTGATACTTCATTTTTCCAAATTTTTTTTGACAAGCTTCACACTTTCGTACATAAGTAAAAGAGTCATTGAAGAACCTAGACCAATAATATCCAACTCTTAGGATCTTGTAGGTAGTGGTATTGGCCTAGAAAAGTCCTCCATAGACACCTTCATGTATCTCTTTCAACATATGGTTTGCTTGTGATTCATCTAAGCATAATAATAACACTCCATCTATGTTCTTCTAGTATAGGTCTCCATCCATAAAGACATAATTTGAGGCATGCAATTTCAAGGTTCTTTTTTTATTTTAATTCAAATTTTTAGGACATTTATGATTTTTGAGATAATACATTATATTAGTGTACCATGGGGTGTTCTCAATGTTGGAAATCATACCTTCTTCCTCCCCTATGTAATAGATTTGAGATGCTTCCAGATTTGATTTAGTCATGAGCTTAGCCAACCCTTGTCCTCTCACCAATTTGGTGATCTGGATTTCAATGTCAAAGTCTTGAATTTTGTTAATCCATTTACACCTTCTCCCTGTGACTTTAGTTTGCATAAATACATCCTTAACTACAGCATTAGGGATATAGGAAATTACCTTAACACCTACCAAATAAGGTCTAAAGGCTTTTGCAACATTCACAAGTGCATGCGCCTATTTCTCTGTAATGTCATACTTTAGTTCTACTTATTGAAGGGACTTGCTAAAGAATAATATTGGTTGCTCGTACCCTTCATCATTTTTTGCAACATCACTACTGCAACAATATGGTATGATGCAAATGAGAAGATTTGAAATGGTTTAATGAAGTTAAGTGATTTTAATACTGGGGCCTCCTTGATTTCTCTTTTAATAGATATGAATGCATCAATTTCTTTTGCTATCCAATCAATCTTGCCACCATTTTTCAACATTTTTGAAAGAGGCTTGACAATATCAATGAAGTTTGATATAAACCTCCTTACAAAATTGATCTTCCCATAGAAAGATTGAATGGATTTTATAGTCTTTGGGATAGGGATCTTATCTATAGCTTCTACTCTCTCGGGATCAATTCTTACTCCATCCTTGGAAACTATGTGGCCCAAAAAATTTCCTTCAGTCATAGCAAAATGACACTTCTTTGGGTTTAAGGAAACACCATATTCCAAATCTTTCAGGAAGATCTTTTCTAGATGTTCAATATGGTCTTCTGCTTTCTTAGAATAAAAGGTGAGGTCATCTTGATATACCACCATTATTGTACTGATCAGGTCAACAAAGGAAATGTCCATAGCTCTTTGAAAGGTGGTACCATCATTTGTGAGGCCAAATGGCATCCTTACATACACATATGTGCCCCAGGGTGTAGTAAACATAGTTTTATACTATTCTAACTCTTTTACCTTCACTTGGTTGTATCCCAAAAAACCATCCATCATAGACAATAACTCACACCATGTTACCATTTACAACATAGCTTCCATATTTGGGAGAGGATAATTGTCTTTAAGTGAGGAGACATTCAAATTTCAATAATATACACATAATATTATGTCTCCATTCTTTTTCCTAACAGGTACCAAGTTGGAAACCCAAGTTGAATGTTTGATGGAATTAATGATACCTCCTCTGAGTTTTATGAGTTCCTCATGCATCTTAGGTTCTAGAGTAGGATTTATTGGCCTTTGTTTCTATCTGAAGGGTTTTGCATCAGGCTTTAGTGAAATTTCATGTTGAAATAGATCTGCTCTATATTCTTTAAGGCCATCATATGACCATGAAAAAACATGCTTATATTTTCTCAACAATGTGATCAGAATATTTCTAAATTTTGTAGGGCTTATCTTCTTTCCAATGTACACCTGTTTTGGAGCCAATTTAGTTCCAAGATTTATTTCTTCAATATCTTCCCTTCTCACTAGTGTTTGCTTCATAATTGCTCAGTCACTTCCATAGAACACCCTTTCTAATGCTATCAATCCTTTAGGAATATTATTTCTTTTGAGTTGTACTACTTCCTAGAAAAAAACATAGTTTTTTTACTATCCACTTCTTCAACAAATGCATTGAAATCAATTTCTTGAGCCTCATACTGATCAATACAGTGTAAGAAATTATCAAAGCTATGCCATCATTGAAGAATTTCCAATTGTAAATAATTTTAGGGATTGTAGGTCTGGTCTTGAGTTCCACTTGTGAGATACCTAATAAGGTAATGTCATACCTTTTCAAGGCCACATTTTCCAAGAAGTCAGCCATTAAGTTTTTTGATCTATCCACACAGTCAATGGACAAGGCATCAAAGAGTTCTATAATATCCCTACATTGCAGGTTTGTATTGCTTCAATCTCTTATTTTTTGTAGAATATTTCACCCTCACTTGTGAAACCACCAAATTTGAATCCCCAAAAATGGTTAATACTTTGATCCCATGTTTTGTGGAAATGTTTAAACCTAGTAGAAATGCCTTGTATTC
Source organism: Sequoia sempervirens (assembly GCA_007258455.2). Taxonomy (NCBI): domain Eukaryota; kingdom Viridiplantae; phylum Streptophyta; class Pinopsida; order Cupressales; family Cupressaceae; genus Sequoia; species Sequoia sempervirens. The sequence goes on from VDFB02075321.1 coordinate 344,752,746, forward strand.
TTCTATGTTGTTTGTGCATTCAAATGCTATTAGAAATAAATATTTAAATGTTGTTCCATTGGGAGTGTCCACCACAACGATGATTGTTCTATAATTTTCCTCAGGGTGTGATGCTAATTTCAATTCTATGTCCCATATCACTCTGACTACTTGGACTGATTTGTTAACCATGGCGTAGGACTTTCCATAGGTAGTGTTTACCCACAAAACTAATTCCTTCATGATAGCCAAAGACATGATATTGATCATTTCCCCTGAGTCAATCATGCAATTTTTCACCAATTTGTTGTTGATCACCAATGTGGTGTAAAATGGATCCACCTAGGAGGGATTTTTTGTAAGGGTATCACCCAGATAAACTTCTGGTACCTTTGTTGTTTCTTGCTCAAAGGTATTGACCTCTTTATTTTGATCTTGTTGTTTGTGAGATGTGTTGGTAATGAATTTGAGGGTTTTGTCTATGTACTCATCAATCTTCATCATTTCCATTAGGGGCACTATCATCTTTATTTGAGTTAGTGCTTGAGCAATGTCAAATGAAGGGGCAATCATCCCTTGTTCTACTTTCTCTATTTTAGTAATTTTTCTTCCTTTGCTTTGAGTTTTGTTGTTATTTGGTGTTTTCTCATATTCAACATTTAAAGCTTCCTTTTGAGCAATCTTCTGAGGCTTCCTTGTTTCACCCTTGCTTTGGTCAGATGAGACATTCTCTTTGTTCTTTTGTTCCTTTATAAATAGGCCTCTAGGTGTTCCTTGATCTACATCTACGAGTCTACTTCTTAAGTTGCATCTATTCCTTTCTGCTTTAGCCAAAACTTTTTCTATGATGGCCCTCTTCTCTTCTTTTGTTGGTGTTCTCAATTGAAATTATGGTGTTGTATTGTACACATAGGCTATTTCTTCTATATTTTCTTCTAGGTTAGAGAACACTTCTTGCTTCATATTAACATTGTGTTTCTAAGTGTTGATGTCATATTCACACCCATCCTTGGAGGATGAGTATCCTTCATTGGTTTGATGGGACCCCATCTTAACATATTCATGATGTGGACATCTCTATCTTGTTCTTGTGACCATTCATATTTTTGAAAATTTTGAGCCACTACACATTGTTCTAGTGCATGGGGTCTATGACATGGTGGACACCATGGTGTAGTGTATACTATGCATGTTTCAAGTTTTCTCAAAGGATCTGAAGTATCTTTCCAATTTTTCTTCCCCACTGGTCATTCGTGCTTCCAAGTGGTGTTATAGGGAATGTCATGCAATCTTGTCGTTTCATTCATGTACTAGTTTTCTTTCTATTTTGGTGATTGTTAGTATTTTGTGGGATCCTAAGGTTATCTCTATTGCCAACCATGCTGACAACTTTCCTATTGTTTTCAATGGTTATAGTAGCCTTTTGTGCTTTGGCCAAGCTATTGGGACATCTATTTTTGAGCTCATGCCCTATTTTAGGATCAAAGGCTCTCAAATATATGCTTAAAGTTGTTGAGTCAACTAATTTAGATCCATGTGGTATATTGTTATTAATCTTGGAAAATATCTAGATGAATTCAAAAATAGATTCATTCTGATGTTTTTGAATGCTTATTAACTCATGTATGACAAAAATCAGGAGCACATTGATTCCCATATTCCTCTAAGAATTGATCTTTAAAGTCTATTGTAGAGGTAATTGAAGCATCTAGTAAGCTATTGAACTAGTCCCTTGCTTCTTTAGTCAAGGACATCATGAATAGCCTCATAAGGACATCTTCTTGTTCCATTCCTAAATCTTGAACAAAAGCATTGAAGTTTCTTATATGTTCCTCTGCTATAATTGCATTGTTCCCTATGAATTTAGGGATGGTAATTCTCAAGTTAATATCAATGGGGTATGGGTATGTAGGATATCCGGCTAGGTCAAATTGTCTACTTATACTTGCAAGATTTCGTGGGTAAGGATTTTGATGTAGCGGATTGGGGTAATATTGAAATCCATGTTGAGGTTGGTGTACATTTTGTTGGATGTTCTAGTGAGAATATACATTGCTATAGGAATTTGGTTATGGCACATGGTATTGATAGTGTGGAACATATTGTTGTCCCATAGGTGGGTAAGATTGTGAAATGGCATTGGTGTTCTGTGATTGTGAGTTTTGTGGTGGCACATTACATTGCACATGTTGATTTTATTTCCTAGTTGTGTTGTAAGGTGATTTTGAGGTACTTGGAACACCTATATTTTGAGATGACCCATGTGGATTGATGTTTCCCCCTTGCTTATGGGGAGGCACATATCTTGGTGGTTTTGATGAATGAATATTCGTCTGTTAAACAAGCATAGAACAACTAACAGGGGGAGTGAATAGGTACAAAATTCAAACTTAAGACTTCAAGACTTATCAATTCCATAACCACACTATTTTGTTATTAAGTATTAGCATGAAAAGAAAGAAAGAAAGTAAATCAACACAATGAAAACTATATTTTTACATGGAAAACCCAATAAGGGAAAAACCATGATGATAGTTAACTCACAATATAAAAAGCTTATAAAACTGAATACAGAGGCTCACTGCCCAAATACAAAGGCTCACTTCCTACATAAAGGACTCACTGTCCAATAGGGAGGCTCCATGCCTACAAATACAATAGATAACAAAAGATCCACCACAATAATTAACACACATCCACAACTTTGAATAAGGATTGCAGAAACCTTTAGCTCACTACCTTCAGGAATCCAACACAATGAAGAACTATTGTCTCAACTCACTCACACACACACTTTTTCTCTTATGATTTGTGGCTCACTTTCATCGCTTTGCATCACACTGTCATACAACTCTTCACAATTCAACTTGCTTTTATACCATCCTCAACCTTAGAAACTTTCTCCAAGGTTGGCCACAAATATCTCATTTCATAAATTCAAATTAGGTCGGAAACTCAACATTCCTGCGATGGAAAGGAATGAGAGTGGACCAATAAAAACATTTTTCCAAGATAAAAAAAGAAGCTTGAATCAACCAAATTCTTCCTTAATTAAATTTTATTCTTCGAATGAAGTGTAAACACCAGGTCAACCAAACCTAATGAAAACACAAATGAACATTGATGTGCACACTTCCCAACAAGAAGATGACACATGGACTCCACAACACACTTCATTATGCATGAGAATAGATGTCAAATTTCTTTAGATACATCCACAAAAAATGAAATATGCTTCAAACATTTAACACCTTTCATCAGTTCATCTGAACTATGCAAACCCATACTAAAACACTGAAACATAACTTCTGAATCACCAAACTTCAACCTTCTTTGCCAAAATCTAGAGAACACCATCTCAAGACATATCCCAGATCTGCAAGATCTTAAAAAAAATAGTGGAGGACTATGGAGTAGAAACATTTCTCTCAATCCATAGAAGATCAACTCTTCCAGAACAATTCACACACCAGTAAACATAATTTTCATGCGCTATCACACCAGAAGATAAAACTCAGAATATATCACCACAAGATTACCATTATCAAATATTCAGATCTACAAAAGCATAGGATCAACACAAGAGAAACATGGAGCACATACCAAAGCACATTCTGAACACATTCATCATTTTGAATTCTTTATTAATTTTCTCAAAAGCACTTGGAAACTCATCAACACAACAAATCTGCAATGACATAAAGATAGCTCGATGTACTCACAACATCTCAACAACATATCAGCTATACATGTACAATCTGCAACATACTGAACTGTGTTGACATCAATGACAACACTAATGACAACACCACTAGACTGGATCATACTTGCAACAATCCCCCCTTTGTCATTGATGGCAACACATGATGTTAAAAAACACCAAAGACAACTTTTTACACAATATCCTAAGAGAAGAGAACATCTTCTCTTCTAATCCAATTATTTTTCACATGATTTTCCCTCCCCCTTTGATATCAATGGAAAAGACCAATAACTCTAATTACTCTCCCTTAGAGGTACACTCATACTGCAACAATGAAAACCTTTTCTACTCCCCCTGTGGAGTAGACCCATTTACCAGTCTAGATAAATAAAGAATCTGTGAATTCATTGGACTGATGCACCTTCATGTGCACTTAGTTCAGAGGTTCAATGACCCCCAACCTCTCCCTAAGATGCTCAAAATTATCCTTTAGAAGAGACTTAGTAAATATGTCTGTAATTTGTTTCTTTGTTGTCACATACTCTAATCTGACTTCATTCTCCAACACTTTTTCTCTCAAGAAACGATATTTGATAGATATTTGTTTTGTTCTTGGATGTATAATCAGGTTCTTTGAAATATTTATTGCACTTTAGTTGTCACAAAAATAGAAATAGGCTCATCACATATCACTCTAATGTCTTTTAGAGTTTTCTTCATCCACAAAACCTATGTGTAGAAGGATGCTACAACAATATATTCTACCTCTACAGTGGATAAAGAAACTGAGTCTTTCATTTTACTCAACCATGAAACCAATTTTTCGCCAAGAAAAAAAGCACCACCACTGGTACTCTTTTGGTCATCTACACATCCATCCCAATCAACGTCAGTATAAGCACTCAGGGTGAAATCATCATTCTTAGGATACCATAATCCATAATTTGGTGTACCTTTAAGATATCTAAATATCTTCTTTACAGCTATAACATGTGCTTCTTTACGATCTACTTGGAATTTGAAAACTAAACATACTGCATGCATAATATCTGGTCTAGTAGCAGTAAGATACAACAGTCCACCAATCATAGATTTGTATTTGCTTTGATCATTCTTAGCAGGTTCATCATCTTTACATAGTTTACATCTGATTACCATAAGAGTACAAACCGGTTTGGAATCATTCATCCCAAAATTCTTCAAAAGTTATTTTACATAGATTGTGAAATAAATATCCATTTATTATTTTGATTCACTTGTAGACCAAGGAATAAATTCAATTCACCAACCATAGACATCTCAAATTTTTTATGCATCTCTTCAGCAAAAAATTTACACATGCCCTCATTTCCACCAAAAAATGATATCATTAACATATACAACTACTATCAACATTTTGTTACCTTGCACTTTGAAGTAAAGATTGTTGTTAGCAGAGCCTTTGTTGAATCCTTACTTTGTCAGGTATCTATCCAATCTTGTGTACCAAGCTCTGGGAGCTTGCTTTAGTCCATACAAGACCTTCAACTTACAAACCATGTCTGATTTGTCAGATAACTGAAACCCTTCAAGTTGTTCCATGCACACTTCTTCCTCCAATTCACCATTCAGAAATGCTAACTTAACATCCATATAATACACTTTGAAGTCCTTGTGGGAAGAAAATGCCAAAAACATCCTAATAGCTTCCATTATAGCCACAGGGGAAAATGTCTCTTCAAAATCTATACCTTCAACTTGTGAATATCCTTTGCATACAAGTCTTTCCTTATTCCTTACAACTTCTTCATTTTCATTTAGCTTATTCTGGAACACCCATTTTGGGCGAATCACATTTATATTCACATTCCTAAGGACTAGTTCCCATGTTTGATTCTTTTCTGTCTGCTACAACTCTTCTTTCATAGCTCTCATCCAGATCTCATCTTCACATGGTTTGCTTATAGATTTAGGTTCAATTTTAGAAAGTAGACACAAATTTACCTCAGTTGCAACTCTGGTTCTTATTTTTATGCCTTCACTCTTATTTCCAATTATCTATTCCTCTAGATGATTCTTTTGTACATACTTAGCAGTCTTGACAACAGGTTCTAGCTCATTCTCTTCTTCTTCTTCTTCCTTCTCCTTATTCTCCTTAGGTACATGTCTACATATAGGATCATCAAGTTCAACTTCACTTATCTCAATAGGTCTACATATATCTTCATCAACTTTCACATTAGCACTTTCAACAATCTTTCTCAATCTTTTATTAAAGCATATGTATGCTTTTCTAGTAGTAGAGTATCCAAGAAATATTCCTTCATCACATCTAGAATCAAACTTTCCAATATTTTCATCATCTCTTTTACTATAACATCTACTTCCAAATACCTTGAAATACTTCACAGGAGTCTTACTAGTCGATAACTCAAAAGGATTCTTTGTGTTGTTATATCTGATATGAACTCTATTAAGAACATAAATAGCAGTGTGTATCGCCTCTCTCTAGTACACATTTGGTACATTTGATTATTTCATCATGGTTCTAACAACTTCCTGTACTGTCATGTTTTTCCTTTCAACTACTCCATTCTGCTGAGGGGTTCTTGAAGCAAAAAACTATCTTTTTATGTCATTTTATTCATAGAATGCATTAAATTCACCTTAAGTGAATTCTCCACCTCTATCAGATCTCAAACACAACATTGTGGATACATGACATGATGGGTGGCAAGACTAGGCGATAAGAGACTGGTCCTATCTGCTCTAAAACCTCAAAGGGTTCCACAAACTGAGGTGCTAGCTTAGATCCCTTTCCATAATGGATCAAACTCTTATGAGGTCGCACTCTCAGGAAAACCTGATCACCTATAGTAAAACTCCTATCTGACCTCTTAGCATCAACATACATCTTCTATCAATCATGAGCCTCCTATAATCACTATCTGATCAAAACCACCTATCGCTCCATGTCCTATAAAAACTTGGGACCAATAATCACCCTGTCCTCAATCATGTCCCAACTCAAGGGTGTCCTGCATGGCCTTCTGTACAGAGACTGGTAAGGTACCATACCCAAAGAACTGTGATGACTATTATTGTAGGAAAACTTAACTAGGTAAAGGTAATCTTCCCATCTAGTCTAATGATTCATCATATACATACGTAACATGTCCTCTAGTATCTGATTAACCCTTTTTGTCTGACCATCTATCTCTAGATGATACACAATTACTGAAATTGAGCTAAGTGCCTAAAGCCTATTGCAGTGCCCACCAAAAGGCTAAGGTAAATATTAGATCCCTATTAGATATAATCTTATGAGGAATGCCATGCAATATGACAATATCATCCAAGAATACCCTTGCTATTGTTGGTGTCATGTAAGTGGTTCGTACTGGAGAGAAATGAGCTACTTTGGTCAACTTGTCAACCATCACCATAATGGCATCATGATGATGTGATGACAATGGTAGAACAACAATAAAATCTATGGATATGGTGTCCCATTTCCACTCTAGAATCTCATGAGGGTAAAGAAGTACTGTCAAATGCCAGTTCTTAGCCTCAACTGTCTGCAACTCAAGGCACCGAGCTACAAACTATACAATATCTCTACGCATCCCTGCCCAATGATATAACTAGTGAAGATCTGCATGCATCTTCTTCACCCTTGGGTGTGCTACATAAGGAGACCTATGTGCCTCTTTCAAAATCATTGTCCGTAGATCTCCACTTTGAGGAACATATATGCAACCTCTATGATGTAACAAACCATTTGAATCCATCGTGTAACCTGAATATTTTCCCTTAAGGGTCTACTAATACTATAACTATCTCTGAACCTCATAGTACCAATCATCTACTAACAAAAGCTATAAAATGCAAGTCCTCAAGTCTGTACTCACTATCATAGCCATCATCTCATGTTGTCGTCTACTCAAGGCATCTACCACTACATTCTCCCTTCCTTTTAAGTAATGCACATCAAAGTCATACTCACACAAGAACTCCATCCAACGTCTTTGTCGAGCATTCAAATTTGGCTGCATACTGTAAACTGCTATGGTTTGAATGAAGCTCAAAGTGATGGGAAAGCAATCTAAATTAGCAATAAGGAGAAAATAAAATAAAATAAGAAGTATGCCATAATTCAAAATGGATGCAAGAAATTATAGTCTTTAGTTTATATTGATAGGACTCCATAATTACCATTTAAATAATTGACATTGCCATAGTGATTATTATCTTCCTAAAGAAAACAAAAGAAAAGAATTATCTATTTCGATGAATACAATAATAGTGACTTATTATAAATTTCATAAGTTAATTCAAGTAATCCATTACAATTAGGCCTATATATAATATTCCTTGGAATTAGAGATAGAGTGGAATAAATGAGGGAAGGCGAAACGATAGTCACGCGAATAGAGATTTTTTTTCAATAAATCTAGTAAAATGAGTGGGGAATAAAATTCATGTACTCTTAAAAGTAAGTGATTAAAGAAAATAAAAAGAGGGGAATTAGATTCCCATTCTCCTTAAAGTAACATATTCTTATGAACTAAATTTACATTTCACCTTTCACAAAAAAAGCTTTATTAATAGAAATGCATTAAAACTAGACTAAAATAAATTTTTTTATTGCTTTCTCTTCCCTACTTTTAAAGGAATATGACAAAATGGGAATTAACTATATTTGATGGCATATAATATATATATATATATAATAGGTAGACACAAGTACATAATTTAATCAATATTAGATAAAAGGAAAATAATAAATTGATAAAAATTAATAAAAACAAAAATAAGCTAATAGAAAAGGTAACTTACAAATATTTATTCACTCTCACAATTAGAATTTTCAAGTTCAAACATAAAGTTATCAAATAAAATAAAGATTCATTAGTCAATTCTTAGGGCTTCTAGTAAATTAAGTTGACAATATTTATATGTTTTCATCATGTGAGAACCCATACCATGGAGTTCTAACAAATTCACGTTCATGTAAAGTTAGCATCAACTTTTGGATTGGTAGTTAATGACCCTAGCATATGTGTGTGATGGGATTTATGTACCCATCTACGTCTTCTCGTCCACCCAACCTCGAGTGACGTTTCATTGAGAAAAAAAATTGGGCATGAAAAATAGGAAAGTAGTAGTAGTAGACTCACTCAAAGAGTTAAATCATGAGCGTGCAATAAACAATGATAGTAGTGTTAAGAATTAATTTTGCTAAATCTATGGGACTCCTATTATTTGAAAGAACCATGCAAATAAGTTAATTAATTAGAGACACAAAAAAAATTGAGTTGTGTTGCAACTTTTGGGTATTTAAATTTTGGTGCATTTAAATTTTCAAATTTATTTCATTTTCCACTCTTTCTTTGAATTCCTTAAACCTATCTAGAGCCTGAGTCTTTTCTCTATGAAAAGCAACCCATTTCATTTGAGTATAATCAACAATAAGAAGCATGAAATACCTATCACCATTTAGGTTTCTTGTTCTAGTTGGACTAGAGAGATTAGTGTGAACTAACTCCAACATTCTGGTAGTAGAGTGCTCTTTTCCCTTAAAGCTACATCTTGTTTGTTTCCCCAATTGACAACTTCTACAAATAGTATTACCAGGTCTTGTGATTGTAGGAAACCCTCACACAATCTCCTTCGAACTGATTTTGACCAAGCTATAAAAATTTAAATGTCCCATTCTTCGGTGCCATAACCAACTTTCACTGATTTGAGATACAAGGCATTAACCATCAACTCCCATAAGCTGATAAATGTTTCCATGAGTTCTTCTTCCAGCAGTAACCATATCTCCATTTTTGGATCCTTTTCTAATTTCACAAGTATTATTCTGAAACAAAAGTTTAAAACCATTGTTACACATTTGACCAACACTCAAAAGGTTATGCCTCAAACCCTTCACATAATATACATCATCAGTACTGTGTACTCCATCAAAACTAATTGAACCTTTCCCAAAAATCTTAGCTCCTGAATCATCACCAAACATAACTAAACCACCATCATATATCTCTAGTTTAGTGAAATTACTCTTATCTCTAGTCATGTGATTAGAACATCCACTATCAATTACCCAGTAGTCTTCATCTTGTCTTGCATTGCATGAAAAGCGGTAACCAAAGTACCTTCCATCCTATTCCTCTTATTCTCTAGAGACTTCTTTCTTACACATTTTCCAAGGTTAGTGGATAAATATTTACTTTCCAAAGCTAAGAATAAGCATTCACTATCATCAACCTCATTCTCAGATTCATCATCAGAAATTCCTGCTTCTTTTTTAACATAGTACAACTTCTTATATTTCTTATCCTTTCTATCCTTATACTTATAATCCTTGTTCTTCTTATGTAGAACTCTATTAAGACATCTTGAAGCATAATGACCAATATTACCACAACTGAAACATTTAAAGGGAAACATACCTTTATACTTTATGGTACCTTTCTTCAACTTCCTAGTGAAGTTTTCTTCCAACTCATCATCACCATCACTATCTGGTTCGTCTTCAATATTCATTTCCTTAAATGTCATTTCTATATTTTCTTTTATCTTGTATTCTTTCTAGAACTTTCTCATCTCAGATGCTTGCAAGGTGTCGAATAATTGTTCTAAAGTGTACTTCTTAGGATCATACATTTCTTCAATAAATTAGATCTTATCATTGTAGCAATATAGTAGGGTGATTAGGATCTCTCAATTATATCTTCATCTGATAGTTTTCCTCCTTGATTTCTAACTTCATTTTTAGTCAATTCAACCCTCTGAAAGAATCTTGTAAATTCTTCACCTTCTTCCATTTTTCGATTTATAAATATGCGCTTTGCCAACAACTTCTTTGTCAATTTTACTCTTTCATTTCCTTCATACATGTATTCCAAATTCTTCCAAAATTCATATGTAGTATCCAAAGAAAGAACCTTAGCTCGCTCATTTTTAGATAAGCCACTGCAAATAGCATACTTTTCCTTCTCATTTTCTTCATAACCAGAAATCTCATTTGCAGTAGTAAGACCACCATAAGAGGGTGTATACTTTGTCTAAATAGCCTTCCAATTCTTGAAACCAAGAAAAATAATATATCCTTTCATATGTCCCTTCCAATCATTGTAGTTAGTTCCATCAAACATAGGGATTGATAACTAATGGGCCATGAAACCTTCCTTAAGCGGTTAAGCTCCTTACTAAGGAACCAAAGCTTTGATACCAATTGTTAAACAGGCATAGGACAATTGAAAGGGGGACTGAATCAGTTGTCACAAAATTCAAAATTAATACTTCGACACTTATCAATTCCACAACCACACTATTTTGTTATTAAGTAAGAGCATGAAACATAAATAACAAAAAGTAAATCAACACAATGAACACTAGATTTTTATGTGGAAAACCCAATAAGGGAAAAACCATGGTGAGGCTTAACTCACAATATAAAGAGATTATACAACTAAATACAAAGGCTCACTTCCCAAATATAAAGTCTCACTACCTACAAAAAGGACTCACTGTCCAACAAGGAGGCTCACTACCTACATATACAAAAGAGAACAAAAGATCCACCACAATAATTAACACACATCCATAGCTTCGAATAAGGATTTCATAAACCTTTAGCTCACTGCCTTTATGAATCCAACACAATAAATAATTTTTTTCTCAGCTCACTCACACACACACACTTCTGCTCTTATGATTTGTGGCTCACTTTTGTCACTTTGCATCACACTACCATACAACTCTTCACAATTTGACTTGCTTTTATACCATCCTCAACCTTAGAAAATTTCTCCAAGGTCGGCCAAAAATATCTCATTTCATAAATTCAAATTATATTGGAAACTCAGTATTTCCATGGTGGAAAGGAATGAGAGTGGACCAATAAAAGAAAATTTCCAAGATAAAATAACTCGAATCAACCACACACTTCCTTAATTAAGTTTTATTCTTCGAATAAAGTGTAAACACCAGGTCATCCAAACCTAATGAAAACACAAATGAAAATTGATGTACATGCTTCCCAACAAGAATATTACACACAGACTCCACAACATACTTGATTATGCATGAGAATGCATCTCATATTTCTTCATATACATCCACAAAAAATGAAATATGCTTCAAACATTGAACACCATTCATCAGTTCATCCAGACTGTGCAAACCCATACTAAAACATAACTTCTGAATCATCAAACTTCAAGCTTCTTTGCCAAAATCTAGAGAACACCATCTCAAGACATATCCTAGATCCACAAGATCTGAAAAAAATAGCAGAGGATTGTGGAGCAAAAACATTTCTCTCAGTCCACAGAAGATCAACTTTGCTAGAACAATTGACACACCAGCGAATGTAACTTTCATGTACTATCACAACAGAAGATAAAAATTGGGATATATCGCCACAAGATCACCATTATCAAATCTTCAAATCTGCACAAGCATAGGATCAACACAAGAGAAACATAGAGCACATACTGGAGCACATTCTAAATGCATTCATCACTCTGACTTCTCTCATTTATTAATTTTCTCAAAAGCACTTGGAAACTCATCAACACAACACATCGGCAATGACATAAAGATAGCTCCATGTACTCACAACATCTTAGCAGCATCTCAGCTATACATGTATAATCTGCAACATACTAAACTATGTTGACATTAATGGAAAAACCACCAGACAAGATCATACTTGTAACATCGTATGGGAAAATTGTTGGTTCATTTCTTTAATTTATTTTATCAACTCTTTCCGACTCCTAAGTTCCTCCTTCTATTTCTCCATATTTTGTTCCAATTTTGGAGTGGTCTTTTCGTCATAATTCTCAGCAGGGGAAAAATGATCCATGAATCCATATTGGGTTTCTTCTCCTTTCTATGATGACATCATGTGGTCATAATCCTTTTGATTTTGGATCCATGTTTTCATTGCACATGCAAAGAATTCACTTTCTTATTGAGGATCCGGTTTGAAATTAAGAATGTTATTTGTTAAATTGGTGTGTCTAGGTGGAACTAATTGGTATCCTTCATCACTGTGAAAAGGACTATTATGCACTATAAAAGGTTGCTCTAATATGTTCCCTTTATCACTGCACATGATATCTGACTGATTAAGTGCTACTTCATTCATGTTTGTGTCATCCTTTGAAGGAGGAGATCTATGCTTGTCTATCAACCTACCATTGTTCATCCTTGGACTCCCTTTGTGTAATGACCTCCTACCATCCATTTTGGGTGATATGCTATATCTTTGATGTCTATGACCTAGTCTTTCTAATCTAATGTTTAACTTATCAGTCATAAAATTTTGACAGAGTTGCCACCTACTTTTTCATAAGTAGGAAAGTTAAGATTTGGATGAACTTTGTTTTTATCCTAGTGGAGTCTCTTATCCAATCAAGAGATTGAGTGTTTGAAGAAACTGTGGATGTTTATGACTCTGTGATGAGAGGCTCGAATTTACCCTAGACTTTGGGTAGGCTAAAACACTTTCCCTAAGTGTTCCCGAGTAGAGTCATCAATTTTTTAGGCCTCAAAAACACATTTTTTGAACCTTAAGAGGGTGCCAATATCTTAGTACATTTTTGGCTAACAAATGGGGTGAATATGATTAATAGCCCCCTACTCTTTAGGCTCTTCTAAACGTAGGTGGGTGTACCTAAATGATAAGGTAGATTTAAAGGCTTAAATATTGTCTCTAACTTGGGCAATTTATTCACAATGGCATGTGGACTCGAAATAGATGCCAGGCTAATAACAAATTCCTACTATTGATGTTATGAGAATCAAGTGTATGAGTGAAGTTTGTGTAAAATGTTCTAAGTATGACTAGTGCCTAATCCTATTGGGTGAATGGATTCAAGGGGTGGATGGTGATGGATACAGATATGTAAGGTAGGTGGACCTATTTCTTAGCTTAACTCTAACTTGTTGGGCACTTTGGATGTTTGCATCTTGTACAAACATGCAAGTTTGTTAGTTATTGTACTCTTCTTTACCAATCCCAATGTTATTTTCCCAAATTACTGTGATATCATGAAAGGATTTTTAATTCTTAACTTGAGGGAAGTCAATTAGAGTAATTAATTTAAAATTATTTTAATCCTTGGTAGGAACCAATTAAAGTGAATTACTTGAAATGAATTTAATTCACTCCATCTAGAACCTAATCAAGAAAATCACATAGCAACAGAAAATGTGTCCTGAAAAATTATATAAATTTGAATAATTTAGGAAAACCACTTTGGAGACAACACAACATATAGGATTGAAAAATCAACACAACAGTTGAACACTGGTGCAGGGGCACCAAGTCCATTTTTGTAAATATCGTCAAACAAGGTCTTATGATAGGTTTTAGCGTATTTGAGTCGTATTGGTCCAATAAGGTCATAATAGACCATTTTTTATGTAATTTGAGTCATTAGGGGTTCATTTTGCAAATGTTGTAAATCTTACAAAAAGTTGTCATATGCAAAATTGCAAAAATGCAAGAAGTGGAAGTTGAACGGTCAAGTAAGTTCAAAAGGTAGTTTGGGTCAGTTGTGTTAGTTTATTTTTGGTGGTAAAAGTTTAAATATTCTCTAGAAACTTGATGTAAAGGCTCTGTTGAAGATTTTTGTTGAAGAGGCAATAAGAAATCTCTATTTTCTGTGTGTTTTCTTACAACTTTGCTGCTACAAGTTACTGTGTGAGTCCATACAGGGGAATCTTAGTTTAAAAGTCATTGAATTTGATGGAGGCATCAAGTAGCCTCATCTTAGTTTTTTTTGTTGGGTTTCATATAATTTGAAACATTTAATAATCTTTTTCCTAAGTATGGGTAGAAACCCTGTTTGGAGGGTTTGAGGGCATTTAAAATGTGCTAATGACCCATTCCACTAGTAGAATTGATTGAGACTTGGTGGAATGGGTGAATTAGGGTAGGGTTAGATGTTAGTGTAGGATTTAGGAGTAGGGAGTAGAGTTTGAAGGCTTTTTGTTGCTTCCCTAGGAGTAATTTTATGAGTTTTTTGCTTGAAGTTGATGGCTACAAGTTGGAGTTTGCTTCAAGTGCAATAATGAAGGATGGGAATTAGTTTGTAAAGTATTTTCAGACTATATTTAATGTGCTTGAGGTGTTTTCAAGGTGATTTGAGACTTGGAGTGTATAGTTCCAATAAACCCTCTTGAATTAAGCCTAAATAGGCCTAAAATAAGGGTTTTGTGATAAGGTGAGTTTGTGGACATTCCTATTGATAAAAGTTGTGGGTTTAGGACTTTTTTAACCTATTGATAGTATTGGAATAGGTTATGGTGGATTGGGAGAAGGATTTTATAGAGTTTCTTTGGAAAAGTGACCTATTTGGCTTAAGGGGCAGCGTAGTAGTCCTTTTTAGGAAAGGAAGGTCTGAAACAACTATATGCAAAAATGAGATATGTTTAAGAATTCCATAAAGGGTGTTGGGAAAGAAAATAGTTTTGTGGGTTAGAGGAGGTTTGTGAAAGATATGCTTAAATTCCATCATTTGGAATACTACAAGGAAATAAAGATGAATGGTGAGTAGGACGACAAATTGAGGGTTTTGTGATTGAAGGATTGTTTGAATCTAATCCAATTCTGATTTTTTGAAGGTTTTCCTCCCTATTATGCATCAAAAACTGAAAATAAATCCCTGATCACAAATAGTCTTCTCCATTATATTGCTTCAAAGGATATACATTAATAGTAGAAGTTTTTGAAATATGAAAATGGATGAGTGGAATATGATATGCTAATGGATGAGCCTATCTACTACTCCTGATGATGATTCAAAATTTGGCCTTGACTTCCCCTTTTATATGGGAAGCAACAAGCTACAAGCTTGTTCACAAAAGGTTACATCATTTGATAACTAAAGGATTAAACTTGATTAACATAAATATAGAAACTTAGTAATTTGTAGTTAGATGCACCATAATCTGTTAGTCTCCAGCAAGTTCCCATGATCATTTAAGACCTATTCAAGGCTCATGCTCCATGATAATGCACCCACGGCTGCAAAACTTTGGTATCTTGTCACTCCTTACTTGACTCGTGTGATGAATAAATTAGTTTTTGACACATGTTCGATATATCCTATCTTTGCATAAGTGTTTGCATTGCTTATGATGTCTCTCATTGCATATTCAAGTTCAAAGATTCATCCTAGTTGCACATGTGTTTTTTCAAGCACCTCATCTTCATTGTTAATCTCATCAAGAGCCATCGACAGATATTGAGTTATCTCATCCTTCCATACATCTTAGTCTTTTAAATTTGTTTCCTCAAAGAAATTTGGCAAAGCCATACTTAGTGACTAACTTAAGTCATTCAATTTTTGTGTCAATATGCTATGGAAGTTTTCATGTGTGTTCATAAGCTCTTTATATTCTTGAAGTTGTGGACAATAAAATTGTACCCCCTTCTTGGAGATAGTACATTCTATGGCTTTATTTGGACCTATCTTGGGCACCCTTGCATTAATTATCCTTTAAATCAACATTTATAGGCACCTAAGACCCATTATTTTTTTTATCTTAAGGCTTATTCCACTCAAAAATTGTGTAAATCTAACAAATAGCATTCAAATCATTCGTATGTCAAAAACCCATCTCAAAAAACCTTAGGTGGGACCCTTTCACCACCTTGGATGAATGTGTAGTGTCCCTCTAGTTTCAAAATTCTGTTTAGTTTGATTATGCCTGATAGATGCTTTAGTTCACTATGATACCATGTTTCTTTTCAGAGGTGATATTGGATATTATGTAGTTTTGATTTTGCAGATGATACATTGACATCCTAGTTTTCTGGTTATGTTAGTTTGATGATATTGAGATAGACATATTCATGATATGGTTTATTTGTTTATGACTATTGCTTAAGGCTATCATGTTTTAATGATTGCTTATGATTGATCTTGCTCGTCTGTGTTGGTGAAGAAGACAGTGTAGCATTACTCATTCGTGAGTACCCTGCTACACTGCAATTCTTATTCACGGTGTGTTTTCTAACATAAGTATATATATGTTTTAACATTGATGTTTCCTGCAGACACAGGTACCGGGTAACGGCTTCACCTACTTGCCAGGTCTAAGCATACCCTAATTCAATATATTCAAGTTGTTGGAGGTATTGACAGGTCCTTTTGAACCATCATTCGTTTTCGAACGAGTATCGTTATGTTACCTCATGTGGTTGTCCAGTTTATCTTGTCATGTTCATTTATATTGTTTTGTGTTTGTGTATTTAATATTTATGTTTATTAAATGTTTGTTAATGTTTATACCAATGTTTTTTTATTTAATTTATTAAATTAAATTAAATAGTTTATCGAATTTTAAATGAGAAAGTTATTTCTTTACAATAGTTTTAATTAAAATATAAATATTGCTAATTTATTTCGCAACTTGAATTATATGAAATAGATATTTTATAAAAAGATATTTTCAGCATGTGATAAATCTCAATTGATAGTTAAAGATCTGTTTGGATATTTTAAAGAATGAGTTAAACTGGTGGATCTATTTTCAATGCAAGAGGGTCTATCAGTTAAGTTTTGTGATTGAAAGTGAATTGCATGAATTGATATCTTTTGGAAAAGGGGTGTGTGCATTCACAGCGAAGAACTTTCACGGCAGTAGTTTTAGCAGATTGTTTCACGGCAATTGATTCAGAAGAACTTTTCTTTTAAGATTTTGCTTTCAAGTGTAATTTGAAGCTAGATTGATTTGAATTTCAACGTCGAAGTCTGGAAAATTGATAGTGGAATCAGCAAAGGTTTCAGAATTCGTTTAAGCTCGATTTCCAAGATTGTCTAGGTTTTAGATTCTTTTTGAGTTTCTGTAAAATCTCTTCTATGAACTTTTTGAAAAAAAAAATGGTTTGTCAAACCTGCAAATTAAATAGAAAATTGTTAGAATAAACAATCAAATATTATAAAAAAAAATTAAATTAAATTAAGCTGCCATGAATTCAAGAAAATAGAACTTAGTATTTGTTCTTTGAATTGAAAACAGTGGTTGATTTTTCCTAAATATCTGTTGGTTTATGGAAATGTTCAATTTAGAATAAAGAACGAATCTAGTTAATATTTAAAAGATTGTTATTTTGTAAACCACGCAATACAAATTTGGGTAGGAAGCTTTGAAAACCTTAATCGTTGCCCCTCTCTTTTCAATTTTATCTCCAAATTGGAAAATTGTGTACCTCTTGATATCCTTCTAAGTTGAATTCAACCGTATCTTACTTCATCATGGGATGAATTTTTATATAATAAAATTCCATTTGTATATATGATTAAAATCTACGCTAACTTATATATATAAACTATGCCCACCTATTGTCTGAAATTCTTCTATAGACTAGAGCCTGGAATGATTACGCCGAGAGGCGTAACCCTACAGTGGCAGCAACCTCTATAGGAGGCCAGCAAAAGTAATGGTGTAAGAAAAAAGAAACCCTTCGTATTCTGCATGCACGTGCACATATGTCTATAATGTTTGCATTAGATTTTGTTGCTGCCAGCTGTTAACAGGAGGAATATGAACAGTTACAGAACATGAGGGGTTGGATAATTCACGAGATGGAGATCCTGAAAAAGACGAACTCGCCCTTTATTGTTAAATGCCATAGCATGTTGTAGAAGAAGCATATGCCTGAGGGATTTCTGGCGAAGGTGGACAGAAATGTTAATATATTCCGCCATTTCTGAGCAACAATGGAGTTTGATATTTTTAAATTTAGTTTTTTATTTTCTTCAGTTATATTTTTTGCTTTAGATGCTGTTAAAAATTTTAATTGTTCGTTCATGTAGCTCATAAAACACTGAAAATATTAATATCTTATATTGCATGGAATTAGTTTTTCCTTTATCGCCGAGATTGTGCAGAGGACGGAAAAAAGGGCATTTCAAGCCAATATGAAATACACATTCCTGAGAGAAACAAAACCCTCGAATTTCGAAGAGGTTAACAGAACTCCAGTCTACTGATCTACAAAATGTGTTGGAGAGTAATTTCTCCCACGTGGTCAAACTTCTAGACCTTTGACCTTTGACCTTCCAAACTCTTCTACCACTGACCATTCTAGAGACCTCTCACCAACCTACAGACCATGCATGTGATTTTACTATTCTGTATTCTGGAAAACTCCAAAGACCTCTTTAAATAGAGGTGGATGCATTGTGGTTATTCACTCTTCTCAGAGTCCAGCTCTGCAGAGCTGTTAGAAGATAGTAGTTTGTTGTTTAATGTATGAGCTCAACTCAGTAAATCTGTGTAATTTTTTGTTTTATTTAATATAAAATTGTCTATGTTTTGTTGCTTCCCCTATTCCAACAGTGGTATCAGAGCTAGGACGATGATGTCTCCAAGGAGTGCAAATTTCTAAGACTAAAGCTGCCTATATGTGTGAGTCAATGTTGTCCAAGGAGTGTGAAAGAAGAGCCATGTAGATCATGTTCACTGGGAGTAGAGGTTCATGGGTTCTCTATTTGAGAAGAGCCATAGGGTTTCCATTAATCCATCATGTCTTGCTGTCAAAAAGTCTATCTGGGTTTGTAGCCGTGAGAAGAAAATGAGAAATTGTTGTTTCCAGTAAGAGCCAGTTGAGTCCAATCTAGGGTGAGAGATTTGTAGAGAATGAAGTTGTTTTTAAAGCTTCGTAAAGACTACCTCTTGGTTCCAAAAGGTGTTTTGCAAAACTAGAGATTAAGGGAGTATTGAGTTTAAGTAAAGATCAAAGGATCATTGGTAGTCACCACCCCAGCCATCAGAAGAGTCATTTCTATTGCATAGGTGGTCGTCATAGCCCAAAAAAGAAGGAAGTCAAGATCGCTGTTAGAGAGAAGAGAAGCTGTTGTTGCTGTTGTTTGAAGAAAAAGTGTTGCCAAGAGAAGAACAATTTACGCCTCTTCTATTAGAGAAGGGAAAGGCATTGTTGTGTTTTGAAGTCACCAAATGAAGGCCGCTCAGCCCAAAATGAAATCGTTGAAGTTATGAAGAGAAGTAGTTGTTGTTTAGCAAAGGAGGAGGAATTGCTGTCATGGGTGAAGCTGCCGCTAAAGATTGTCAGAAAGGAGATTATTGTATGCTAAGTGCAACCAGTTGCAAAGAGGGATTAAAGTCCTAGTCACCGACCAAGCGGAATGAGAAACAAATTGCTGCCCAAAGAAAGAAGTCATAGTGAATGGGGGAGCAGCAAAACAGAGACAGATTTATATTAAATAAAACAAAAATTACACTGATTTACTGAGTTGTAGCTCTTACACTCAAACTAATATCCTATAACAGCTCTGCGGAGCTAGACTCTGCTAAAGAGTAAATAACCACATTGCATCTTCCTCTATTTATAGAGGTCTTTGGAGTTTTCCAGAATAATGGAGGAGTTTGGAGATCACGTGAACTTTCAAGAAGGTTCTAGATCATCAGCATAGCTTTGTTTTATCCTCCATACAATACATTGGCATATGTTAAGAGACCGTTACACAATATCCGGTAGAAATTAGAATGTTCCAACACTCCCCTCTAATTTCTACTACTTCATGACAACTTCAAAATAGCTAACACAAAAAAAATACTGACATCTCCTTAATACTACAGACAGAGACATTTGCTTAATCAAAATAGCTTTCAGACTTGTATACTTCACGTATGATCTTGAGATCACTTTCCTCATACATAATCTACCTTTTAGATCTACACCTCTTTATCTGGGCGGATCCAATCTCCTTCAGTGTGTTCTTTCATGCATGGATGACCCACAAAACATCAATCTCCCTTTTACAGCTGCAGATGACTGACACTAGGCGTTGTTTCTTTCTGTGCTTGTCTCAAAATATCTTTTGTCTCCTTACATAGATGGTTGCACTGGTAGCTCCAACGATTGGTATCGGCTCCTTTCAAAATCTGTGGCTTAGTGGTGGCTTCAACAAACTTTTTTCTTCAGATCCTGTTTGAAAGAAAATGCCACACCTCTCCTTTATTCATCCACGATTTCCCTTGGCTGGCAGCGTATACTTCGATGACTCTTTTCACTTGCGATCACTTAGCCCCAACAAACACAATCCTTTCTTGAACAGCAAGGTCAACACTCCTGATAGTGCTAGAACACTCCTTCAGATTCATCTGCCTTTCCAGGCTCCTTCTTTAAAAGTGGCTTCACTAGGTCTTCAAACTTTTATCGGCAACGCTTCTGCTACGAACAACTCCTTGGCTGCAGCATCCTCACACTCAGATTGGGCAAAAAAAAATTCAACTATTTCCTCTAGTAGCTGCGGCTATGGAAAACAAAAATTTTGTACTGGCCTCTTCTCAACAGCCTATGGACCTCAACACAAAACCCACAAAACTCTATACCCAGTGAGCCTGACCGACATAGCTCTGATACCAGTGTTAGAACAGGGGAGCAACAAAACAGAGACAGATTTATATTAAATAAAACAAAACATTACACCTAAGCTAATGATGGACTGGTTACCAAATAGGGCCAGAGCTTGTGGCTAGAGCATCCCAACTGCATCATGGGATTTCCTAGGTTTGATCGCTAGATTTAGAAGATTTTAGATGCCGCAGCATCAGGGGAAGAAACTGAAATTGTAATGAGAATTCGTGGTAGAAATTAGGGGCGAGTGTTGGAGAGTAATTTCTCCCATGTGGTCAAACTTCCAGACCTCTGACCTCTGACCTTCCAGACTCTTCTACCACTGACCATTCTAGAGACCTCTCACCAACCTGCAGACCATGCATGTGATTTTATTGTTCTGTATTATGGAAAACTCCAAAGACCTCTTTAAATAGAGGCGGATGCATTGTCATTATTCACTCTTCTCAGAGTCCAGCTCTGTAGAACTGTTAGAAGATAGTAGTTTAATGTTTAATGTATGAGCTCAGCTCAGTAAATCTATGTAATTTTTTGTTTTATTTAATATAAAATTATCTCTGTTTTGTTGCTTCCCCTGTTCCAACAAAATGGAGGAACAATTCATACTAAGAGTTCCTCCCTCTATAGCCAAGTGAATAAACAAAGTATTGGATGAAAATCCGTCTTCAGAGGAGGACAATTCCATCGACCTAAGCTTTTCCGATGATGGAAGAAATGGCAGCTTTGTAATCGGTAATGAAAAGTTTCCTGCCACGCACTTCTGGATCTCCCAGAAATTGTCAAGTCGTGCAAATCGTATGACGACAACTCGCTGATAAAAAATGCCGACATAGGGTAGATTATCTAGGTGCGAGAGGAGGGGCAACCAACAGTTGCAGGTCAAGAGTTCAGAGATGGCCTCTCTCCTCCCATGCGAGATGCTCGCCACCACCACTTCCGTCGGCGACCAGACATAAACCCCAGTGTGGTTTCCAGAGTTGAAGAGGATCTCATGCTTATTATGGTTGGTGACACTACTAAGAATGTGGAGGTCGAAGTTGTGGAGGAGGAAGAAGAGGAGGAGGAGGAGGATACTATGACGATGGCTTTTCACCCTCTTTCAGCTCAGAAAGAAATAATAAATGGTGAGCCTATGGATGCAGAGATGAAGGACGCCTATGAGAGCTTCCAAAGCGACGACAACTAGCGCTTCTAGGGTTTCATTGCTAGCGAAAGGATTGGTTTTGGTTTGTTATATTATTACCAAGGGAATACCTCTATTTAGGGTTTTGGGTTATTATTTAGGGCTTTTGGGTCATGCAACTTTTGCTTATTTCAAACATTAAACAATCTTTGCTTGGAGTGGGTATTTTGCCATGTTGTTTGAGCTTGAGCAATGAATATGAGGATTATTGAAAGTTCTCGTGTGGCCTTTCATTATTGTGTATTTGGTTTTTAGAGCAATAGTTATGCCTTTTCTTTTAAAATTAAAAAATGTTTGAATTTATTTTATTATATTTTTGTAATGACGAAAATTCCACAATCTTGGCATTTATTTTTAGTTTTGACAAAAATTGAATGTCTTAGTATTTTTCTTTTTAGTTTTGGACTTATTTTGATTTATTAAAGAAGATCTAAAATGTTATATTCAAATTTAAGATAGAAGCATGCACAAATATTTACATATATTATTGTTAACTTGCCTCAATAATCAAACAATAATTCAGTATAATTTCCTCTAACCATAGACATTTAAAGTCCACCTATTAGTAAAAGAATGAAAGGAATCTTCTAGCTACACATAAAAGCAATTTTGATGTAGATTTGTTAGGTTGTGTCCAAAAAATGATACCTTTCACATAAGATGGTTTACATGAACTTTGAGCTCTTTTAGGATGCACTCCAAAATCCCTAGAATGAATATGCATCTTACATGTTTTAGAATTTGAGCTCTTTTAGTGTATGTTATTGATTATCTCATTCAAAATGACACCACAAACATCAAATTTGGTTCACAATAAATTAACTTCCACTTTAATTAAAGTGAAGGATACAATAAGACCATAAAAATAACAATGAGAAAGAAAATAAGAAAAATTGAATAGAAAATAAATGGATAGAAAGAAATCTTCTCTCACCTAGGTTGAGGCAAGCAATGTTGTTCAAAGTTAGGGCTAGAGTTCAATTAGAGTTAGGGTTATCACACAATTAGGGTTAGGGTTCAAATAGACTTAAGATAGTTTAATTAGGGTTAAGATTAGGGTTGGGGTTATGATGGAGCCAACATTAGATTAATTAGAGTTTGGGTTGGGATTTGGGTTAGGGTTATGGCTAGCGATATAATAAGAATTACGATTGGGTTAGCATTAGGATTAGTGTTAGGATTATGGTTAGAGATAGGGTCAAAATTAAGTTTAGGGTTAGGGTTAGGGTTAGGTATATAATTAGGATTAGGGTTGGGGTTTGAGTAAGGGTCAAGGTTAGGGTTAGAGATAGGATTAGGATTAGGGTTAGGGTTAGAGATAGAATTAGGATTAGGGTTAGTATTAGGGTTACCTAGGTTAGGGTTAGCCTTAGTGTTAGGGTTAGAAATAGGATTAGGATTGTGGTTTAGGTTCGGGTTAGCAATAGAAATAGAATTAGGATTAGGGTTGTGGTTTGTGTTCAAATTAGGGTTAGGGCTAGGGTTAATGCTAGGATTAGAGATAGTGTAAGGATTAGGGTTAGGGTTAGAGATAGAATTAGGATTAGGATTGAGGTTGGGGTTTATGTTAGGATTATGATTATGGTTAGGGTTAGGGTTAGGGTTAGAGATAGGGTTAGGATTAGGGTTAGTATTAGGGTTAGAGATAGAATTAGGATCAAGGTTAGAAATAGAATTAGAATTAGGGTTCAGGTTAGTGATAATATTAGGGTTAGGGTTAGGCATAAAGATAAAATTAGGATTAGGGTTGGGGTTAGCATTACAAAAGAGGTTACGATTAGGGTGATGGTTAGAGATAAGGTAAAGATTAGGGTAAGTGTTAGGGTTAGAGATAGAATTAGGTTTAGGGTTGAGGTTTTTGTTATGATTAGATTTAGGGTTAGGGTTTTGGTTAGAGATAGAGTGAAGATTAGGGTTAGGTTACAATTAGAGATAGAATTAGGGTTGGGGTTAGGATTGGTTGGGGTTAGGTTAGAGATAGGGTTAGGGTTAGGGTTAGGGTTAGAGATAGAATTAGGATTAGGATTAAGGGTTTTGTGAGGGGAGAAATGTCTTTCAAAGTTAGGGCTAGAGTTCAATTAGAGTTAGGGTTATGGCACAATTAGGGTTAGGGTTCAAATATATTTAAGATGGTTTAATTAGGGTTAGGGTTATGATGGATAGAACATTAAATTTATTAGGGTAAGGGTTAGGATTGGGATTAGGGTTATGGTTAGAGATATAATTAGGATTAGGGTTAGGGTTAGGGTTAGAGATAAGGTCAAGATTAGGGTTAGGGATAAAATTAGGATTAGGGTTAGGTTTTGAGTAAGGATTAGGGTTAGGATTAGTTGGGGTTAGGTTAGAGATAGGGCCAGGATTACAGTTAGGGTTAGGGTTAGAGATATAATTAGGATTAGGATTAAGGTTTGTGTGAGGGGAGAAATGTATTTCAAAGTTAGGGCTAGAGAGTTTAATTAGAGTTAGGGTTATGGCACAATTAGGGTTAGGGTTCAAATAGATTTAAGATGGTTTAATTAGGGTTAGGGTTATGATGGATCCAACATTAAATTAATTAGGGTCAGGGTTAGGATTGTGATTATGGTTATGGTTAGAGATATAATTAGGATTAGGGTGGGGTTAACATTAGGATTAGGGTTAGGGTTAGGGTTAGAGATAAGGTCAAGATAAGGGTTAGAGATAAAATTAGGATTAAGGTTAGGGTTTGATCAAGGATTAGGGTTAGGGTAAGATATAGGGTTATGATTAGGGTTAAGATTAGAGATAGAATTAGGATTAAGGTTAGGGTTAAGGTTAGAGATAGGGTTAGGATTAGGGTTAGGGTTTTTGTTAGAGCAAGAAATAAAATTAGGATTAGTGTTAGGGTTTATGTTAGGATTAGGTTTAGGGTTAGAGATAGTGTAAGAATTAGGGTTAGGGTTATGGTTAAAGATATCTATTTAGGATTAGGGTTATAATTAGGGCTAGAAATAGAATTAGGATTAGTGTTGTAGTTAGAGTTAGGATTAAGGCTAGGGTTAGGGTTAGAGATAGAATTAGGAATAGGTAACCCTTTTTATATATGCTAACCCCAACCCTAACCCTACCACTCATCTTAAACATAATATTAAACCTATCCCTATTCATAATGATAACACTAATGCACTAATCGTAATCCTAACCCTAACCCTAACCACAATATCATAAATTTAACTTAATTTTAACCCTAACCCTTACCCTAAACCTATCACTAAATTTAACCCTAATCCTAACAATAAAATTCCTAAATCCTAACCCTAACCATAATTCTACCCCTAACCCCAACATAATTCTCACACTAACTATGACCATAAACCCAACCTTAACACTAAACCCTAACCCTAATCATAATAATAAATCTAAACCAAACCCTAACCCTAATGCTAACCCTAACCATGATATAAACCCTAATCCTAAATGCTAACTCTAATAATAACCCTAAATATATTAATTTATTCAATATGTTACGCATGTCGTGACTGCTACTAGCAAATATATAACCTATATATAAAATACGCCGAGATGTATCTCGAGGCATTTAATTTTTTCATCATTCAGCTTTAATAAAAATTAAAGTAGAAAAAATTCAATGCCTCGAGATACATCTCGGCGTATTTTATATATAGGTTATATATTTGCTAGTAATCATTCTTCTGTAGCAATGTACCAAACCTGAAGGCTTATGTCATTTGTTACTTTTGTGTTATTTTCTTCAGATCTGCACCCAAACTCTTTCTTGTAATATTTGTTGTATATGCTTTGTTTAACCCTTTTTAAAAAAACTCGTACAACCTAGGAGGAGTTACTCTGTCCTCCTGAAGAAGAATTAAATATACCTTATTTTAAAATGTTGTTGATGTGTCTCTTGCTATCTCTGTACTGCGTATATAACCAAGGCTGGCATTTGCTTTCATGAGAATTAGGGATCTGAAAGGAAAGTCTTGATAACGTCTTTATTGAGAAAATGTTTTTCCTTCTACGCCTTACATTTAGTTTATAAGTTTCGTATGCATTTAGCATAATAGTTCAGCATATCTCCTATGTATGGCGTGGGGATTTCCTGTTGTAAGTTTTTAAAAATAAAAAATGGAATGAATAAGTTATAATTTAACATGCTTGAACTGTGTAAGAAACACCTCTAAATTTCTGATAAATAATGCATGTAATGGAGTTTTATTTGCATGGCGTTATCCTCTATTCTTGCGCAGAAGGAGGAAGTAACAGATGATCTCATTCTTTTTGGTTGATAACTTTTATCTTCAGACTCTATAATTAACAATTTCATGTGTTCAAATTGTTCTTTCTGCGCCTAAGTTTAAGTTAAATATCCTTGAGTTTGTTGAAGTCAGCGCTGTTATATGTTTGAAGTATATATAAATATATCTAGTTCTAGAATAGTATAATTCTAATAGAACAATCGATATTCTAAGAAATTGGAATGAATGTTTAGCATTATACGCAAGTCATAATAAAATTGTTTGTGTAAGGTGTGAGTGAAGTAAAGTTTAAGCGCAGCAAACTAATGTTATTTAGTTATTCATAATAGATGCTTATAGTTAACTCAAGTTGATTTATGTGTTTGATGCATGGCGTTTTGTCTAAACCAGTTAAGTTATGATATTCATTTGAAATCCATTACTTAACTCTAGTGCGTATCACCTTTGCATGTGAAAACAGAGGCAGTAACCTTGTTAAGAAAATATATTTATATGACTATTAGTTATAAGATTCTTATTAAGCGCAAGTGTAAGTTAAATACGAAATATATTAATCTCTATAATTGTTATTATGAATTTTAGTTCGTAAACATTGATTTTGTATTCAGTAAATAAGAATTTTCTATTTAAGAATATGTAGGTATTCATTCCTTGTATGATGTTACTTTCACTTCCTAGAGATACAATACATGATTGAAAACTATCTCTTTTTACTTCAGTACGAATTCGTTTCTTTTGCATGAAGTATTAGTGGAATAATTTTGTTATTATATTTATGTTAACACAATTATCAATTGAAATATATGTATAGCGTATAAATGGGTTGAATGTAAATTTGTAATTGAGAAAGGTATAATTTTAAATTTGTTATCTGTGATGTGAATTTATCTGGTATAAAATAGAGTTTAGTAAAAGTCTTTTGCTCGCTTTATATATATATATATATATAATTATTGAAATGTATTGCCTTCATGTATTTGATTTATAAATGTGTAGGATTTGTATTATCCTAGCTCTATTAAAATTGATGTAATTTCTTTGAAATTGTCAACAATTATTAATACCAACAATTTATTTATTATGAACGTATAATCCATGATGATTGGAGTATTGTTATCATTAAGTAATTATATATATAATGTTATTGAGTTTTATTTTCATTTCATTAAAAGTTAGGGAAGAGAAAATGATATAATTAAGTGTATTACAATTTAATAAGATTATTACATTTCTATTATGATGCTCATATTACAATTGCTTTTACCTGGGGAAATAGCTTTGTACCATTTTGTGAATGTCTGAAGAGACATCTTAGAGGTTATGATATGTCTTATGTGAAAGATGTAAATCCTTGTGGTATTGAACTTTTATGCTTGATAGCTACCTCTAGTTCTTTGATGTTGAGTCATGTTATAGAAAGAGTGGCTTGCGGTAGGGGCCGAAATCCTAAAGTGATTGTCTGGGTAACCTATCGTAGGTGTGTAATTTAGTGAAAACCTAACTAATGTATTAGGGGTTGGGTAGTTGTTAATACTAATTCAGATACATGTTTTCCTCACCTACTTTCTTAATGCTCATATAGATTGAGAAGAGGCTGAGAAGGTCTAGAATGTCTAGTCATCATCTTGTCTTCTCGAAAGATGAAGTGACTCCACATTGGTCTGCATAGGGGCCGAGAATCGGTAGAGGCTATCAAGGTAACTCTTGGACTGGGAATCGGTAGAGGCTATTAGGGTAACTCTTGGAGAGGGCCGGAGTCTAGGAAGATTCACCAGGGTAACCTATCCCGACAGTGTGATGACACTCTTAGTCTATACCATGATGGTGATCCTTGTGTTTAGATTTATATTGGTTGTGATTTGATACTAATATTTTACCTGTTATGATTTGTTATTGTTATGTCGTGATGTGAATTGTAATCCACGTAATGTTATGTTCTGTCTTCTTTGTTTGTGGACCTGTCATTATCTCCTAGCATGGAGGGAGTGGACCTTCGGGTTCCACGTGGTTGGGAGGAAACCGTGCTACACCTTCCTTAGTTTTTCTTGCAGATGATCCTATGCTTGTAGCTGGTTCCAGTTACATCATTGTTCGTGATTGTGGATGTGAAGCATGTTCGTGGATATGGATGTTAGTTGTGATATGATCACTTTCTGCTTTGTAAAAGTTACCTCTTGTATAAGAGCGTTCTTATTGTACCATCATTGGATGTATTGAGATTTATTGAAATCTCACTTCTTGTAATCTAGACCTATGGATTTTTTATTGTAATAAGTTTTGTAAACTGAACCATTCATGGCATTAAATTTGTATTATGTTTATGATAGTGTGTTGAGTTGATTGATTAGGTTTAAGTAACATCATCTTGGAAACCTTAAGGAAAATGTGTAACTAAATATCTTTTAAAAAAAAATTGTTCGATTAATTTCATTTTTTACACTTTGTTTTAATGGTAACCATGGTGGGGCGTTACAGAATGAGTCCCCTCTCGTGGGACCCATTTTCCAATGGTGGAATATAAGTCCCTTTTGGGGAAACTTCCAATTTTGAGCAGGAAACTCATCAACTTAATTTAAATTTTTAGTGGATGTCGGCCTCTTAGGTCTAAATAATGGAAAATTAGGTATTGATCGACCTATAAATATAGGGTTTTAGGTCATTTTAAAGTAATCTAGGTCATTTTTAATAAACAAAATCAAGAGTCAAGTATTGAGAGTCTTCCATAAGAAGATTCACAAATCTATCTACAACAAATTTGAAGCTTTAGGGCAGAATTCTAGGGTATTTTTAGGTCTTCAAGCTCACTTTTTGTCCAAGATCTTGCATTGGAAAAGGTTGATCATGGATACCTATGGAGAATCATGGAGAAATCTAGGTTGAGGAGATACAACTAGCCATCAAATCAAACCTAAGGACTTGTTTTCTAAGTGATTCCATCTTCTATTTTCTCTTTATTTCTAGCCTAAGGAAGGTTTTCATGTCATTGAGATTCATTTAAAATGATGTAGGATCTCTTAGGGTGAAGTCTTACATCATTCAAGTTTTATTCAAACATCTTATTCTTGCACATTAGAATAGGGTTACATCTTGCTTCAGATTTCCTAGTCTTAGACACACTTAGGGCTAGGTTTTTCTGCATATTTAATTATTTATCCAAGGTTTAATTACCAAACTAGGGGTTTGACAAAGGAAAACCCCCCATTAGCAAACAAACTATTTTTTTTTTTGTAGGTGTTTTTGTAGAATTGGATTTGATCTGGAAATGAAGTGTAGGTGTTGCAGTACATATCTATGATTTCAATTTTCAAAAAATGAAAAAAGGACTGATTCACCATTAGTGTAAAATGAGTCCCACTAGAGATGTTTGTCAAATCACTTTGTAGATTCTAGTACCCTTTTCTTTGAAACAACTTTCTGGGTAGAAACCCTGATCTGGGACTAATTCGCCTAGGTTGGCGAATGAGTCCCAGTTGGTCAAAAAGTCAACATTTTTAGATTTCCAAAGTTATTTCTAGTCTCTTCAAAGTTTCTAAGTTCATACCAGTTACATCTTTACTCTTTTTTTCTATTTTGTTTACATTTCTAGGGTTTTTCTTAGGTCATTTTGTATTTGTTTGCATACTACACCATGTTTTCAAACATTTGCATTTTTCCAAGTTTACACTTGCTTGTGAACCCATTTCCTGTTTCCATTAATCTCCCAGGATACCTTGTAGTTAGAACTTACATCCTTCATTAGGTTGAGGTCTCTAAGGTACTCTTGAGTGTGGATTTTGCAAAATGGGATCCCTTCCTCCCTATTCCCCTTTAGTGTGGATAAGGAAGTGAAGCATCCTTTTCCATTGTCCATAATAGCATACTTTTGTTATCACCTTCCTTTGACCTTATCTAGATTTCTACCTCCTTCATTCTGTTGCATAACATATTGTGTTCTTGTAAAGCTACAAATTTCTTATCACATGTGAATATCCCATAAATTTTCAGAAAGCTTAAACATATTATAAAACCTCTTACACACCAGTTTTGATGCCATTTCAAATGTAGTAGTTTTTAGTTTTTTCTTTAGGTCCTCTTGCCCTTTTTGGACCATTTCATATTTTTGCTTCCAATAGGTAGTCTCAAACATTACTTCTAGAACTTTCCTTTCACATTCAATGAATGGTGAGTAAGGTCCCGAGGAGGAAGGAAATCTATCTCTATAATTGATCACATCTTGCTTCAACCTCTCATTTTCATCAATCAACCCCTTAATATATCTGACTAATTTATGAATTTGATCCTTGGTAAACTTGGCCACATTTACATTTAGATCAATTGTCTTAATAGGGTTTGTATCCCCTACTCTCTGCACTAGAAGGCGACCAAAGATATGATCATGATCATTGATAAGGGAAGGCCTCTTTCTTGGTGGGTAAAGGGCCCAAATCTGCAAAGTAGTTTTCTCAGGATTATACCCTGATTTAGTGTATATCTCATCACTAGCTTCATCTTTCAATTGCAAGGCTTTATTTTTTCTTTTTAGGAAACTATCAAACACAATGGTTGGGATGATGTCCCACCCTGGAAGAAGCATGACCCTAGCTTCTTGTAGCAATGATCTTCCTCTTTCAGGAGTGATATTGTCCATTTACTTATCAACCTCATATTAGAGTTCTTTTAAGGCATTCGCCTCTTGCTTAGGGTTGATTTCTTTTACTTTTTCTCTTATCATTCTTCCTTTATACTCATAAATGAAGGCCCTGAACTTAGGAGTTCAAAAAAATGTATCATTCATAATGAATTTTTGGCTAGCATGATGTCTCACATCATCAGATAATTCAACATAAGCTTTAAAGGTGATCACATTCCTCTCTAGTGGCACTTCGTACTGGGGGATAGTGACAGTGGTGATTTGTGTCACCTTGTTTTATTCCTCAATGTCATCCTTGGAAATAATAGGAGCATCAATTGATAATCTAATCTCTAGAGTAGGTTGTGGTGATAAATAAATTAAAGGTCTTATGCTCTCAGCCTACCTTCTTGAGCAAGCAACTTTCCCTTTCTCAAAGGCTATGAGTGGTACATCTTTGGTTAACTCTGCCTCATGCAAAATTAATTTCTCAATTCTATCCAAGGGATCTAATATCTCATGAAAGGTATCTACATATGATGGGTTATGGTTCCTCTTCCATGCTTCTGCCATAACTATTCTAGCGTATGCAACCTTCCTCATCATTACTTGAGTTTCATCACAATTTCTAATGACATCATCCACAAAACTTTTAGGTTCATATCTTTTCAATTTCTACGTCATCTCTGCATCATGAATAAAGTACTCAAGGTAAAATTTCTCTCTCTTATTTCCCAATGGCATTCCATAATAATCTATTTTGCTACCAATTGATTCATACCCTTTATCAACAATGATAGTAAAGTCACTAAAACATAAAGTAGAAGGCATGATAGATTTCCTTCCATAGCTTTTAAGGTGCATGAAGTTTGAGAAGGCCAATTGCCTCACAATCTCCAGGTATGTAACCTTGTCAGGTACAGTCTTAGGTAGTAAAAATGGAGTTTCCTCAAAACCATATATTATTATCATAGTACAATATTTAAATGCATACATGTCCCCCCAATTTTGGCTTATCTTTCTCTCAGGGTTTTTATCCTTTGGTATGAGGTATATTTGTATCTTTGGAGACAAATTGTAATCACATGTCTGTACTTCTTTCTATAGTGATATATAAACAGGTCATAGCCTCTTTGGAGAGTCCACACATCTCTGAGATTTTATGTTTATCTTCCCTTTTTTCACATGAAGGATTCAATTGAGCTATTCTCCTAGACTTTGGTCTAGACCTGAGACATTGTTCTATTAGGTCTTGATTTAATGGCCTAGCCTTTGTTTTCTGTCTTTTTACTTTTTGTTTTTCTGGGGCTCTTTCCATCTCAACACCCTATTTGCACAATACTTCAAGTAATTTTTTATAGAATACGTTTAGCTGAGCCATGAACACTTAATTGAAATAATTCCATGGTCTCTAAGCTTCCCAATTTTATCCAACTTTTCCTCCTCAATTTTCAACCACAATTCTCAGTTATTTTTATTTCTTAATAGTCAAATATATCAAGATTTGGCTCAGTTGCACCAATTTTGGTTCATAAATGATGCTTGCACGACCTTTCTAATCAATTGCAATATTAATGTCAGTTATCTCTTTGATGACCTCATTAGTCATGTCAATCGGGTGAGAAATCATTTTTTCATGTCAAAGAGACCTTTATTACATTGTCAAAGACGTCCTTTTCTTTCTTTGATATGTCTTCGATTCCTTTTCAAACTGTCGAAGAGACATTTGAGTTTTTCTATTTGATCCCAAAAAGTCTCTTTGATAGTTGTACTTTAGGTTTTCCCTTCTTTGTAATTTTTACATCAAAATGTCGATGAGATTGGTGATCATTTCCTTCCGATGAGCTTATGTCTCCTTGACATATGGTTCGTGTTCTTCCTTTTAACAGTGTTTTTTCAAATAACCCATTTTGTGTCTTCCTGATATGGGTTTTTCTCTTTGATACCTTTTTCCTCTTTGAAGTGTCGAAGAAACCTGTGGTTGCCTCTCTTTGATATCCTATAGTCTCTTCAATAGTATATGCTTCTAGTTGTGTTTCTGTTGTTAGAAAATTGAAGAGACTTTTATCAATGTCTGTTTGATGCTCTTTTATCTCTTTGACATCTTGTTCTCACTTATTCTTGCGGTGTCAAAGAGACTTCTTCATTCCTTAGTCTAACACATTAATGTCTCTTTGAGATTTTCATTGTACTCACCTTATTGTGTTATGCCAATAATTTATCATTCATTTTATAATAATCTCTCGATGTCCAAGAGATGTTTTTCTATTTCCTGAATGTAAAATGATTTTGTATCCTTAGAGTGTCGATATTATTGTGTCTTGTCAGAGAGAAAAGTTAAAAATTCACTCTAAAGTAGCCTAGTCTCTTTGATATATTGCTCTTTGGGTTGTTGAAGAGACATTCGAGTAAGTCACCTCAAAACATAAGGGTCTTATCGACATTTTTATCAGCCTTTTATTGATTTTGTCGATGACACTATAGTGAAGCTTTCTTCTAAATGGTATTTTCTTGGTGAACCAAAATCTTAGTGGTGAACTCAGGGCTATGACTATGGAAAGGATAAATTTTTAATGATTCCAAGCTTCATTAAAATGATCAGGGAATTGTGGCTATAATATCCTAGGCTTATTAATAGAGATGGTTCTTAATGGCTATGCAATATGAATTATTTTATGGATCTTGTCACACAAATTGTTGGATTTCATGTTAAGCACAATGTAAAACTAGAGGTAATAGTTCTTTTGACATAAGTGAGGTGTAAATATGGTGATAAAGGATAAAGGTGAATTTCTAGCTCTAATACACCTTTGATAAACATATTCGAACCACATAATCAAATCTTCAATACAAAAGAAATACGGAGGAAAAATCAAAATACTACTTTTCCCCATAGAACACTTCTCTATCACACTATTTCCTCTTTTATTCAATTTTTTTCAAAAGCACTTGGAAATTAACCACCAGAAACATGATTTAATCATCTACAACACTTCCTCATCACAACCAAACCAACTGCAATATAACAACTCAACCACACACATGCTTATCAAAGAAACACTAGAGGTTGACACTAGTGAAACTACTAATGACAACATAATGCAACTAATCAAAGCATCTCTAAGGTTTACATCAATGTAACAACATAGATTTTTTGATATTAATGACAACACAAACTACATATACTTCCAATGGGTATGTTCAGTCTTGATGGTGGTAGGACATAAACAACATTTACTCACCTAAGAAGGTGCATAAACATCCAAGAGGAAAAACAAAATTTACTCACCTAAGAAGGTGTAAAAACTTCCAAGAGGATAAATTACAAGCTTGCCTAAGAAGGTGCAAAAAATTTCCAAGAGTAAAAACGACAAAGCCAAACCTCAAGGGTTATTCTACACAACACCACCACAAAAGATGTTTTACAAAAATGATAAAGGGGCATTGGTCAATACATGAAGGATCACACCTTTTGGAATATCACACATGATACCACCACCAAGACAGGACAAATTTTAGAATGAAAGATCACACTTTAGGGGATACTAACCATAGTATCACCACCAAAGGGAACATCATATGCCAAGAAAAGTCACACCATTAGGGGAGATCAAGTATAATACCACCACAAAAGGGATACTAGCATGGATTGAGACTATCACACTCTAATTGAAAATGTCACACTCTCTAGGAGATGTATGCTATCATCACTAAAAAGGACCATTACTTTTACAAATGGTCAATGAGAGACTATATGCCCCCCTTAAAATGTACGTTTACTTACTACACTAATATTTCAAGGAGATAGAAAGAGATCCCTTAAGGTAAGGAATGTAACTAATACAAGGCTACCTAGCCCCTTACCACCCAAGTGTAGGGAAAAAGATGACCCAAAATAAATTATGAGATACTGCTCCTTACAAAATGAAATATGATTTCATAAATCCTAGTTTATACCCCCATGCATAGTAGTGAGTAAATTGTGTGATACTAAAACTAACACATGGAAATGAGAAATGTGCATATATCTTAGTCTATCATTCTATCAATTATGTCATTGTAAGGATCAAATTCTTCCAATTTATTTTTTAAAAATGGCATTCATCAATAATGTCTCTAAATGTCTTATGATATGCACAATATGATGTGTTCTTGTTCTTTCACTGAGTATCTCTCCATTCATGAATAGGTGGTAGTGTAATGAATCCTAATGTTATAAGTGTAGCTAAATTATGCTTAGTCTTGGATAAAGGATGTGGAGTAGGTCACAAACCTTTCATAATAGAACCATGACTCTTGCTTGGTTTGGATGATGGAGAAAATGTTTGATGTAAAGGTGGAGGATCTTGGTAACCTATTCCATTTGGTATCTTCATATGGTCTTTGTTCCAAAAGCGAATAGATTTCATGTTCATTCTTTATATCACATCCTTGTTTTATTAGGATTCTAAAGTTGTGTCCATATTATTTCTCCAAGCTAATAGGCGTGT
Organism: Sequoia sempervirens; assembly: GCA_007258455.2. NCBI lineage: Eukaryota > Viridiplantae > Streptophyta > Pinopsida > Cupressales > Cupressaceae > Sequoia > Sequoia sempervirens. Next base: position 344,788,340 of record VDFB02075321.1, read on the forward strand.
TTGTAACTTTGTTCTCATAAGATGGAGGATAATTGAGTGGTATGTTTTCCTTGTGATTTTTACCAATAGGTACTTCCATGTGCATTGGTTGAGGTATGAATTATAGATCACTTTCCCTATGTGATGTGGAAAAAAATTCAAGTGGTGGAATGGTGGATGGTGTTGATTGTTGATATGGGTGATTAGGCCATTATGTTGGAGGGTAAAGGACTGCACTATTCTCAAGGTTAGGAAATGTATTATTTATGAATTCATTCATTATTTCCTCTTATTGCCTCAAGATATCCTTGTTAAGAAGATATACATTGGGAGATGAAGGAATATGAATTTCATCATCTGAATTGGGATCATTTCCAAACACACAACATAAAACATCAACCAATTATTTCAAGGAAGTTAACATTTAGTCATTGTGATAGTAATATGCTTGTAATGAGATTTAGATTTTTACACAATAGTGACTAAAATTCTAAAGGAAGATCTCGATAGAGGATCCTGAGAGGGTTTTGTCACATAAACTTGAAAAAAATTATCTTGGACTAGGTCACTAAGGGTGCCTATATTTGGAAGATATTTTACAAAATTCCAATTTTAACTATGTAAAATATTGTTTAAGGATCTCAATTATGTGTGCTGATAGGTTTGGTAATGAATATTTTTCTAGAAGTTACCCAATTGATGCAAGGGAATCACACAATTCTAATTTTTGCACATTTTGGTTTTGTTTGGTTATTACTTTCGTGTTTCCTTGTTCTCCTTGTGATAGGTGACAGGCTCTATGTGGAGTCAAGGAACTAAGTTTTATTCCTTCATTGGATCCAATATGACATGGAAGTTATAGGGGATCGATGTCTTTTTGTGAAAGTTGTGGTCAGGTAAAAAAGGATAGTTATTGAAAACAAGAAAAAGGTCGAGCTAAGGGATGGATGTCGGTGAACAATTTCTAGAAGGGACATTTGTGTGTGTAAAATAAGGAGAAATGATTCTTGGAGAATTCAATTGAGAGTTGGTCAAAGGAAACTAAAGAGGTGTTGAATACAAAACAAAATAGGGAGATATAGTGGGTTGTCTTAGTGTGGGAAAAGGGAAATGGACAGTTGCAAGTTACTAGTTTGGCATAGGAGATAAAGTTTAGCGTACTAAAAGGACTATTATTTATGCTTTCTATTGTTTTTTTTTCATCATGTTCCCAACCAAACATTTCTTTATTCTTTATGCCCTACCTTAGCATTATGATTTTCATTCATCAATTCTAGATCGTGAAAGGAGGTGTTGAGTTAGACTTTTGGTCACATTTTTTTTGCTGTTAATAAACTAAAATTACATAATCTAAAACATTGTGAAGCTCTAGACCTATCTTGGCAATAAAGAATGAGTTTTGTGAAAATTGAATATTTTGTTTGAAATGCTTAAAGTATTTGATGGTTTTTATTTTGTATCGCCTTTCTTTTGTATTGTTCCAATTGTATGCCACAATGTTCTATAAAAGACTTGTTTGAACTGTGTAATATTTGGTTAAGTTTTTCTTTGAGTGTTGATGTTTTTCAATGTTGGAATAAGGTGTGTCATCAGTTTGGTATTAGATCCCAAATAATTGGGGCTGTTTAGGAGTGGGAAGAATGCCACTGAGAGCATTGAGAGGTAGAGGAGCTTGAGGAAGAGGCAAAAGAGGACAAGGTCTGAAAGGGGGAAGCAGGTAGTGCAAGTAGATCAAGAGAGTGTAGGATCATTTTCTCCAAGGAAGGAGGAACTTGAGTTAGGAGAATCTTTGTTGTTCAAAAGAGTGTTGCTAGAACCACCAAAGGAAAGTCATGAACCTGTACAAAGGAAAGCTCTGTTCAAAACAAAGTGCAAAGCTAAAGGTAAGTGTTGCAAAATTATTATAAATAGTGGCAACACAAATAATATTATTTTTGTTGAAATGGTGGAAAAGATAAGAATTAAGAGAAATAAACATCCTATACCATATAAAGTTTCTTGGTTGAAAAAAGGTCATCAGTTGTTAGTAGATGATCAAGCTTTAGTTGAATTTTAAATAGGAAGTTATAAGGATAGTGTTGTGTGTGATCTATCATGCCTATGGATGTGTGTCATGTGCTACTTGGAAGACCTTGACAATTTGAATGAAATTCCATACATGATGGGAGACAAATCCTACACTTTTGAGAATGATGGTCTTAAACATACTTTGTTACCATTATAAGAATCAAAAGAGGATAGTCATAGAAATAGTAGTAAGGTGATGTTAGTAAGGAGAAAGGAATTTGTAAATGGAATAGAGTCAAAGGAAGTTGCAGCAGTAACCAAGGAGGTGAACCTTCATTTTTTGTAAGGTTGCATAGGTGGAAATAGTGATGATCTATAGGTAGGACAACCAATAACATGTGTTGACACAAATGACTATGAAGTTGGGATAGCTATTAGTATTATGATGGATACAAGGATATAGGAGAGTTAAAAAAAAAAGTACCAAGATGAATACATTGGTACAGATTTGCATGAAAAAGTGTAGCTCTACAACTTGGTTCTTCAAATTGAGGCAGTTGAGAGGGAATGGCTTGTACTCACAGGGGGTGTAATGAATAGTGCACACACCAATGGTGAGGTATTATCTTAGTTTTAAACCCCTTGAATATAGTTTAATATGATTTTAATGAAAATGCAATGATTGCTATGGAAATGAAATTACAATATGAGTGGGAAAGATGCAACAATAAGAGACTATCTAGAGAGTAGGTGAAATATGCTGATGATCATGAGATGGGGTGTGGTAATGGTAATTTTACCTTGAGAACAATAAGTAAAGAAGGGTTAATTATTCTGATGGTTTAGAATAATATGGAGCCAAATAGTGGGATGAGCATGAAGAGTGTAATTGGGAAGAAAAGTTCAATGAATGGAGGAACTATTCCAGTCAAAAACTAGAAGAAGAGAAAAAAATGGTGTTTGTGGGTTGTTTCTTATAAGCATATAGGGATACATGTTGCAAGTGTCAAGAGATTGGAAGGGTAGTCCTACTACCCAAATCCCCTTTTTGAGATACACTCACAAAAAACTCCCCCAAGGAGCTTGATGCTGGGGCATCACACAATTCTAACTTTTTCACATTTTGGTTTTATTTGGTTAGTGCTTTCTTGTTTCCTTATTCTCCTTGTGATAGGTGGCATGCTCTATGTGGAGTGAAGGAACTAAGTTTTCTTCTTTCATTGGATCCTAGATGGCATGGTAGTTACAATGGATCAATGTCTTTTTGTGAGAGTTGCGGCCAAGTAAAAAGGGATAGTTACTAAAAAGAAGAAAGAGGTTGAGCCAAGGATGGATGCCAATGAATAGTTTTTGGAAGGATCATCTATGTGTGTAAAAGAAGGAGATGATTCTTGGAGAAGTCGATTGAGAGTTGGTCAAAGAAAACAAAAGAGGATTTCAATATAGAACAAAATAGGGAGATATAATTGGTTGTCTTAGCATGGGCAAAGGGAAAGGAATAGTTGCAAGTTACCCATTTGGCACAGGAGATAAAGTTTGGCATAGTGAAAGGATTATTGTCTATGTTTTGTATTGTGGTTTTTCTATCATGTTCCTAGCCAAACATTTCTTTATTATTTGTGCTCTACCTTAGCATTACGCATTACATTGATCAATTCTAGATTGTCAAAGGAGGCATTGAGTTAGACTTTTGGTCACATATTTTATTTTCTATTAATAAAATCAAATTACATAATCTAAGACCTTGTGAAGCCTGAGCCCTATCTTGGTAATAAATAATGAGTTTTGTGTAGCTTGAGTACTTGTTCTAAAATACTTAAAGCATTTGATGGTTTTTATTCTACCACCTTTCTTTTGTATTGTTCCATTTGTGTGCCACAATGTCTATAAAATAATTCTTTGAAATATGTAATCTTTGCTTAATTTTGTCTTTGAATATTGTTGTTTATTAGTGTTGGAATAAGGATTGTCATCACCAATTTAAGATTATGTAATTCAAAATGCAAGTGTGCAATAATTTATAAATTTTTCAAGAAATAAAAGATAATTGCGAATGCAATTTATAGATCTAAGATGTAACAAATGACTAATTCTAAATACCAAAATCTGAAAATGATGATGTAGATTCTTTTTGAAGCAAAATAATGCAATTTTTCACTTTTTAAGCTATATGCAAGATGCCTAATTGAATGAAATGAATATTTTTAGATTTGATTTCAGATTTAAATGACCTAATGGAAATTTTTAAGTGCAATTGGAATGCAAATTTGACCTATGATGGTAGAAATTAAGCCTATTGCAACCTATAATGCAATATTATATGCATTTTTTTGAATTTTTATGTCTTTTAAGATGTGAAAATGAATGCCTAAATGAATAATACAAAACAATACAATGTTAAACCCAGATCTAGGATGGTTTTCTTCATATTTTAGAAGGTTTATAATGTTAATATGTTATGTTGACCAAAATTAAATAGTGAAAAAGGGAAGAGGTGACCCTTGGAGATTAGACTCTAGGGTTTATGCACCTTTCTATTGTGTTTCATTTATAATTGGAGGTGGCAGGGGTTTGATGGATTTGTACAAGGTATGAGACTGACTTACAACTTGAAAGGTAATTCCACCTACCCTTGACAAAATATGGGATGGATTTTGGAATGAATTGCAATGAATTGATTAAGTTAATGATGAAAATAACTACTCTGATACAAAAATAGCATATCAAGATGTCATAGAGAAATTCATAGTTTGGATATAGATTGAGCATAGACCTATGCACATGTGATATAAGTTTGAAGATGATTTTTGAGGACCCAATCACCTTGGGTGATTATAATTTATTTCCCAGTAGATGAATTCCATATATGATTTTACAATCCTCTAGACCTAAGTCAAAGACTTCTTTCCCTAGTTGTCGCCTATTGAGTCTTTGTTGAATGTCAAGATAATTCAATTTCTATATGTTGTCAAGGTGTAGGGTTTTAATGCAATAATGAATAATTAATCTTCAAGCTTCTCCTAATCTTCCTCAGATATGAAACTTACTCATTCAGAGAGAGAGGAAGGGTTGTTCCATATAGGGGATTCCCTTAGTCAAACCCCATGTTGGTGTTTCCACCTCCACAATGGTAATTCCAATGAAAGGGGGCTTATCATTTTAAGAGATAGAAACTAAATGATAAGTGAATGATGAATCAACAATGGACTACAAATCACCACTCAAAAATGGCTTCCTTGAAGGACTAAATTCATGCACATCTCCTCAAGGCTTGATTGTTGTTTTCTTGATTTATTGAAGACCTGCAAGGGTTTGGTTTCACAAACATCATGCTAACATAAACATGAAAAAAATCACATACACTTTGACATGATGCTTTGATGTCAAATTGTTATAATAAATATGCTCTTGACAATATTTCTTACTCAATTCTCTTGTTAGCTATCAAATGATGAAATAACTATGTATTTATATGTAACAATTTTAATTTCTTGAAAATTAAATCCTGATAGCTGACATTTGACATTTGAAATCAAAATAATAAAATGTCAACTTTGACATATTAAATTTTGGAGGAAAAATATGGGGGACCAAGTTGTCGAGGGTGACTTACTCCTAGCCCTATTTGGTGGGATCAAAGGTGTCCAGGATAAAATAATAAATGTTTTCATTAGTTTTCTATATTGGTTTTATTGATAACTATCCAAATGGGATATGGAATGCATAATTGAGTAAATTAAGTTTACAATTAGGTCCATGAACTTAGGAGCAAAATATAGTGTGAAATTTTCATGGGTGACAATTTACGATGCTACAAAAATTATATAAATAAATCACCTAATTCATGTGTATCTTGTGTGGAACATTCACCTCTAAAATAATCACCTCTTTGAAACATACACAATCAAACCCTATTAGAACAACATACTCATAAAGCAATGAGATGATATGTTTATAGCCAAAGAAACAATACATAGTAAGTTTTGAGGTAGTAGCTTGGGTAAGGGTGGTAGTAGGTTGACCCATGGGGAGTAGAAATGCATGTAGTAAGAAGTAGAGGAAGAAGAAATACTAATGGAAAGGTAGAATTTTGAGAAAAAATATTTCCCTCCCCCTCTTTTTTATGAGCTTATACATTAATTTGTGAGAAATATTTCTGTCTACCAAAAAAAAAACTAGTACAAATGAAAACTAGAAAGTGAGGTAAAACCTATTGATGAAAAGAAATAGCACCATGTAATTCCAACAAAATCTACACCATAGTAACCTGCAATATTATATGTTAGAACCTTAGCTTATCATGAAAACCACACATATATTACCTTTAATGAGCTTGTGGTTTAAAATGAGATATTAAATCTTGATAAAGAGGTCTACGCCATCTTTAAGAGAGGAAATATCTCTCCCTTCATTAAATAATAAAATGATTATGACATCCTTATCTCAACATAATTATTTCTATCATGGAAAGCCAAAATTGTTTTTATCACAAGAATTTCCTTCTAGGTTTTAATGGATATGATTGATATGGATACTAGTCTACCTTTGGAAGGGGTTCACATACCTAAGCAAGTGAAAGGGAATTATCAATAAGTTATTAAAAAAAATTGTAAAAGAGGTGAGAAGGTTTGTAGACTAAATAATGGGTTCAATAGAGATGATCTACATAGTTTTTGGAAGCAAGTTGTCAAGGTCTTGATGAGGTACATCACTCTTGAAGGCCAATATAAGAGGAGACACAATATTAATATGAACTTTTCTTTTTGGTTGCATTCCTCATTATTTTACTTTATTCAAAACATTCTTCTTAAAGGCGATGCGCTCCCATGCACCAAGGACTTATATAGTTCCTATACTACTACAAATTTTCTCCCATTTATATCTTTTATATTTTCCCATGTGTTTATAACCCCTCTTTAGTTAGGATAGAGGAGGGTCCCACCCCTAAAAATAAAAAATATATCATGTCTAACCCTACTAAGTTACATGACTCCATGGTTGGACCCCACTAGTTTTCTCCCTGTGGACCCTCTCGATCTTCACTCAAGCTTAAAAAGTCTCTTTCGAGAATTCTCAAGTGGGAAATAAAATCTCCTTTCTTGATGAAAAATCTATACTCCACCCAAGTCTCCTAGCCAAGAGTTTATCCATTGCTCTCCCCCTATGAGTTACAACCCTTTTCCTTCAAATGGATATTCCTTACATAAATATCCTTTAGAAGCTCAATCCTCAAGACCTTGTAGAGGATAACCCTACCTTCAAATCTTGTGATTAGAAAGGAGTGAAATTTAATAACCTATGTGAGGCAATAAATATATAAAAATGATATTCTCAAATGTCAAGTAGCACAATGACATGTTTCTGAGAGAAAGATACATAAAATGGAATCCCTTTCTCTTTGTAAATCTCTAGAGTGGAAAGATGAAGATATTGACAAAGATGTTTGGGATTATGTTAAGATTATAGCTAATAAATTTGACAAGTGGGAACAATTGGGAAAGGAGGTGGAGGATATTAAGATTGTGGGTAGGAACTTTGAAAAATGGAGAGGCTTAGAGAAGGTTGTCAACTCTCTCAAAGTGAATCAAGATAATATCCTCAAGAATATGAAGAAAATTATTTTTTATGGAAAATAATTGGTGAAAAACACTACACTAATACCCTTCAAGTTTTCCAAACTTGGAGAAAAGGAAAATTAGACACAAGGTGGAAAAGCCTACTACTTAGGTGAATTCTATCTTGCTGGACATTGCTAATAGATGTTGCTATAAAAAGAAGGTGGCTAAAGGTAAAAATATTATTCATGATGATATTCCTCCAATTAATAATGATGATCAAAGTGGGGTTCCCAAAGAGGCATCTTTTAAGAAAAAGTTGGAGTTCCTTAATAAAAAATGACAAGCCATCAAATTCATGAAAATGCTTGCTAATTTGTAGCTATATGGTGCAGGAGCACCTTGTCCTCAAAATACCTTTAAAAGGAAAAAAATTACAAAATTTCAATTTTCCATTGTAAAGAAATTGTAAAAGGTCATATGAGGTCATAAATGGTGTATTTGAAGTGTCAAATAGGTCACTAGAGGGTTGGATAAGTCACATTGCAAATAAAGTTTTTTTGTTGTACAAAATTGTAAAGTTGCTAATTATGTAAAAAGCAAAAAAATTGCAACCAATAAGAAGATGAAGAGTATTTGTGGGAAAGTTGAAGGGATAGGTTGATAAAAAGAAGTTGAAAAGGTAGTTATTGGTTGGGGAAACATCTATAAAATTATTTGTAAGGCGGGCAAGTGATCATCATTGTAATCTTGAAGAAATCCATTTAATAAAAGTACCTTGTTAGCAATTTTCAGAGTTTCTTCTTGCTATACTTCAATTTGCATAGTCTGTATAGAAGTTTAAGGCTTTCAATATTATTTTTCTTGAGAGGAAAAAGAGTTAGCACTCATTTAAACCCAATTGGAAGAGATTTTATTGAGTAAAGCAACTATTTGATTGCATTCTTTGTAGTTCAGTCTATAATCTTAGAATAGGGGTTTTGAGAGTCTTTTAGGGAAATAATTCCTTCATGTTCTATGAATCCCATCGATGTAGGTTTAGTTGGTCAATGGGATGGGTAGAATAGAATCTTTTTGTTATGTAAATTTTGTGTGTGGATTAATAATTTCAGGGGAAGGTGAGATTCCAATATGAATGCTACTGAGCTAACAGAAAACAATGTTTTTCCTCACAAAAAGCATGGCTCCAATTGGTCTTTTGAGAAAAATGAAGAATTTGAGGATTGAGGAAGGCTTAGATAGTGTATGTAGACATATTTACACATGTTTAAAATTGTGGCGGAGTAGGTAAAGGTTTGGAGTATGTTTTTCTAACAAACCTTCATTTGGAAAGGTAGTTTTGGTGCAAAAAGCAAGGGTTTAATTGATCAGTGTTTAGTTGAACCTATCTACTCCTAAAAATTGTGTAATATTGATTTTTATAAGATGAATGAAGACCTATTTAGTCTATTTAGTGGTTTGGGGCGGTTATTGAGGTAGATCCTTTGTAATTTTGACCTAATTTAAGGCTTATTCCAACGTTCAGTCTAGTTTAATGATGTTTGTTACAAAACAAGTTAGTATGGAATTTAAACATGACATTGTATGGAAAAATTGGGTTCTAGATTTTTGTTGAGATAGTGGTGACACAAAGAGGCTGAAAAGGAATCACCTATTTTCAAGGTGTGGAGACCTACTAGAAATTTTGGTACTTGAATGCATGAAATTGTGTTTTTGTACAAGCAGTAATTTAAGGGATTGCTTATGTTTTGAAATTGCTTAATTGTTGTTTTCAATGATGTTAAAGTTGTATCAATATTTGGGGAAAAGGTTTGGAAGGGAAACTTGCAAATTTGGTGTTTGAGAAAAATGATCCAAAAGGGTGCAAAATAGTGATGACTGCTAGAAAGTGCAAATCTGAGAAAACAGAGGTATAGATGATTGATTAATGTGTTTTCCTATTCATGTGATGTTCTTAAGGGTGTATTGATGGTTTTTAACAATATGGAGTCAAGATGAAATAAGTGAAGTCTTTGCATCTTGAGTTTCTTGAGGAGTGTATTGGTTAATGTTGAAGTATTGGTTGGTTAAGTGCCTTTGATCAGGTTTTTGTGTTAAGTTTAGTCAATTTGATGTTGATAATGGTATGAAATATGGTTTTGGTGAATTTAGATTACTGACATGTTGTCTTGGAGTTTTGTAGAAAGAAGAATCAAGGGAAATTGAATGAGATTTTGATGAAAAGAGTAGTGAATCAAATATGCTTGTTCAATTTGATCTTCTCCAATTGTTTTTGGGTCAGAAGTAGCCTGATGAATTGATGTTGTTGATAGATTCTCTTGCATCAATTGGTATAAGAGCTAGTTGATTCTAATAAGTTGGTTAAGTTGTTGTTGATAGTTGGTTTGTTGAGTTGTTGAGTTTAGTTGCAGGTGTTTGATCCATCTAAACTGCAGAGAGGAAGATTTTTGAGAAGTTTTGTGTTGGTAGACAAATTGAGGTTTGTGGTCACCATCCTCCAATGGAGATTAAGCTGGGTAGAAGGTGCAACGAAAGAGAGTGAGGCATCCTCTAGGATTTGTTGTTGGGTAAGATGGATGGTTTGCTAAGTTGGTGAGTTGTGTGGTGAAGTAGTAAGAAAGAAATGGATACCTTTCTGAAGAAGCACATGAGTTTGTAGCCTGAAGAGTACTCCAATGATTGGAGTAGATGAGAAGATGAAAAATGTGATTGGTCAAAGAAGGTCAAGGATGAATTCTGAAAAAAAAAGATGAAAGATTGCTTGGAAAGAGGTAATGAGAAAGGATAGTCCTGTGTCCTTTAGTTGAGAGGAAGAGCTGGTGGAAATTTGTGAGTGGTGAAAGGGTAGTCTTATGTCCTTTTTAAAGAGAAAAGTGATTTTGAACTTGATAAATAGAAAAGAGAGAAGGAAAAGGACAAGTGAAGACAAGAAGAGTTAGAGATGAAGATAGAGTTGAAGGCAAAAACAAAGACAAGAGAAGAGAAAGAGAGAGGAAGCAGTCCAAGGTAGATTTGTAATTGTTTTGCATGTACAAGAAAATTTTCTACAATATGTTTCCAAGGGACTTGGAAAGGTTTTGTTGGTTGGTTGTATGGTTTAGGATCACCTTGTCCTCAAAATACCTTTAAAAGGAAAAAAAATTGCAAATTTTCAAATTTCCATTGTAAATAAATTGTAAAAGGTCATATGAGGTCATAAATGGTGTATTTGAAGTGTCAAATAGGTCACTAGAGGGTTGGATAAGTGAGATTGCAAATAAATTTGTTTTTTTGCACAAAATTGTAAAGTTGCCAATTATGTAAAAAGCAAAAAAAGCAAAAAATTAGAAGATGAAGAGTCTTTGTGGGAAAGTTGAAGGGATAGGAAAATGAAAGAAGTTGAAAAGGTAGTTATTGGTTGGGGAAAAATATATAAAAGTATTTTTAAGGTAGGAAATTGATCATCATTGTAATCTTGAAGAAATCCATTCAATAAAAGTACCATGTTAGCAATTTTCAGAGTTTCTTCTTGCTATACTTCAATTTGCATAGTTTGTATAGAAGTTTAAGGCTTTAAATATTATTGTTTTTGAGAGGACATAGAGTTAGAATTCATTTAAACCCAATTGGGAGAGATTTGATTGAGTAAAGCAACTATTTGAGTGCATTCTTTGTAGTTCAGTCATTAATATTAGAATAGAGGTTTTGAGTCTTTTAGGGAAATAGTTCCTCCATCCCATCAATATAGGTTTAGTTGGTCAATGGGATGGATATAATAGAGTATTTTTGTTATGTAAATGTTGTTTGTGTAATAATAATTTTAGGGGAAGGTGAGATTCCAATATGAATGCTGCTGACCTGACAGAAAACAGTGATTTTCCTCACAAAAAGCATGGCTCCAAGTGGTGTTTTGAAGAAAATGAAGCATTTGATGATTGAGGAAGGCTTAGACAGTGTATGCAGACATATTTACACATGTTTCAAATTATGGCAGAGCAGGTAAAGGTTTGGAGTATGTTTTTTTAACAAACCCTCATTTGGAAAGGTAGTTTTGGTGCAAAAAGCAAGGGTTTGATTGATAGGTATGTGTAGGATCATGATGGGCCAAAAAGTGGCAATATGATGGGTATGTGACTAACGACTACTTTTTTACCCAAAATTGATGAAACAAAAGGGTTTTTAAAGGAGATTGTCAGATTTCCACCGATATAAATTATGCTTTACTTTGAATTTAATAAGTAATTTTTTTCATTTTCTATTCAAATTATGACTAAAGTTCTGATTGATAGGCTAATTGAAAAACATCTATAGCTTTCAAATGGTATCACATTTTTTGAATCCAAAAAACGCATCACATTATATACTTTGCATACTATAGGATTAAAAAAAGAAAAAATGAATTTCATGAAGTTTTGACCAAGTTAAGGTGGTCAAACATACGAGTTTTTATATTATTTAAAATTTTGTAATAAAAAAAATCATAATTAATTATTTACTTGGAAAAAAATTACAAAAAAATATGCATCACATTGGGGCATGAGTCCTTTACTTATATCTAAAATATTATAAAAAAATATTTTCATTTTATTGTGATTATGGTGGTCAGACAGACACCTACTTCTTATTTTTTCCCTGAAATTTAAGTACCGTTGCATTGAAATTTCAAATTTTCACCAAATAGATTTTTTTTTTAACAAACCTATTAGTTTAGAAAATACATTCAATTTTCTACAAATTCTATTCTTAAATATTTTTGAAATAATATAGATAACTTATTCAGTTTTTTACGTCAGGTTGCTTAACTCTGATTTTTCTAAATTTTTTGCCACTTAAGGGCCTGTTTTTTCCATGATGATCCCGCACATACCCTAATTAGTGTTTAGTTGAACCTATCTACTCCTAAAAATGGTGGAATCTTGAGTTTTATAACATGAATGAAGAATATTACAAGTTATTTAGTGGTTTGGGGCTATTATTGAGGTAGCTACTTTGTAATTTTGGCCTAATTTAAGGCTTATTCCAGCGTCTAGTCCAGTTTAATGATGTTTGTTACAAAATAAGTTAGTATGGAATCTATACATGAGATTGTGTGGAAAAATGGGTTTCTAAATTTGTGTTGAGATAGTGGTGATACAAAGACGCTGAAAAGGAATCACCCATTTTCGGGGTGTGGTGACCTACTAGAAATTATGTTTCATGAATGCATGAAATTGTGTTTTTGTACAAGTAGTAACTTAAGGGATTGATTATATTTTGAAATTGCTTAAATGTTGTTGTCAATGATGTTAAATTTTTATAAATTTTTGGGGAAAATTTTTGGAAGGGAAACTTGCAAATTTGGAGTTTGAGCAAAATGATCCAAAAGGGTGCAAAATAGTGATGACTGCTATAAAGTGCAAATTTGAGAAAACAGAGGTATATATGATTGATTAATGTGTTTGACTATTCAAGTCATGTTCTTAAGGGTGTATTGATGGTTTTTAACAATATGGAGTCAAGATGAAATACATGATGTCTTTGCATCTTGAGTTTCTTGAAGAGTGTATTGGTGAATGTTGAAGTATTGGTTGCTTAAGTGCCTTTGATCGGGTTTTTGTGTTATGTTTAGTCAATTTGATTCTAATAATGGTATGGAATATGGTTTTGGTGAATTTAGATTACTGACATGTTGTGATTTTGATGAAAAGATTAGTGAATCAAAGATGCTTATTCAATTTGATCTTCTTCAATTGTGTTTGGATCATAAGTACCCTAATTAATTGGTGTTGTTGATAGATGCTCTTGCATCACTATATTTATAAGTCTCCCATTTGTGTCCTTACCATTTCATAGCTCTAGTTCAAAAAGTGTTTACCCCTTTTGTGATTTTATTTTTTGATTATTTTAGAAGTATACGAAAAAAATTGTAGTACAAATTAAAAGATCAAAGCTCAATCTTGTCTTAAAACTCTTATGATCAAATAAAACTAAATTCTCTCTATTGTCGCTATAAAATTTACTTTATTCTTTCTATATTACACAAAATCCAATATTTCTTCTCAAAAGGTACTTAATTGAAAATCATCTTAAATAAATTAAAGAATGCATGCCTTGAATTGAACTTAGTTGATTAAATTTTAAATCTTACTTCCAGAAATGGTTCCATTAGAAGCAACAAAACATGCTAAGCTAGACAAAAAAAAATCATCATAATAAAATCTACTAATTTTATGTTAATTTTTGACAGTTAATTTTGTATAAAATAATTTGAAAATTTTATATAGAGATACAAAAATTTTGAAGAAAATTAAAATAAAAAATGTAAACAATCTCTTGCAATTAAAATGACACCATTTCAATTAATCCACTTGAAAAACAATATCTACAAAACTTAAATACTAACTCAAACATAATTTAACTCTTTAAATTTTAGAAATATAAAAATACTAACATAGAAATTTTATCCAAAAATAAAAAACTTTTGTAAAAATGTATCATGTATTTAATATTTTAAATAAGAAAAAATAGTAGAATGATACATTATATTCCTATTTAATAGATTTCAAATGAAAATAATCACATATAATATTACTCATACAAGAGGTTTTGTTAGTTGATCCTTGTGATTATATCTATCTTTAAGAGAGGGGGACCAACCACGTCAAGGCTCCAAGTCATGGAGAACCAAGAGAGGAGAGCTGACCTAACTTACCTCACTCTAAAGGATGTTTGGGGGTGAGGATCGAGAATGAAGAGCACTATATGGTACTTTTGTCACTCTACAAGCCTAGAATTCAGGTTTAGGTTGGGAGAGCTAGTTTTTTGAGTCGGTATTACACCTCAAATAACTCTCTATCTAAGGAAAAAAATGTAGTTCTAGGATGATAGCATGACACACTAGCATCTCTTAGGTGCGCTAGCATCCATATGGCCAAAAAACACCAAAGATAGTACAAACTACCTAAAAACTAACTATTGACCTAGATAGTTATTTTTAACAAAGTAAACAAAATAATAAAGTATGAGAAATAGAGATGAAAATGATAAAGCAAGTAAATAAAAGATAGGGTGGTAAAGACAATCTCACAAAAGTGTTGATTCACCAACTAGATCCACACGCAAATCCACCTACACACAAGAAAGAGGGAAAATTATTGGGGATGTATAAGGGCCTACCTCAAACCCCTATTTTGGTGTTTCCACCTCCACAAATAGCTAGAAAGCAACATAGTAGAATATACGATAAAAAAAAGTAGAATGAAAGAAAGATTGAAATGAAAACTACAAACATTGTGCTATGAGCTATCAAATCACAAAGGAGAGGAGTGAAATGTTACCACCTCCACCCAAAAGCTCACTAGCCAATGGAGGAGAATATAAGGTATGGGCTTGGCAAAGTCACCATAGTTGTAGTGGTGATGAAGGGAGGTCTCACAAGACTCCAAGCCAACAACTTCTATGGCTTGCCTCACACTTGTAATGTGGATTTTATGGAGCTTCAAAGCTGATACAATGCTCACAATGGAATGCTAGAATGCTACTTGAGAGAGAAAAAGTGAAGTGGAAAATGCTAAGAGAGAGTGATTGAATGTGTAGACAAAATGCTAGAGCCTCAAATGAAGTGAGAATGGATCTTTTTGAAGGTGGGATGGGAAGAATAAGGCATTTTCAAGTCATTTGGTCAAAGGGGGATGTTACAATTTGGCCCCAATCAGGTGTGTAATTCCTCTACCAACTTTAAACACAAGAATTCATTAGGGACAACAACGCAGCACGCAGACGTCCGCGCATGGCACATTCATCCTTGACAAATATTATCTCATTGACACACAAGAAAAATGCCAAGTGGATGGAAGGGAGGTGGATGATGTGGAATTTTTCCTTTGGATTTGATTTTCTAAGGTGAGGGTATGTGAAAGGGGAATTTTCTTAAGGGGTGAAAATTCACTCCTATACATTTTTCCCCCACTTTAGCAAGCACGAATATTGATGAGTGTTTGGTAAAGTAGATCAAAGAGTTATAAATGTATACCTAAACCATTGGGGAAGTAGACTATGATCTGATGAACTTTAAATCACTAGGCAGGCAAAGGATTCCGCATATACTCTCCTTCAAGAGTTTCAAACAAAAGGACTCCATAGCTCTGCAAAACTATAAAGTTGCACAAAGTACACCGAAGGCCCTCAGACCAACTATGGAAAAATCTTGCAAGATGAAAGTGTCTCATAGGCTTGCAGACTTGCAAAAAGGAAACCCCCAAGTTCTCTCTCATAAAGGAAGCCCAATGAAGTAAGCACCTTATAGGCTTGCAGACTTGCAAGAAGGAAACCCCAAAGTTCTCTCTTATGAAGGAAGCCCAATGTAAGGGGACTCTTGGAAAGTGACTTCACAAGCGCACCTGCAAAGCAACATGTTAATCTACAGATAAAACATGCCAAAAAATGAAAAGCAGCCACACAAGAAAACAAGCAAATAATCACACAGGCAATCAACGAATTGAAATGCTTTCAAAGGGGTCCCTTGGGAATGCTTCAAAAGGAGAGGGTCCACTCAAGCGACACACTTCGAAAGATACATTTTTTTCTCAAATCAATTCATCATCAAGAAATCCTTTCAAAAGATGTTCACTTCATCAAGGAATTTGAAAGGAAGAAGATGCTCCCTTGAGAGGGGAAGGTCAAGGCTTCTCCCATAGGAAAAACTGCTCCCACCTTAGAGGAGATTTTTCAAGTTCTTTCTTTGCAAATCCATGATGAAGGAAACACATTATGTAAGGGGTTCAAGTTGAGAATGTGATTTTTGAAAAAGCTTGCAAGGATTTTCGAGAAAATATTTGTTGGCAACAAATGTATCTTTTGAAAATTGAAATTTTGTGAAAGCAAGGTTGTCACACATATGAGGGAAAAATCAAGCCAAGAAGACAGAAAGATAAAAGAGTGAAAGAGAAATAGCATGAACAAGACACATAGGGGTGACCTGATATTTTGGGGTTAGAGATGCTCATAAAAATATATAAGTATAATAATAGTATATAAATGAACTGTCATCAACCCCCTACTATATCAAACCATGTGAAGAATGCACAAGAAGACAAAGTAAAAATAAAAAATCAGGTCAACATGGAAGGGAAGCATAAATTCCCCCAACACATTGCATCATCCCCAATTTGTCGAAAATAAAAGCATATAACAGATGAAGAATGATGATACAAATAGAAGAAGGTTCATGACTCAAAAATCACTCTTGTATCCAAGCACCAACAAGGGTGACAAGGGTCATCCAAGAACACATAACACAAGCACAGGGGAACATATCACAACACACACACACATCTAATCTAAAGATAAAGAAGCGGCCTCCCCCTAACATTCATCGACCAAGAAATTGTCCACTTCTAAATCTAGATCATTGTAAGGGGAATGAGGACAAGCCTGTAGTAGTGGAATATTGAGGGGAGGTTCTTCCAACCCTCCCACAACAAGGGCTAATGAAGAAGTCCCCACAAGGTCTTCTCCACTAGACTCTTGTGGAGCTATGGTCAGTTATTTCATGAAAATCGAGTTTAGAACTTTGTCCAAAGAGTTAAACATGCACTTTCCAAAAGTGCCATGTCATACCTCAATGGATGGGGAAGATGGTGCCCAAGATTCACTGCTTGGATCATTGAGTGACTCAAGAGAGGTGAAAAACTTAAGGGAGGCCAAAACTTGTTTCCTCAGTAGGACAGAACAAGCTAGCGCAAGACCACCCTTTGGAGGAGGTAGGGTCCTCTTATGTCCTCCATTGATAGAAGGGCCAACCTATGCTTTCTACTTTTTCAGAGAATGTGAACTCCCCACATATGAGGAAAGAGGTGTAGAGAAGGAGGAGAAAACCATGGTGGACACTACCAAGGTATTCGACATATCCATGGGTTTAGGGAACTGTAGGATTTTTGAAAGGGACATCAACAAGGGCAGCTCAACTAAGGGGGTGATAAACACCTACACCTTTTTAGGGTCAAGTGCAGTCACACTTATAGTAGGTGTCAGAAGTGAGACTAAACTTGATTAAATGGAGGCAAAGTGGAGGAGAGAGGAGGATGCAATAGGAGGCCCTGAAGCAGGGGTAGTCATATCGTCTTCCTTTTTCTACAAAGAGACCTACTCAACTGCCAAAGCCTTTCATCGGCACTTGCGCTCACATACAAGGTGGTTTCTATGACTCTTTGAGCTAGAGGCCAGGAGTTGCGAAGGGACAGAAGGCTCCTACTTAGCCATAGGAGTGTTCATCATAGTCATCTCCAATGGAGGGACATAATCCTAAATGGGAGCAAGAGGAAGATGTTGAGAAATGACAGGGAAAGTCAACTCTAGTGCCTTGGTGGCGGGCCTCTTACCATTCAGTGCTCTAGAAGTAGGAGTGGTGGGAGGCCACAAAGGATGAGACATAGAGGATTCCCTACAAGGACCCTTCCTTCTATTGTATCAAATGAGCCTAGGCTTCGTGGGTAGAACAAGATGTTCAAATGTAGGATGCTAGGGCTTTCACCAAACAGGCACCATAGGGTTCTCCCACAAGCATAAAGAAAAATTTGATGACATCGCAATAGGGCAAGAGGAAGCATTAGGCTAGAAAGTGAAAGAGGAAGAAGAGGAACCTTGGGACTGCTTCTCTTCTTCCTTCTTACGTGCTAGATTGGCATCACTTTCAAATTTTAAACAAGCCCTAGGGGAAACAACATAAGGTGATGGGAGGTACCTCACTCTAGATGTTAAGTTCCCTTTCTTGTAATTTTGATAAGTTTGGTATAAGAGGTCCTTCCTAGGCTAGAGAGGACCAATGGGTGTAAGCCAAAAGTGGTATAAGGAATAACTACCATGCACAACTGATGGTCTATAACCGGTGTCATGGACCACATGCACAAAACCCTCATGAATAAATTTCTGATATTTATGCACAATCAAGGGAACTACATTCATAGCTACCAACAAGGGGATACCTAGCTTCACTCTGAAGAGTTCAAACCCTAGGATTATGTCAAACAACAAGTTCATAGATTTAGGTCTGACAAGGACTAACAAAACCATACTACCAAGGGGAGGTATGAAAAGTTTGTTATGCGTACGGATGGTGCTCACAAGTGCATCATACCCATCTTTATGCAGGAGGTTAAATTTAACATGATCTCATCAGTTATGATATTCACTTGAGACATCGGGTCAATGAGAACACCTGCTATAATGTTTTCGTTTATTCACACAGAGATATAAAGAGGAGATGGTTCTCTATTAAATCCCATCATTAGGTCCTGGAAGGTGAAGGTTATATGTAGACTATCACATGCAAGTTACGTAGAGGGGATAGGTAGATGCAGAAAAGAGGCCATCACGCACAATAAATGATACTTTCACAAAGTCCCCCCAAGGGTTTGAAATAGGACAGTGACCTAGTTAAGGCTTCATTCCACAATACTTATGGAACCTTCCAACTATGCCTACTAGGGGTTGTAGGCTAGGTTGTAAGCATAAATGCCTCACAACACTCATAGAACACGAGGAAAGGACCCTTTAGTACAACCAAAAAGAACCAAAATAGTTCACATTAGGTTCACCAAAACTATAAGATAGGGAGACCAACCATGCTAAGGCTCCAGGTCATGGAGAGCCAAGAGTAGAGGGTTGCCCTAACTTACCTCACTCTAAAGGATGTCTAGGGATGAGTATCGAGAATGAAGAGCACTATATGGTATTTTTGTCCCTCTACAAACCTAGATTTCAGGTTTAGGCTAGGCGAGTTGGTTTTTGGAGTTGGTATTGCACCTCAAACAACTCTTTGTCTGAGGATGGCAATGCAGTTCTAGGACAACAGTGCAACACTCTAGCATCTCTTGGGCGCATTGGCATCTGTATGGCTAGAAAACACTGAAGTCAGTAAAAGCTACCTAAAAACTATCTGACAACCTAGCTAGTTATTTTTAATGAGGTAAACAAAATAATAAAGTATGAGAAATAGAGATGAAGATGTTAAAGCAAGTAAATAAAAGCTAGGGTGGTAAAGACAATATCACAAAAGTGTCGATTTTCCAACTAGCTCCACACACACATCCATCTACACACAAGAAAGAGGGAAAATTTTTGGGGTTGTATAGGATCTTCCTTAGTAAGACCCCCATTTTGGTGTTTCCACCTCCATAGACAGCTAGAAAGCAATAGAGTAGAATATGTGATAAAGAAAGTAGAAAGAAAGAAAGATTGAAATGAACACTACAAACAACACTATTCTACTCTATCAAATCACAAAGGAGAGGAGTGAAACATTACCACCTCCACCCAAAATCTCACTAGCCAATGAAGGAGAATGCAAGGCATGGACTTAGGAGGTCTCACAAGAATCCAAGCCCACAACTTCTATGGCTTGCCTCACACTTGCAATGTGAAGTTGATGGAGCTTCAAAGCTATCACAATGATCACAATGGAATGCAAGAATGTTACTTGAGAGTGAAGAAGTGAAGTGGAAAATGCTAACAGAGAGTGATTGAATGTGTAGAGAAAATGCTAGAGACTCAAATGAAGTGAGAATGAATCTTTTTGAAGGTGGGATGGGAAGAATAAGGCATGTTTGTGTCAGTTAGTCGAAGAGGGAAGTTACAAATCAGCCCCAATCAAGTGTGTAATGCCTCTACCAACTTCAGATGCAAGAATTTTTCATGGATGGCAGCGTGCCACACAACCGTTTGTGTGTCGTACGTTCGTCCCCGACAAATATTCTCTCACCGACACACAAGACAAACACCAAGTGGATGGAAGGTAGGTGGATGATGTGGAATTTCGCCTTCAGATTTGATTTTCTTAGTTGAGGGTACGTGAAAGGGGAATTTTCTTAAGGGGTACAAATTTGCTCCTATACACTATCCTAAATAATATTAGACAATAATAATTTCTTTCATCTAGTATTTTTTTACCAGTACATGTTCATAGGGTAAAACACTTAAGTAATATCCAATTCTTGAGCTAATTGAGATTTCAAGCACACAAATTAGAACAATCTTCTTGCATAACAATTAAATTAATTATTAATATTATATTCTCTTATTAAAAAACATTATCAAAAATAAAATTCACTCACATAAATTAAAAATTTGAGACTTATTTTTCATATTGATTCTTTCTATTCTAATCTACAATCAATAATCCATTATAAATACTATTTATTTTTGAAAATATTTTTAAAAACTAAATTTCTGTCAATTTAAATAAAGCAAGAATAAGAATGAAATAAAAGAGTTAAATCACAATAAACAACCAGACAAATTTTATATATCTATTTGATTATTATGGTTTTTCATTTTGATTTATAATGTCTCTAAAATCTATTAGATATCACCTTACAAACTTCTATCATAGCCATAAAAGACAACTACTTTTTGAATCTTCGAAAAAGATAAATGATAATGTTTTCCATCACTTGAAATAAATTTTGACTCCAAGTTGTGGTAAGACAAAACACTCCAATTGCAATAGAAAATCCAACTCCATAGTTGATTCCTAGGCCAACTCCCCACCATATATCCTCTTCTTCTTCATCATTTATCTTATCAAAATTTATCTTGGGTGGAATTCTCGGAGGACAAGGTTTACTTTGGTGAAGGCCACAACAAGTTGTATTGAGTTGGAGGCCACACAGGGCTGAATTGTTTGAAAAGTACAATGGACCAAATGTGTAGAATTGTCCCTCTTGTGGTATCTTTCCTAAAATATTATTGTGGGACACAGCTAGGTATTCCAAGAATGTGAGCAATTGCAGCTCCAAAGGGATAACTCCAAATAGTTGGTTGTGTGAGAGATCAAGAGATTCCAATTGTAGCATTTTCCCAAAAGTCTTGGGTATTTCACTTGTAATATGGTTTCTTGAAATATTAAGCATAACCAAACCCTTGAGCAATCCCATACTTGGAGGAACTCTACCTGTTAATTGTTGTTTGATAAATCAATACATTTTACCAGTGCCAATGATCTTACAAACTCCATCTCCTGTCCTTTGTTAATGATTGTTGCTCGATCTACATAGATTTGAAAATTGCTTTAATTTCCTACATGGAAGATTTAAGCACTGACTGTTTTATTTTCCATAGCCTGCAAAGATGAAATGTTGGCTGGAATAATTCCTGAAAATATGTTGTATGAAAGATCCAAGATTTGAAGAAGTGGAAATGTTGTAACTTCTGAGGGTATTATTCCTTTAAATCTATTGGATCTCAAGATCAAAATCTTAAGATTTGAAAGCTTCCCTATCCATTTTGGAATGATCCCTGTCATTTTGTTATCACTCAAGTCTAGTATCTCCAATGCTTACAATTTGCAAGAGAGGATGGGATATATGAATTTAGTCCATTTCCATCCAATTTTAATGTTTAGAGAGAAACCATGTCTCCAAACTGTCATGGAATCTTGCCCTCCAAATAATTGTTCTCTAAGTTCAACACCTCAATAGAAGAGTTATTTTTGAAACTAGTAGGAATCTTACCTGTAAGCTTGTTATTTGAGAGATCCACAACATATATTTGGCATATAGAAGGTGGAATGCTACCATTGAGATAATTTTGAGAGAGAAACAAATATACAATATTATGTTCACCAATTTTCGCTGGAATGGATCCACTGAGTTGATTCTTTTCCACGTCCAATAGACATAGGCCATCAGGAAGAAGTGGAAGCTAACCTTGCAAATTATTGCCATGTAAATCTAGAGACATCAATTGACTTCCCATCAACAAACATGGTAGAACTCCTGCAAAGTGATTATGAGAAAGATTGAGATAATCAAGAGAATTGACACCCCATATCCACTGGGGAATATTTCCTTCAAGACTACACTTGGAAAAATCTACATTGCAAACGTTGTATTGAGTTATTAGGAATGTTGGAATACCGTATTCCATGTTACATGAACTTAATCCCAATGTTTGTGAAGAGAATTTTGGAACCCATGTTGGTCTAATCTTTATAGTTAAGAGATTATCAGAAATGTCTACCTCGTCAAGTTGGCTAAGATTATCAAGGTGAGACTCTGAAAAAACCCCACTTAACCGGTTGGAGTACAACCTAAAGCATATCAATTTAGAAATATTTGAAGCATTGAGAGGGATGGCATATTCTATTTTTTTGTTACTTAGATCAAGCCATTCCAAAGATGATAGCCGGCCAATGGAAGGGGGGATGTTTTCACTCAATTTTTTGTTTCTTAGATCAAGCCATTCTAGAGATGATAGTCAGCCAATGGAAGGGGGAATTTTGTAACTCAATTTGTTATTACTTAGGCAAAGCGAAACAAGGGAGAAGAGTTTGGCCAAGCTAGGGGGGATTTTACTAGTCAATGCATTGCTACTCAGATCAAGATATCTAAGATAGTGAAGCTTACCTACACGGGATGGAATGCTTCCCTTCAATTGATTTTTGCACAAATAAACAAATTGGAGGTTTGGAAATGCAATAAATAGCATTAGAGGAATGGAACCATCTAACTGGTTTTTGGAAAGATCAATATTGGCCAAAGGAAAATGTCTTCCCAATGTAGGTCTATCCCCAAATAGTGGGATGTATCCTCTCAACATGTTATTATTGAGACACAATTCCTTAAGTGTTGTACGGTTTTCCATCGTAATTGGAATACTCTTGACATAGTAGAATAAGAGATATAAATGAGTTAACGAGGAAATGTTGGCAATAGAATCTGGAATACTTTCTCCCACTATTGTGCTTGAAATATCAAGGGTGTGAAGGGAAGTAGAGTGTTGGGGTAGAATGCTTGATAGGTTCCCTTCGAGATCCCAATTATTAGACAAGTCCACTAGTTGTAGTCTTGGAAAGCTCAGTAGGGTAGAAGGGATGCTACCATTGAATTCGTTCCAATTAAGTTACAGATGGGTGAGATTGGTGAGGTTGGAAAGAGAATGGGGAATTGCTCCAAATGGCCAACATTGGGACATTTAAAGATGGGTGAGAGTGTACATGGAGGAGAGAGTAGTGTCCAACTCATTGCTTTGCATTGTTGACATATTCACTCCATCCAGAATAAGCTCTTGTAAATATTTCATGTTTCTCGTCCACATCCGCATGTCCACCATTCTTAGACCATAGTAGTTAGAGAGATGCAAGTAGTGCAAAGTAGACATGTTCCCTAGCTCCGTGGGAATATCTCCACTAAACCCAGCCCATGATAAGTCCAAGTAGCGCAAACTCTTGAGTCTGCCCAATCCAAGAGGGATAGGAACTCCAGAGAAGTTATTGAAGTTGAGGTCCAAGTGCTCCAATTGTTCTATATTGAACAACGAGGAAAGAACATCCCCAGTTAAATTATTGAGAGGCCTTTTGAGATTAGGACGATCACCATAAGCATCCCTAGAACTGTGTAGATCGAGACAGATGACATGATCTTTGTGAGGATGGCATTGGATTCCTTTCCACTCACAACAGTTGAAAACATGCCATGAGTTGAGTATTTGATGGTACAGATCAACAACATATGCCTTGAAATGCAAAAGGGAATCTCTTTCATGGCTTGGAAAACACCAACCACCATTAACGTGTAAGAGTAGAACAATGGCTACAACTGCCCAAAACATTTTGATTACACATTGGTTGCTCTTTTTCTGTGGGTTTAAGCACCTCAAATTGAATATCTAAAGAATTCCTTGAAGTCGTCTCCAATTCCCTATGTGAATGTGAGTCAAAAATTTCTGAAGGTATCAAAGAAAGTAATGGAAAACATGATATTGTATGATGACTTGATAATGCATTGCAACATAAGAGAGCGGACTCATGATTATTGTGTGCAGTGTTTGGATAATAAATTTTCCAAGTAAACCAAAGTTAAGTAGAGTAAATGACAAAATTGCTCAAACCACATTGAATTTGTCAATTTTATGTCTGCTTTTCCTTTTCCTTGTGCGTTCAGTCTATGTGGAGTAAAATTAACTGATAATTTGTAGCACCCCTCCATTTTTTTCTCTTTTGATCATATAGTGTTCTTCTTTGTTATGCTTTGTTTTTGTTAATACTTTGACTATGGTACTTGGTTACTATTTGATTGCTAACTGTAAAGCGATGTGATGGTATTTTATTCTGATGTTATCATTATGGCATGCTTTGGATTAGCTTAGTAAATATGTGAATTAATGATGCTTTATGCTTTTGATTAGATTATTGATGTTAGATTCGTTAGTTAGTAATATTGTATCGGTGAAGGGGATGGGATTGCACTACTCGCTTGTGAGCGCCCTGCGATTGCACAATCTCCTCTTCACGGTGTGTTTATTATGTTATATATATGCATGTTTGATATACTCTTTGTTTGTAGGTTGACAGGTACAGGACATCGACTCCACCTAGTTTCACAGGTTTGAGCATTTCCATTGGCCAACAGTATTTGATTGGGAGATAGTAGCTAGATTTTCCATGCCAAGTCATCACCCTTATCATAGTGTGTTGTCAGTTTGTTTATGGTTTGTTGTTGGGTTATGTCATCTTTGATGTTTTAATCATTTGTTATCATTGGAAATTTTATGTGGGAATTAATATTTAAGTGGTGGAAATGTTAATTTATGTATTTAAATTAAAATTGTTATTTAATTTAGTTAATTTAATTTTATTCACTTAGTAAAGTAATTTAATTCTAGTGGTTAAATTTATTTTATGAGTAAATGAATTGATTAATTAAACTTATTTTGTGTAGTAAATAAATTAAATGGCTAATGTTGTTTTGAAAAGTGTATGGAATTAAAAGTGTTAAATTCTTTTGAAAAGA
The DNA here is from genome assembly GCA_007258455.2 of Sequoia sempervirens. Lineage (NCBI taxonomy): Eukaryota > Viridiplantae > Streptophyta > Pinopsida > Cupressales > Cupressaceae > Sequoia > Sequoia sempervirens. Next base: position 344,813,625 of record VDFB02075321.1, read on the forward strand.
TTTTTTTTAGAAAAAGCATTAAATTCTTGTTGGAAATAAATTTTTGTTTTAAATTAAAAATATATATATATATATATCTTCAAAATGCATAGAGGGAGAAATAACTATGGTGGATGGGATATTTTCGGGAATTTGACTAAATTTGGGGAAAATTTATGGGAGATATTTTATTTTTATTTTATTTTATTTGGTTTTGTTTGGAGAATTTGTTGTTAAAAAGAAAGAAGGTTTTTTTCTTGTTTTCATACAATCTTGGATTTGGAAGTGGAGATTTTGGAAGGAGATCTCGAATTTTAGAATTGGCAAGGCAACACAACATCAAATTGTTTTCTTTAGACTTCAGATCATAGGTTTTTTCTTTTTTTATTGTTTTGAAATTTTGGATTTTCAATGTTCAAAAATTGTTTGTAAACAAATTTGAAACCTTTTGTTGGAATCATGGAAAAAACTTAGATTCTTGTGGAAGAACAAACTCTTACAACAAAAATTCTCAAATTTTAATAGTAGAAAAATTGGAAGAGGAAACAAAAAGAAAATATTTATATTTTTGTGTTTGAATTTGGGAATTTCCAAAAATTGAAATCATGAAATTATGCTTCAAAAGTATTTTGCTGTAGCTTTTTCTATTAATTTTTTTTTCCAATTTGATATAAAATGGAAATTGTTATATATATATACACACACACACAAACACACACACACACACACACACACACACACACACACACACACACACACACACACACACACACACACACACACACACACAAATTTTACATATAAGATTTATATATTGTTTTGTTGGGAAATTTTCCAGGAAAAAAATTTCTATCAAATTTTTTTCTGTTTTGAACAGAGGATCTTAATTTTGTTTTAAAGGAAAAAAAATTAAAAATAAATAAATATTATAAACAAATTTTGGTTGGGGGCACTACCCCCACAACCACCCCCATGGGGAGGCTGTTGTGGAGGTAGCGTCGCTGCCTTCACAGGCAGCAGCACTGCCACCATAGCTGCTCCATAGGGGAGGCTGTGTGGCAGCCACCCCAGCAAGGGTTGTGTCCCCTGTATTGGGGGCTGCACAACTTTAAAAAGGTTGTTTTTTTTTTAATCATTTTATATTATATAAATATATATATGTATATATATATTTATATATATAAATATATAATGTTATTTTATTATTGTTTATTTAATATATATAATTATATATTAATTAATATATAGTTATATATATATATATGTTTAATTTATATTTAATTATAGTTTTTCTATAATGATTTTTATTATAGATGTGAAGGAGGTTTTGTAAGAGACTAATGTTAATTATTTTTATTGTTACATGCAATATGTCATTATTGTGCTTGGATTTAGGAAATCCTAAAATAGGGTATTAACTTTCCAAAATTTTCTTTTCATTATGTTATCTCTCTCTCATTCTTGACGTTGGGAAAATGGAGTTATTGGTTTATGTAAGTCTTCCAGATGGGGTTTTCATTTAATTGTGTGGGTTGTCGTAATATGTTAGTGAACCTTTGGATTGCCTTGCATAGTGTCTAAATGTATCTAGTTAGATACCTGGTCATCACAAATGGGATGTGTTGACTTTATGTCATGGATAGGGATTTAATATCCTTAGGTCGTACTTGTGTACCCTTGGGTTGTGGAGTTATTCCAAGTGTTGTCTTAGAGGAGTGGCTTGCAATGAGGGTTAGCACACAAAGTGGTGCTAGGGTAACTCATTATAAGTTAGTTAATCTAGTGATAATGTAAATAAACTGATTAGAGGAATAGGTAGTATCAAACACTTAACAAGATTAATTTTTCCTCGCTCATGGATGCAAGGGCTTGTATAGACTTGGGATGAGATGAGAAGGCCTGGAATGGAAATATTATTATCTTGTCTTCACGAGAGATAACTGATTCTGCATTGGTTTGCATGAGGGTGTTAGGGTTAGAGATGGCAGATATCTAACAATTAAATGTAGATTTAAATAATAAACAGAGAGACCAAAACATACACAGAATAAATCATAACACAGAGAATTTAACGTGGTTCACCCAATCTGGGCTACATCCACCAAACCATAGCCATCCAATACTTCTATTATCCAGTGCAAAACCTATTACAATCTTGCGAATAATCATGTTTTTCATCATACTGTAACCCCCATCCTAACCCCTTTTTAACAAGCTTTTAGAAGCTTCCAGAATTAGGGTTTTACAAAGTCGGTTTTCTTTCTTTTTTGGAGATTTTTCCTTTTTCGCTGATGATGCGAAAAAAATAGCAATTATGCTGTGGGTCGCCGCTCGAACTCCTCGCCTCGAGGCCTCGAACACTCGGGCCTGCACTCCTCGCAAGGACAAATAGTGGGAGTACATTATACCATGGGCTATGTTTTATAGCATGATCGCCCGCCATTATTCAACAATTTCCCCACTGGAGACTGACTGCCCACAATTATTGCTAAATCCCTCCCCACTTGCAGACCGATTCTAGACAACACTGCTTGCACTTACGCTGCCTCCCACCGGAAATAAGGACCTGACCTCGGCCGCTTATTATACTTGAATTCAACCTTTTTTGAAGGGCTAATCAAGTTGAAGAGGAGTCAGCTTCTCCCTTTGGCACCACTCTTCAGAAACATATCCGCCAGATTGACATCTGTATGTATCTTGTCCAGCTTGACCTGTCCATCTTCCAACACCGACAGAATGAAATGATATCTCAATTGTATGTGTTTTGTTTTAGAATGTAAGGCAGAATTCTTTGCAAGATGTATAGCACTCTGACTGTCTGTAAATAAGTAATTTCCATCCTGTTGTTTTTCCAACTCATCCATGAAAAATTGCAGCCATATCATCTCCTTTGCTACCTCTGTTGCAGCAACATACTCTGCCTCTGTGGTGGATAAAGCAACCACCTTTTGCAATCGAGAAATCCAACTCACTGCTGTCCCACCAACTGTAAATACATAACCTGTGGTACTTCGCCTGGTATCTATATCCCCGCCAAGCAAATTTGAGTCAACATAGCCTTTAAATCGCGATAGAGCCCCCAAAACATAAACACTTATTGATGTACTCTCAAATAATTCGAGAATCTATTTCATCGCATTCCACACTCAACCTGTGATGACTCAAATACCTACTTCAACAACTCCTACGGCATGCAATATCCTGCCTAGTGCATGTACCGCGGGCGCATATTAAACGCCACGCCTAAAGCATATGGTATCTTGGACATTTTTTCTTCCTACTCTTGTGTCTTTGGACACATATCCTTAGTCAATTTAACATGACTAGGTAAAGGTGTGCTGACAGCTTTTGCATTCTCCATATGAAATCTCCGCAACACCTTTTCAACATAATTAGCCAGAGATAAAAATAATTTTCTATTTTTCCTATCTCTACAAATTTTCATACCAAGGATTTGCTTTGCTGCACCCAAATCCTTCATAGCAAAATATTTTGCTAACTGCTGTTTTAGCTCACTTATGTGATCCATGTTAGACCCAGCTACAAGCATGTCATCAACATATAAGTATAAAATAATGTGAAGCTATATCATTATCCAACCCTTTAAAATAAACACAATGGTTAGAATTACACCTGTTGTAGCCTTGCTCAACCATAAAACTATCAAATTTTAAGTACCATTGTCAAGGTGCTTGCTTCAAGCCATATAAACTTTTATTCAATCTACACACTAGTTTCTCCTTACCTTTGACCTCAAATCCTTGTGGTTGTTCCATATATATTCCCTCTTCCAAATCACCATGGAGAAAGGTTGTTTTAATATCAAGTTATTCTAAATGCAAATCTTCAACAACCACAATACTTAAAACAATACGAATAGAAGTCATTTTAACAACAGGAGAAAAAATCTCATCAAAATCAATACCCTTTTTTCTGTGCAAATCCCTTTACAACTAATCTGGCTTTAAATCTTTTCTTACCTCCATCCTCCTCTTTCAGCCTAGAAATCCATTTGTTTGGTAAAGCCTTTTTACCTGCAGGCAACTTGCATAAATCCCAAGTCTAATTTTCCAGCAAGGAGTCCATTTCTTCTTTCATTCTGTGCTCCCACTGAACCTTGGTATCCACCTGCATAGCTTCAGCATAATATTCTAGTTCACCAGCATTAGTTAACAAAATAGTATACAAAGAGGGAGAGAATCGTTATGGAGGTCTACTTATCCTTGAAAATCATCTAACAAGAGTTTGTGGTATTTGTTGCTGCTGTTGTTGCCCAACATGAGGAACCACTGAAACATTATTGTTGGGAATATCATCCAACACTACATAATCATTTTATTTCTTCTCATGCTACAGCAATAGATCTTTGTACAACACTTTTTCATTGAATATGACATCCCTGCTTCTCACAATTTTCTAATTTTCAAAATCCCAAATCCTATAACCAAATTCATCAATGCCATATCCAACAAATACACATTTCTTTGATTTTGCATCAAGCTTGGTACTATTTTTAGAATCTACATGTGCAAATGCTTCACAACCGAATGTTTTGAGAAAAGAATAATTCACCTTCTTACACTTCCATGCTTCCTCTAGAATACCACAACACAAAGGATTAGAGGGACCTCTATTGATTAAATAAACAGTAGTGTTTACAGTCTCTTCCCACATTTTTAAATGCAACCCAGCATGCAATCTCATAGTCCGTGCACACTCCATTATTGTCCTATTCATGCGCTCAGCCACTCCATTTTCCTGTGGAGTCCTTGGAACCGTTTTCTGCCTACGAATACCATTAGAGGAACAATAATCTTCAAACTCTTTACTACAATACTCACCACCATTATCAGATCTGAGACATTTTATCTTTTTACCCGTCTCATTCTCAACCAAGCTTCTCCATTTTTTAAAAGTTTCAAATACATCAGATTTATGCCTAAGAAAATAAATCCATACCTTCCTAGTTGCATCAATAATGAATGTAACATACCACGAGCCACCTAGAGAAGATACCCTCGAGCTGGTCCCCATACACTGTAGTATGCACAAGCTCCAATTTCTCATCTTCTTTTGCTTCCCATCCTTGAGAAAACTAACTCTTTTGTTTTCCATAGACACAACCCTTCACAAAAAACTACATAACACATTTTAGACCGTAAAACATTATCAATGAAGTACTTTCATACCTTTTGCACTCATATGCCCAAGTCTATTATGCCACGTTGTTGGATTTAGAGTCCACAACAACCGTATGATCTTTACCTAATGAATCATATAAATCAGTTCTCGGCACGACCTTTTGTAACAATTAAAGTAGAAGGAACATTATGACCTATACAAGGATATAAGGTGCCTAGTTTCACACCTTTTGCTACCACTAAGGCACCCTTTGTGACCTTCAAATTTTTATCACTAAATGTAACAACACAACCTTCATCATCTAGTTGCCCTGCTGAAATTAAATTTCTGCTTAACTTTGGAACATGCCTTACCTCACATAGTAGCCAATGATTCCCATTTTGCAACTTAATCTTGATTCTTCCCTTTCCAACAATCTGACAGGGTTCGTTATCTCCTAAATAAACCACCCCAAAATCCCCTTGGACATAATCAAGAAAATAACTTCTATGGGGGGTAGCATGAAATGAAGCCCCTGAATCTAACACCCAAGAATCATCAAGATTATCAAGGGAAAGAATCAAAACATCCCTCATCAAAATTTCCGCTACTTACCACATTTGCCTCTTTGCTTCCTTCCTTTTGTTGTCTCCATCTTTATTTTTCTCAGACCAAAGAATCTTTCTTCAAATGACCCGGCTTTTACTACAAGACTCACAACAACTCTCTTGTCTCTAGATTGGGACCTTTTGTCCCTTTTGATTTTCCTCATGACTTCCCCAATGATTTTAGAATTATTTCTCTCCTTTGTTCTCACTGCCAGATTCAAAAACACCGGCCTGATGTGGATGTTCCACCCGAAGCTTTTCTCCTATGAATTTTCACTCAAAATAACACCAACAAATATCATCAAACTTCACCGTATTCAACTAGAAACACTGCTAATACCATTACCAAGCTATTCCAACTTTAAGGCAAAGAACACATAATCAAAAAGAGCCCTAACTTCTTCATCAAAAATTCTACTTGGCTGAGGTTAATTGACTGGTGACCGTGATAAACTCATTCAAATGATCGCACTTGACCCACCTTCTACCATTTTCTTATATTAAATAAACGCCCATAAGAAATACCTTATTTGAAGCGTAAGGCTTTTCATATAACTTCGCCAGTGGTTTCATCAACTCTTGAGTTGTCTTTGTTGTTGTATTATTGAACGCCACCGATTGTGCCAGGCATAAAAAAATACCGCCAAGAGCCTTTCTATCCAAAATATCCCAGTCCTCATCAGACATTGTTGTGGGTTTCTTGATTTTTCCTTCCAATGGCTGCCATAAATCCTTCTGATAGAGATAGTCTCCTCCATTCACATCCTCCATAACTAATAGTTCGCTAAACTTCTCTCAACCCTTCTACCCTGCCTACCATTGCCCCATCAACCAAGTGGAGATTCCCACTGCGGAGACTTTCCTACGCATCGATAATCAAAACACAACTCGCCTCGGATACCAATTTGTTAGGGGTTAGAGATGGCATATCTTAACAATTAAATGCAGATGAAATAATAAACAAAGAGAATGCTCATACAATAAATCATAAATACGTAGAATTTAACGCGGGTTCACCCAACTGGGCTACATTCATCAAATCGCAACCATCCAATACTTTTATTATCCAAAGGCAAAACCTATTACAATCTTACGAATAATCGTGTTTTTCCCCATCCTGTAACCCCCATCCCAACCCCTTTTAACAAGCTTTTAGAAGCTTCCAGAATTAAGGTTTTACAAAGTCGATTTTCTTTCTTTTTCGGAGATTTTTCCTTTTTCGCTGATGACGTGAAAAAAAATAGCAAAAAAAAATTTCTCGGGGGCTACCACCCCCGAACCCCCACCCGAGGCCCAGCCTGGCCCCAGACCCCAGCGAGGATAGGGGGCCGGGGAGTACAGTATACCATGGGCTATACAGTATAGCATGATCAATCGCCACATACCAACAGAGGGGTTAGGAGTCGTTAGAGGTTTTCAAGATATCCCAAGATGGGGGCCAGGACCTAGGAAGACTTACCAGGATATCCCATGTAACATTGTGATGACACTTCTCCTAAGTCAACAATCTGTTTGTATTAGTGATGCAATTAATTATTTTAACTATGGAAGCATTATAACCATTATGTTAAGTGAAGTTGTATTTGAATTTGATTCAATTCAGTTATGTTTTAGCCTATGTCTAGAGGTAGATGGTCTTGTCTAGGAATCCATGTTACTATCTCCTAGCACAGGGGGTGAGCCTTCGAGTATCACTTGGTTGGGTGGAATGTGCACCTTACTCCATTGGGTTTTCTTCTTGTTCATGTGGATGATATTTCTAGTTGGAGAGCTCGTGGGATCCAATTACTTTTCAGGTTTCATTCATTTCATTTGAATCTTGTAATTTATTACCCCTCATTTGTTATCGAGGTGGAAGATGTATTATGTAACCATGCTTATTGGATTTACCTCATTCGGGGAATGAGAGTTGTAATTTTATTGTTAAAATATGTTATTTGAAATCATGAGGTATCTCTTATTCTTTGATGTAATTTATCATGTATGGAATGTATGTGTTCTTAATTCCTTAAGTAATTAAATATTATGGTTTCAATTCATGTTTTTTTTTTTTGTTGTTTGAGTTTTAAAGTAATCTGAGTCTTGTAACCTTAGAGGTTGTTGGAAATGGGTAATGAACTTGCATGTTATTTGTACTTAAACAAAAAAAAATTGTTGTGCATTTGAGTAGATAATTGCAACTTCCTCTAGGGATGTGTGGCGGGGTGTTACATAATTAAAAATTCCACGCAAGAGCTGTAAAATTGTTCAAAATTTTGTTTGTACTAATATTTCATTCATATTTTATAATGATTTACTATAATGAAGAAAAGAATGAGTAAGTTGTTAAATAGTTATTATTTTTTTTTATAAAACATATTTGTTAAGAAACAATTTATTCTATAAAGTTTTTATCTTTATTGGAAGAGAGAAATTTTATAATAACTTTTATTTTTAAATTGATTAATAAAAATTTATAGTCTTCTTTGTTACAAAATTAATTGGTTAATTTCAATATATTATTTAATTAGCTGTAATGGTTTTAGAAGAAAGTGAACCTTAATTTTTATTGTAATGACTATTTAAAAAAAATAGTGAATGCTTGCTAATAATTACAACCCACATAAAACTAATACTTCTTTTATATGTTTTTAAACACCTCTAATTATATATTTAAATAGAATTAAAAGCTTTCAATACATTGATGAAAATAAGAATTAAAAATGTATAAAAGCAACACTCAACAAAGTAGGACCTCCAAATATTATTACGGTATGTGGAAGATAGACTTCCAATTTACATAGATTGTATAATTTAATTTATTATTTCTTATATTCTCATATATATAATACTTTAAATTATTAGTAGATTATAAATATATTGTAATGGGTTACAGTATATTTTAATTTATAATATATTGTTTTATAAGGAAATATAACTTTTAAAAACAACTTTTAAGTTAGAAAATTTCTTGTAAAAATATATATTAATTTAGAATTTTTCAAAGATAGAATATAAGATTATTATTGAATTATGAATACTTTTTTTTAATAATATTTTATAATTTTATAATATTAAATTATTTCCATCATAATTTAATTTCAAATATTTCAATTTAGAAATTCACTTTGAATTGTGTTAGTAGATTGAGCGTACTTATGTTATGAATATTTTTTAAAGGTAATTATTCTTCTTGTCTCTTTAGTTTCTTCCATCTCTATTAGTTTTTACAAATTTATGATTAGAGAGAAATAACTAAAAAGAGGACTACATTGTAACTGGTAAATAATGAAATAATTATTTTTTAATTTTTTTAATTTTAAATTTTTAACTATAATTTTTTGTACTTTTATAGACTCTAAAAATTGAAGGAATTTGGAGACATAAATTCATTAAAATTTGAAGAAAATATAATTATTTTGAAATTTTCATGCTTTCAACATTTAAATCCTTTGCCATTGGGTGTTGCTTTTCCCCCTTCAATTAGTGAGGATTATGTGGGTGTGCTTCCTCTGTAACGCCCCGCCGCGCAAACCCCAAAGGAACAAGTAAACACGCAACGATTTTTTTTTTAAAGAACATAATAAATGTACATAAGTATTCCGACATTAAAAATGTTCTTAGTTGCATAGCTAAATCCCTTGGGGTACACGAGGTGACATTACTAAACTAACCCATAACAACGATAATCGATTAAACAATTACATAAAACCATTCGTCCACAACATCATTAAAACATCCATAATGATAACCACATAATAAGGGTAAACCATATTAAACCATATATGCAAAACACAGATGAATTAATCATGAAGACATTAAATATATATATAATTCCATAGATACAACATAACATAATCAATAATTACAAAGGCTAGTACATGAATGATTACATGGTCTGAATATACATTACATCAATCTAATAGTACCACATAATGAACATATAAAAAAATTACATCACGATCTTCCCATCACACATGGGAGATACATCAATAATGAAATACATCTGAAGTGTAAACATACATCTGGTACATAAGAACACTAGACCAACAGCATCTGCCAAAACCCTGCAATGAAAGAAACAACTGTAGCCAAAGGGGACCTAATGGGGTGCGAAGCATGTTCCACCAAACCACCCTCGTGCTGGGAGTAGACAAGGAAGTATCCCTAACCAAGCACATCAACAGTAACATAAGAATAACTCTAGACAAGGTAACATAATGTCACTAAACCACACTGAAAACTAACAATGATAATTCACCAAAAGAAGTAACAATAGACCACTTTTGAAACATAACAATAAATCACTTTCTAAATATAACAACAATAAGTCATAAAAATGCATAATCAATAAATCTCAAGTCATAACATCAAAGACTACTTCTAGAGGACTTCAATAAAGCAACACAAATGGAATGTTAGAGGAGAGTGTCATTGCATGGCTTAACATGGATTATCCAAAAAACCTATCACAAGGTGCCACCTCCATCTATACATGGTTCTCCTGACTACCTATCTCAAGGCGTTGCTTCATAGTGTTACGCATGCAGAATCGTTAACCTTTCGTGAAGACAAGGCAATGATCTTTCCAACCACAGCCTTCTCGGTCCCCTTTAGTTTGTGATAGCACTAACAAGCAGACAATGCATCACAATTATCTTGTTAATGTTTAATCCCCACCCATGATTAATTACTTAGATTATCACTAATTACTCTAACTCTACGTGGGTTACCCTGACAGCCCCTTTGTGCACCGGGCCCCACTTAGAGCCACTCTCTCTAAACACTCAAACATAGGTATCTAATACAAAAGGAATGTACCAACAAGAAATACTTAACCAATCAAATGAATCCTCCGCGAGGCATAACCATCTCACCAAAACATATGAAACACATTCACAAAATAGTACAATCCAAGTACAACTAAAATCACAACCACAGACAAAGCACAAGCCAAGTATCAAATTGCAAAACCAATAATGACATCACAACAACTTAAATTCCTATTATAGGATAAACTAACACTGGGGTTTTCCCTCAAGACATAAACCCGAATAAAAGAAAACCACAATTAAATTAAACAAATAATCTCGAGAGAAAGCAATTACATAATCAATATCATAAAACTCTTTTAAACAAACAATAAATTTCACCAATTTTAAATAAATCGATTACTTGAGAAGATTCGATTCAATTCAAAGCACATAATTTATTTATAGTTTGCACAACTGCAATATAACATTGCAATTTTCTCAAAGTTATCATTTTAAATTCATAAATATGACATATGACTTTCTTATATATATATATATATATAATAAAACCTATAAATTAAAATCATTTTATAAAAATATATTATTAAATCAATAAATATTATGCTGAACAATTTCTCACAGTATATATAAATATATATACATAGATATATAAATATATTATAAAACAAAATTGAATTAAAGAAATCAAAACCAAATAAAATTAAAAAAATGAATTTAAAGACTGTGGTCAACACAGTAGGAGGTACTGCATACCTCCCAAGGGAGGTGGCAGCCCCCACTAGGTTGCGTACAGTAGCCTATGGCTATTGTGCACAGCCTAGTGGTTGTTGTGCAGTACCCTGGGGTCGAGGATTGGTACGACGCTCGCCATCCACTCCCCTTCCCCCATATCTTATAAAACTTTCTTTTATACAATTTTGTTTTATAATTTTATTTTTATACATATATTTTTTTAAAAATTACTTATTATAATTTTATATTTATTTTTTGTTTCCAAATAAAATAAAAAAGAAAATACGAAATTTGAAAACCATTTTTCTTTTAATAAATATTTTTCATTCATCACACTGAAATGAAATAAAACAACCCAACACTGTATTTACTTATATTTTTACTTTAAATGCCGATATGGGCGTGGTTTGGTGGTCAAGTCGCTTGGTTGTTGTGGCGGCCACCGGGGTTCAAACCCTCGCTGGGCCATTGTGCTCGCAGGCCTTGTGCCTTCGGGTTTGCCTTCGCTGGGCCAATGTGCTCGCGGGTTTGGTTGTTTCTTGTGGTTTCTTGTACCCGGTTCATAGCTCCGGTCAAAAGCGTTTACCCCTAATAATATGGGTGCATTGCACCTTTTAAAAAAATATATATATATATATTTTTACTTTAAATAACCAAAACAAAATATTTATATATATATATATATAACTCAAACAAGTATATAAACAAATTGGTTTTCATAATAGATTCAAAATAACTTTGGGCATGCAAATATAGTCCAGTAATAAAATGATTTTCATTTCAAGACATAAATTTCACTACTAAACTATATTTAAGAACTTCAAAAGGTTTTACTAAAGTTTTCCACATAAGATTCAAGAATTTAACAAAACAAAACAAAACCCTCTTTCAACCAAAATATCAATATGACATACATGGTTTTCTTTCCAAACAAACAATTTCTCAGCTCAGTTTAATTGAAGAATTTCAAAGGGTTTAACTATATATATTTCTTAATAGATAAATTCAAAGGTTTAAAAATCAAATTCTAAGTCACAGATGATCTCATTCAAAACATAGAGAAAGTAATTTTCAACATGGCAACAAGATTTTGTTCACATATTCAAAAAGAAGAAAACAGTAGATTTAAGGGAACCTCGAGTCCTTCGTTCGATGTAGAATCCCCTTTGTAGCCTCTTCTCGATTTCATTCCTTCAACTCTCTTCTTAATCTATCTTTTCTTCAAAGCAATTCTTTTATCCAGAAAAACAAAAAAAAACTCTTTTTTTTCTCTTCCAGACCAAAAAAAAATTAGAAAAACCTCATGTCTCCCAAAAAACCCCCTCACAAATAAAATAATCTAAAATTAAATAAATCTCATCATCTTTTTCCTCAAAAATCCTCTTCATTTATTGGTTCTTTTCCTGTTTTTAAAAGCACACACTTATCTCACAATTATAATTAAAAAATAATTATTTTCCAAGATATTATCTACATATTTTTCTAATTTAATAATAGGAACAAGATAATATATAATTATTATCATCATTATTAATTTAATTTAATTACTTACACTTTTAATTAATTAAATAACATTTAAATTTACAATATATTTTAAATTCAACATTTAACTAACTTATAATTAATTAAAGCTACAAGACAACATTAATTAATCTTATAAAATAAGATTAATTAAATTACCACTAACCATAAATAAAATAATTAATCAACAGTCAAACTACACAATGACAAGGACAAGACCTCAATCATGACACCACAAAACTCGAAATAGGATGACGGACTTGGGACGGGGACACTTCCTTACCGACTCCCTTTTTCAACATTGTATCCATTGGGTTAATTTAATGCTCACCTTGTAATGCTAAAACAGGTGGAATCGAGACTTAATTCTTGCAATTCCTGCATACCACTAAACATCAAGTAACATGTATATATATAAAATCAAAAACATCATATCATGAGAAGGAATTGCAGCATAGCAGGGCACTCGTAAACGAGTGGTGCTACACTTTCCTCACACCAAAGCTATACTAACACATACAACATTAGATGTAAAGTAACATTGCTAACTAACTAATCACATCATAACTAATTACTAAACCACTACATCACAATGTATTACTGAAATCAAATTAAACATCACCAAACCAAACAATAAGTAATAACAATCACAGTCACAAAGCATCAATCAAAACCAAAAAAGTATCAAGTCCAAATAGTATGAGGGGTATTACATCCTCCTTCTTGCATGGTTCTTCCTTGATAGTCTACATCCCTAACTAAGATTTCCCCTCTCCTACTTTTGGGGGTGAGAATAATGATTTTTCTTGGACTATTGTGTACAATGAAGGAAGAAAGGCCTTCCAAAATATGGCCTTTCTCTCATGCCTATGTTAAAGGTCTGTGTCTTTCTAGGTCAATTTATGAAATTGATTAGTTATATTTTTTATTAATTTTTGGTTGTTCAGTGCTAGATAATTTTTGACAATAACAACTTTAGAGGGTATGGACCCTTATTCCTTTCATTTTTATGATTTTTTTTTAACAACTTTGCTATTATTGTGTTTGAATTTGGTTATGATTTGCTAACATAAGATTTAAAAGGTTTATATCACCATATTAATTTAATTTAATGAATATCTCTTAATCTTGAATTTTCACCATATTAATTGAAATTCATGCTTAAAAAATGTTTAAATTAATATAATTTTTTAAATATTTAATGTCCACTTTTGCTTGTACATGTGCCCACAAAAGCTAAAAGCTTCAAATACATTACCTAACAAATATGAGAAAAAAATTTGTGGTAAAAGAAACAAAGACAAAGTAGAAGCAGTACAAGATTATTATAGCGTATTTCAGGGGACTAAAATTCACGAAGTCTTCTATTGATTATTACGTGTTGAAAATAAAATCCAAGAGACTACCAAGGATTGCTCTCAGCTTATCTCTGTGATCATAACTTTTCAAAGTAAATAAAATAAATAAAAGGTCAAGCAAGTTAGTAAAGGACATCATAAATTAAATGGAAGTCATCAATCTTTTTTTCCGAGAGCCTTCCTCTTTTATTTATTTATTTTCCCATTTACTTTTTTTTCTTTTATTTTTATAACGTGTTTACTGAGCCAAATTTTAGAAAAGCTAACTTCAATAGACATTGGGGAAAGAGATATGTAATTGACAATTTTTTTTGAAAATAGTTTTCAGGTTTTCATATTTGCAAGGATTTAAAATAGACAAGTTGATAGTATAAAATGTAATATTTTTTTTCACAAAGTTAATATTGATCATAAAAAATGTATTTTTACATTTGATTATAATTAATCTGATTCATGTTCATATTAGAGAACAATCCAGTGTTAACTTACTTAAGTGATGAGAATTCTCTAAATAATATTATACAAATTTATAGATTGTGTAATGTAATTCATAACGAAAGACACAATAAATCATAGTACTTTCCATATTGAAAGAAAATAAGTCAAATATTATTTTTATTCAATATAAAATTAAAGATAATTATGTAAATGTATTTACATAATTATGTAAAGATAATTATGTAAATATATTTATTATAAGAAAACGTAAAAAATAAGAATTATTGTGATTAACAAAGGGATGACACATCTTTCTTTATTTCCCTAGAAGATGCTATATCACATATGTGGAGCATATTTATTTATGGATGTTGAGTTAGAGTGTTGGACTATCAATTCAAAGATGTTGAAGGCTTCCTCTCTACTAGCCCTTATGTATAAGGTGTATAGTGTCGATATTTATAGGTGAGGCTAACACCTATGTGTTATACATATATGGTTGTGTAGCATGTGTGGATAGGACACAGTTATTTGTCAAAATCATAATTTTTATATTACATGTGGTGTGGAACCATTGTGTGCTAGAGACATATAGTGTCAATTGTCAAACTTGTATGGAAAAATTTACTATTGAATGGGGTTTATTAGGTGCCACATGGGTGGAAGCATAACATTTATTTTAATTATTTAATTATTTACCATTGCAATCACTATCAATATCATACTAATTTATCTATTAATATTTAACATTAATTATTTTGGCATTTAGCAACTCAATAATTCTAAATAAATGGTCAATCTTCTCTAAAAACTAATAGATGGAATAGAAACATCTAAAATCCCATGCATATTTTAACATAATAAAAAATTATGAACCAAGAAAATTAAGGCTTACACAATAACTTTGAGTATCATGAGTAAAACATGGCTCTAAGATGCAAACAATAGTTTAAGGTTTTCCATGCAAGGATAAAAATACCCTAAAAAATATTCAAATTAAATATTTGTATGGATGCCATTATGTTTAGCTAGTGTTAAATCATTCTAAAAATATGGATGACAGAGTTTTGATCTCTCTCTAGCTCAAAATCAGAGGATATATTTTCTTAATTCATTTTTAAGGCAATGGGCCATTGCTCTCTAGAATACACAAGTTGTTTGGATAGACACTAAATAGATAAATCACTTAATTCATGCCTATCTTGTGTGGAAGATTCACCTCTACAATTATCACCTCTTCTAAACCTACACAATCAAACCCTATTAGAACAACATACACATAAAGCAACAAGATAATATGTTTAGGGTGTGTGCAAGAAGTTGAGTCCACTTTTTGGCCAAAAAGTGGAAGTGTTTTTCCTGATTTTCAAAATTTGACACATTTGACCTTAAAATTTGAAGCACTTAGAGATGAAATCTTTTAAAAAGTCACTAATCATAAAATGTAGTGCTTGGAGTCTAGTTTCCAAATATGTAATTTATTTCAATACCCAGATTGTTCAAATTGAGTTTTAATAGGCATTTCTAAAAACCACTGTTTAAAAGTCATTTTTTTTACCATACTATGCATGTGTACGACATCCATATTTTGACTTAAATTATCGTATTTTTCTAAATCCTTTTGGAAAAAGTTTTGTGACTCACTGAAGCTTGTTCTTGATATTTTTTTGTAATTTTTTATTGAATATTTTTTTTTTGTTAAATTTTTATTAGGCAAATTTGTTGTTTTGACAAATCGTCGTGTATGACATGCATAAGATGACCTAAACTTATCATTTTTTATTTTTTTTCTAAATTGAAAAGAATTTTCTGAAGTTTGTTCTCGTGCAATCTGTTTTTCAAAATGTTAAGTTGATCAAAAGTTATTAAAATAGTAAAAAACCCTGATATTTAAAGTTTATGGACCAATTTTATTAGAAATTAATTGAAAAATAGAAAAAATAATCCAATTACAAAAACAATTTATATATTTAGAAT
>VDFB02075321.1:344830212-344878588 GCA_007258455.2 Sequoia sempervirens
TGTTAGAACCTTCAACTTGCAAGTCAAACCAAGTTGAAGGCCTAGGTTCGGACTTCCAATGCTTTTCCCGAACCAAAAACCTAGGCAAAATCCTGGCCACAAAGCAAAAAAAATTCAAATTTTAAAAAACGGGATCCCGTTTATTAATAATTGGGATCCTGTCCTATAATCAGGATCCCGTTCCCCACAATACGATTTTTGGACCATTGTAAAGGAAATGGGATCCCGTTTCATAAACAAGATCCCATTTCCTTTACAACGGTCCCCACATTTAATGCCGAGGAATGGGATCTCGATTATAGGACAGGATCTCATTTTTTATAAGTGGGAACGAGATCCCGTTTCCTTTATTTAAATATTCTACAAAAAATTACTGCAACTTCACATGTACAGCCGAGAGCAGTAAAAGTAGATTATTTTTCATAAGTTATTCTATTTACAGGTGGTGAACTTGATTTTATCGAACAAGGCATCATCTACATCATTTTTGAAGTGGAATTGTATTATTTTTGTGCTTGTTTGGAGGAACAAAAGGTTTTCAATTTGCAATATGGATTGAATTTTTCAGAGGCATGAAGAAAACAATTTTTAAAGTGGAATTGTGCTAGTTTTCTACTTGTTTTGAGGAACACAAGAGGAAGAATTTTTTCCTAATAGGCATTCAACTTCCAATTTGGATTGAATATTTTAAAGTATTTCACTATTAACATTCATTTGTGCTTGAGAATTTTATAATTATGGGAGATAAAGCTTGTAATAAGAGAAGGAAGACATTGACTCCTCAAGAAGTTGAAGCAAATAGAGAAAAAGAGAGACAAAGAGAAAGAGAAAGAAGAATGAGAATGAAACCAATGAACGATGGTGGAGCAACCAATTCAACAACTATTGAAGATGAAAACATTGAGGATACCATGGTTGTAGATGAAGCTAATATTCAAGGAGTCAATTTGGAGAAGAATATGATTATACAAACAAGTCCTACTATGTCTTCAAATCCCTCTTTGAATGCTATGGAGAATGTTTCAATATGCACAAATCCAGAAATTACACATCTTCAAATCCACATGTTAGTGAAATGGTAAATTGTATGTAGAAAGTTTTACAAGATGTTGGACTTAATGATGTTGACTTTGACTATATTCAAAGAGATAAAACTTTTATAGAATTTGTTGAAAACAAAAGAAAAATCTTTGTTGCAAATGAAAATCAAAATGATCATTTTTCTTGAAAATGAAAACAAAACTTGTATTTTTGATGAAAATGAAAATGAGAAATGAAAACCGTTTTGTTGATGTGAAAATGAAGATGAAGATTAAAGAAAATGAAAATAGAAACGTTTTGTTGATGAAAATGAGAGATGAAGATGAAAATGAAAATAGAAACCATTTTGTTGATGAAAATGAAATGAAAATGAAAATGAAAAGTAAGAAAGCATTATGTTGATGAAAATGAAATAAAACTATTTGTTGATGAAAATGTAAATGAAAATGAAGATGAAAGATGAAAAAAGATCTAGAGATGTGATGTTAGTTAATGAAAATACTTTTTTAAAAATTGGAATTGGTGTTTTCGATAATCTTCTTGGTCAAATTTCTTGGAGGAAAATAAGAACACATGCGAATAGAATATACACCAAATTCTTTTATCGTAAAAAAATTGCATTTCAATGTCAACTAATGATGCAATTGATGAGAATGCAAAAAATGAGGAAAGTAATGAAAAGGTTAGGCTTTTATGTTAAACCAAAAAGAAAAGATCAATCATTAAAACATGGTATGTCTACTGTTGCTAGTGCCATTCAATCTATTGGGAAAAATAGTCGATCTAAAGATAAAAACGTAGCAAGAAGAGCTATAACTACTACTATAGTTAATAAAACAACTTTGAATAAAAGAATGGTAAGCAATATTAGTGAAGTTTTAAAAATGCATCCTAAAACATTACTAAGAGCGGCAAAAAGAAGAGAAAGTATAGAAAATGATCCTATCAATCAATGTTGGAGTTTCAATGGATGACTACCGAGGTTTGATATAAAATTGAATGTTGAAATTAAATCTTTGATAGAAAAATATTGGCATGATAATACTAGGGTTTCATCTAATGCTAGAGATGTTTTAAAATTAAGGGTGGGGTCCAAAGTTCGCGATCCTCACCCAAAACACCTAGTAGATACAACACAAACTGAATTTTATAGAAAATTTTGTAGCGATTCAGTGTTACCTGGTAATATTAAAATAAGTCAAAGGTCATTTGAAAAGTAAAAACTTTGGTATGTAAAATTAATAAGAAGCAACAAATATCTTATTTGTTGGCAAAATCACATCATTCAATTTCATTATTTTATGATGTTTCGATATATCACGTTGTACCTTGCATATGATTTATATGAATTGTGAAATTGATATTATACCACTACCGAAGCAATGAGAGTTTATTCAGGTTTGTTTTGTGAAAATGTGTGTCAATTATTTTCTTTAGTTCTGTATTTTGGACAGTAAGTAACCTATAAAATCTTTCATTATTAAGAATTTGTTTGCATAGAAAGTCAGTGATCATGATTTTGGACAACAATTAGTAGATGTTAAAAGACTTAAGAATGTTCACTATTCTTTAAAAGATGGAAAATAGGAAAGCGTTGTGATTTAGTTACAGAAAAAGTTAGTGTGCATGCATTCATGAGTGAATTTAAGAATAAAATTGCACCAAAATATGTCATACACTCTAAACATGCTCGATGGCTTGATGGCCAATTTTAGCATGCGAAACACATTTCCAATTGGTAGTATACTTTCAGTGGTTGATTTTGTGGAGAGTTATACTCTTGGTCCGCAAGAGGAAATTCAATCTCAATATTATAATTCAATGCAAATAGCTATGTTTGTCCTATTGTTTATAGACATGTAGATGATAGCATAGAGGATGATATAAATTTTTTGAGGAGTATCATTTCTATTTGAGTGAAAACCGGTTACACTCATCAGAGTTTGTTCAATACCGTTTCAATATATTTTATAGAAATTTAAGAGAAAGAGGAATCCATATGAAAAAACACCTCATATGGTCAGATAATTGTATGGGGCAGTTAAAAAATGCTAGAATGTTCTATTGGTTAAGTAGGGTTCACAAGGAACTTAATGTCCAACATATATGGAGTTTTACAGGCTGGGCATGAGAGTAAAGAGAATATGATGGAGCTGGTGTGTGTGTTAAAAGAATTCTTGCTAGAGAACAATTAAAATTTGAGGATTAGAGTAAAAATTTAAAGATGCGATGAGATTGTGGATTGGTGTAATGAAGATTATCACACAGGTTTCAAAGTAGGTATACTCTATAGTTCATGGGATTCTTTTGGTTGGTGGAAGAGAACAGAAAATGTATCTAGAAGTTGATTGTGAGACAATCGATTGGATCTACTAAAATAGCATTCATTTAGGAGTCTTGTGGCAAGCACATGGACTGTTGGACAAAGGGAGTGCATGTTTTTTCGATTTTGTATCTCGGGACATTGGGAAGCTTGTGAAAATATAGAATGGAGTTGGCAGTGGGAACAAAGATTGTGACACCTATAAAACTATCAATATGAAAGAAATATTGAAGAAAATGATCAATTGTTTGCATCACGAAAGGTATGACGTGTTTAGGACAACAGCTAGAAAGGTAATTTTTAATTCAATTTATTTCATTTTATTTCCACTTTATTAAGTTATTTGTGTACTAAATTATTTATATGGATATGTACAAGTTATTAAATGAAATTTTGTTGGCAGGACATGTGTATGTTGTTATTGCACCTGAGGCGAATGAAGAGAAAACAAAATATTGGTTGGCTCATTGTGTGGAAACTAAACATAAGTTGATAACACCTCGAAGATGATGGATTTCATTAGCCCATGAGTGTCACGGTGATCCCCTTAAAGACTTACCTCCTTAAGCAAATTTTGATAACAAGTTTTAAGATCCTTAAAGCAATTTTTTAGAACAAGTCTTTGGTCGCCTTAAGAAAATTTGAGAAGTTATTTGATGATGGTTTTTTAACATGTTTTCCAATAGGATCGATGGTGGTTGTTGGCACTTGGCTATGAAAATATTTGAGAAGAAAGAATGGTCTACCTACATTCGAAGACTATGAAACACATAAAAAGATTATACATTATTCACATTTGGTGGTGGCAAAAAATATAAAACTAGAGTGGTATCATGGAAGACCTTAAAAAAAGTGCTATGGTCAATTTCTATGGAAGAGCATGAGGCAATCATAGATGCATTGCAAAAAAGAGAGGATGCAGATGGTACAATGGAATAAGTAAATATAGGTAAATATAGTTTTTAGTTTTTATTTTTTTCCTTTTAAATACATTAAATACATGTTTTAGACATTGAGTCAAGTGTTATTAGTTGAAATTGATTTAAATTGTACCTTTTTGATATCAGGTGGTGTGAAGACCTACTACATTCTAGCCACAAGTTTGAGATGTTCTTGAGATGGCATATCCAAATTTTGTAAACATTGTTTTGAGATGACATATATGTACATACATACTTACATAATTAAACATACTCTATGTGCTTCTATGTATCAAATCAATATTCTATATATTTTGTTTCTTAAATGTGCATGTTTTCCTACTTTGAAACTTTATATCTAAGTGTATAATCACTAAATATCATGCATACATTATTGTTAAATCAATTATATCCTTAAGACATATTATGACCCCTTAATACATCCCCTCAAGAACCCTTAAAACATCCCCTTAAGACATTCTATTATGACCCCTTTAAACATCCTCTTAAGACCCCTTAAGACATCCCCTTAATTAACACGTTCTATTATGAGCCCTTCAGACATCCTCTTAAGACCCCTTAAAACATCCCCTTAAGACATTCTATTATGACCCCTTTAGACATCCCCTTAAGTCCCCTTAAGACATCCCCTTAATTAACATGTTCTATTATTACCCCTTTAGACATCCCCTTAAGACCCCTTAAAACATCCCCTTAAGACATTATATTATGACCCCTTTAGACATCCCCTTAAGACCCCTTAAGTCATCCCCTTAAGACATATTATAACCCCTTAAGACATTCTATTATGACCCCTTTAGACACCCCCTTAAGACGTCATTATTTGTTTTGACAACTTATAAATTAGTGTTAGATGTTATTATTTATAGTATTTATTAATACTTTTATTCTCTAATCTTCTATAGTATTGTTTATTTCTTAAAATTTTATCCTTTCTGGTATATAAATAGATTGCTTTTGTTTGTAAATTATGATTTATTGACTGATTATTGATTGACGTGAATTGAATAAGTTCATTGGGTAATTATCGCTATTTATTGACCCCTTTAGACATCCCCTTAAGACCCCTTAAGTCATCCCCTTAAGACATATTATAACCCCTTATGAAATCCCCTTAAGATGTATTATAACCCCTTAAGACATCCCCTTAAGATGTTCTATTATGACCCCTTAAGACACCCCCTTAAGACGTCATTATTTGTTTTGACAACTTATAAATTAGTGTTAGATGTTATTATTTATAGTATTTATTAATGCTTTTATTCTCTAATCTTCTATGATATTGTTTATTTCTTAAAATTTTATCCTTTCTGGTATATAAATAGATTGCTTTTTTTTATAAATTATGATTTATTGACTGATTATTGATTCACGTGAATTGAATAAGTTCATTGAGTAATTATCGATATTTATTGAATGTACATATCATGTATATCATGTATGAAATCACTAAATTTTCAAAGTATAAATATTAAAATGTCCTATATTAATCCATGTATGAGATCACTAAATTTCACATTAATGTCCTATATTAATGTCTTGACTATGAACATAAAATACATAAATGTACATGTGTAGAGATTAAAATTTCAAACAATAATAAAGTCCAATTTATGTAACATATTAAGTGCATGAAACCAATATATTAAGCGCATGAAATAAAGTCCAATAGAGTACATGAGAAACAAGAAATATAGTCCATGAAATAAACAAATATAACACATAAAATCACATGTTTCTAGGTCATGTATTGTCTTTATAATCAAGAGACCTCTTCACACCATGAGGACTATGTGGATGACCTGAAACACTTTGTATAAGAGAAAGATGAAATCAGATGTCAGACAATAAAAAATGATTTAATGACAATTTAATTTATAATCCATCATAAAATTAAATTACCATCATATCTACGTTTGGATGCTCTGGTGCACCTAAAGCAACCTCTAAATTCTCTAAATCAATCTACATAAACAAGACAAAGAAATTTGAAATTAGATGTACAACTCTACAATTAATTTTTTTTAATTCAATTTAATTTAAATAAATTATCATATTCTAATTGTACCGTATTCTAAGGTTGTGCACTAGGCTCTTGTCCAGGACCTGTTTGTACATGCTCAACTACAAGATGTGTCTCATGTTATAAAAGAAAAACAATATGTAAAAATCTCATATTATGTATATATTCAATTTATAATTTATAATTGACTTTAAATACAATAATTTATTTTAAATATAATAAAAAAATTAAATTACCATTTGATCTGGAACCTGCTCTACATATCCTCCTGGTGGTGTAACTATGTTTGGGTCAGGGTTGAAAGTTGCACTAACAAAGTCCTACAAGATTAAAATTAAAGCATGTACAATTGAATTAGGTTAATATATATATATATATCCAAGTTTGCACATTTTGTGTAGAAATTTTTGTAATCAACCTGGAAATCAGTGGCCTCACAAGTAACTGCAACATCAAATGTTTTCCCAATGCCCATTCTTATTGTGGTATCAACCTAGACATACATGTACATAGACATTTAACGCTTATAATATTTACAAGTGTACATGCATGCATTTCATATATCTAGTGAATTCAAAACTCATAAAATTGTAACTATACTAATGTAAACTTTAAACAAATTTACAATATGAATGTACCTGCCCCTGATCTATGATGCTGATAATGGAGAGTGTTTGAAAATCCTCAGGAGGAATCGATGGGATGTCAGATTGACTCGCCTAAACCAACATAAATATTTCAAACATATATGTGATTCAATTATAAATTTAAAACTCAAGTTAAATAATTTATGATTTCATATATAATTTTAAAAATTGAAATCAAAATACCCCATAAGGGTTGCCGATTATGATTGGTGTCGATGTATGTGCTCGTGGAACAGGTGATTTCCCTTGCATCGTTAGTTTCATCTGTACACCAAACAATTTTATTGTTAAAATGTATTACAAACTTTTCTTTGATATATACAACCATCAAAATTCTTATAAAATGAATGTAAATCTAGATGTATATTTATACCTATGTCACAGTGTCCTTAGGGTGATGGTCTACTGTGAGGAACTCTATAAATGAACTGATGCGACTAGATGAACCACCAGAATCTCCCCGTCCACCTGAAGTAGGTGTGGCCTAATCAGGTCCATAACATACTTGATGACAACTAGTACATATATGGGGGATGGGCCTCGACACTCCTGGAGTGGTACTCGGACCAGCTCCATTAAAAACTCCTCCATCATCATTGTCTCTATACTCCCCACTTGCTATCGCAGAAGCATGTTGATCAAGGTCTCTTGTGAGTGTACTAAGGGAACCTAATGTTGAGACTAGAGCTTGATGATGTACAAGTGTAGGAATGGGAGGACCAGGAGCAACAACAAGGGGTTGTGCATGTACAGGGCATCGAGGATCAACCCTTGCCCCTAATATCTATTGTGGCATGTCGCCACCAACACCCTAAAATGATCTAAAATCAAAATAATTGTGCTTTTGCCCCAAAACAAACTCTATATACAATTTTCTCAAAAAATACAATGGGAACTCCCAATTAGCATGTGGGGGACTATCAAAAACCATATACCATCGATCCGAAAAATGTGCACTCATTTGCGAATGTATGTACCACCTCATGGATATTCTAGATTTGTTGGGTGGAATGGGTTGTCGAGTAACGGGGTCAAAAAAGTAGGGGGCTAGATGGACTTTCGTTATTTTATGGTCTAATATTTGTTTTTTTAAGAGAGACCATCGGAATAAAATTGTCTCATTTGTTCTCTATCTCATTGATGCCTATCAAGATCAGAATCGATCATCCTGATGGCATCAACAACATTTTGCATTGCAGATGTAAAACCTATCACATGTGGAGGAATCAATGCTTGACTTTGCATAACATTGATTTGATTTTGTAAGGATGCAACTTGATCATTTATTTGTGCTCTCAAGCAAGCCTCGTAAGATGCAATAGGTGTTAGATGTGGCGTATTAGGTGGAGGGGGAGGGGGAGGGGGAGGGGGAGGTGGATGTGGTTGTGGCTGAGGTGGTGGATTGATGATATCATCAATGTTAAAATCATCCATGATATGCTTGATATAAATGTGCACCTCCATTAAATCATACAAAATAGTCCATGTGTATACATATATTAAGATCATATATTTAATTGAAAGAGGATGAGCAACATATATATTAAGATCATATATTTAATTGAAATGCACATATATATACATTAATTGTTCAACTCAAGAGCATGTCCATACAAAATTCAAAATTAAATGTATGTACATGTACATTTAAAATAAAAAATATGATGCATAATTTTCATGCATACAAATCATTAAACTAAACTATGTACATAGATACAAATTTCAGAATTTAAGAACTATATATGCAAATTTTTAATACATGTGCATACATACTAAACAATAAACTTGAAATATATAGTCATATAAAATATATGTACTATTATATATTATTCATTATAAGTTCATAAATTCCACCAAATTCATAAATCCATGCCACTAAAAATATCCATCTAGAACCAAAATCATAAATTCATGTCACTAAAAATATCCATTTGGAACCAAATTTATAAATTCATAACTATTAAAAATCATTGTTTTAATTTATAACGTATTGTGGCTCTCGACTGCATAGATCTTCATTTCTTTGTGTTTTCCTTTTCAGAATTGGGAGTTCTCTCCTCTAGCCATTGTCGATGCTCATCTACGATCCCATCCATAGCCCTGACATCATCAACAAGGGTTTGCATCCTAGATGCAAACATCCTCACAGGAGGTGCGGCACATTCTTCATTTTGAATAATGTTGATTTGATCTTGGATGGTTCTAACATTGGCATTGATTTGTGCTTTCAAATGAGCATGTTCATTGATTTTAGGTGGTGGAGGTGGGGGGTTACGAGGTGGAGTGGGTGGAGGTGGAGGTGAAGGTGTTGGAGATGGATGGTGTGGAAGTGGATTGTGAATATTATTGAATGGATCCATGGTATCTTTAAGATATGAGTGAACCTGCATTGGATTTGTAATTTCAAGATGTAAGATACATGTTTAGGAAATATACCTTTAAACCATTCAATATAAATGGCCTTAAATAATTGAATACAAATGATAAAATTATATGTAAGCCTCATTTATATGTCTAAGGCACATGTTACTTGAATGAAAATACAATTAACTATTAATATTGTATAATCTTGTAGGATCTTATTATTGTTAAATTTGGTTGCCTTGGGCAACTTTGATCACCAAATTTTAAGAACTTCTTTGATCCCCTTAAGAAATCAAATTATGATTTAGGGTGATAGGATGGCTTAAGGGGATCTACATCTAGTGAGGTCCTAGGAGAAAATGACATGGCTCAAGTGAAAAAAATTTGGTGAAGTTTCCCAAGGCAACCAAATTTCATTAAGAGCCTTTAAAGAAAAAATGATGGCTTTAGGGTTTAGGGTTTAGACTTTAGAGTTTATGGTTTAGGTAATAGGATAGCTTAAGGGGATCTACATGTAGTAAGATCCTAGGACAAAATTACATGGCATAAGGGAATGAAATTTTGTGGAGTTGCCTAAGGCAACCAAATTTCATTAAGAGCCTAAGAAAAAATGATGGCTTTAGGGTTTAGGGTTTAGACTTTAGAGTTTAGGGTTTAGGGTAATAGTATAACTTAAGGGAATATGTGTAGTAAGATCCTAGGACAAAATTACATGGTATAAGGGAATGAAATTCGGTGGATTTTCCTAAGACAAGCAAATTTCACTTTAAGATCTTGGGTAGGACAAAATGAATGGTTTAGTATTTAGGGTTTAGAATTTAGAGTTCAGGGTTTAGGGTTTACAAAACTTAGGGTAAATTTTTGGTGCCCCTTGGAATATTTAATGAACTTGCAAGTTAGTGAAGAACATTTTTTTGTGGAATAGTTGATTGAGATCTACTCTTGTTTCAACTAACCTAGATCATGATATCTCATTCATATTATAATCTTGTAGGATCTTATTATTGTTAAATTTGGTCGCCTTAGGAAAATTTGATCACCAAATTTTAAGAACTTCTTTGATCCCCTTAAGAAATTCAATTATGAGTTAGGGTGACAGGATGGCTTAAGGGGATCTATGTCTAGTGAGGTCCTAGGAGAAAATGGCATGGCTCAAGTGAATAAAATTTGGTGAAGTTTCCCAAGGAAACCAAATTTCATTAAGAGCCTTTAAATAAAAAATTATGGCTTTAGGGTTTAGGGTTTAGACTTTAGAGTTCAGGGTTTAGGGTAATAGGATAACTTAAGGGGATGTACATGTAGTAAGATCCTAGGACAAAATTACATGGCATAAGGAAATGAAATATGGTGGATTTTCCTAAGACAACCAAATTTCACTTTAAGGTGTTGGGTAGGACAAAATGAATGGTTTAGTGTTTAGAGTTTATATTTTAGAGTTCAGGGTTTAGGGTTTACAAAACTTAGGGTAAAGTTTTGGTGCCCCTTGGAATATTTAATGAACTTGCAAGTTAGTGAAGAAAATTTTCTTGTGGAATAGTTGATTGAGATCTACTCTTGTTTCAATGACCAACCTAGATCATGAAATCTCATTCATATTATAATCTTGCACGATCTTATTATTGTTAAATTTAGTTTCCTTGGGCAACTTCACCAAATTTTAAGAACTTCTTTGATCCCCTTAAGAAATTTGTCATATTGGGACACCTTAAAAAATTGATTTATGATTTAGGGTGATAGGATGGCTTAAGGGGATCTAGATCTCTAGTGAGGTCCAAATTTAGTCATACTATAGCCTCATTGGTTCCATCTAGCTCTGGGTCAAAAGTGTTTACCCCTCTGATAAAAAAAAGTATCATGTTAAAAATGAATTAATCTATACATATCACAAAAATAACAATAATCTTAAATGTAACCCATACTCTAACCATAATAGAATGCTAAATGATCCCCACCCCTAACCATATCCTAATTGAATTGTAAACCTAATTGAAACTTAATTAAATTATAACCTTTACCTAATCTTAAATGTATTTCTATATTATATTATATTAAATTATATTATTTTAAATTAATTTATATTTGTATTATAATTATATTAATATTTATTATATATTCCTAATTGTAACCTAACTATTTACTACAAACCTAATTGAATATTTTAAGCCTAATCCTCATTAAAACCCCAAGTAAATTGTAACATTACCTATCCTTAATTGTAATCTTATAAATTATATTTTATGATATTAAATATTTATATTATTTAATATATTATATTATATTAATATTTATTAAATATAATAAATTAAATAATATAAATATTTAATTATATTTATTTTATATGAATCATCTTCCTATCTCTAAATTGTAATAATAGCATGTAGTTCCTCCAACCTATCATCACATGTACCTTCTCTCTTTCCCATGTAAAAGGTGTACCTTCTAGGTGTTAAATGGTTCCATCTTGGTATCCTTACTGATGCATTTATATCCTTCCACATAAATCTATATAGTATCAAAATATAGGTAATTTTATGGTTACTGAATATCTCTTAATTGCTAAAGAATCCATTATGATTGAGGATGGGTGGATTATTATCTAGGATCACGTCTTAAAAATCCTATAGAGGTCATGTCGTATGTGTTTCTTAATACATATATTCCCATACAAACCTCTTTCCATGTATTGCTAAGATTTAACAGTTTGCTCCTCGTAGAATTCCTTGGCAGACCCCATGTTGAATGCCACCACGTGAGATCTGTCTAGCATATCAAAAGTCTGAGCAATAGAGATAGGGTTGAGGTTTTCTATCACTCTCCCTTGAGGACTAATAACCTTTTGTGTACCCTGGTCGTAATGTCTAGCACACTCAAGGACAAGCTCATAACACTGCACCATTGAAGGGAAACTGGCCACATGTGCCAAACCTGACTCCTTCATCCTTCTGGCCACCAAAGGAAGATCTTTAGTCGCCATTCTTTCTTTGAACTCTTCGTAGTCCCATTGTCTAACATTTGTATCAGTCACCTCTGACCAGATCAATGTGACTTTGCTCTCAGGAATCTTGCTCTTAACGTCCATTTTGATCCTTTCTACTTTAGACATAGAGGATCCCTCTGCTACCTTACTAGATTTAGCCTGCATCCATCAAGAAAATCACAATAAAAAACCACAAGAGAGCAAGGTCAATTCATCAATACATCGTTAGAATGAATCTCATATAGCCAAAGTGTTATTAAATCTCATATGAGATGATCACAACAAATTTTGGGTTTCAAGACCATCCGCAGAATCTGAGCTAGAGAGGAATTTTGAGAAATTCCAAATCGATCAGATTCCAACGGAATAACCAAGAAACACCTACTTAACCATTAAACCGGATCATGATCAATTAATAAATTACACGGGAAATCCAAATATGACATGAAATAATCATTAAATGTATCACAAATCATAAAAAAATCCAATTATCTCACATTCCTTTATATTTCATTAGATTTCGGGAAAATCCATGAGGGACGAATTCCCGCGAAGAACGAGATAGATAGGAGACTTCGAAAAATCAGAGAGACGCCAGATTTTGGAGAAATCTAGACTCGACAGAAATCCGCGGATAAGGAAAAACTTTGAACCAATCGGTGAAAAAGCATGTACTTTGGCCAAACAAATTTCATTCGAAATGAGGTCACACTGAGTGGGGCATGTCTTGTCGACTGGCGACGAGGATATGCATGTCGATGAGAGACTTTCTCTTCAGGGTGGGGTTATGGCAAATCCTTTTTGTCTCACTGACTTTCGGGGTCCAAGCAAACAATTCGGCCAGACTAAAGCTTTTCGATATGAGGTCTTAGCGAAGTTGTGGTGTCTTGCCGACTGAAGATATAGCAAACATATCGATATGACCAAAGGGTAGTTGGGGTAGGGTCCTGGCGAACGACTCTGGTCTTACCAACAAAACACAGAAGACCTTATTAGTGTGAGAAATGATATTGTCATAGTGATCAAATATGAACTTTGGAGGGTTTCTCGGTGAGATACAGGGTGACCGATATGAATTCTCCCCAACTTTGAAGGGTCACAACAAAGAAAATCCGAAAGGGATGGATTATCCCAAACTGCGATGCAAAGTCACGATTTTACCCAAACACCAAATCAATCATGAATTTCAAAAAAATTAAACTCAGTGTAAGTCAGGCATGGACCTTTCATAGATTTTCTTTACATTCTAGGTCAATTTTAAGACAAAACAACTTGAAATGGCATTTCCCTAGGTTTCAAACCCTATTCATCCACCATTGGCACACAAGCAAGCTCAGAATTCAATTGTTTCAACTGCTAAGTCATTACTAGGGTTTACTAATTACTCTCAGGAAAGATTCATCAAAATGAAGATAGACAAATGAGCTCAAAACTCACCCAGGAGATCACAAATAACACAATGTTGAACAACCCTAACATGAAATGATCAAATACATAGGAATTCAAATCCCACAAGCTCTCATAACATCAACATTCTATCCACAATCATTCAATTCAAAGCAAAGCAATCAAACACATACCATTATAAAGTGGGAATCGATCCCAGAATCAGCAAATGCGAAGAGAATGGCGTCTACAAAGAACAGATGCAAAAATGCACAATAGATTGTCACTTAAATCCACAATTCAAGTCAAAATGTCCCAAATCGAATCAAAAGCTCAAAGAACCAACTCTAAGGATGCAGTCCTCAACTCAAATGATGGCAAATAATAAGCATGATGGCATAAAAGATCCCAAAAATCAAGTTAAATACATCCTTCAAAGCATGCACGAAGTCATTAATGCAATCAATAAGACAGTCAAAGAACCCAGGAATCCGACAACAGGGCGAAATCCAGAAAAATCCGGCCCATGCGAAAATCTACGAATACTGAAAATCCACAAACAACAATGCACATTTGGAGTCCTAATAAGATCTGGGAAAATCCGACCAGGGTGGAAAATCCGGAATCTGAGTAAAAGCCCAAAATTTATCTAGAACTTAGGATTTTCAATGAATAACCTAGGAGAAAGACTTAGGCAATCAAAAATAAGCATTTAAGCATATGCCTAAAGTAAGATAAAATCTCAAAATGAAAGGGCCAAGAAACCAAAACCAAAGTGAAAGAGGGTCCTTGCTTCTAGCGGGGCGTGTGTGCGAAAACTGTACAACAAGTACAAGCACTAATGGTATAAGTTAGACCATGATGACCTGATTACTACTTCCATGATTTTTGATATTGAAAGTTAACACAAGCATCTAGGTATAATTAAACCGAGATGACCTAAGCATTTCTTACGTAAATAGACAAGAATCAATCACTTTCCTATGTGAATCTGAAATGTCATCAGTGATACTTTGTATAGCATGTCTCATGACAATTCACACAGTAATAATGATCAACTCACAAACAACAGACAAACAAATATCATACTCCTTCCTTGCTTCTCTAGTTCAATACATCATCGATTTGCTCCAAAGATATGATAACAAAAATCAAAATTACAACATTTGAACACTCATGCTAAAGTGATAAAATCATGATTCAAATGAATATCATCCATTTAGATTTGATTTGATTGAATGATTTAAGATATTTTGATTTGGATGGTTGAATCAGCTAATGATTGCTAATTGATTGTTTAATGTTGGTTTTTCCCTATGATTGTTGTATTTGTTGCATTGTCATACTAATTTTTTGTCTATTTGTTTTAGCTCAAATTTTTATTGCCCCTGGGTAGTGAAGTAAGGATGTTTCCCCCAAGCTAGGGTGAGACGCGACTGCATTGGCATGATATGTGCATGAAGTGTGTCGATGATAAGTAGAATGATGGTGAAGGAGAATAGCCAAGAAGTGCTCAAATAGATGGAACAACTAGTCTAATCATAGATAGCACTTGTTGCTAGGTTTTCACTACCTTGTTTTAGTGCACTTTTTCAGATTTTATAAAAAAAATTTACCTTTTTTTTTTTACTTTTTTTGTATTTTTCTCTTTGTTATTTGAATTTTTTTGTTGTCACCAAGATGCCTATTTGCTAAGTTATCATCAAGCCGACCATTTTTTTAGGACTTTTTCTAAATTTTATGTATTTTTCAAGACTTTTCCCATGCACTGGATGAGTCAAGTATAGATTTTCCTAAGATGGACACTGTTGATAGGTTCATCCAACAAATCCCCTTCAAGTGTAGACAATTGATAAGCTCCTAATCTCTGGACTAATATGATGATGAAAGGACCTAACCAATTGGCTCCAAATTTCCCCTTCTTCTCTGGATCCTACTAACTGCGGGGGTTTTCCTTTAATACCAAGTCACCAACTTGGAATACCCTTGGTTTTACCTTATTATTGTAGCTTCTTGGCATCCTTTGCTGATATTCCTTCAAGTGATCCACAACTTTTTGATGATGCTCATCTAACAGTTCCAACTCTTGTAGTCTACAAACTTGATAATCCTAATCTAAAATTAATCCCTTTAGTGACACCTAGAGTGATGGTATCTCAACCTCAATAGATAGAATAGCCTCTGATCCATATACCAAAGAGAATGGTGTAGCTCTTGTAGGTATTCTGATGTAGGTTCGGTATGCCCATAGAACAAGATTTAGTTCAACGTGCCAATCAAAGCCAACATCATTGACCATTTTCTTCAATATTTTCAATATAGTTTTATTGGAAGCCTCTACCTTGCCATTTCCCTATGGATAGTATGGTGTTGAGAAGTGGTGTTGAATATGGAACCTTTCACATAGCTCCTGGACATCCTAATTCTTAAACGGTCTACCATTGTCAGTGATAATAGATTGAGGAATTCCATACTGACAGATAAGGTAATTTAGGTTAAAGGATGAGATTTGTTTTCCTATGATAGTTGTTAGACACACAACTTCAATCCATTTTGTAAAGTATTATGTGGTTGTAATGATAAACTTGTGATCATTTGATGAAGATAGGTGAATCTTATCCACTAGATCCAATCCCCAATGACAAAAGGGCCATGTTGATACAAAGGGTTGTAATTCTTGTGCTGGTGGGTGAATTAGATTGCCATGGATCTAGAACTTTTGACATTTCTTAACAAACTAGAAGGACTCCTTCTCCATATTCATCCAGTAATACCTTAAACGAAGGAGTTTCTTTGCTAGAGTTAGTCCGCTTGAATGTGTGCCACAGATACTCGCATGGATCTCGTGTAAGACTATGTCAGATTCGATGTGTTATAAACACTATAAGAGAGTTCCATCAAGTCCTTGATGGTAAATTATGTTAGAAATTAAGGTATGCCATGTAGCTTGGCGTATAAAGTTTCGTTCTGATTGTGGGAAAGATCAGGAGGAAAAATATTGTCTTTTAGGTAAGCATATATTTTCCCATAGATGGAGGTTTCAAGATCAATGATATGTCATATGGTTTGAGATTCAGGATCATCATAAGTGGGATTGGACACTTGTCCTATCATAAACTCATAATTTCTTCACTTTTCTGGTAGCTGCAAGAGAGATGCGATTGTAGCCATAGCATCAACAACTTTGTTATACACTCTTAGTATCTGTTCAAATCTAATTTCAAAAAAATACTTCTTCAAATCATCAACCATTCATTTGTACAACAACAAATTATCATCCTTCATCTGATAATCATCATTGACTTGATTTATAAGTAGTTGTGAGTCTTCGTAGACCTACAACTCTATTATCTTCCACTTAACTGCAACCTTGATGGCAATGATTAACACCTCATATTCAACTATGTTATTGGTGCATTTAAACATGAGTCTGTATGATTTTGGAATTTTATGCCCTTGAGGTGTTATGAACAAGATTCCAACACCTGCCCCGTGTTGTGTGTATGACCCATCAAAGTACAACATCCATTGTTGAGGTGTTATAGTAAGAACATCTGTATCAAGAAACTCCATGTGCATAAGATGACTATCTGGTAGTGGAGCTTCTACTAATTGATCAACAATCACTTGACCTTTAATAGCTCTTTGATCTATGCATTTTATATCAAATTCACTCAAGAGCATTATCCACTTGGCCAATCTCCCTATTAAAGCAGCTTTGCTTAACAAGTACTTTAGTGGATCATTTTTTGCTATTAATTTAATAGTGTGAGTTAGCATGTAGTGGCATAACTGTTGAGTAGAAAAGACTACTGCTAAGCAAGGTTTCTCAATGAAAGTGTAATTGATCTCATAAACATTTAAAGTCGTACTGATATAGTATATTGCCCATTCTTTTCCTTCATAATCCTCCTATTCCAGTAAAGTGCCCAAGGAAATTTCAGTTGTTGCAACATAAAGTAATAAGGGCTTTCCTTCTATTGGTGGTAATAGAATTGGTGGGGACATTAGATATTGTTTTAGCTAATTGAAAGTAGCCTCACATTGTTCATCCCATTTGAAAGAGATATTCTTATACAACAAGTGATTGAACGGATGACACATGTTTGCTAATTGAGAAATGAACCTTCTGATTGATTGTAGCCTTCCCTATAAAGACCACAATTGAATGATATTTCTTGGTGGTGGCATCTCCATTATGGCCATGACCTTGGTAGGATCTACTTCAATACCTTTGTCTGAAACTATGTAGCCTAGAAGCTTAGCTGATGTGACACCAAACACACATTTCTTAGGATTTAATTTGACATTGAATTTTTCTAGACAAGTGAAGATTTTGTCTAGGATTTCAAGATGTCCTTCTCTAGTATATTATTTTTCCAATAGATCATCCACATATTCCTCCATAAAAGTATGCATCATGTCGTGGAAGATAGTGGGCATTGCTCTTTGATATGTAGCCCCTGCATTTTTCAACCCAAAAGGCATAACATTCTAGCAAAACATTCCCCATGGACATGTGAATGTTGTCTTCTCCTGATCCTTTAGTAATATCTTAATTTGATTATAACCGAAAAGCCCATCCATGAGTGACAACATGGAATGCCCAACTATCAAGTCCACAATTATGTCAATATTAGGCAATGGAAAATCATCCTTTGGACATGCCTTGTTTAGATCCTTGAAATCAGTACATATCCTGATACTATTATTTTGATTTGATATAGGTATAATATTAGAGATCCACTCAACATAATCAATACACCTGATAAATATTGTGTCCAACAATTTCTTGAGCTCTACTTTTACCAACAATGTGATATGCGGGTGCATTTTTCTTAATTTTTTCTTGTCAGGTTTTACTCCAGCTAGTAAAGATAGATGATGCATCAGAAGATCTGGGTCTAAGCCTGGCATATCAAAATAAGACCAAGAAAATTTGATCTATCATTCTTCGAAGAACTTGATGAATTTAGGCTTTTCCTATTCAGACATAGATGTTACAAAGTGTAGAGTCTTTGCTTTTTCCATTGTGCCAATATTGATTGATTGTGTAGGTTCCACCAACACTGATGATCTCTTATGGTAATGTTTTGGAAGAGTGTCAAATCTCCCATCCTTTAATGCCTTAGTGAGGTTTTCACCATTGGATGCACTCTTTATTTTTACTTTTTCAAGATCTAACACTGCCATTGAATGGTTTTCACCATTAGATCCATTTTTCATTTTTTTAATTTTACAGCTAGAAGATTTGACACCCTCCTGACTTGAAGCTTCATTATGAGATTTATGAATAGAACTTGTGTTAGGATTTTCAGAGCAAAGATAGTTAATGATGGTGTTGTCATTCGCAAGGATAGGGATGTTAGAAGGCTCATTTTGGTCCCAGTAAATAAGCTCAGGGTGGAGTAAAGGTAGAGAATCTTCAGATTGGTTGAGGCTAGCAGTGGTGAGAGTTTAGATAACAATGTGGTCATAGTGTTAAATAGCGAGATCGAGGTCTATGATATTACTCTCTTCTAGGTTGTCTAGTTCACTTGAAGTCTATCCATCCTCACTAGAGTCATCAATGTTCTATGATCCAAACACAAGAGGTCTAGTCCTTGAGCTTTGTCCCTCCTCAAGCATTGGAGTATACCTTTGCATTATATCAATATGTTTATCATGGCATGATTCTTCAGATAACAAATCCCATTCATACCCATTAGAGTCTATTTCATAGTCATTGCTATCTCTTATTTGTAAGATCTACTCCACAACGCTCTGAGTTGCTTCATCTTTTGTCTCTTCTTTATATCCTAACCTTGTTTTGTCATTTGGAGTTAGTGTGAGAGTTGGATTGGTTCTATAATTCCTTCTTTCCTTTTACCTATGGAGCCTTGTCTTTCATACCCCATTTTCTCTAGGATTGTCTTTCCTTTTCCATATTGACCCATTTGAATGCCAGGGGTTGTTGATGTAGATGCTTCCTCATCCTTGTAGAGCCAATTTAGAACAACCTTATCTTCAAATTCATTCTCTAAAGTTCATGCTCTTACAAATGTACCCTCAAAAAGTATGGTGGATTGTGATGATTGCAGTGTTGATATTGATGGCTATCCAGAAGTCCTTGCAGAAGGTAGCAATTGTGAAAGGTTCAATGATTTTTGAATGGAATACTCTCCCATACCCTTGTTAGTTAATTGAATCTTCTTCTCAAATTGTTTTGAAAGATCATTTAGTTGACTTCCTTTGTTTGATGGTGTAGAATCAACAATACCTTTATCTTTTGATTGGTTCTTCTTCTCAACCTATTTTGATACAACATTCAACTGCTTTTCATTTTTTGATGGAGTTGGAGTATTAGGTTCCCTGTTGTGAGGTACAAAAGTGTCTTAACCCAGCTTAAGCATGTTACATTGTTGGGGATTGTTTGAATCAAAAGGGATAGTGATTTCCTTTCCATTGACTGAAAACTTTAAGCATTGGTGATATGTTGAAGGCACTGCTTACATGTCATGAATCCATGGACACCCCAAAAGTATGTTATAAGTCAACTCATTGTCCAATACTTGACAAACTATATCCCTCACAATTGGTCCAACTTGGATAGGTAGTACGATCAATCCTTTGGAGGATCTCTCTTCATCATCATATGTTTTTATTGTAATTTTCCATCTAGGATCAATAGCCTTTTCAAAATACCCTAATGCATGGAAGAGTTTTAAAGTATAGATATTCATACGAGCTCCACCATCTATAAGAACATGCTTGACTCGGTGTTTGTGAATGAGAACCTCAATGTGGAGAGCAACATTGTGTGGGTGATTGAGTGATAAGTCATCCTGCTTAGAAAATGATAAGCAGTGCGATGCAGTTAAGTGTCCAACCATAGCCTGGAATTGGAAAACTTCCAAGTTATTGGGTATTGTTGTGGAAACAAGAGCTTGTTCTAGAATTTCCTTGTGTGTAGGTGATATTTTCAAAATTTCTAAGATTGAAATTTGTGTTGGTATCTTCTTCAATTGATCAACAATATTTTATTGGATTGATGGTGCAACAGTTGTGTTTGATGTAGCTCCTTTTAGTATTACTTTAGCTCACCCCCTTGTTGTTACATTGACCAATTAATACTCTTATTTTTTCTCAAATCTTGATAACATTAATATGATTTTCATTTATAGTAGTGTTTGTATCAAATTTACTCATGTGATTTGATTTCATTCCTCGTTGATGTCAATGTCATAAAGCTTATTTTCAGATGTAGCAATGTTTTTGGTTTGATGATCAGATGTAATGATGTCATGATTATGATTTATTTCAGCTTTCTAAGTTTGATAATCAACTACTACCATGTCAATTATTTTATTCCCAATAGCAACAAGATCATTTGTTTGATTTTTAGTAGAAAAAAGATCATGTTCATTTGTTTGATTTTTAGTAGCAAAAAGATCATGTTCATTGTTGATTTGAGTGTTATTAGCTTGATCTTCAACCACAAAAATATGGAGAATCGTGGTGTTGTAAAGGTGGTTTACATTTTTTCCATTACCATTTGCGGAAGATGATTCTCCTTTTTCATAAT
The DNA here is from genome assembly GCA_007258455.2 of Sequoia sempervirens. NCBI lineage: Eukaryota > Viridiplantae > Streptophyta > Pinopsida > Cupressales > Cupressaceae > Sequoia > Sequoia sempervirens. The sequence goes on from VDFB02075321.1 coordinate 344,851,479, forward strand.
TTGGTAGAGGGTTCTTGAAAGCTCCATGATCATTGTTTTTCTATGGTCCCTCTATGAGTATTTTCTTGTTATCAATTAGATCTTGTATTGCATGTTTCAATTGCCAACAATCCTTTGTCATATGACCCTTGTTTTGATGATAGTCACAGTAGTTGGCATCGTTCCACCAAAATGGTTTAACTTATGGATCCCAATTTCATGGTTCTTGTACTGTGATAAGCTTGGCTTTAGTAAGTTCCTTTAATGTTGATTCCAGTGATTGTCCCAAAGGCATGAATTTCCTCTAATTTGATGGCTTTTTGGAATGGTGATGATTTTTTCCTAGCATTGTTCAAATTGTTGTTTTGATTTGCATTTGAGTTGTTGCTTTGATTTGTCTTAGTTGCAGCTACTGTCAAGTTGAATATAGGTTTCGTGTTTTGATTTTCAATCACAACATCATTGTTTGTAGTATTTCTATACTTTTTCCAAAGCTTGGGTTTATCATTGTTGTTGTGATTAGAGGAATTGGCATTGTTTGATCCTTCATTGTATGTTTTTAGGACTCCTCTCTTGACCAAATCTTCTTCTATCTTTGGACCATTTTCTATCATTTTCTCAAATGTAGGTGGACATTGTAGTTCAATCCTATAACTCATATCATCATTTAAGTTATCAATGAAAAGTTCCATATTTTCTTCTTCCAATATGGAACGAGGATATATTGCAAACAACCTTCTCCATCTTTGAAAAAATGAGAGAAATGTTTCACCTTTCTTTTGTTTGGTATTGCAAAGATCCTTCATTGTGATAGCATGTTGTATGTTATATGAGTATCGAGTTATAAATTTGTTGACCAAATATTCAAAGGATCCAATTGGTGGAGTTAATTTGGAAAACCACTCTATGCATTTTCCACCTAAGACTTTTGGAAATAGCCTCATTAAGTATGTCTCTTCATGAGCAAATTCTAAACTCATAGCTTGAAATTCCCTCACATGGTCAAGAGGATCCGTTTTCGCAATGTATTTATCATATTTAGGGAATTCATAATGTTTTGGAAATGGGATTATGTTCACATTTTGAGCAAAAGGATATGGACAAATATCTTGCAACAAGTATCTCTTAGTAGTTCTAGTTTGCATATCTTGAAACTGTTGTTGTAAAATTTGTATTTGATGTCTCATTGCAACCACTTCATCTATATTTTGTGATGTATTTTGTGTTTCAGTTTCAACACTTGTGAATGTTTCCTTCAGTCTATTAATGTCAAAATCTTTTGGAACTTTGATACCAAGATCAACCAACATGATAAGATAATTTTCCCCATCTCTTTCCAAAATTCTCTCCATAAATTTTTGAAACTTGGGGTCTTGATGCATATTTTGCATATCCTCTTTAGTTATTTTGTCTTTATTAGTCCGATTGAGTCTACTAAATGGATTTTCCGCATGTTCATCCATGACATTTCATATTTCTCCTTCCTTTTCTTGAAATTTTAGTCTTTGTGACCTTGTTAAAATGGACATACGAACGCTATTTTTTTTAATAAACTTTGATCTTAGTTTGGTATAGTTTCAAGGATATTAACTTAAGTTAAATAGAATGATAGTGTGAGCGGGTGAAAATACAATTTAGAAAATAAACAACAAACAAAAGAGTGAAAATAACAAATATAAACACCCTACACCTCAAGATTGGCCTAGTTGGATTCAAAAACAAAGTAAAGATAACAAATGGAGTGATTTACCTTGTCTTGAATTGATTCTTTGGTTGACCCTTCGATCTTTCATGTTGTATGCTCCTTTGATGGAAAAATATGCAAGTGTGAGATGCAAGATGGATGGAAAATAGGTGAAAAATGGATGCAAATGCAAGTATTTTGGGTAAGTATGGCTCAAATAAAAAAATTTGCAAGAGTTTGGTTAGCACAAATAATCTCCTCCTAAAATGAGAGAAAAGAGGGGGTATTTATAGAGAATTTTGAATTCTCTAGAGAAATGGATGGTTGAGATTAAACCAACAAAGCCAAGATGTAGGGATATGGTGAGTTGAGGACTCACAAGCCCTCACATCTTGACATGTGGCATGTGAAGTGGCTTGAAAAAGATGATGTGTAAATGAGGTGGAAGGAGAGTACATAACATGGAGGTACTACATAGTACCTTGGGATTTGGACAAGATCTCCTTATAAAGGAGGTCCTTGTCCCCATGTGCGTGAGAGGACATGTGAGGAATTAAAATTCCTCAAATATCCACATGGGAATGAGAGAAAGAATTTAAAATTATTTGAAATGCATTGGGGGATTAAATGTGAATTAACAAGTCACATGGGGAAGGGGGTGCCTTCTCCAAAAGGAGAAAGCCTTTAATAAGGTTGACTTAGGACACATTCCATAAATGACATGGAGATTAGGTTGACCTAATTAAGTGATTAAGGTTGTGCAAGTACTTGATTAGACAAATTAATGACATATTAGAGGCAAGTGGGAGATTAGGAAGAGTTCACATGTGGCTTGATGTGACAAGTCAAAGATCACATGGGGAAGAGAAAAAGGAATTTAATATTCCTTGGAAGGATAAAAGGAATTAAAAATTCCTTGAGAGGTTGATTAGGCTAGTTAATGAAGGATTAGAGGAGGGTTAGGTGGCTAAGAGAGATTAGAGGCCAACTTGCAAAAGTTGGAGGATGTGACAAATCCTAATCAAGGATTAGGCATGTGCACATCCCTAATGATGAGATTAGGAGAATAATTAGGCTTAAGAAAGAGATGTGACCTGTGAGGAATTAAATAAATGTCATATTTATTTAATTCATTTGATGAAAATGAGGATTAAAGAGATAAGGTATTTATTTATTAATTAAATACCTTAGGGATTTGGCAGAATTAAGGATATTAATTAAATAATAGCAATATTACTTAATTAATGCAAATAAGGGGATGCTTAGATGAAAGGGGATAAATTTTGATAAATTAAGTGTCCAAATTTAGGTGTCTACAGATAGATTCTATTGATTAGACTAATTTGAAATTTTTGATTATACAACTTCATTTCTTGATGTAGGATGATTGATCCTGATAATAAAATTTAGCTTTTAATCAAATGCATTTGATTTAGACACTTTTGGATGGTAGATCTTGGTTTGATTTGAACAAATTTAGTTATAAAGACTAGTTTAAGTAGGTTTAAGACTTTGTTTTGATTTAGGAAAGTTTTTGTTCTGATGAAAGTCTGTATTATGATGTTAAAAGTTTGACAAACAATGAAAATAGCTCTCTTTATTCCTCAACATGAACATGAACATCATTTGTTTAAGAGGGGTTTCTTTATTTCAACATGCTATAGAAATCATCATTTGATAGTTATCTACAACTTCTTCATGGTTTAGAAATTTTATGCATGTTCTTATTTTGTTAGGCACATTGTTTTGGAGGATTTTTAGTTCTTCATTCGCCTTTCTCTCTTTTCGAGAGGAGCTTTTCCCATGAGGTTTTCTCCTTTTCTCTAGTTGTGAGAGATTAAAATTTTTGTACATGGGTACTCATTAGGCCTTATTTTTTGAGACCCATCACATTTTTTTTTGTGTATTTCCTTTGTAGGGTTTCTGGCTACTCCCTAAGTTAATATTAAGGAGGGGTGTTAGAGTAATCATGTATTAGCTAGTAATTAATTAATCTTTAATTGATTGTTAGTCTAATTTATTCTCATGCACTTAATCTAAACATAGGAATGTTTTTTTTTCAATTGAAGTGGGTTATTATTAGATCATTCTATCTCATCGCATAGGATGACAAAAAATTTCATGATTGAAACCGTTTACCATTTAGGGTTAATCCTATAAAGCACTCAACCACATTGTAATATTTGATGATCTCCATGAAGACTCTTGAGGTTCATTATGTAATTTTTCTTGTTGATGATATAGAAGATCATTTTTTGCATCTCTCTTGCATGGAAGGTGTTATTCTTTGTTATTTGATACTTTGTCTCATGTTTATTCACAATTCTAACAATGTACTCCACAATAACTCGTATATATTTCATGGGAAAGAAAAAAATTATCTAAGGAATAATCACCATGGACATCCAAAGGTGCAATACCATCACCATGTATAAAAATATCTATGAGATCAACCAAAGAAGGAACACTAGAATTTGAGTATTATCATGTGAAACACCTATTCTAAATCCAAAAAACAATTTGACGTATAAAATTACATGATAAATAATTTAATGATGTATAAACAACATGAAATAAATCAAACCATTTTTAGCTCTACCAAACAATGTATTATATTTATAAATGCATCAAAAAACCATATGAGGCTAAAATAATTTACCATGTAAAGTCGAGTCCTCAAGTTATAATTAAATGACTACAACATAAGTGTATTAAAATAATGTGCATCATAAGTTATAGAGCATAATAAATCAAAGAGTCGTCATGAACATCATGAGAAGACAATGAACTAGAACTATGCTCTTCATGGAATACAACATCAATTGACCATGAGAAAGTTGATATAGAAGAAGGAATATTAACTCAAGCAAAGGCAAAATGTGTCTAGCCATATCACTAGGTTCCTCGGGGAAAGAGGACACATGGAGGAGAATATTTTGATTTAAAAGAAATTTTATCATTAGATGGACAAGGAATATGCTCACTTGGTCCAACACCATATGAATTAGGATCCCTAGATGATTTAGGTATTCATCATAAAATATAGTGACTTAGGTAGTGAGCTTCTTTATAATAGTGGAAAAGACATCCAAAGGGGGGACTAGTCCAAACCCTATTAATATAAATCAATGTTCAACACATACTCTAATCATGTATGAAATAATAAATTCAAGCAATTAAAAATATTATATCTCAATATTAGACATACTTGTAAAGAAGGTCAAAACACTAGGAAAAAACTTAGGGTTGTTTGAATGTCAAATTCACAATTTTATGTAAGGAAAATAACACATCTTGTAAAAGTTAAACTATGTAAATTACTTAAATCATCATGAAGAACAATCTAATGGTGGAAAAAGATTTGGGACTAATTACTGTGGAAAATTTTAATAAATAAAATAAAGGTACTTAGCTCAAGGTTTACTATTGATTTGGATTTGTCAATATGCTAGAAAATCAAGACCATTGAACTAAACAACTTGAGATTGATAAAGTTATAATATTTTTTTTATTATGGTTCAGTTCTACCTATAGATCTTTCCTTCATGAGTATAAAACTAAAATCTATAGGAAGACTTAAACCTGGTTCATGGATTTGAACTTTATTGATTTTTTAGGCCTAAAATATGTTTGTCTTAGTTTATATCATCTACATGTAAAAAGAAATGACATCTTTAGATTCCTTTGATTATTTAACTCTTAAAATATATTACTCTTGACTCCACTTTTGAAGGTTAATATATCCTATTAGAAAATAGACATTTCATAATAATAAAAATATATACTTTTTATCAGTATAGACATATTTAAATATATATTTTTAATTTAATAAATATAATTAATATAGATATTTTAAATATCAAGCACAAGAAACCACCAAACCCACAAGTGCAATGGCCTAGTGAAGGTACAAGGCCTATGAGCACTTTGGCCCAATGAGGGTTTGAACCTTGGTGGCCGTCACTACAACCACCCTTTTCGACTTTTTTATCTATATAATTTGCTATATTTTATTATTTTTGTTTATTGAAGAGTTTTATTTTTTATTTGAAGAGTTGATTTTGTTTACTTCAAAATTAATTAATTTATTTAAGAATTATTTTACAATTTTTTTTTTTAAATATATATAAACCATATTTTGATTTTTATATATTAATTAACAAATAAAACTGTTAGAAAATCTATTTAATTTCAATATATAATTTACTAATTCATTTTAAAACTGATTTAATTAATTTCATTGTATAATCTATTTATTTTAGAAAGGATAATAAATTTAACTATCCAAAACAATTTCTTTTGGATGGTGCTTGCAGTCATCCAATCCATATCAACTGTTGCTTGTTTTCCAAAATACAATTAATTGTTTATGTGAAGGGTTGGAATCTTCCCCAAGCTCTAAGTATTATATGTGTGAATAAAAATGAGAATCGAGACAAATTTTCAAAGGAAATCAAAATAATTAATGATTTTTTTTCTCTTTTCTTTTCATTTCTACCGTGTGGAATGGGCAGTTTCGGTGGAAAAATCTACACACTAAAGTTTTCCTAACAAAAGTTTCTACACATAAACATAAGTTTACCTTGACAAAAATGAGATTTTAAAACGCGGTAAAAACGATAATGACAAGGCGGCGGCGTACTAAAATTTAACGAATTCTTGTGTTGATTATTTACCGTGTTTAGAAATAAAACGGAAGAAATGCTATGCGGCGGCCCCGCATTTTCACGGAAGAAAATAAAATCAACGCATTCTCATCCAAAGGAATTACAAACTTTCAAAGTAAATGACGGTCAACATCCACTTTGAATTGCAGATTGTCAAAGTAAATGTGGAAGTCAGTGTTTTTTCCTCCTCTTTTCATTTCTGCCGTGGAGAGTGCGTCAAATTTTGAAAATACACTAAACTTCATTTACTCATGATTATTAGATATGCCCAAAACAGCTGTAATTACCTACCAAAGTTTCGTTTTAATTGGTTTTTTTGTTTTTTTACATGTTTACAAGGATTTTAAAGGTGGACAAATCTAGACTTAAAAGGTTTTTAAGTGTTTTTTTGGTAACTCTTCAAAAGTTTTTTGTGCAAAAACTTAATATTGAAATATTCAAAGCATGAAAATTTAATAATCAGATTATTTTGTTCAAAGTTTACCATTTGTACTTATAATGAATTTATATTCCATGATTTCTTCAAAATTTAAAGTCTACAAAATTAGAACAAGTTACATTTAAAAACTAGAGTTAAAAGAAATAAATTATTTGCATTGTTTAAAAGTTACAATGCAGTTGTTTCTTATTATTTCTCAATAATCATAAAATTGTAAAAATGAAAAATGTGGAAGTAGTATTACAAAATATGCAAGAAAAATAATTAACTTTAAAACTTACACACAAAGTAAATATTTTAAATTTACTACTACGATAAAAATAAATAAAAAATTTAATTATTAATTATGTAAAAAAATAATAAACTCTTATTAATCTCCATCTTTTGTTACGATTGTAAAATACTTCTCAATATTAATTAAATATGTATGTATCCAAAAAAATAATATTAAATTAGAAAATTTATTACTTATAATAACCTTCTATAATAAAAATCTAGAATAATTTGTTTTTTATAAAAAAATTATTCTATAAAATATATTTATAAGTTTTCAACATTCTAACCATCTTTTTCTTCATTGCAATAAATAATTATAAAATATGAATGGAAATATTAATTAAAAAAAATAAAAGAATTCCCACAATGGCGTGGAATGCTCAATATTATTAGTCAACGAAGTAAGGTAAAGAGTTCTGTAAATGCTGAGTGAAGGGAAAGTTCGTGTGAGCAAAAGATTGACGACTTCATTGCGGCTTCACCAGTTTGTCTTTTAATTTGCTTGACTTTGGTTTACTTGAAAACTCATTTTTGCTATCGTTAACGTGGGTGTCACGAAATAATAATTAAATGGTATTAAAAGTCTTATGTAATGATCATATAAATATGAGCAAAAATCTATTAATTTGAATTGGTCAAATAATTAATATTAATATTTTTCATTTCAATCAATTAAAATTGACTATTTTAATTCCATACATTATATTTAAAATACATAAATTTTAACTTTTTCAAATTTCAAAATTATTTTTCTTCATTATCATTGGCTAAAAAACATTAGGCGATTATAACTAAGATTATGTAGATGAGAAAAACTTAATAAAAAACATTAGACAATTATGACTAAGATTATGCACAAAAAAAACTACAGAATTGGCACCGGGGATTTTATTTATAAATTCAACCCAAATGCCATTTCCTAACGCCTCCATAAAAGTTTGTTGAGCCAACTCTAGTTCATTACGCTCAAAATGAATAACCCCAATGTTGTGTAACAATTCAATGGGTACTTCTCTACTCTTCTTTATAAGAGACTTTTCTATCTTAAGAGAATCTAAGGCTATAATGGGGTTTGTCGATATTAAGAACTCACCCATCTTGATAAATGCATGGGCATTGCATGGATCTATGTGAGTTTCCTTAAGATTTCCAAAGCCTTCTTTGTCTACCCTTGTTGAGCATATATATGGCCTACAACTTTTAAGCTCTCACAGTTCTCGGAGTGGAACTCTAGAACCTTTTCAAAATTTGAGAGAGAAATCTTAAGATCTCCCAACTTCAATTGAACTTGTCCACAAAATCCTATGGCCTCTGGCTTTCCTTAATGGATGCCATGTAGTAGCGGCTAGTGGTCTCATAATCACCTTTACTATGATAAGATCATGCAAGATTATGATATGAATTAGATTTCATGAGAGGGTGGTCAGTTGAAACAAGAGTTGTCTTAGTCAACTGTTCCATAAGAAAATGTTGCCCTGTGAAGAAAAAATGGTTTGCTAAATGATTCAATGCAATTGCACAACATGAGTATAATTCAAAGGCTCTACACATATTTTCTATTCCTTTATGAACACTACCCTTTTCACTAACTATGAGAATCCTGCAATTAAAAAATGCACAAAACTAACACAAGATATTTTTCCCCATTTCAAACAGCAAAATTGTCAAAAAATATGTTTAAAATCTATAAAAAAATGCAAATAAAATCATGTTGATTTTAGCGCCAAAAAAAACATGAGACCATAGCTTGTTTCTTACTAATATGATTTGATAGAATTTTTCCAAGCATCCATAGCTTGTTTGAAATCGCTTGTTTAAGGCTTTTAGCCATAGCAGTAAGGCAGTGAACTATTTGTTAAAATGCTTTGGTAGACATGTATGAAAAATGTGGTAGCATAGACAAGGCAATGAACTTTGGAAAAAATGCCTCAAAGAAATGTAGTCTCATGGTGATGGAATGCCATGACGAAAGCCATGAAAAGTGAATTGTTATGAATTGTCATGGAATTCCATCACCATGAGACCACATTTCTTTGAGGCATTTTTTCAACCAATTCACTACCTTTTCTATGCTATTGCTTACTATTATTCTTTGATAGATTTTTTCCAAGCATCCATAGCTTGTTCAAAAGAACTAGTTTCAGGCTTTTAGCCATAGCAACAAGGCAGTGAATTATTTGATGAAATGCTTTGGTAGAAAATTATATGTATGAAAATGTGGTAGCATAAACAAGGCAGTGAATTGTTTAAAAAAAAATCCTCAAAGAAATGTGGTCCCATGCAATGCCATGACAAGCAAATGTAATTGGTAGCTACTCCTAGTTATTAGTTATGCAATAAGAAGTAATTGCATAACTACTTAGGTTGACTTTGTAAAAACTATATTGTAATTAAAATTTTGTCATCTATCAGTATCTAGTTATTAGTTATGGAATGTGAAGTAATGCTTTGAGTTTGAAAGATGTGAAATGCAATGTAATCAATAATGCAAATGGTTATGATGATGTTTTGTCACCTTAAATAGCCTGTCACCTTAAGAGGTTAGCTTGTCACCTATACTTTGGTTCTATGTATGGTGTAATTTATTATTGAATGTAATTCATTCTTCTTAGTTTTCTTACTTTGGTTGAAATTAATTTTTTTTATTTAGAATATAATGTCTTGTATGTCTTATATGTTTTCTAGATGCTAGACTTTTCTTGTATGTCCTAGATGATAGCTTTAGTTTGTAATACAACTTCTAGCCTCCACATGCATTGAATATTCTTGTGTGAAGGAAAAAATAATGAACGTCTATGATTTAATAATACATATAGATATCTTAACATTAGGTGAACTAAGCCTCATTACAAACAAAGAAATAATCTCTTAGGTCTGACTGACATTGAAAACTAAAACTAAGAGACAACAAAATTAGAAAAATTGTTCAATCTTTTCAATAAAATGATCTCTAAAATATTGTATTCATAATATACCCCTATATTCCCACTTAAAATACATAAAAAATCCAATACTGCAATTTCAGACCATAACTTATTATATCATGCATAGTATTATGAACAAATAATTGATACCAATTCATAATATACCCCTATATTTTAGCCTAAAATACATAAAAAAATCCAATCATACTTAGTATTATCAAAAAATAATTGAGACTAGAATTCAAGCACCAAATTAAATCTTCTTTTCCATTGATTTCTTCAAATAGATATTACAATATAACATAAGTATCCTCATATATGTTTCTATAAATGCCTATGATGATGATATCAAAATTCGGTCTTGGTTTCTCTTTTATAAGAGAAGCAACAAGCTTCAGACTATTACAAAAAATGGAATCTTTTCAAAATTCATGCCTCTTCATATAAACTAAACTAAACATTATTTTTTCTTAAAACATAAAATAGAGAAAGTAGATAACTAATGAATTCTGCAACACTCTTGCCACCATGGTTCGTTAATCTCTATAAGGCACCTATGATCACTGAAGATCTGTTCAAGGTACTTTCTTCATATTAGTGTATCTAAATATTTGGTTCTTCCACTGTGACATCCCCAAGGCCTACTGTTTGAGAGGACCAAAATACTTCTACTCCCACTCATACGCTATATAATCATGTAACCATTTGTATTCTTGAATTTTCAATATATTTGCAAGGTGAAACTTTAATCAGTTATCTATTAACACCGTTGCATACATGATAAACTTAGAATATCTAGGATCCAATGCTATTACTCCATCCATGATTCAGTCAAACATGTCTAGACTCAAGTCACCATCCTTTTGTATGTGAGTCATGCAATGTGGAACAATCTAGCCAAATTCACTCTTCCATTCATTGAGGTCCTTCAATTGGTCATCATCTTTCAATATTTTTGGCACAAACCACTGCTTTAGAGTATGAAATGAATCTATTCTTGTTTTTATCTTTTGGTCTTCTCCATGTATATATTGAAATTCATCTATAACTATTTTCGCTATCTGCTTTATAGGTTTTAATGTTATAGGAGCCTCAGTACTCCTTTGTAAGATTCCACACAAAATTACCAATGTGTTGTGTATGGGTTGCCAGTTCTCAAAAAGGGGATCCAGTATGGGTACATGTGTTTTCATCTGATCAATTTCCCCTATCACCAAGCTATAGCAATCATACACTTTCCAACTTATCCACAATTACCTTTATCTTAGGCTCTAGGAGCTTCTCTAAAACATTGCAGATTTTCTTTTTCACTCCTTCCTTACCCTTACTGTTGGATTTCTTTAACTCTTCAATCTCTTGTCTAAGAATGCTCACTTGTTCAGTAGAAGCACTTTCTATATCAACTAGTGGAGTAGGAGGAGGATGGTATAACATTATTTCCTTGTTCTATGAGGAGCCTTCTCCTTTCAATTGTTCCTTCAACTTCACATTTTCCATGAAAATTTTATTGAGTTAATCATTTAAAAAAAATTGTTCCTTTTCGTACTCTCCCAATCTAGCTTCTATATCCTTAACTACAACTTAGGTGAACATAGTTGAATGCATTGTCATGGTTATATCTTCTAGAGGAGATGTATCCTTTAATGTTTTCACCATAGCTATCCCTTTCATTTTTTGCACATCTAGTAACCTTGGTTTTTGTGTACTCTTTTGTTTGGCCCAGAATGCCAAGATTTCAATCTTAGTGTTATACCATGTGCCACTTACCCCTTCATCTGAGTCAAAATCAGCAATCAACATTGAGTCTTCCTTTGTTCTCACTTGATCAAGTGAAAACATTTTCTTTAATTCCATATCAGGGATAATAAGTATATTACTTTTCAAAATCATATCTTTAGCCTCTTGTGGGATGACATCAATATTATCAATCCTTAATTCATTAAAAATTTTGGATACTATCTATTCATGCTAGGATTCCTTAGCTCCCATCTTATTTATTTCAACTCTCTCTTCAAACTCTCTCATTTTCATCTTAATCCAAAATTCTTTAAATTCAGGGGTTTTGGTAAATTCATCATCTTCCAAGAACTTGAGAGCTACAACTACCCTCTCATCCTCATGCATTTCTCTTTCTCCTTGTACTTGAATATCACTTCTAGCTTCAGGCTTGTGGTCTTCAGTTTCAGACATAGGTTATTCCACTTCAACATCATCCTTGAAATGTCTTAACACATTAACTACTTCTTTTGTATCTCCAACCTCCTCAGTTATTTCATAGGAAACAAGTGGTTCTATCTCGTGTGTCTTTTGTTTTTGGAAGTTGGTTGTTAAGGAGGTGATCTTGGAGAATCATGACATACTAAAACAGTATCTGAAGTTGGTTCTATAATTACAACACCACTCTACCTTTTGGGAGACAATTTGATAGGTCTCCCCATCCCCATCTCCACTACAATCTTATATAATTCATGAAACTTATCAATCATCATTTCAATCCTCTTGAGAGGATATACTTCGTCTATGAAATACCCCAAGAAATCGCTATGCTTCATCTTTATTTCTTCCTCAATCTTTTTCATAATTTACCATTTTCTCATCCTCTCATATACCTCTTGAGGGGTGAAACAATTTCTGATTATACCTTCTTCATAATCAATCTAGTGAGTAACCATAGCCTTGGTAAGGATGGTTTGTCTTGCTGGCATATGGCTTGATTGTTGGCATATGGATTCTAGTGTTGCCACTGATGGCAACCTAAGTCATTGATCTAGTCTATAATTCAGTATTTGTCCATACCGAAAGTCAAAGTGAAGAACATGGTATCTAGGTAAAGTTAAGTCTATCAATCCATATGCATCGCCAAATTATCAATTTGAGTTGTGGATACTAGGGAAGGTTGTTAAGTATCTGGAACATCTTATTCTTGAGTTTTGTGTTGTTGCATCAATCAGTGTATGAATTAGGAGATCCGGTAGGATGATTTTCTACTTATCAATTCACAAAGGCCGACTAAGTGAATGAAGCATGTCACAAATATTTGAGGTGTAATTATTTAAGTTATTTTGTGTTCAAAGATTATTTTTTGGGCCCTCACTATGTTGTGGCCAACTTTGATGGGTGTGCATTGAATATTATTGTGAATTGAGTCGATCATTGGTAAATATTTCATTTTTGGTAAAGCCAACATATGAATAATTAAATCCTTAATCATGGATATATATAAGTGATCATTTCTAAAGTGTGAATATGAGTATGTGAGTGATGGTGTATGTGCAAATTTTATTGTAGGAGTGAAGTGTGAATTATGTACAGTTGCATTTGTGCATAAAGGGTTATGAGATGCGAATATTAGTAGAAGGAGCAGAAGAGCATAATCAAACAAAAAGTCATAAATGCGACTAATGAGCTTAACCAGAACTATACCCAAGAATTAGCAGATTCTACTACATAGTTCATCCACTCCAATAAATCCTTTGTAAGACAGTGAGTCTTCATTTGTATTTGAGTAGTTAGCTCTAGGCAGTGTGCCTGAATGCATGTGCATTCCCATTTTCTCCTTACTTTTAACAAAGTATAAAATTGTGGATTAACCTCCACCATGGTTTTCCACTAACAAGGTTTCCATGTAAAAATTCTTTTGTTATGGTGTTATGGTTATTTTCTTTATGTGCTTGCATCTTTTCTTTTGGTTAAGTGTTGTAAATGGTTTAATGATCGGGTTTATAAAGTTAAAATTTTACTGAACACTGATTCAACCCCCCTCTTAGTGTTCTTTGAGTCCAACATGTCTTACAAAGTTCATGTGACCCTTAGGGTCAAAATATCTTTCCTTTATAGACTCTAAATAGTACCTTGTTTTTAGATAATTTTGCAACTCTTAAAGTGTATCAGATCCCACTGATAATTCCCCACATGTCAAATTGGGTAGAAATGTACCCTTCCTTTGTTTATGCATGGAATCCTTTTCCATCCATATAATATGCCACATAGACTCTAAAAATGTTAATCAAAGGGGGACAAATTTTGGTAGTATATGTGGGGCCTGTGGGCATCCATAAATCATGTTTATTGTGATATCTAGTAGAAAAAACCAATCACATAAGTTATGAGTATGGCATTGCTCAAGTTTCAAAGCCAAAGGTCTTAAAATTTTTAGGACAAGTGTGTGTAGTCTTGGAGGTTTGTGGCCATGAATTCTCATAATTCTATACACAAAGTCATCATGGAATATCACATAATTTGAATTCTTACATCTACTATCCCATATATAACGACATTGTTGCATTAGAAGCAAATTCCCCTACTAGTCAATGTTACCCAAACACATCCTTTTGCTCCATCTATCTTCATTCTAGTATAATATCAGGTGGCATAGAAAATAATATTGCCTAAATGTTATGGGGGCTCTATTTTCCTCAACTTGTAGAAATCCTTCATGCAATGCTTTCTCAAGATATTAGGAAAAATCATATTTAATGTTTATCTCAGGATTTTGGTTCCTCATAGACATCATCATTAAACTAACTGGCATTCACTCTTGTGCATCTATCCCAAGTACTTGATAGAGAGAAAAGTAGGTTTTCTTGAAATGGAATTGGATATCTATGACAAAAAATGGTTTAGTAGTAGAAGGGAATATAGGAATCACCCTATTATTCTCACCCCTTTTCATGTAAATGGGGAGTTCATCAGTTCTATAGGTTCTCCTCAATCTAGTATATTCTTCTTCACTTCTTTGCAAATTAATTTTAGTCGGGGATTATTTGTTTAGGTGAAAACATTCAATGATGGCCGCTTTAGTCAACACAACTAATGGTGAACCATCTAGCAATCTCACAGACCTTATAGTAGGATGATAACTCTAAGCCAATACTCTGATGAAATCTACATCTATATATACAAATTTGGAACAATTAACTTGGAAAAATATAATGCCCATGGATTTGACACTAGAATCTGATGCAAGAGCATTCTTGGTTCTTTGCAATCCTACATCAACCAAAAAATATTTTCATTTTAGTTTTGGTTCTTGTTCAGTTCTTGTTCAGTTCAAGTTGGTAGATTCAACATTTCATCATATTTGCTCACCAGATCCTATGGATCTATGTTTTCATCATGGACATGTTCATTTTCCCTTATTCCAAGATTTTAGAATAATTGGATCTTTTTCTGGCAAGTTATCACTTCCAGATTAAGTGACAGTTTCTAGAATAGAGCACTGGAGCAGTTTCGATCCTAACAGCTAGTTTTGTCTCTTGTGGATCCTTCTGATAACTTGTGGATCCTTGCAGTGTGTTCCAAATTGTTCCATGGAGTGTCCCTGACCTTAATTTTTGTCCACACTTCATCCTATACACCTATTGAGGAGAAATTTAAATTTAAGGACAACCTATTTCATGCACACATTATGTTTCCTTCATCAGAGATTGTAATGATCTTTGGTCGACGAAGAGGATTCTAGATCTCTGGATATGATATAAAACATTGTAACATATCATTGGGAGGGGGTTGGGGATGAATATTGGATTTTATATGTAATATTTCAGCTTGTGTTAAGGAGCATATAGGAAGATTGTATTTGTGCATGTTGTGCCAAGACTATGAGCCCAATCTATGAACCTAGATGTTGTTGGTTGATTGTAACTAAAATTTCTGATAATATGAATGTTTGAATCTACATTTACCTCCATATTTCATTTGGATTCTATTGTGTAACTCTTGTTGCACAGTCTAAACTATTCTCTTTGAGGACCCTCCCACGATGACTGCACCAATTGGTATCAAAGCAAGATTCATTTCGTGAAAGATCGTTAGAGTTTGCAGATTCCTGTTGAAGATTTTTTGTGGGGTGGTGGAATGAGGATCTGACCTACAGCTACAGAGGACTTGTGTAAAGATGGTAGGAAGAAGAAATGGTAGAGGAAATGGAGTGCGCGGAAATGCAGACACAACTATAATGGAGATGTTGAGAGGAATTGCTGCTAGATTAGGAGTTGAAACAGTCTAGAGGAGAGGTCGACCAATTGATGATGTGAGTGATGAAGAAGTAGAAGAATAGGAAGAAGGGGAAAGAGAAAATCAACCTAGCCTTGATTAGGAAGAAGAGAGGTTCATAATATCCCTAACCAGAGTAAATACTAAACCACATTTCAATCCATTGTATTATAGTGGTAAGTTGGATTCAAATGAATTGCTTGATTAGATAACAAAGATGGAGAAGTATTCTGATTTTGAAGGTACTTCTAAAGACAAGAAGGTGAAATTTGTTTGTACAAAGTTGAAATGACATGCATCCCTTTGGTGGGAACACTTGCAAACAGATAGGAAAAAAAGAGGAAAGGAGAAGATAAAATCATGGGATCATATGGTGAATAAGTTAAAGATGAAGTTTATGCCCACAAACTATTAGATTAGTTTGTTTCGAAAGTTGTAGAATTTGAAGTGGAAGGAGTCAAGTGTGACAGAGTATACTGAGGAGTTCTACAAGTTGAATATCAGATCTGAACATTCAAAGGATGAGATCGAGAAAGTAGCAAGATATGTGAATGGCTTGAAGTTCTCTATATAGGAGGAGATCAGTTTCACCAAGTTGTTGAGGGTGGAAGAGGCATATCAATATGCCCTAAAAATAGAAAAGAAGTTGAATAAAAGACATGATTAGAGACAGAGAGGAAGAGGCGGAAGATTTTAGAGAGGAAGAACTTTTATTGGAGGAAGAGGATCTTTTGCATATCAGAATAAAGATAAGGAAGTTAGTCAGAATGATAATTTGTACCATAGAGATGATGGAAACTCTTATGAGAGAGGAGGATATGGTGGTTACCCGAATGAGGGTTATAGAAAAGATGATAGAGGACAGGATAAAAGAGTATTTAAGGGAACTTGTTTTAAGTGTGGTGGAGAAGGACATAGAGCATTTAAATGTAATCAGGGAGAGATAAGTAGAAAGATAGAGAACAGTCGAAGAGAAAAATTTGCTGAGGAGGATCATGTTGGATCATCTAATAAATTGGAAGAGGGAGAAGTGTTGGTGAACATAAGAGTATTGTGTCAAAGTGAGATGGAGCAAGAACCGTTGCAGAGAAAGAACTTGTTCTAGACCAAATGCAAGGTAGCTGGTAAATGTTGCATGGTGATTGTTGACAGTGGAAGCTTCAAGAACCTGGTTTCTAAAGAAATGGTGACCAAATTGAAGTTGGAAAGATTGAAACACCTAAAGCCCTATCAGATCATATGGATTCAAGATGAGCATAAGATACTAGCAAGTGAACATTGTTTGGTGAAATTGAAGATAGGAAATTATCATGATGAAGTTTTGTGTGATATCATGCCTATGTATGTATGCTATGTTTTGTTGGAAAGGCCTTGGCAGTATGATAGATAAGCTATTCATGATGGAAAGAAGAACACATATACCATTGTTGCTAATGGGATGAAGCATACTTTTTTGCCATTGGAGGATGTTCCTAAAGTTGAGGTTTGTACAAATGCTAGAATTTGTTTGGTTGATGGAAGGAGATTTCTAGATGGACTAAGACATGAGAACATGCACTATGCCTTGGTTCCTAAGAAGGCTGAAGACTTGAAGCATGTAGAAGAACAACTGGAGGAGGTAAAGGAGTTGCTGGTAGAATATGAAGATATCATTTCAGATAATGTACTTGATGGATTGCCACCTATGAGAAGTATTAATCATTGCATGGATCTAATTTATGGAGCTATTTTTCCTAATCAAGCAGCACATTGGATGACACTGGGAGAGAATGAAGAGTTGAATAGACAAGTGTAAGAGTTGTTGAGGAAGGGTTTGATCAAAGAAAGCTTAATTCCTTGTGCAATACCTATTGTGCTAGCACCTAAGAAGGATGGAGAATGGAGGATGTGTACAAACTCTAGAGAAATAAACAAAATCACAGTGAAGTATAGATTTCCTTTTCCCTAGATGGTTGACATTATGGATTGTTTGAGTGGAGCTAAATATTTTACA
This sequence comes from Sequoia sempervirens, assembly GCA_007258455.2. Lineage (NCBI taxonomy): Eukaryota > Viridiplantae > Streptophyta > Pinopsida > Cupressales > Cupressaceae > Sequoia > Sequoia sempervirens. The sequence goes on from VDFB02075321.1 coordinate 344,869,435, forward strand.
AAGATAGATTTGAAGAGTGGATATCATCATATTAGAATTAGAGAAGGGGATGAGTGGAAGACATTATTCAAGACAAATGAAGGATTGTACAAGTGGTTGGTGATTCCTTTTGGAATAACAAATGCGTCAAGTACTTTCATGAGGATGATGAATGAGGTATTGAAGAAATTCTTGGGTAATTTTGTGATTGTCTATCTAGATGACATCTTGATTTTCAGTATGACTAGAGAAGAACATTTGTTGCATATAAGACAAGTTTTTCAGAGGTTGAGAGAAGAACAATTGTTAATAAACATTAAGAAGTGTAGTTTCATGAAGGAAGAATTGGTATATCTTGGATATGTGATATTTGTGGCTAGATTGAAGATGGATCCTGAGAAGGTAAGAGTAATTATTGAATGGCCTACACTAGAAAGCATTGGAGATGTAAGATCATTTCATGGATTGGCTAGTTTCTACCACAAGTTCATTAGGAATTTCAATTCTATTTGCAGTCCTATGACAGAAACAATGAGAGAAGATAAGAAAGATTTTAGGTAGACATCTAGAGCAAACTGGAGTTTGGAGTTTTTGAAACAAAAGGTGACTGAGTATCTTGTTTTGTCTTTACTATACTTTAATAAGGTATTTCAGGTAGACTGTGATGCAAGTGGAAATGCAATTGGAGTAGTATTGAGTCAAGAAGGGAGACCAGTAGCTTATTTCATTGGGAAATTGAATGATGCTAGGAGAAAGTATTTAGTGTATGACTAGGATTTTTATGCCATAGATCAAGCCTTGAAGAAATGGAGACATTTCTTGTTTCCTAAGGAGTTTGTGTTGTATATAGATCATCAGGAATTGCAATATTTGAATAGTCAAGGTAAGTTGAATTAGAGACTCATGAGATGGGTAGAATTCTTGTAGAGTTATACTTTTTTTTTGAAACATAGGAGTGGAAAGTCAAATAGAGTTTTTGATGCTTTGAGTAGGAGAAGGAATTTACTAGCAGAGATGAGAGTGCAGGTATTATGATTTGAGGAATTGAAGAACTTGTATGAGGAAGACTGAGATTTTGTAGAACCTTGGAGAGCTTGTAAAGAACCAGTCTTAGAGGATAGGAGTCAGTGGTTTGATTATTTCATTAAAGAGGATAGGTTTTTTAGAGGGAAGAAATTGTGTATAACCCAGAGTTCAATGATGGATAGCTTGGTGAAAGAAAAACATAGTGGAGGATTGGAAAGACACTTTGAAATTGATAAGATAGTAGCATTGGTAAGTGAGAATTACTTTTGGCCACAGATTCATAAGGATGTTAGGAAATTTGTACAGAGTTGCAGAGTTTATCAAGCTACAAAAGGGAGTAGTCAGAATGTTGGAATGTATAAGCCTTTGATAGTTCCGAAGAGACCTTCGGAGGATATTAGCATGGATTTCATACTTGGCTTGCCAAAGACACAAAGAGGTAATGATTCTATATTTGTGGTGGTTGATAGATTTTCTAAAATGGCACATTTCATACCTTGTAAGAAGACAACATATGCAATACATTTAGCAGACTTGTTTTTCAAGGAAGTGGTCAGATTGCATGGATTACCTAGGAGTATTGTTTCAAATAGATATACAAAGTTTGTTGGTTACTTTTGGAGGACACTTTGGAAGAAGTTAAAGACATATTTAAAGTTTGGTTCTACTTTCCACCCATAGAATAATGGATAGACAAAGGTAGTAACAAAAGATTTTTAGGAATTTGCTGAGATGTTTGGTTGGAGATAAGATTGGAAGTTGGGATTTAGTCCTTGCACAAGCAGAATTTTCTTACAATAATTCAATGAATAGGAGTATCGGAAATACACCTTTTGAGATTGTTACTAGAGTTCATCCTAGAGGTATATCAGAGTTGTGAGACATCAGTAAGGAAGATAAAAGTAGTGCAGAAGTAGAGGAATTTGTAGAACATATGAAGAAAGTTCATACTCAAGTAAAGCAACAATTGGAAGATATGAACCAAAAGTATAAGGAGTAAGCAGATGAAAAGATGAGAAATAAGGAGTTCAAAGTTGGAGATGAAGTGATGGTGTATTTGGGGAAGAAAATATTTACAGTTGGTACATACAATAAGCTCAAGATGAGGAAGTTTGGACCCTATAAGATTTTGAGGAAATTTGATTCAAGAAATGCATATGAAGTAGAGTTACCGGATGGCATGGGTATATCACCTATATTCAACATTGCAGATCTACATTAGTACCATGAAGTAGAATTTAGTGAAGACAGTAAAGAAAAATTGGAGAAACAATTTCCTAAACAATAATCAGATGAGTTAGAAGATATTTTGGATATCAGAGATGGGAGGAAAATGCGTTGAAGATAGTACAAAGAATATCTTGTGAAGTGGAAAGGAAAGCCAGTGGAGGATTCTTCTTGGATTTCTCAGGCTGAGGTAGATCGTATTGGTTTTCCTTTAGCCCCAACAAAGTGAGGGACTCACTTTTAAAATAACCTTGGATGTCTAATGTAGGAGCATCCTTGGTTCTTTGCAATCCTGCATCAACTAAAAAATATTTTTGTTTCAGTTTTGGTTCTTCTTCAGTTATTGTTCAGTTCAAGTTGGTAGATTCAAAATTTCATCATATTTTCTCACTGGACCCTGTGGATCTATTTTTTCATTGTGGAAATGTTCATTTTACCTTATTCCAAGATTTCAGAATGATTGGATCCTTTCCTGGAAACTTATCATTTCCAGATTAAGTGACAGTTTCCAGAACAAAGCACTGGAGCAGTTTCGAGCCTAACAGCTAGTTTTGTCTCTCGCAGATCCTTACAGTGTATTCCAAATTTTTCTATTTAGTGTCCCTGACCTTAATTCTTGTTTGCACTTCATCCTATGTACCTGTTGAGGAGAAATTTAAATTTAAGGCCAACCTATTTCGCACACACATTACGTTTCCTTCATCAAAGATTGTAATGATCTTTGGCCAACGCAGAGGATTCTAGATCTATGGATATGATATAAATTATTGTAATAGATCATTAGGAGGGTGGAGGGGATGAATATTGGATTTGATGTGTAATATTTCAGCTCATGTTAAGGAGATTATAGGAAGACTATATTTCAAGCATGTTGTACCAGGCCTATGAGCCCAATCTATGAACCAGGATATTACTGGCTAATTGTAACTAAAATTTCTAGTAATATGAATGTTTGAATCTACATTTTCCTCCATATTATTTGTGGCTTCTATTGTGTAACTCATGTTGCATAGTCTGGACTATTCTCTTTGAGGACCCTCCTACTGTGATTGCACTAGAATCTTGTCCTCCCTTTTGACTTAAAAGTACCAGAACTGTTCCCACCTAGAGATAGGGATAAGAGCATCTCTACAAGCATGAGCCACATCTTTTAAAAAATTCTTAAATCCTCTATCATTTGGTTCAGGGAGTATAACCAGGATAGGCTATTATAAGGACCTCTTTTTAACTTTAAATTCATCCTTTTTAGTTTTAGGTTCTTTCTTCTTGGGCGGCATGATGTCCTTTTTAGTTTCAGGTTCTTTCTTCTTGGGAATCATAATGTTTAACTAACTTCTCCTATACTTTTGAAATGTAGAATTTCAAACAATCTTCTACTCATAAAACTTGATTCGCAATTTAACTATCTTACTTCTATATTTTTGAAATATAAAATTCCAAACAATATTGTACTCATAAAACTTAATTCACAATGAGTTTTGTGCACTTACCCAGGTTATGATGGTTGCAGAGCTTAACCTCCTCAAACTCCCACCTCCCTGCATGATAACTTTTGTAAATGAGTGCAAAGATAATGTTGAATTCTTAATTTAATGGCTTATGAGTTCAGTCATGTCAACACTAATATCAACATTATTATCAACATTAATTCTTGTAGTTCGAGTTTGAATAGAAACCACTGATTTTACAAGATCAGAGGGTTGATGTGATTCGTGCATTTAATATTGTTTTATCACCATCACTTTCTATAACTATCATGGGATAGAGGGGTATTCACCACTATACGGCACACTTATTTACATTTCACCACGGGGTAGCAAGATCCTTACCTCTATACTGCAAGCTTGACTTGTTTAACCCACGGTATTGTGGTATACATTAATGGTCACATATGGCTTACTGTCATACCACATGCTTTGTCACATCCTTCCATAGTATAGTAGTTCATACTGCGCTACTGCATTCCTTTATGATCTTCCTCATGGGATGGCGGGTTACCACACTATACCGTACCCTTCATTTTCCCTTCTCACAGTATGGTGGTTTATGATGTATTTAAATTCTCTCATACCACCTAACCGTGTCCTCATCATAATAATTTCATGGTATGGTGGTAAATATCTTTATGTTGTCTATTACACACCGTCAACCCACCAAGGGTTCATATTATGGTTGAGCGATTGCAGTGATAGATTGTTAAGGGATTTGGAATGTTTTTAGCTAGACATGTTTTCTCTTAAGTACATATGATGAATTTTTGGCTTTGTATAGATCTTTCAGTATCAATTAGACCTAAAAAGTTTATATGTATGTTTACAATGGGGAGGCTTGAAGTCAAAAATAAAAAGGAATATAAGGGTCAAGGCTCAGGTCATGTAGCTCAAGGTTAATTGTGATAATGGAACTAGGAAAATTTTTAATGTTCTAACACACCTCATGATGAACTAGACTATTCTTTTCCTTCTTTCTGCTTGTGTTATGTTTTTATGAGTTCTTTTCTTGTGAATATATCCCTAAGGAAAATTTATCTGATACTTATAATTGTAAACATCTTCTTGGTTTTTTACTACAAATTATTTTCAATCTATAAATTGAATTCTATTTTAAGTTTCCATTTGTAGTTATCAGTGGATTAGAAAGTCAACTATTATCAACTTATGAACTCAATAAAGTTTTACTGATTCAAGTTTCTGATTTATACATTATTATTTATTTAGACTTGAAGAAATGAAGACAATGACTATAAGGCACAAATTAGATGATATTGATCATAATGCTAAAATTTCAGTAACAGAATATGAGTGCATGCATAGTGAAAAAGTGGCCAAGAATACTGAATATTTATTGTGTCTTGGTTTGACAAGTGGGAAAGTTGTAAGTCCACTAAGTAGTATATTATTTGTTTAATAGTGTTTAATGAAATTTTATAGTAAAGAGATTTATGTATATAAGACATAATATGATTTTTTTTTTGTTTTATAGGAAACAAAAAGAGTACAAAAAAAATGCAGAGAAAAAAAAAGGAAAGAAAAGATACAGTGCCACCATCTTGTAGAACCCAATGCTTTTGTGTTTCAACAAATGTAGTTGATGAAAACAATAGTTGTGATGATGTGTAGTTTGGTATAGCACATGGTGATGTGAAGCCTAATATAGAACATGGTGATGTACAACTTGATATAGCACATGGTGATGTACAACTTGATATAGCACATGGTGATGTGAAGCTTGATATAGCACATGGTGATGTGCAACATTTTGATGGTCTCTTCAAACTAATTCTAAGAGAGAATATTGAAAAACATCAGGGAAAAGGAATACTAGTTCTACAGATGCTATATTCAAAATTAAGGGATGTGCTTGATGTGAAATCTGTGGAAATTAGTACTGATCTACCTACTCATGCCACACCTAATGTGGCCAAGGAGCATGAATTTTGATTAATAAAATTCATGAAGAGAGACTGCCTACATCCGTTGTACCTTAGAGTGCACCTATTGCATATAAATTTTTTGATAGAACTAGTGGATTAGCTAGAAATACTGGTATTGGTAATTTAATAGAAGATGTGGATGCTTTTGTCAAAAGACAAAGATTGAGTCAAGATTTCTAAATATCTACAAAGAGGAATGCAAAAGAAATAAAATTAGAAGGAAAGAAGCTATTCTTGCTTGAGGTATTGAGAGATGGTGAGCCCATTGGGCCAAATGTTGCAAAGTAGTCCACCGAGTTGGGTGTAAGATGTAGGGCCCATTTGGATATTTGCAAATAAATTTTTGTAGCGAAAGATCCACAAGCTATGGAAAATGTTATACAAAAATGGAAAATGCTTTTGAGACTACTGGTGGGAAAATCTCTAGAAAATATTTCAAGCAAAGGATGAGAAGTTTGATGAAAAAATATAGATACACTTGTAGAAAAAAAATCATGGAGGGAAAAGAGAGATTAGACTCCACTCTATCTCCTAAAGAGTGGGAGGAATTGACTAAAAGTATGCATTTTGAAGAATATTTGGCAAAGAGTGATAGAGGCAAGAGAGCAAGAGATGATGTGAGGGCTATATATACATTTGGCAAAGGTGGGTTGCATGCCAAAAAGGAAAAAATTGTACAAAGCGTATGGATTTTTGGCTCAATTTATATTGTGTTATTTATTTCAATTTTTTATTAAACTGGCTAAATGTTGAAATTGACATTGCTTTTTAGGTGGAAAACAATAATAGAGAAGCAAGTGCATAAGATATTGTCAATTATATGGCAACACTAGTCTATGCTAGTAAATATAAGAGTAGGATGAAGTGGAAATCTAGTTCATCAATAGAGATTCCATAGCCATTTGTTCAATGCACAGCAGGAGCCTCTATAAATCATTTCAACTCAAATGAACTAGGGTACCAAAAGGTAATGAGTTGCATATTCAGTCTCACTCAAGAAGTTACACAGTTGGTTGAATCTCTTAACCCTATAGTTTCTACAAGGAATGAGCTCATAAATCTATGGATTCAAATGAGGTAAGAGGCTCTATTGATCTCATTTCTTCCTATTTATCAATTCTATATATAAATGCCTCTTAATATGTAGATTATTGAAATTTGAGCATAGGAGAATTTAACCTAGTTTCTTTATTGTTGGAGTGATCAAAAAATGTTCTTTTGGAAAAAATTATAGCTTGCATTATTTACTTGATTATTGAATGCTTTGTACATTTTTTTGCACAATGGTTAAACCACATTTAGAGCAATTTTATCAAAGCAATAGGAAAACAAAAATGCCTTCATGATGTCAACAAAGTTGCCGATATTGATAGTGATGAAGTGGACAAGAATGTGCAACATAGTAATCTTAGTTGTTCTAAAGTTGAGGTAATTAATATAATAGTTTTCTGATGCAACGCTAGAGGAATAAAATAACTTACTCAATCTCATTTAACAAAACTCAACCAATTATTTCATGTCCATTCAATTAGGACTCTTTTCCCTTCACAAAACTCATGATTTTCAAGACAACAAACTGAGTTCCAAAGCACAAAATCCCTTTAAGACTTCTCAAAAAACTTTAAAAATCATCAATATAACTGGCGCACATCCCTTTCACCAACATAAACATCACAAAACTAAGAACTTTTAAAATGACTGTCCTAAAATAGCATTAGGTCCTTTTAGACCACACAAACAATCATCTATAAAACTAAGCCCAATTATTTTTCTAGCATTTCAAACAAATATAAATAGGTCTGTACAATCATATTAGACCATCCTCCAAACCTTTATTCTTGACATTTCATCAAACCTTCATGCTGAACCATCCAAATTAGACTCCAAAATAGGACTGGTCCAAGATTGTCTTATCAAGACAGTATACAAAAGGTATTCAAAAAAACCTTTACTAAAGAGGGAGCAAAACATACCCAAAAACCTTTTGAAAACAATAATATTCAAGTAGCATTTACTCATCACAAACAAAATACTTAAATACCCTATTGTACTTAGTTATTTTCAGAATTATCACAAGTTTCAAACTTAGGGCTTATTGAATAAACCATCTCCACAATTAATTTTCCTTAACCAACACTTGGAACATTTTTAATTATAATTTCTCATGCTTATTGAATCACTAAAGGCCCAATTCCGTGTTTATTTTACCAAACCCTTAGTGGTATCCTTCTTAAACTCTTTTTTTCCTGTCTGTACATAGTCTGTAGTCATAAAACTTTAAACTTTCCACACATTCATTTTAGCCATTCAACCCAAAACTTCAGGAATATGAAACTACATGCCAAAATTATCCTTTTCACCAAATTTTAGCCAATTCCAATGGGTAATATGAGAGAAATACAATTTTTCTATCCACTATTTACCCTAGGGTAGTGTATTGACAATTTTTACAAAAATAACAATATTTGATTCAAAACTCCACCAATCTGCATGAAACAAAACCCAAATGGAAGGTGATTGAGAAACCTAAAACTTAAAAAACATTTAAACCAGCATATAATCCCATACAGAGTGCTACAATGATTGGAAACAATGAATTTCTGAAGAAATATGCTTAAAATAGTGCTTTCATTGATCTAATTCCTTTAATCAATCACCCACAAGTATCCAAATGTACAAATGGAATTTTTAAAGGAATTTAAAACTAACTCTATAACTTCTAACTACCTTCTAATGCCTAATAACTAAAATGACCCTTTCACCTTTCCTATTTTGCTTCTTTTTTTTTTTTGTCATTTTGCAATTTTAGCAATTTTTACAATTTGTATGACAACTTTTACACTCTTTTCAATTTTAACACAAAGCATTAAAGATTGACCTCCTAATCATATAAAAATTACCTCTAAGACCTTGTTACAAGGTTGAGACACCAAAATTGAATCAAATTTCAAAATTTCCACATGGAGGCATAATTTTTGTCAAGGCACTTCTGCACCATTGTCAGTTATCCATCCCAATGTTTTGTCACTCTTCATGCTTAAAATTTTCTTTTGGACTAAAAATTATATCTTTTGCATTCTTTAATTTGTAAGTTAATATGTCCCAATATTTTTTCATTCTTCTTTTGGACAAAAATTTATCGCATTTGCATTCTTTAAGTTGTACGTTAATAAGTCCCAATGTTATAGTGCCATTCTTCTTTTGGACAAAAATTTATAGCTTTTTTATTCTTTACTTGATTTATTTTAATTTTTACATGATAATTAAACCACATGATGCAGAGCAATTATATGAAAGTAGGAAAAAAAGAAATGGGCCCTGTCAATATAACTCTCTGCAAAGTTGTACAACTTCATGTTTGCAATGATGTTGATAGCGATTATGATGATGAACTCGACGAGGATGCACATGATATTCATAGTAGTAGTCATGTTGAACTTGAGGTGAGTGCTATGAAACCACATGCAATTAAGTATTATTCATTATGTA
>VDFB02075321.1:344878688-345061286 GCA_007258455.2 Sequoia sempervirens
ATGCAAGGTACAATGTATATATCGAAAAACATCATAAAAATAACGAAATTGAACATGTATTTTACAACAACAAGATATTCGTTGCTTATTAATTTTTACATACCGGGGTTTACATTTTTCAAAAGACCTTTGACTTATTTTAATATTACCAGGTAACACTGAATCGCTACAAAATTTTCTATAAAATTCAGTTTGTGTTGTATCTAATAGGTGTTTTGGGTGAGGATCACGAACTTTGGACCCCACCCTTAATTTTAAAACATCTCTAGCATTAGATGAAACCCTAGTATTATCATGCCAATATTTTTCGATCAAAGATTTAATTTCAACATTCAATTTTATATCAGACCTCAGTAGTCGTCCACTGAAACTCCAACATTGATTGATGGGATCATTTTCTATACTTTCTCTTCTTTTTGCAGCTCTTAGTAATGTTTTAGGATGCATTTTTAAAACTTCACTAATATTGCTTACCATTCTTTTATTCAAAGTTGTTTTATTAACTATAGCAATAGTTATAGCTCTTCTTGCTGCATTTTTATCTTTAGATTGACTATTTTTCCCAATAGATTGAATGGCACTAGCAATAGTAGACATAACATGTTTTAATGATTGATCTTTTCTTTTTGGTTTAACATAAAGCCTAACCTTTTCATTAATTTCCTCATTTTTTGCATTCTCATCAATTGCATCATTAGTTGACATTGAAATGCAATTTTTTTACGATAAAAGAATTTGGTGTATATTCTATTCGCATATGTTCTTATTTGCCTCCAAGAAATTTGACTAGGAAGATTATCAGCTTACCACTTCCAATTTAAAAAGGTATTTTCATTAAATTCAACATCACATTCTAGATTTTCATCTTCATCTTCATTTTCATTTTACATTTTCATCTTCATTTTCATCAACAAAATGGTTTTCATTTTCATTTTCATCTTCATTTTCATCAACAAAATAGTTTTCATTTTGATTTTCATTTTCATCAAAATATAGGTTTTGTTTTCATTTTCAAGAAAATGATCATTTTGATTTTCATTTGCAACAAAAGATTTTTCTTTTTTTTTTTCAACAAATTCTATAAAAGTTTCATCTCTCTGAATATAGTCAATGTCAACATCATTAAATCCAACATCTTGTAAAACTTCTACATACAAATTTACCATTTCACTAACATGTGGATTTGAAGACGTACCTGGATTTGTGCATATTGAAACATTCTCCTTAACATTCAAAGAGGGATTTGAAGGCATAGTAGGACTTGTTTGTATAATCATATTCTTCTCCAAATTGACTCCTTGCAAATTAGCTTCATCTACAACTATGGTATCTTCAATGTTTTCATCTTCCAATAGTTATTAGGTGGTTGCTGCACCATGGATTTATTGATTTCATTCTCATTCTTCTTTCTCTTTGTCTTTGTCTCTCTTTTTCTCTATTTGCTTCAACTTCTTGAGGAGGCAATGCCTTCCTTCTCTTATTACGAGCTTTATCTCCCATAATTATAAAATTCTCAAGCATAAATGAATGTTAATAGTGAAATACTTCAAAATATTCAATCCAAATTGGAAGTTGAATACCTATTAGGACAAAATTCTTCCTCTTGTGTTCCTCAAAACAAGTAGAAAACTACAACAATTCCACTTTAAAAATTGTTTTCTTCATGCCTCCTTTGAAAAATTCAATCCATATTGCAAATTGAAACCTTTTGTTCCTCCAAACAAGCACAAAAATAACACAATTTCACTTCAAAATGGTGTAGATGATGCTCCCTTTGATAAAATCAACCAAAAATCAAATTCACCACCTATAAATACAATAACTTATGAAAAATAATTACATTTTTGGGTATATAGGTCATACATATGAGTTTGCAGGTTGCAGACTTCCGCGGTAATTTTACTTGCAGTGTATTTTAAATAAAATAAAATGGATCCCATTTATAAAGCGGGATCTACTTACCTAAAGCGGGATCCCATTTATTAAATAAGCGGGATCCCGGCTCTATATCGAGGATCCTGATTCACCAACATTGGATATCCGGGCCGTTGTAGCCAAAGATAGCGGATCTGTTTATGAAGCGGATCGTTCCATTACAATGGTCAATCTTGTCGGATAAGGAGCGAGATCCGATTATATCACGTGATCTCATTTATTAATGGGATCCCGTTTTATAATCGGGATCCCATTTACAAATTTAGATTTTGTTTTGCATTGTAGTGGGTTTTGCGCCAAAAGGTTTTTAGTTGGGAAAAGCATTGGAAGTCCGAACCTAGGCCTTCAACTTGGTTTGACTTGCAAGTTGAAGGTTCTAACAATGTCAAAGAAAAATATCGACTTTGGACATATGGCTAACAACCTTTTTTGCAGAATTTTTTGACGAAATTAAAACCCATTTTAGATGAAACAATGCAGATTCTAAATATATAAATTGTTTTTGTAATTGGATTATTTTTTCTATTTTTCAATTAATTTCTAATAAAATTGGTCCATAAACTTTAAATACTCGAGTTTTTACTATTTTATTAACTTTGATCAACATAACATTTTATTGAAGCGGATTGCGAGGAACAAACTTTTAGACAATTCTTTTCAATTTGAAAAAAAAATCAAAAAATGATAAGTTTAGGTCATCTTATGCATGTAAATGACAATTTTTCAAAACAACAATATGGCCAATAAATTCAAATATATATATATATATATTCAAAAAAAAATTACAAAAAAATCCAAAACGTACTTCAATGAGTTATGATTCTTTTTCCCAAAGGATTTAGAAAAATATGATTATTTAAGTCAAAATATGGATGTAGGTACACATGCATGGTATGAGTAAAAAATGACTTTTTTAAATAGTGGTTTTAGAAATGCCTATTAAAACTCAATTTTGTACAATCACGGGTATTAAAATAAATTACATATTTGGAAACTAGACTCCGAGCACTACATTTTATGATTAGTGACTTTTTTAAAGATTTCATCTCTAAGTGCTTCAAATTTTAAGGTCAAATGTGTCAAATGCTGAAAATCAGGGAAAACACTTCCACTTTTTGGCCAAAAAGTGGACTCAACTTCTTGCACACACATAGAAGATAGTATGGATAAATGGTAGGGTCCTTTCAAAGATCAAGTTAAGGATAGTCTTCAAAGTAACTTGCATGAGCATGTAAAAATAGGAAAATTTTCTTTAGAATGACAATAATTACACCATGATGTTTTGAGTTTTCAATGCATGAAATGAAGGGTTTGAAGCAAAGGAAAGGTTATTGTCATGTTGAGCAGATTGCAAAAAAAATGATGTTGCAAAATGTAGAGAATGTTCCTACTCACAAATTGTAATGATGGACTGTCAAACAGTGGCAAGAGTTTGAGATGAGATATGTATGAGAATGCTTGAAGATGATGGTTTTATGTAGTACACAGTCCTTTATGATAATATCTTATAGATGAAAATCAGTGATCATATACTAAGAAAGGGATCATATTCATAGATGCAGTATGGCAATGATATAAAGGTTAGAATGGAAGGGACAATGCATCAGTAGATGCATAAAGGATAGTCTACAGGTACAAGAAAATCAATGAATGATGCCCAATCATAAGGGACTGTATATAAACACAGTCAATAGGGGAATAAAATAGTAAGCATGCCTATGGAATATGAAGGACATCAAAAGAAGACCATGGGCTAGTCCAAAATGGCAGCCTAAATAAAACATAAAGCATGCTAAGGTTTAAGGAATTCACAAAATGCATGAAGTCTATCTTTAAGGGTGATCACAAATGGTTAAGGAACAATGGGGATTAAATATAGTCAACAATGAAATAGCTCTGAGACAATCATGAGTAGCTGCCACTGAGTAAGTGATAGTTATATGAAGGTTAGCAAAGAGATAATGATAATGGTTCATCTTTCTGATGATCAGAATTTGAATGCATGACCAAATCACAAAGACAATGCACTATTGAAAGTTTCAAGCAATAGAAAGGGTTGTGATGACCAAGGAAGGGAAAATTTATGACTGTGCAATGACCATGACAATCTTGCAATCATTCAAGGCATACACTAACAAGGACAACATTCAAGAAATATACAAGCATTTAGGGATGAAGTATAAAGGCATAATGGTCACTAATATATGAAGTGCATAGTATAATGCATGTTGATGAAATTTATCAAAAAATAAGTAGGAGAATTTTTTTTTCCATAACATACAATGCAAATGGAAGTAAAGTACCCCCTAAGGTCAGTGAAGAAGTTAATAATGTTCTAAGAAAAGGTGAATCATGGGGGTAAATGGTCAGTTTGATGGCACATATCATAGTTTTGGAACTAATAAAGAGTCTATGTAGTTATGACTTAGGTTCAATGAAGTTTTCAACTCATAAGAATGTAGTTATCGGAAGTTTTGAGCCCTAAAATGAGGGTTTTTTTTCTCTACATGACTAGAACTTCTAGAGCTTCATGAAGGGATGACAAGGTCAACAAGTTGATATTTTTAAGGGGCAGTTTTGGCATTCATAAAAGAACTTAAAAAGTTTGGTGTCATCAATGAGAAATTTTAGGAGTTGTTTGTGAAGCCTTGGTGGTAGAATCTAGGTTAAGGGATGACTTTTTTAGCACTTTAACACCTTTTTGGATGACTTATAAGGATTGAAAATTAGGGGAAAAGGTTTTGGATGACCAAATAAGTTTGAATCAACCCAAATCAAGAAAAACTTGTCTTCTTTCTCAAGCACATGTACCTATTCTCTTATAGCTGTTGAACAGCATAAAGGCAAGGCCTTAGTTTTTTCATTAGTTATTTTCTCTCTAGGCATAGTATTGTAACCTTTCGGAGTTCTTTCTAGCTGGAGCAGCAATGAAACTCCACTTTCGGATTTGTACACAACTATGTAACACTTCTTTTGATCAATAAAAGACAAGTAATTTTCCTTCTCCAATTTCCTTTTTGTGTGCATATATGAATGATAGATGTATTTTATGTGATTTGATATGAATCCTCAATGTATGTCTCATTCTTTAAACACCTTTTTACATAAATATACATGCATTATGTAGGTCATAGTTTATGATAATATTTTTCATCCCTTGGCCTATAGACAATGATAGATTAATAGTGCCTACAAAGTATAATCCCCACTACACGAAGGGACGCATTTCCATCACGGGCTATAATGGTTGTGCATTAAATATTCCTTTATTTGCATTAGTCTAGAATGTATAACAATGCTTTACATGCTCATGCATATCTTTAAAAATAGTCATCCAATAAGAGTCAACTCTTAGAATGAGGTGTGCAGTGGCTAAGGGTACTTTGTGAGCTATACCAAACCTATCATGTAATTCCTACAACACTTCATTTTCTTCTTTTTGTTTAGGCATCTCAAATAGATTCCTTCATAATTCCTCTTGAAGAGAACACCTCCTTTAATCATGTAACTATAGGATTTAATCTTCAAGTCTCTTCTTTGATGCCTCTACATGTTGTCTAGACAGTTGTTACTAACTAGATAATACCAAATGTTTACGTACCAATCATCTTGGTTTTCTACATTCAAAGTCTATTATTGGCTAGATATTTGAGAATCAATCTCAACAATAGATTTAACCAATTCTTGTCTATGAACTAGATTCATGGGTATAATCTCCAAGTCAAAATATTTTAAAATAGTGACCCACTACTCTTTTCTCTCCAAGTTCACTTTGTGTATGTTGCATTTTCACTATTTCATCAAGCACAATTTACTTAACTATACTCCTAAGAATGTAGTATCTAAACTTCCTTACTGCCTTGACCAACGTAAAGGCTTGTTTCTCCATATCCATATATCTTAGCTCCACCTCTTTAAAGGGAGAAGTCAAGAAATCAATTAGCTTTTCTTCTTTGTGTTGGTGTAGTTGCACATGTATGACTTGAAGCAAAATAATAAATATAGAATGGTTTAAAATAATCTAAGCTTATTAGCACCAACACTTTTGTGATAGTAGCTTTTATGTTCTTGAAAGCGAGTTTAGTCCCATTAGTCCATTCAATTTTGGATTCCATCTTTAACATTTCATTAAGAGGCTTCACTATCTTAGTAAATCCATTAATGAACTTTCTAATGAAATTAATCTTTCCAAAATAGGAATTTAATTCTTTCTTTCTTCACAGGGTTTGTAGTTTCAGTAGGGCACTCACTCGATCTAGATCTATTGAAATACCTCTTTTAGAGATAACGTATCCAAGAAAGTTTCCCTCAATCACCCAAAAATGAATTTCTTAGGGTTTAGTGACACTATATGTCTCAATTTTTTTTAATATGGCTCTATGATCATGAACATGATCTCCTCTATTCTTGGAAAACATTGTGATATCATCCATATATATAATAATACACTTGACAACCAAATCTCATAAGGCATAATCCATTGCTCTTTGGAATGTGGATCCATCATTTATTAGTCCAAACAACATCCTTCTATAATAAAAATTTCCCCACTTTGTGGTGAATGTTGTTTTCATCCTATCCTCCTTAGCAACCATTACATGGTTATCCTTGGAGAATCTATCCAAGAAGGAAATCATCTATGAACCATTAAAAATCTTCAATACTTCATCCAATGAGGGTAGGAGATAATTATCTTTTTTAAATGCCTTGTTAAGATTTTGAAAATCCACACACAATTGAATGTCTCCATTCTTTCTGAAAGGCACTAGATTGGCCACCCAAGTAGAATTTCTAATGGAAAAAATGATTCTGCCTGAGAAGATCTATTGTACTTCCTTTTGAATCAAGGGTTCTAAAAATACATTCACAGGATGTTGTTTCTATTAGAAAGGATTTGCATTAGGTTTCAGTGGGATTGTATGAGTTATGATAGAGGTGTCATATGTATTTAAGTCTTCATACGTCCTTGCTATAACGTTCCAGTAATCTCTGAGCCTGTGAGAAATATTTGTTTACTCTTTTTTAGTACATACTTTTCCTACAAAATCATTCTTAGGGTCTTGCTCAGTGTTTAGATTATATAATTAAGACTATCCACCATCTATTTTAGGAAGGTCTTTCTACCGAATTATTTGATCCATATCAAACAACCTTTCCTACTCAATTATTCCATTTAGAATATTATTATCTTTTGATTGAGCTAACTCATCATCTTGAAGTTCACCATCGGAGTAATCTTCTTCCTCAATCATCTAGGCTTGGAAAACACCTGAATTAGTGATGAACTCCAAAATGTGATGGTCATCTTTGAATACTTGTAGATTGGTGATGTTATCCAAAACTAAAGGCAACTGTACCAACTTAGCATTAAACCTTCTCAAATTTGAAGCATGCAACGGTTCTAAAGTACTATTGGTAGTAGCCAAGGTATATGCTCTCTAATTAAATATTTGTGGGATATGAGTAATGTAAAAAGCATTAAAATATTCTATCAGGTCCTATAGTTGATGCCAATAGCTAGACAAGAATTTGTAAAGACAAATATATTAATTCTTGACTTGATTGACCACTAGTTCTGAATCACCAAATATCTTAAGAATCTTTACCTTCTTCTTGATCACGAGAATCAAACCATGGATGAGAGCTTCACATTCTACCACATTGTTAGCACATTAAAATTGTAGTCTATAGGCAACAAGAAGTGACTTATCTCGGGACTAATCAACTCAACCCCCACTCCAATTCCTTTTTTATATTTTGACTTGTCGAACCTAAGGTTCCAAGTTTGATCCTCAACAACTTTGAGCTTAGCATTCTTAAAAATTGATAAGTTAACATTTTCAGTCTATGTTGCATGTATTTTTTTGTTAAGTGTTCTAGGCTCAGGCCTATTAAGAATTGTATCTTCCAAGAAGCACTGATTTCCAATTTTTTGAATAACTTCCAAACACATTACACAAATTTCCTCTAAGTGTGTAGAATTATGCAACCTACACCAACCCTGTAACAAAAAACTTTTCAATGAATCTTTAGTTTTCTGGCTCTTATGAGCTTCTCTAGAAATATTTTTCCAAAAAAATTCCAAGCAACTATCTTCTCCTTCAGAAGAATCATAATCAAACTCTACCAACACATTGGTCCTTAGAGTTATTTGATCATTTTTTTCTGTATTACACATGAAAACCTCTTCTATCTTAACTCTAGAACTTTTATTCCCATACACACCAGGTTCTACATCAATGTGTAGCACTTCAATTTTTTGGTTGTAATTAGTAATCGTGCATTTCATACGTGGTTCTCTCTTTATTTTTATTTGATTAAGGACTCCATTTCATGGTAGCCACACATGTTATAAATTAGTGACCATGTAACCATTCATAGCTTTTTACCAATCTCTACTCAATAACATCCCATAAGTATCTAGTATCTCTACCACTAGGATATCAATATAGTACTAAATCCTATGGTCTGACACACTGAAAAAGGCATCACATTAGTGGATGCTCTTCAATCTACCAAGCACTTATGGAGTATTTTACCAAAAATTCTTAGTGTTAACAAAAATGACAACGACTCTATCTTTCTGTTATAAAAAGCTACATGTTCATCTACCATAGGAACCATGTTTTTGTCCTTTGTTTTAATGGAGTTGTCTTTCATTTGTGTTTCTTTACTAAGTATTAGTTCTTTGGGAAATTATTCTAATGTATTTAAGAAAGCTTTTCTAATTAAAAGTGTTTTAAGCAATTTTGATAAAGAAAGACTAATCTTTACCTTTTTTATTTCTTTGGCCAAATAGTTAGTCAAATTATTTTGATCATAAAATACTATTTTACCACTTTGTGGATTATTATGAGAATTGTTATATTGTGAGGTCACCTTTGGTAACCTTGGATTGTTACTAGATTTTTCATCTAATGGATTGTTAAAGTTATTAGGTGGGATTGATGTAGTCAAGGGACCTTTAAACCTACTCCTACCATTGGTGCTTCTCCTCAAGTTGTAGCTATGTCCCCTTGGATACTATTGAAAAACATGAATTTCACTGGTTTCATCCTGAGGTTCATTTTCATCTTGACAAGGAAATGTGTAGGTTTCTAAAGTCATAGATGAAAAATCCCCCCTATCATAGGTATACTCTGAGAAACAACAAGTGACTCAAAACACATGTAACTATCTAATACTAGTGTTGAGTCATATCCTAATGGAACTAATTCATTCCCATGGGGTGGTTGAGAATCACACTGATCATTATTATACATTACAGCTAGGAAAATATCTAACATTTTGGATCGTGGACAATAAAATTATATATGAGCATTAGTATTGTGAATCCTACACCAATTATTCATGGCCAATTTAGTTGAATTCACTTTAGATGTGGACCTATCTTCGTAGGAATTAGCGTTATCCAAGGGTGTAGACACCCCTCTATTGTTAGGCCATGTATTCCAAGGCCTAGGTGGTCTAGGAGCATTATATGTTCGATCTTGTGAGTTCTGGTTGTTATTTTGAGAATAATTTTTGTGATTTCTCAGTTGCATAACCTCAATGGTTAATATCTTAAATTGAGCTGTTATTTCCTTAATCTCTTATTTATCCTTTTGAGCCTTTATTCTTTGAATCTTTTTAGTTTAAGTAAAGTAATATTTTCCATTGGGATGTATTTCTATGATAGTTGGTCCAAGGTGTGGGACTAATGATTGACTACTTTTGGGTTGGAAGAAACTATTCTATGGAAGTGTCCCATTCTAGACCATTAAAGAAAAAGAGTTAGGAGCCATTATATTATTTAATGGGACTCCACTCATACTTGGGATGTGATAGTAATTCAAACCATTCTCTCCATTCATAGATGATCTACATCCAAGGTTTTCATTTCTAGATTCACACTTATGGCTTCTACATAGGCTTCAATTAGGGTAGTAGGAGGATTTTTCCTCCATTTTACAAACATCATTGTCAATGGATTGATTGCCATGTAATAAACAACAACACCAGATAAATTGTCTACCATGTAAGGTGCTTGTAGCCTAGAATAAGACTTCTGGAATCTATCATTAAAAGCAGTTATAGGTTCACAATCAAACCTTTTGATCTGATTGAACTGATGATATAGCAAGGTAGGTTCCACTAACATTCTAAACCTAGCTAAGAAATTATTTTCCATGTCTTTCCATGTCCTAATAGAATTACGTGGAGGGTTGATATACCACAGATAAAATTCATCACTCAATGTGTAGGAAAACAACCTACATGCAACATCTTCATGTTGTATTATGGCTCTAAAGTATGTATCTTTGGAGATAATTATATGTACTTCCACATCTTTTTGAAGATAGTACTTCAATTTATAATTTATCCAAATTCTTTGGAAGATCATTGTATATAGAAAATTGAATAGGAGAATCTATGTTGAAAAAATCCATCTCTTTAAGTGGAGGTATCACATCGGTCAAATTTCATGAGACTACACTTACAAAACTTGACCCTCAAATCCTAGATGACGTCCAACCACTCAATTCTAATAGTGTGACACAAAGATCTCTAGACGGAGACCTAGTGACTCTATGGAACTCTTTCTTCCTTTGTTTTGAAAAAAGAAGGCCCTCCTAGAATCACTTCTATTGATGCAAATGTTTTACACACACACCAACAGGTAGATAAATTATCATAGAGTACATCGGGAACCAACCTTTCTTGAGAGATCCACTAGGAAAACCTAAATCTAAGGAAATCTCAGCTTGATCCCAAGGCTTGGGAATGTAAGGTCTTTACATACTAAACTCACTTAGGGTTCGTTGTGTAAATTGTTGTTAAACACGAGGGGCCTACGGTAGTCACAAATTGGTTGGAATTCAGAAGATTGAAACATAATCTAAGTCTAATCATTGACATGAACCACTTAATAACTTCATGAAATCAAAAAAATTACAATAGCATTTTATTAAATTCAAATTACTTGCATACATTTAAGCATATTTAGCATGAAGCACTCAATAACTTCATGGAATCGAAAGATTTGTACTAAAACTCCATGTATTCATCCATTTTGGAACATTTTTCTAAAAGTATAAAGCATCTAGTCTAAACCAAAGCATAAAAATACTAAAATGTAAATATTTCTCCCAAGTATTATCCACGCATTCCTCAAGAAATAACTAAATCAAAGAAAACAATTCTTTACTTCACCAGATTGCTTCACAACTAGGCTTAGAATGATGCAAGAGTTTAAAGAAAAGGGATTATTTACCACCAAATAGTGTTAGTATGCACCCAAATTTGGCACAAAACATAGTCTTCTCTAATAGGAAAAAAAATCAACTACATATAATTTCATATCAAGAAATAGCTTTGAATTGGCTTCAATATTAGTTAATCTCAAATGAAACATACAAGTTTTTAATCTAGAATGGAATAGAAAATAGAATAAAGAATAAAACTTGAAAAAAAATTAGTTCTTTGAAAACCACAAATTTTGAACTTAAAATCAAAATAAAACAAGTAATACCTTTTATAAGAACAAGGCCCTAAAGCTCGTTCAAATGGAACATATGAAAGAGAATCAGAGGAACATATCAAAAAGTAGAATGTGGTAGATGAAAGTTGGAACCAAAAATTTCTAGACTAAGTCAAAGATACTTTGACTTTTCTTCAACAACAAACTTACAACCTTCAGGCTCTGGGTCATGAGTATTTTCACACAAAATACAAAACTATTAGCAATTTTCTTTAAAATCCCCATGATTAACTATCTTTTTTGAGCCCAAGAATAACCATGCAAAATTGACTTCAAAACTCTACCCATGCACAAAAATCACGGTCTTCAGCTACCTAATTGTATGCTCTTCTTCACTAAGCTCCTAGTCGGAAGAATCATCTTCACCCTTTCTTTCTTGATATTCTCAGAAAGAAATCAACACTTGATGTATACTCTCTTTTGGAACACTTTAAATTACCTTCCAACTTTACTTATGCCTAGTTTCACTCCTCTGCATTACTTCCATCCTATATTTTCTCATGGTGTTCCTACATATTATGATATTGACAATGACCTCTCAACTCAATGACTAAAAAGGTCCTTATTTACCTTTTCAATCCATCCCTTGAAAGCTTTCACTTCCTTTTCATCTTGTCCTAGAGTCAGAGAATCATAATTTTTCTGACCTTTAACATTTCAATGAAGCTCCCATGTTTATCCACTAACTTACCACATACTTCAGTGACCTTTTCTAATTCACTTATACATTGTGATAAAGTGTCACTTTCTCAACTTAATTGTATTATTTATTTCTCAAGCACCAGAACTTCCTATGCCACAATCACCTTCTCATTTATCAATTCTTGGAAATCCATCTAAAGAAGTATCTTTAACCTCCACCCTTCTATGCCATTTTTCTCTTGGAAATCTTGAAATTCTCTCTCAATTCTTATAGATTTATCAAGCCAACAGTATGCTTCCTTGCACTTCCCAATTGCCTCCCTTATTGATTCTTCACCTTGTCTCACTAAATGTTCTATCCATTCTTTACACATGATGAACTTATATTGGAGCACTGTGATAGAATCTACCTACTCTTTGTACATTAACACTAGATTATATGGAAATTCAGTCTATGACTAACCAGATTGGGCTAGCGATCTGATAAAATTTTCCAGGAAAGCAACCCATTCTTTTAATTCCTTATTTTGTTTATTCTTCTTTAGTCGATCAATAGTAGTTTCTAAATTCACCTTCATCTCCTCTAACTCCAGCTCCCACTATGAGTGTCCTACATCAATGATTGCTACCTAGTAATCCCTTGTTATCATTTCATGCTTGCTCTTTTCTCCTACCATAGTAGCTATCTGGAGAGTTCTTCCTCCATTTGAATTATGTTTTATAGCATGTCTAGTCTTTTCTCTAGCTTTAGGTTTAGGGGTTTCTAATTCTTGCATTAAAATTTTAAAATATAGAGGTACCAATTCCACCTCCAAAGGTGGATCTAATTTCCTAACTAACCAGTCAGACTTGCTTCTTCATTTTGTCCCTATTCTTCAATATTTACTTGTTCCTAATGATCAAAATGCTTAGGAACCCCTTTTCTAAATTCTCCAACATTTCTTGTCACAACCTTGAGAACATTTACAACTTGCATACTCAGTGCAAGGATTCTGGATTACCTTGATCTGTCACTATCTCTTTATCCCTGAGACATACATTCTCATGTCCTTCCTTTTTATTAGCATCATCTCATGGAGTAGACTTTTTCTATTTTCCTAAAACATTAAGATTCTCATCATTTCCTAGTTTACTACCTAAGTTCTATGAGGACTATATACCTTTGTCCATATCCCAAATTTCTCCTGGTTCTATAGAAGTTATTGGTTGCTCAACAATATTTTCAACTCTTCCTTGTGAAGGTTGATCCTCAATTGTATGATTATCAATTACATCTTCTTCGTCAATAATGGAAATAGGGCTCTAAATTATAGTGCCCCTTGTTTCTCTCAGTGGTGACACCTCTTCCCTTACATCTATTTCTTCAAGGTTTTCCACCTCATGCATAAGTGATCCTATTATGAATTCTTCTTCTTCTCTACTCTTAGGATATGAATTTCCATCATACACTTCTTCCACCATAGGTTGCATTGTTAGATCTCCTTTAGATGGTTTCTCTTAAAAATTTCTCACTAAACATAAGGGAAATAGGTGTTCCACCTTTTGGGAGATGCAACTTGGACCTATCTCACACTTTAGTTCATTAGGAAATAGGTGTTCTTGATTGAGGAAGGGCTAGGGGATTCCTATTGTAATTGGATGAGGGTTCACCATTAAATGAGGTTTCAAAGGAGAAACACAAACACTTTTGCACAAAACCCTAGAAACTTGAAAAAATGAAATTAGATTGAAAAAAGAGAATGAAACAAAAAGGTACCTGGAAGAATGATGGATTCAAAACAAGATATATATCCCTAAAAACCTACTTTTTGAAGTGCACTAAGACTCATACACCAGGCTATGTGATTTAGTCCTGCTATAGGATTTTGGGTAGAATCTAGAATCTTTTGTTGACTGATCAGGATCTACAAAAGCTAACAAAAGGGCTATACAGGGACTCATATGCTAGGTAGGACAATTTATGCCCGTTACTAGGTTTTGACTAATAATTTTGTAGCCTCTAGTGATTTTTTGTAGCTTAGTTATTGTCTAATCTTTAGGTCTAAAAGTCTGAATTCCGGTTTGTAGGTGAGTTTCCATGAAGATGACAACTTCATGACAACTTTGAAATTTTTTGCAACTTTTTCTTCAAAGGATCTTCAAGCTCCAATCCACCTAGATCTACAAACATAAATCAAGAGATAAAAATGTTTTTTGTTAGGGAATAGGGCTTTTCCTTTTTCAAACCCCATTTTGGTAATTAAACCTTCAAATGAAATAGAAAAGCATGAAGGAATGATGAATGAACAAATTTAATGTTGCAAATCACCAAACCCTTGAAATGAAGGTTGTAAACTTGTGTGAAATGGCTAGCATGAATGTGGATCTTGACTCTTGATTGAATGCTTGAAATTTTGTCTCGAATGCTTGCTTGAATCATGAAACCTACAACAAAAATGTTAGCTCAGAAACACACATGATGCTTGAAGACTTTGACATGATGCTTGAATCTTGAATGTAGCTCCAAATGCTTGATGGTTTTCTCTTTACTACTCTTGTAAAGTGCTCACTTGAATGCTCATAAGATCACTTGAATTTTCTAGCTTGTTAGTTAGGATAAAATTAATGAAATGACCTTGTATTTGTACTTGTTTATGCTTAATTTCATGAAATTACAACACTAAAATCCAAAATCGGATCTCAGATAATAAAATACCACCAAAAAATTGAATTAAAATAGGTCCTAGGTTAAAGCAGGACTCATACGCTAGGTTGGGCGTATGAGTCTTAGAGGCTTAAACACAGTACATAGACTTTGAGAAGTTTCTTGTTCAATGTGACATTTGAAATCAGGTCCTAAGACGTAGGGAGGACCCATCTTCCCAGAGGGGCATATGGGTCCTAGATCCCTAAATCAAGAACACATAGCTAAAAACATTAAATTATGATTTTCCATTTATTAAGTGTTGATATTATCCATAGAAAAATGCATTTAACTAGGCTTGTGGATGCAAAATAGGACCAATTATGGCATAAATAAGACAAATTTTAATAGGGAGGGCCCAAAAAAGTGTTAAAATTTAAAGGGATACTTTTTTCTACACTACATTTAGCCCCCACTTTAGTGAGGGGATGACCTTGCATCAAACTCACACTAAAGTAGAGAAATTCCCATCAAGAGGGGTCCAAGTTTACCAATACTATTGAGATAAGATACCAACGATCAAGAGGGATGATCAAGCCCTCAGGATTGAAATCCAATGGTAGACCAACATAGGCACAAAATAACACACATGTGAATGATGTATGAAGTAGCAACAAGATACAAGCATACACTATCAAAGACATAAAGAAGAAATAAAAGGAAAAAGAGGGTGGATCAAGCCTCAATAATCTGTCCAACATGATGTGGACTAGGTCTTAGCTATTTGTGTAAAAAAAAATTACAAGTGGAACATGATGTCTACTATGGAAACACAAAAAATGTTCACATGGGCTAGTGGAATCTAGTATCCACTAGGTGAGCCCCCAGAAAGGTGAGACACACACGCACATGAACAATATGCACCCACACAGACAAGCAAGTGGCTATGTGAAAGTCACACATATGTTCAACTCCCATACATACTAACCATACTAAATCTATACCTCCTAATAACTTTGATAAGGTGCCACAAAACATGAACAATGGGATTCATGAGGCAAGGAAAACTTCGTATGCTAACACCCATGAACAAATAGGATGGCTCTATAGGCAAGAAAAGTGCATTATGCAAGGTGGCCATATAATAGTTATTGTAGTGTAAGGTACATTCAAAAGGGAACTTAGGGAACATGGTGCCTAATGTCTCCAAGAGAGGACCAATCAAAGAATAGAAGATTCATAACTTAGGGAATGCACTTTGCTTGGCATTTCCAATGAAAATGTGCAGAGAGAGACCACACTCTTGAAGGACATCACACCCAATGTCACCATAAAGAGAAAGACATGTTGCATGAAGTAAGAAGACCACACAATGAAATATGAGTTGTAATTGAAATGAAAAATAATAGTACCAATGTATGCCCCCACTTTAATGAAATTGCTAAACACCATGTTGTGAGCAATTACTTTAAAGTAGCAAATGATAAATGCTAAAAAGACATTGGAGCTTATTTAGAAAGACCTATGTCACACATATGTTTCCAAATAAAGATATGTCAATGAAAATGGGTTTCCCCCAAATGAAATCCCAAAATCACATAAAGGATCTAGTGAATGGAATGGGAAGAATGACACAAAGAGAGTGAAAACGAAGATTTTTTTTGGGTCAACATGGAAGATACCTAAATATCTTGACAACTTGCATCATCTCCAAAAGGAAAACACAAGACCAAGAAAATATAAAGGATTCATGACATATAAAAGAATGTAGATACAAATAGAGGAATGTCACAAAGAGAGAGATACATCAAAAAAAATGGCATGAGAGATCACATTATGCACATACAATCACGCATGCAATATGAAAAAGAAAACAAAAACAATACTAGTAAGGAACATGAGAGTCAACCTATAGCAGGTCGTCCACATCCCAAGCTTTCTCTTATATATACATGAAAGGAAATCAACTAGGCAAAAGAGACAATGACAGATGCCATACAAGGAAAAATATATCTAAGCCCTTGCCACCACTTAGTGCAAGAGAAGAATGAGTCGAGATGATTGATGAGAAACTTTAAAATAAATATAAATTAGACGAAAAAGTTTCATCAACACAAGGAAGAGCACCACAATCCTTAAGATGTTTAATTTTATCCCTCAAAGCTTTACATTCATTAGTAGAATGAAAATTAACTCTATGATATGCACAAAATAAATTCTTGTAGTAATTTTTTTTTCATGTTCTTGGAGGGAAAGATATCAAATGATCTTGGAGGAGTCTCGACAAGATACTCTCTTCATTTTGTAACAAAGATATCTCTTTCTTAATACAAGATGTCATACTTACACAAGCCTCTTAGGATGGCGATATTTTGTTCTCTCCTTGAAATGAGGGTGTAAAATATAACAAACTCCAATCGTTAGTTTTTTGTGTGATGACATTGTTATTGAGGATTTCTTTGATTCTTTCATTTATCTCAAAGAATAATAACCAAGACCACTAGTGGTTTCTTTTGTGTTAGGATCTATAGGGACACATATACCTTTTTCTCTAGCAACACATCCTTTTCCACTATAACCTTGTTGTTACAAAGCTCATAACCTCTTCCATAAAGTTTTTTAACTTCTTTCAAATTTGGTGGTTGCTCATAATTAACTTTATTAAAGTTTGTTGAGTAATTTGATTCTACTTCTAAAGTGGTTGAAGTGGATGCTTTCAAAAAAATTGTTGCATTTTGTGTTGACATTACCATTGGTTCATTTTTATTTCTAGACTCTTTTTTTATAATCTTATATTCTCCCATGAATGTAGGTGTGAAGTCTAAGGAACCCCAATCATCTTCCCATAACTTTATGACTTCTTCAATATGCTTTTCTTTGTATTTATCTTGCAAAAGTTCCACTTGTATAGTAGGTGTCAATGTTATCAAAGGATTTTCCTTATTTTTCTCAATGTTCAAAAAAAAATTTGGTTCAATTTTAGCCTCAATTGTATACACTTTGTTGTTGTAAACAAAATTCATGATATGATGAAGAGTTGAAGGCACTGCATGCATCTCATGAATTCATGGTCTTCCTAAAATAATCTTGTATGAAAGATCACGAGGCATAACATGGATAGGAGTTTGTAATGTGGCCTTTCCAGCTTAATTCGCAAACTGATCACACCAAGCAGTTGCTTTCCTACATTGTCAAATCCTTGAATCGATAAGGAATTAGGCTCAATTGTTCATTTATCCACACCAAGTTTCCAAAAGGGTTACACTACACACATTAAGAGCTGAGCCATTGTCAATAAGGGTTCACTTTATCCCTGTCCTATTCAAGATAGCTATTATCATGAAGGATTCATTTTTCTTTCTCACTTCCATGGGAGGTAACTCATTTTGATGAAAGGTAATGCCAATTTTGATCACATTCATTCCATCAATTAGAGTTGCTACGTCACTTGGATTTGCACTAGAGGGAACCACAACTTGTTGCAAGGCCATTTGAAGAATAGTATAACTAGTTGAAGTTTGAATTAGATCCCATAAGGATATCTTTACAGGAGTATTCTTAAGTTGTTCAAAAAGATCATACTCCATCGCATTATGCGAAGGAAAATTAGGAACACTAGGCAATATGGGTTGAGGCAATGGGAGGGATGTTGAAGTTGTTTGTCTTGGTTTCAAATTGTTTCTAGTGTTATATTTATGAGCAATAGTATTGAAACTCAATTTCTGTGAAACATTATCATTATCAAGTTTCCTTTTAGGTGGTTCTAAGATAAGCATAGGTTTATTTTTAACTTTTGGTTGTTATGATGGTAGATAGATGGTAAGAAGTGGCTTAGGAGACCACTTCAAGGGATATCTAATGTGCATAACCTCAAAAGGCTTTTCCTTATTTTCATGATCTCTTAATGAAGGGGAGTCTAATGTCACTTCATCATCTTCATCTAAGGAATCCTCTTAACTATTGTTTGAAATACATGTGTCAATGTTATCATTTTATTCCAGGGTGTGTGCAAAATCATGATGTGCCAAAAACTAGCGATATGATGGGTATGTGTAGGGTATGTGGCTGATGACTTTTTTTTTACCCAAAATTGATGAAACAAAAAGGGTTTTTAAAGGATATTCTCAAATTTCCACCAATATAAATTATTCTTTACTTTGAATTTAATAAATAATTATTATTAATTTTCTATTTGAATTACAACTAAAGTCTTGATTCATAGGCTAATTGAAAAACATCTATAGCTTTCAAACGATATTACTTTTTTGAATCTGAAACATGCGTCAAATTCTATGCGTCACATATTATAGGATTAAAAAACATGAAATTTTGACCAAGTTAAGGTGGTTAGACATACGGGTTTTTATATTTTTTAAAAGTTGTAATAAAAAATCATAATTAATTATTTACTTGGAAAAAAATTACAAAAAATATGCATCACATTGAGACATGTGTCCTCTACTTGTATCTAAAATATTATAAAAAATAATTATCATTTTATTGTGGTTAGGGTGGTCAAATAGACACCTACTTCTTATTTTTTCCCTGAAATTTAAGTACTATTGCATTGAAATTTCAAATTTTCACCAAATAGATTTAAAAAAAAAAAAACTAGTAGTTTACAAACTACATTCAATTTGCTACAAATTCTATTCTCACATATTTTGAAATAATATAGATAACTTATTCAAATTTTTACGTCAAGTTTCCTAACTCTAATTTTTCTAAATTTTTTGCCACTTAAGGGCCTATTTTTTCCATGATGATCCTGCACATACCCTCCACCATGATATCTTCCCTTGTAGGAGAGCTTTTAGGAGAGCTACAAACTAGATGTTCATGACATTCAATGTTTGGTTCCTCTAAAATAACTTCATCACAAGTAGGGGACTCATCAATGGTTGGGTTTTCTTGTTTGTCAATGATGGCATTCTCTTGTTCAATAATGTTTTTCCTAGGGGAAGAGGGACATATAGGACTATCATAAATTTCATTAATTTGGTCTTTTAACATCAAAATATCTTCTTCATAGATAGGAGAGATATTAGGAGTAGACCAAATTTGATTGTCATGATTATCCATTTCATTATCTTTCAATAAAGCATTCTCATAGGGGGGAGATGAACTTTTTCTTGGCATTCTTAGAAAGAAATGATACTAACATTGTTTGACCAAAAATGAAAAGTACTTCTAACTATCTTATGCAATGTAAAGTAAACTACATTGCTATAAAATCACACTACACTAATAAAAGCAATGACATGGTCTTGATATTCACTATAAAGGCAATGCAAAGGAAATGAATCATATGGCCCTCTCCCCCTTTGAAAACAATGCCAAAGGAAAAAAAATATTGATTGTCCAAAAACATAGAAGAAACAATGAACAAGATAAATATTCATAAGCAATAGAGTGCATGAAAACAAATACACATAATAGTATCATATTGCCAGACTGTCCTTTTCACTATTGTAACAAGAGTATTACATTGGAAAAATGTGGAACAGAGATGAGAAACAAAACCAAACAAATTACAATGTATCAAAGCAAAGAATGAGCAATATAGACTATCACTAAATAGTGAACAATTGTCAAGCAAGAAAGAAACATTGCACCAATCATGGACTAACCATATGGAATCAAGAATAAGCATAAATCACCACTAAAATCACCTAGAAATAGCTAGTTTTTACTAATAGCAACCATTGTATCTTCATGGTGCAAGATATCATAGGTAACCACAAACTAGAACATTGAAGGCATGCAACAACCTGTCATTATTGCAATATGTATGCATCAAAAACACATAGTAAATGCATCAAAATTGTCATATATAAGCTCAAGCGACTGAATTGAGTTTTGTTCTATATGTTGATTATCTTAACATAAAAAATAGGAATGAAATGGCAATAAAATGAACCGTTCATGAGCCATGGATAAAGAATAAGCTTTGAAGCTCCCCCTAAAACTTTGCATAAATTACTTGTGTTATTGAAGAGAGCCAAGGGAGAGAACACCAAGTCTATCCCTTAATCTTTCAAACACCTCTTTGGCTAATATATTTGTGAAGATATCAACCACCTGATCACATGATTCCAAATAACCTAAGACAACTTTATTTGTTAGAACTTTTTTCCTCAATAAATAATAGCAGATAGCTATATGTTTGGTTCTTGAATGTGTCACATGATTTTTTAAAATATTTATAGTACTAGTGTTATTGCACAAAATATGAACAAGTTGAGATACTTCCACTTTGATGTGTTTTAGTGTTTGAACCATCCACAAAACCTAAGAACTCATGCAGTAGCAACAATTTATTCTACTTCAATAGTTGAAAAATACATAGAGTCTTGTTTCTTGTTGTGCCAAGCTACTAATTTTCCACCTAGAAAAATTATCCTCTAGAAGTGCTCTTTCTATCATCAATACATCCTGCCCAGTTAGCATCAGTATAAGAAAGCATAGTAAAATCATCATGTCTTGGATAACAAAAACCATAATCAATAGTACCAATGACATAACTTAATATTATTTTGACTGCATTAAGTTGAGACTGCTTGAGAGAAGAATACAATATTGCCACCAAGCATACATCATGCATCATGTCAGGCCTTGAGGTAGTCAAGTAAAAAAGACTACTTATCATAGACCTGAACATGGTGTGATCTACATCAGGTAAATCAACATCTTGGCCTAATTTGCATCTAGTTTCCCTGGGAGTTCCAATTGATCTGATTTCATCCATTTGAAATATTTTGAGCATCTCTTTTGCATATTTCATTAGAGAAATAAAGATACCCTTCTCAAGTTGAGAGACCTATAACCCAAGAAAGAAAGGAAGTTCTCCAAGCATGGATATTTCAAAATCATCTTTCATAATGTTAGGGAAAGTAGAACACATATTATCATCATTGCTCCCAAAAATAATATCATCTACATAGACAACAACAAATAGAATATTGTCACCTTTTGTCATGAAATACATATTGTTGTCAATACCTACTTTAGTGAATCCTTGTCCCTACAAATGATTATCCATCCTAGAGTACCATGCTCTAGGGGCTTGTTTCAATCCATATAATTCTTTTTTAGTCTATATAAATGATCTTCTTTACCTACACATTCAAATCCTTCAAGCTATTCCATATAAGCTTCTTCCTCAAGCTCGCCATTTATAAAGGCATACTTAACATCCATCTGAAACACTTTGAAATTTTTATAAATAGAAAAAGATAGAAAGATCCTTATTGCTTCAAGCCTAGCTACAGGGGAAAATGTTCCATCAAATTAATACCCTCAACCTAAGATTATCCCTTGCAGACAAGTCTTGCCTTGTTTCTAATTACATTGTCCTTGTCATCAAGTTTATTCCTAAAAACCACTTTGCTCCAATAGAATTCTTGTCCTTGGGTCTAGGAACTATTTCCCATTTCCTATTTTTCTCTATTTGACCTAGCTCCTCTTCCATTTCCTTAATCCAAAATTCATCTTTACTAGCCTCAATATAGGTTTTAGGTTCTAATTTTGAAATCAAACACATATGTACCTAATCATTTGCACTAGAAATATTTCTTCTAGTTTGAACACCACTAGTTCTATCCCCAATAATTTATTTTTGAGGATGATTCCTTTGTACTACCTTTGAAGGGGTTTTAATTGTTGATTCCATAGGATTTTTAGGAGTACCTTTAGGAATTGTCACCTCTTTTTCTGATTTTACCTCTCTTTCTAGTAAGTGGATCTCTTCTTCATTATCTTCATTTTTCTATTCACATGGTTGCAACATCTCATCAACTTTCATGTTAGTTCTTTCAACCACTCTTCTTAGTCTTTTATTAAAAAATTTATAAGCCTTACTATGAGTAGAGTAGCCTAAAAAGATATCTTCATCACAAAGGGACTCAAAATTACCTAGAATTTCATCATCTCTTTTTATAAAACATTTACTTTCAAATATTTTGAAGTACCCAACATTTGTTGATCTTCCATACCATAGATCATATGGAGTATACTTGGTTTTTACCCTTAATTGCACTCTGTTTAATGTATAGACTATTGTATGGACCACTTCTTTTTGGTAGGTGTTAGGTAGATTTGCATCTTGTAGCATTGTTCTTGCCATCTCTTTAATAGTTCTATTTTTTCTCTCAGCTACTCCATTTTGTTATGGTGTTCTAGAGGTTGAATGTTGCCTCTTAATTCCATATTCTTCACAGTAGTCGACAAATTCTTTTGAAAAGTTCACTCCAATTTTATCTAATCTTAGGAACTTCATTTTTAAATATGATTCTGTCTCAACCATCTTTCTAAAAATCCTAAATCTATCAAAATCTTATGACTTATGTTTCAAAAAGGTTACCCAAGTCATTCTGGTATAATCATCAATGAAGAGCATAAAATATCTTTCACCATTTAATGACTTTGTCCTTGTAGGAACACATAAATCAGAATGAACAAGTTGTAAAGGATTAGTAGAAGAACACTCTTTGGATTTAAAACTTGCTTTTTTCTTCTTACCAAGTTTTCATTCCTTGCAGGTATTGTTGATAGGCTTAGAAATGATTGGCATATTCCTTACATTTTGTTTTTTGTTGATCTTGACGATATTGTCAAAATTTATATTCCCAATGATGGATGTTGTGGTTGTGTTGCTTATATGTGGTTTTCATTGATGTCAACACTATTAGCATTAATACATTAGAAGTTGTATATGTCAAGGATATTGAGAAAATTGCAATGAAATGAGTTGCAGGTTGTCAGTGGTGAAGTGAAGTGAAATTTTTTGGTGAGTTTAGTATGTTGGTGATCAAAGGTTGTGGAATAAAGGGTTTCTTGTTGAGTATATCTATTCTATTCAAGTTGAGTTTCAAAGATACATGTGAAGATTTGATTGAGTTATGAAGATTTGTATTCTAATATCTTTTTGTTACTTCAGTTTGTGTTTCTGAATGAAGATGATGTGATTTCAGTCAGTTCAGTTATTGTGGATGCTTCTCTAGTGATTCATGATGTTTGTGTATGTTTATATATCATTCTCTATCTATGTTGCACATCCACATTGATTGTTGTGATCGTGATCTGATATTTTCTCTTGCATGTTCATGTTTTTCATGTTATTGGCCGACAAGGTGTTTGTAGCGTGTTGTGTATCTTTGAGGATTAATTTTTGAAGGTGGTTCATGTTTGAAGATGTTATTTTGGGTCTTCACTAAGTTGTGGCCAACCTTGGTTGATTTTCATTAATGATTGTTATTGTTTTGGGCCGACAGTTTGTTATCATTCTATTATTTTCATCAAATCCGACATGTAGTGGTTTAATTTCTTGTTACGGATATATATATATATATATATATATATATATATATATATATATATATGATTGTTTATTTGAATTGAAGTATGCCATTGTATGTCAAGTGTGTGTGTGTTAATAATGTTCTAAATCATTTGAAGGCAGAGTAGAGTGTGAAGAAGAGTGAAGAAAAGTGAAGTGTTCATGTGCTTAACCATAATAGTGATCAGGCATTAGCAAATGCTATTTTATCAATTCAAATCCCTATGGATGTAATCTGAATCTTTCTATAAGAAAGTGTCTTCCTTTGGGCAGTAAGCCTTGTTGTAATTGAGCAATGAGCTCTAGGCAATGTGCTTGAATGCATGTGCATTCCCCACTCATATTTCTTTATACTTTTAATAGGGTATAATTTTGTGGACTGACCTCCACCGTGGTTTTTCCCCTAATAGGGTTTCCACGTAAAAAATATTGGTGTTATGTGTGTTTCTGATGTGTTGATTATTTATGCTTTCATGGTTAATAATTAGATCTAAGAATAATCTTGATAAAGTTAATAAGTTTTAATTTTCTAGGACAACTGATTCACCCCTCGCTCAGTTGTTTACCCTTGTGTTGCCAACAATTGGTATTAGAGCAAGTTCCTTGGAAGAAGTTTAACAACTTGAGGTGATCTAGGATGGTGACATACAAGAAGGATAGTCTAAGATTTGATGGAATAAATTATTCCTTGTGGAAGACTCAAATGGAGTGCCATCTGAGATGCATTGGTGAACCCTACTAGAGCATTACAAGTAATAGGTATGTTATACCTTAGAATGGTTCTACTACTACTATTGATATTAGAGATGTTGAGTACAATATCAGGGCTAAGGAAGCATTGTTGAGTGCTTTGACTGATACTGAGATGACTAATGTTATGGATCTGAAGATTGCTTATGGGATTTGGGAAAAATGGAAACTTTGTATGAAGGTGATGCTAATGTGAAGATTGCTAAGTTGCAGAGTCTAAAAGGGAAATATGAAATGTTGAGAATGGGTGATGATGAAAATATTACTACTGTCATGTAAAGAATGAATGAACTTGTGTGTTGAATCAGATATAGTTGCTAAAGTTCTTAGATCCTTGCCTATTGCTTACAAAGTCAAAGCTACAACTATTGAAGGGCTCTAGACCGTGACAAATGTTACTCAAGATATGTTGATTGGTAAGCTTATTGCTTTTGAGTTGAGTGAATTTTGTAATGCCCTTCCTAAGATAGAATCTGCATTCAAGGCTACTACATCTAGAAGAGATAAACAAAGATATGATCTGGGAGAGACTTCTTCTAGAAAGATATTCAAGTATGAAGAAGAAATGAGACAACTTGAAGAAGAAGAAAGAGAGTTGGAAGCATTTATTGTCAAAAGAGTACCGAGAGGAAAAGGTAAGTATGAAGGAAAATTTCCTCTTAAATGTTTTTCTTACAATAAGATAGGTCATTTTGCATCAAGGTGTCTGGAAAGAGATCCTAAACCAAGACATAACAAGCCTAGATTTCAAAAGAAGTGTTACTATGCTACTGATGAAGGTGTGACAGATGATGAATCTGATAAAGGAAATAGAAGTGATGATGAATGGGTATTTATTACTATCAAGGAAAATAATCCTGTGTCTATTGAATCTGCTAGTTGTACAAATGTGGAGAAATCCCTAGATGCTCGAGTTGAAGAGAAAGATGAATGGATGATTGATAGTGGATGCTCTCATCACATGATAGGTTATAAAAGTAAGTTTGTGAGCCTAGAAAAGTATGATGGTGGTGTTGAGAGATTTGGTGATAACAAAGCTGGTGTGATCCGTGGCAGAGGATGCATTTCTCTTGATGGTAAGAAAAAAACTGATGATGTCCTATATGTGTAAGGTTTGAAGCATAATCTTTTAAGTGTTGGATAGATGGTTGATAATGGTTACAATCTTCAGTTCAAGGATGGGAAGTGCAAAATATTGGGGTGTTTCAAAAATGTGATTGCATTGGGTACAAAAATAAGAGGTAATATATTTCATTTGAATGTTGCTAGTAAAAGGTTTTTGATTTCTCAAGTTGATGAAAGTTGGTTGTGGCATAGAAGAATGTGTCATGTTAATTTTGATAATATTGTCAAGATAAGTTCTACTAAGGTTGTGAGAGATCTTCCTAAGTTGGTAAAGCCTACTAATGTTATATGCACAATTTGTCAATTGGGGAAGCAAACTAGAATTTCATTTCAAAGCAAACAACACAATTCAAATGAATTGTTGGAGCTTGTGCATACTGATTTGTGTGGTCCTTCTAGAGTCAAAATTTTACAAGGTTACAAGCACTTCATGTTGCTTATTGATGATTATTCAAGAATGATGCGGGCTACTTTCTTAAGGGAGAAATCTAAAGCTTTGGAGAAGTTCAAGATCTTTAAGGCTATGGTTGAGACAAAGACTGGTCTAAAGATTAAATGTATGAGACTAGATAGAGGTGATGAATTCACTTTTGGTGAGTTTAATTATTTTTGTGAAGTGCATGGAATAAAGAGACAATTGTCTGCCCGCGGACCCCTCAACAAAATAGATTTGTGGAAAGGAAGAATAGAACAGGTCAAGATGCTACTAGAACTATGATGTTGGAAGGAAATGTTCCTCATATCTATTGGAGAGAAGTTGTGAGTATTTCCATTTACATCCTCAACTAGGTACAAGTCAAAGGTGATACTGGTAAGACCCCTTTTGAGCTATGGACTGGTCATAAGCCTACTGTTAAATATTTCAAAATCTTTGGGAGTAAATGTTATACTAGAAGAGATGAAGATTTAGGAAAGTTCAATGCTAGAAGTGATGAAGGAATCCTTTTGGGTTATTCAACTAAAAGCAAGGCCTACTGGTGCTACAATAAGAGATTGAAGAAAATGGTTGAAAGTGCTAATGTCAAGGTTGATGAATTTTTAGCTAAACCATCCAGAACTTGTGGATATGATTCTGATGATCAGAATGATAGTACAAACAAAGGAAAGCAAGTTTATACTTCAAACAAGTTCAAATCATTAAGGTGAATCAAGAAGATCAAGAGGAAGGAGAAAAAATTGAAAGAGAAGAAGAGAGATCAGAAGAGCCTGAAATTCAAGAACATCCTAAGACTTTGACGTATGTAAGATTAAATCATTCAAAAGATCAGATTATTGCTGATAAGAACAAAGGTGTCCAAACTAGGAGAAAGATTATAGAAGAATACTATTTGATTTCAAATATTGAGCCTACTAATGTGAATGAAGCATGTAAAGATGAACATTGGGTTGAAGCAATGAAAGAAGAGCTACAACAAATTGAGAAGAATGATACATGCATTCTTGTTCCTAGACCTAAGGATAAAAATGTCATTGGAACTAAATGGGTCTTTAGAAACAAACTGAATGAGCAAGGTGAAGTTGTTAGAAACAAAGAAAGACTGGTGTGTAAGGGATATTCATAGATGGAAGGAATTGATTTTGAAGAGAATTTTTTCCTTGTTGCTAGAATTGAAGTTGTGAGACTGTTTCTTGCTTATGCTGCTTACAAAGACTACAAGGTTCATTAGATGGATGCCAAGTCTGCATTTCTAAATGGTGAGCTAGAAGAAGAGGTGTATATTGAGCAACCAGATGGATTTCAGTTGACTGATCAGGGAGATATGGTTTGTCGGTTGAAGAAAGCACTGTATGGACTTAAGCAAGCCCCGAGAGCATGGTATGCTAGATTGGATAAGTATTTATTGAAACTTGGATTTAACAAAGGTACTAATAATAGTAATTTGTATTTCAAGAATGATGATAAAGATTTGATTGTGGAAGTTTTTGTTGATGATATTTTTTTTGGTGGAGATGATAGTTTGTGCATGAATTTTGCTAATGAGATGCAGAGTGAGTTTGAGATGTCAATGATTGGAGAGATGAAATTATTTTTGGGATTGAAAATTACTCAGTTATGCAAAGGGATCTTTATATCTTAGTCCAAGTATGTGAAAGAATTGTTGAAGAAATTCAATATGGAATATTCAAAGCTAGTTGGTACACCCATGGTGATTGAATGTAAGTTGACAACAAAAGATGATTCTTTGAAAGCAAATCAGACTAGATACAAATCAATGATTGATGGATTGTTGTATTTGACTCAAACTAGGCCTAATATCATGAATTTTGTATGTATTGATGCAAGATTTCAAGCTGATCTAAAGGAATCTTATGTGACTATTGTGAAGAGGATTTTCAAATACTTGAAGGGAACAATTGATTTTGGCCTGTGGTATCCTAAAAATGATGATCTTACTTTGAGTGCCTTTACTAATGTTGATTGGGTTGATGATGTGAATGATAGAAAATGTACTAGTGGTGGTGCATTTTTCTTGGGAAAGAAGTTGATCTCATGGTTAAGTAAAAAGAAGAATGTCATTTCTTTATCTACTGTAGAGGCCAAATACATTGTTGCTACTAAAAATTGTACTCAAGTATTGTGGATGAAGCTGATGTTGAAGGATATTATAGTTGTATATGATGAGCCTATAGCTATATTCTGCAATAATTCAAGTGCTATTAACATTTCTAAGAATCACGTGTTGCATTCAAAGACCAAGCATATATCTATCAAGTTTCACTTCTTGAGAGAGAAGGTGAGTGAAAAGGAAGTCAGACTGGAGTATGTTCCTACTAAGGAGAAGATTGTAGATATCTTTACCAAGACATTGCCTAAGGATAATTTTGAGTATCTCAAAGGGAAGTTAGGGGTTATTACCCCTCCTAATCAGAACTAAGTTGCATTGCATTGCATCATTCCATAATTTTCATGGTCATATCTTGATCCAGATTGATGTTGTGGTGGCTGCTACTTAGGGGGGGTAGTCAGATGATTCAGATGTTCAAATATGTGGTTCAGAGCTTAGAGATCCTTGTCACTAATGTCAAAGGGGCAGAAGAGCAATGTGAAAAAAATTCTAGGGAGAAGAACCTTGTGAGGAGAAAATTCATGTGGAAGAGTTGAGGAGAAAAGAGTCAGAACCTAAGGGGGAGTATGTGTTGGAGATAGTTGCATTGATGGTGTTTTTAACATCATGTGTTGCCATCAATTCCAAAGGGGGAGCTTGTTGGATGTTGTGGTTGTGTTGCTGATATGTGGTTTTCATTGATGTCAACACTATTAGAATTAATGCATTAGAAGTTGTATATGTTAAGGATATTGAGAAAATTGTAATGAAATGAGTTGCAAGTTGTCAATAGTGAAGTGAAGTTCAGTTTATCAGCGAGTTCAGTACGTTGATGATAAGATGTTGTGGACTAAAGGTTTTCTTGTTGAGTATATCTATTCTATCCATGTTTAATTTTAGATATTTGCATGAATATTTGATCGAGTTATGAAGATTTATATTTTTACAATCTCTTATGTTACTTCAGTTTGTGTTCCTGAATGAAGATGATGCAATTTCAGTCACTTCAGTTGTTGTGGATGATTCTCTAGTGATTCATGATGTTTATGGATGTTTCTATATTTTTCTCTATCTATGTTGCATGTCTGCATTGATTGTTGTGATCATGATCAAATATTTTCTCTTGTATGTTCATATTTTTCATGTTCTTGGCCGACAAGGTGTTTGTAGCATATTGTGGATCTTTGAGGATTAATTTTTGAAGGTAGTTTGTGTTCAAAGATGTTATTTTGGGTCTTCACTAAGTTGTGGCTGACCTTGGTTGATTCACATTAATGATTTTTGTTACTTTGGGCCGATAGTTTGTTATCATTTTATTATTTTCATTAAACTCATGTAGCAGTTTATTTGTTGTTGCAGATATATATAAGTGATTGTTTATTCAAATTGAAATATGCTAGTGTATGCCGAGTTTGTGTGTGTGTGAATAATGTTCTAAATCATTCGAAGGTAGAGTAGATTGTGAAGAAGAGTGAAGAAGAGTGAAGAAAAGTCAAGAAGTGTTCATGTGCTTAACCAAAACTATGATCAAGCATCAACATATGCTATTTTATCAATTCAAATCCCTGTGGATGTAATCTAAATCTTTCTATAAGATAGTGTGTCTTCCTTTGGGTATTAAGCCTTGTTGTAATTGAGCAATGAGCTCTAGGTAGTGCGCTTGAATGCATGTACATTCCCCACTCATATTTCTTTATACTTTTAACAGTGTATAATCTTATCGACTGACCTCCACCATGGTTTTTCCCCTAACAAGGTTTCCACGTAAAAAATCTTGGTGTTATGTGTGTTTTTGATGTGTTGATGATTTATTCTTTCATGGTTAATAATCAAATATGAGAATAATCTTGATAAAGTTAATAATTTTAAATTTCTAGGACAACTGATTCACCCCCACTCTCAATTGTTTGCCCTTGTGTTTCCAACACCCAAGCCTCCTATGCCAAATTTTACTTTCTTCAACTTGACTCATAAAACAAACATGTCCATATTTACTACTATTTGTAGTCTCATGAAGATTATAAATGTTCCCTTTTGTCCTTAAGCCTAATACAACTATTTTTCCTAATTCTTACTTATTTCACAACATTGTTCAATAAATGTAGCTTTAAATCCATTGTCACAAATTCGACTTATGCTAAGAAGATTGTGTATTAAATATTGTACATAGTATACATCATGCAAAAGAGTATCATCATCTAGAAGAATGGTACCTTTTTCCTTTGATTAGAATACATAAATCATTCCCAAAATTGACTGAACCACCAACATAATCTTCCAATTTCACAAACTTGCTCTTGTCACCAGTCATGTGGTGAGAGCATCCACTGTTTACAACCCATAGTTCTTGCTTTTTGAAGTGTAGGACTATTTGAACAAGCATAGATTTAGCCTTTTTTTCAACATTTTTTGGTCTCCAAACTATTTTTTTTTTATCAACATTAGAAGATCTCTTGAGATGAATGCTAGTTTTGTTTTGTTGCATTTTAAAGTTAGGTCTATAAAACCTAGCTATATGTCTGAGATCTCCATAATTAAAACGTGTCAACTTATTCAAGAACTTAAAATATTTCCATTCACAAATCTTGGTCTCCTTCTAGACAAAACCCTACATTCACTTGCCTTATGCCCATATTTGTTACAATAAAAGCAATAGCGAAAGAAATGTAGATTACATCTAAATGGAATATTCCTTTTGTCAATTGATGATTTCATAAGCTTTTAATTTGTGACATCAACACATTGTGGTTCATTGGAATGTGAGTATTGCCCTTCTACAAACTCTAGATTGGTCTTATCCTTATGGTATTTTTGTTTTCCCAAGAGGTCTACTAACTTATCACTGCTATCACAAATATCAAGTTTTTTTCTCAAGGCTACAATTTTTCCTGTAATAGACAACAATGATTTTCTTTAGTGTCCAACTAGATTTTAGTAACTTCTGTAACTCTCTTTTCTTTTTCAAGTTGTAGTTTCAGATCTAGAATTTATTTTTTAAACTCATTAAATTTTTTAATCAGATTTTCAATGTCTTTTTGGGTTTCATTTTTCTGTACTACAACCTCCTTGTCTTTTTTGATTTGGCTAAGGGCATATATTAATTCACCCTCTAGATCAACCTCTTCTTTATCATAATCAAATTGATCTACAATATTTTCTTTCTGATTCTCATTTGGACTAATGGTAGTCATAAACAAGGTTTCTTCTCCTTCTTCAATAGATTCCTTTGAAAAAATCTTAGTTACATCAATAAACAGACTTTTCTTCTTTTTAAAAACATTTTTCTCTTTAAAATTATACTATTTTTTCTTTCCCTATCTTTTACTATATTCTTCATCACTTTCAGGGTCTTTGTTAGGACATTGAGCAACATAATTCCCAATCTTACCACAATTGAAGCACTTAAATGGAAGATTCCCCTTATACCTACCTGGTCCCCTCTTTTTAGTTTAATTAAAAGGATGGATTCACTATCATCCAATTTCTCTGAGTCATAATTTAAGTCAATGTCCTTTTTTACTAACTTAAAGGAAACCTCTTTGCTAGTGGGATTATCATTATAGAATCTCATCTCATAGGTAGTAAAGGTACCATAAATTCATCTAAAGTGAGTTTGTTTATGTCTCTTTCTTCTACAAAAAAAACTTTGGGATCATATTTAGGTGTCAGTGATCTTAGCACTTTCTTGACAACACCCGGTTCTGCTAAAGTTTCACCAAGACCACAAATTTAATTAACTACTTCTTGAACTCTAAGAAGGTAATCAACAACCTTCTCTTCCTCATTCATCTTTGGACCTTCAAAATTTTCTCTAAAATTTTGTAACTTCGCCTCTTTAACTTTTTCATCACCCTCATAAATACCAAACAGTTTATCCCAAATAGCCTTTGCATTTTTACAATCCATAATTTTAATAAGTACATCATTATTCAATCCACAAAAAATAGCATTCGCGGCATCACAATCATAGGCATTTTTCTCCTATGGAGTAGAGGGTGTTGTTGTGGTAGTGTACTCAGTCTCAACTACATGAAAAACCTTATAGCCTAGATAAGTTATATGATGTTGCATTCTATATTTCCAAAAAGCATAGCCAGAACCATCAAATAATGGTTCTTTGGAAGTAGAAAAACCTTCCTAATTTTCCATGGCAAGTACTCCACCAAGAAACCCCCTAATTTGGTTAAACTTTTGGAAAGGGTATGGATCTGATACTAGTTGTTGGAGTAATGGAAACACTAAGAGGGGGGTGAATTAGTTTTTCAATAACCAAATTCAATTAAATTGTTTCTCAAAACACATAATTTATTTTTAATCATTTGATTTTCAATTTCAAGAATGTATCCAAATGTGATAGACAATAACATATTCTTAAACAACATGAAAACTCAAATGTTGCAAAGTATTTAAAGGAAGCAACAAGAATGAATTGCATGAATCATGATAATCACATGGACCACAAAAGAACCATAACATAGTAATTTTATGATTGTTAAACCCTTTATAGGGAGGGAAAACCACTTGAAAATTTTATTTTATTAGGCCTCACTAGAAAAATGGTAATTTCACTGATTACAGCCTCACTAGCAAAAAATCTCACTGATTACTACCTCACTAGCATAATGATGTCTTACTGACATTTACAAATGATCAAGATAAAGAGTAAAAGAAAGAGGGTCTCTCTATTTCTCTGAAGCTCATGGAAATTTTTTTCCTTAAAAAATTTCATGTCCTATAGACTCCATTTCATTTGAAGCCTAGAACACACAAAATACATTAATTTCTATACTATCTTTTTCCAACAATCTTTTAAAACACAAGTTTCATTCCAATTGTAGAAGGATATTCAAATATACATTTCATGAAGCAACTGCAAGATGGGGTTTTGAAAGAAACCACATTTTACAAAAATATAATCAAAACAACTAAATCAAACGAACCTTGCAATCTAAAACATTAATTTCCCAATCTAACCATATATCGAGCACAAGCAACTACTATACATATTGCAATAAATAACTTAGAATACTTCAATAAAGCCATACCTTGGTCTTTGATGGAATGCAACTGGACAAACTTACAAATATTAACTACACAAACCATCAAATCCTCCAACTATTAATGAAATCTTTGCAAACACGTTGCTCTACAATATTTGAATCATGTCATTCATTTCTCAAGTATCAAACCCTAAGTTTTCTACTGCATACACTAAGCTTTTGACCTTCATTATACCTGCTATACCATTCTTTAGCAAACAATACAAAGTTGACTTGTTGAATTAGTAACCCTCGAAGGGGCCAATAAATACAATTTTCATAAACACCCTTC
Source organism: Sequoia sempervirens (assembly GCA_007258455.2). Classification (NCBI taxonomy): domain Eukaryota; kingdom Viridiplantae; phylum Streptophyta; class Pinopsida; order Cupressales; family Cupressaceae; genus Sequoia; species Sequoia sempervirens. Next base: position 344,912,498 of record VDFB02075321.1, read on the forward strand.
AAACCTTTCATAAAGCACCCTTAACCTGCTAGAGCAAGTCGCTGCTCTAAAAGAACCTTTATTTTGATGCTTATAATTTATACAAAACTTAAGCATTTTTCAAAAACTTGAAGATATGTGAAAATACATAGTCACCATGGAGCTTGACACGTTGAAGCTTTCTTATGCCTTCCAATACGCATCAACCAAAGCTAAAGCAAGTTTCTCATCGATGAATATATTCAAAGAAGAACATCAACAGTAGAATAATCATGTTCCAATATTACACCATCAATAACCTGAACCATAGAGAATAACTTTGTATCAAATAAATTGCAAACTCTAAGCAATGATAAAGATATGATTGACATCAATGACAAGCAATGCCAAAGCTAACACAATTATACCAAAATTCCTCTAGATGATAAACATAGGTATACTTCCTACCTATATTCTTGGAAAGACTATCCATCAGATCATAATTTTACCTTCGGAGTGTAAAGAACTCTAATCCATAGAGTTTTAACTCATCCTTGCACAAATTAGAATTTTTTACCACAATGCATTTATAATTCCCAATAATGATAGGGAATCTCATAGATCCTTTCTTGTGTACTTGTAAAAAAATAACATGAGATGGTTGCACCTATCTCATAGGTTCAAGTAACAATATCTTGTATGTTGGGTATCTAGGTAGCACGGAGGGATAATCTATAAGCCCTTCCACTCTAATATAGGTGAAAGTAGGAAATAAAATAAAATATACAATAGCTTGAATAACATTCTATGCTTCAAGAGAAAATCTCTTGGCTTTTCCCCCTTCTATCAGCCTCACCAGCTTCATAGAAAACACATCATTTACCCTTTAGTAATGCTTTTGGTACTGGTGAATAGTAATTTGGGGACAATTGTGATAAGTAAAATTATTCCCTGGTTCTTTGCCCAGGGTACCTACTCTATTTAAATATTGTATATTTTCCCTTAGGGCATATGAATAGACAACATATGAAGATATGGTAAACCATTGGGTGTCTGGGAATGTCTGCATCTATTCATGCAATGTGTCATTGATAAAAAATTTCCAATGAATTTGCACAAGTTATCCATCATTTTCCTCATAATTATGAACATCTAGAGATCAAATTTGTTGGTATCTTTGCATCCAACTATTCTACTTAATAGAATTATCATGTCTCGAGTCTCTTGAATAAATGATGCCCTCATGATTTGTTTTGTCATTTTTTCATCTTCTCCTGAAACCATGTTGAGAACATGAACCTCCTATTTCGCTCTTCTGAGCTCACATATATGTTACAACAACAAATTTCATATCTAATTTATTCATCTATTTGAACATGGGGAGCCCAAATGTATACACAATTCCATCCATTGAGAGGTCTCCATAAACTAGATCCCTTCTTTCACAATGACCCTCTTGTCTAGGTCATACCACTTTATACATTCCAATACCAATATAGGGGCATCCATCACCAATGGGAAACCTCCTGCCAAATGCATTCCACTAGTCACCATATTCTTGGTGCACTAAGTGGTGCCTTCTTGTTGAATCCTTGTGGTGAGTTCATACTCATTGAAGCCTCCCAGATGAGTGTATGTAATCATTCCATAGGCTGGTACAACTCTTGAGATGAGGAATTCTAATTCCTCATTAGTTTTCTTCTTTCATGAAGTTCTCATATCTTTCTTAATTTTCTGCATTATTAGCAAATATGTGCTCTGTGTACAAATTAGGGTTAATTCTAATCATACATTTTCAATAATTCATGAAAATTTCTTACCCATAATCATTTATTGATTGTAATTAGGTTAAATTCTTTAGGAATAATCAATAATTTTTTATGACCTAATGAGAGGCAATGTTATTTAACTAGAGCTATACATGCATAAATATTAACATAATTCAGTTACAAGAAAAGTACATGGTTTCACTGCTAATGTGATTGGATAAACACAGGTTAGAACCCAGATAGTTGTGTTCTTCAATAGTATAAAACTTACTTTTATTTATGTGCCACAACCTTTTTTCTTAATTCTTTGATGTCCTTACAAATGGATGGTCCTATGTGACATAGTGTGTTATGGAAGAAACTACATGCTGAAGGTGGTGCCAAGTATGTTTGTCGTTTTCCACCTTTATTAATTTCTCTTATTGTGCATTAATTACCTTGAACAATGGTGCAATCATGGCAGATTAGGGCTCATATTATGAACTCCCTGAATTCTATTTTAAGGCCCATCTTTGAGAGGAAAGTGGTATAGGTTGCCAACGTGGCATGCTTGTGTGTTACTTTAGTTCTTACAAGGTAATGGCATTAGAGGAAGTGATATATAGAATAAATTAAAATATTTAATGGTGAAGGGTATTGTTTTTATATGAGTTGATAGTATTTGATCATATCATTTAGGTGAATGGTCTATAATGAGAATTATAGATAAGTTTCATGACAAAGAAAAGTCTAGATTTGCAACTGAAATACTAAGGAAATTTTCAATTTCTAAGATAATTAAAGAGAAAAATGGTAATGATAAAGTATTAATTGAAAATAAGAATTTTGAAGAATGTAACAAGATAAATATTTTCAAATGATAGAGATAGTGGTTTGGATGCCCTAAATGAGAAAAATAAATAAATGACATATGTGGATGAGTCGTGTATGATAGAAAGAAAAGGAGCATGCTAAATAGAGACATAAAATGGGTAATCATCTTATTATTAGAATGGTTGTTTTAGAAATTTATAGGAGAGATAGATTAGATACAAGGTATGATAGCTATAATATATGATATATCAAGATATATACTTAATGGTGACTCCATAAATCAAGTGAATGTATACTCAAGTGTTTTACATAGTGGATTTTCTAATTTGATTGGTGATCATGCTAATAACAATAATTTTGTGGATACCAAATTATAGATTACTAATGATGATATTGCTAATAGATATGTAGGAATTAAAACTGAGGAAATTTAAGATAGTTTTATGCATGATGAGATTCATTGATTTGTTAACTATGATGATAATGAATCTAATTGGATTTTTAATATTTATAATTATTATCATGAAGAAAACTTGTATATTTATACTATACAAGAAGAGTGTCTTAATATCAATTATATTGATAATAATACATCATTTCTAGTGAATGAACATGCACTTTATACCTATGTGAAAATTTTGAGTATGGGTAGGAGTTCCTAACAATTGATAGTACTTTTAAATTATGTTTAAAAATAATTTTGAATTCCCCAATTGATTGTGATAATTTTGAATATATTGATTCTAAGAAGGATTTCAGTTTTTGTGTTGAGGAATGAGATTAATTTATGGAAAGGATGAATGTAAGGAAAAATATACTTTATGGTTATCTCTTAGCTCAAAAAAAATAAAAGAAATTATGATCCTTATTCATTTAGAGATAATTATAGCTTTGAAAGTGACCAATACTATAAAGAGCTTGAATAAGGTCATCCCAAGATACAAATAAACAATATAAATCAAGGTGGAAGTCTTGGCCACAAGGATTGTCTCCCATGTGTAATGAAAAATGTAATGCCCCATCTTAATAACCTAAGGAATGTTGCAATAGTGTATAAAAGTGTAATAATTTTTTTTTTAAAGTATAATTATTAAGTTAATTAGTTGCATACATTCATTAAGTTATGAGACGATACACTACTTTGAGTTTCCATAAGCGACTTTAGTATTTCACATTGCACATATTATTTAACATAAGGATAAACATTAAAGATAAACATTGCATAACATTTGAAACTCCATTCAAGATAACTTAAAGCACTAACATGTTTCATACATTGCATTTGATAAAATATACAATACTCATCCATCTGATGAGGTAGTTCAATAATAATTACATTTACAAGTGTTCACCTCATATACAATTGAGGGATGTTTTTCAATTACAAGATTTACAATATACAATGAAGAAATACACATAAGTTTCCAAGTGCGATCTCTCCATCCATGAAGCTCTCGATGCCATGATTAAACTGGGGACCCAACGGAGCAAGGTGCACATTCCACCCAACCATGTGGTACCCGTAGGTCCACCCCTCGTGCTAGGAGATAGTAATATGGTTACCTAGACATAATCTACTAACCCTAGACACTAGTACATAACAAACTAATGGTTACATTACTTCCAGATTTAGACAATTGAATATTCTACATACACAAGGTTCATTGTTATTTTAGGTGGAGTGTCATCACAACATTGCAAAGGTTACCCTGGTGTTTCTTCCTAGGTTCTGGTCCCCAACCTTGGGTTACCCTGGTAACCTCTTACAAAAACCGGCCCCAATGCAAATCATTGTGGAATCGAATGTCTTTTGATGAAACAAGACATCGATTTTCCATTCCAGGCCTTCTCATCTTATACTCAAGACTGAAGTAGCTCAAGAGTCAAAAAGTGAGGCATAAGCATCTTGTTCAAATTTTTAAATCTAACTACTATGTTCTTTAATTTTCACTGACTTACTAACTCTTTGTAAGTTACCCTAACACCACTTTGTATGTCGGCCCTTACAAAAAGCCACTCCCCTAAACATAACAAGGGTTTCTAAGTTTTCCTGACTAGGGTTTACAAAGTGCATAAAGTTTATCACATATTAACAAATGTCCCACAATGATATCAAAGTAGTGTATCTAACACATGCACAACCCAAGTTAACTCAAGAAATACATTTGAACAATTATACACCCTTTCTACACATTTCATTCTGGAAGACTTATACAACTACAACTTTCCCAATTTGCCCAAAAGAACACAATAAAAGCAATTCAAGAAAAGTAAATGTCTATGATTCGGATCTATTAAATCCAGTCATTCAATAAGATTTTTCAGGAAATTTAAAATCACAACATGATTGTAATTCTTTTCTCATATAACCAAAAGAAAATACATCAAATTTATACTAATTTTCATTTTCCTCAATTTCACAAAAAAAATAAAAAATAAAATCTTTCTCTTCCAATCTTTTATTGTATTAGAAACTAATTGATCTTATATTTTCAATTATATATTAAATAATTCCTTATTTAAATACAAAAGTATCTTATTTTGACATAAAAAAAAATACATTAATTTTAAAAGAATATATATATATATAAATATAAAATATAAAATATTTTTAATTTTGAAATTTGCAAGCATTAAACAAATCCAAAATTTACAAATCAACATAAAGCAAAATCCGAACTGAAAATTAAAGATTCATTTTTTTTTTATATTACAATTAAAATCCATACGCAGGGTTTATTAGCTGTAAGTACAGCCCTTACCCAGCCACAGCCTCACAGCCACGGCTGCCGTGGGTGGGGCTGTCTCCACAGCCCTCCCCATAGGGCTTGGCTGTGGGTGGCAGCGATATGCGCTGCCCTCCACAGCGCCTCCCTGTTGGGAGTCAGCTGTGGGGGACAGTAACCCCCGCAACCCCTATAATAATTAATTTTTTTTTTATAAACAAAACTTTAAGCGAATTAAAAATCACGTACAGCGATTTTCTATGACAATATACATTGCGTTTTTTTTTTTTTAAATTCTAATTCGTAATTCCATACAGACGGAAATAAAATAACGAACATACATTTTCTAAAAAAAAAAATACTACAATAAGGAATTTCAACAACAATTTTAATATAATATTTCACAATCGAATTTATATATGAAGAATATTAAATTCATACAGAGATTTAAATTGAAGAAATAAAATAAAATTTCACAGGGTTTTTCAATGGGGAAATTGGGGAAATTTTACAAACTTCTTCAGGGTTTCACATAATACACGCACAGTATTTTTTTATTCCAATTCCAATTTTCCCCCGAGGTTTTCAATTTCCTAAAACAAATAAATTCCCTTCACAGAAATTCAAATACTTTCAACAAAGAATTTTCTATAGAAGCTTTCTGAAGCCATAAAAATTTCACACAACAAAATAGAGTAATCAATCTTTAGACGTGAAAAATAAGGATTTAAATTACTCTAAATTTCTTTTTCACATGCTTTCCTTTCCAAAACAAATAAAATAAATTCACTAGAAGATTACCTGTTTTCCTGTGCTTTGAAAATTAACTGGTGAATATTTTGCCTGTATCTTCCACAATAGCTTCCCCGGAAAACAAAGCCCAAAGCCCAAACAACAACCAGAGATTTTCCACCAAATTGAAACAAAATATCAAAAAGCAATTACAAAGAATTTTTACAGAGCACCAAAAATTATTTTCCCGTGAAGAAAAAATGTATCCTCTATGATTTTCCAGATCCAATATTACCTCCGTAAACAAATTTCCCCAACAATAACCAATTAATGCACTGGCACACATGTCGAGAAGTGGTTGCAAAAATATCTTCTCCACCACTTCTCGGCAATCTTGCCCATTTCAAAATTGCATGTATTTAATTATTCAATTTTCAAATTACAAATAAATTTAATAATAAAGCATGCCAATTTTCACAAATTATATTTAATTTTCAAATAAAACTATTTACACACTAAATAATTTAATTTAATTAATTAATTAATTTAATTAAATAAGTTTAATCTTTAAGATCAAACCATTTAAGCAAATAAGCTAACTAATTAATTAAATACCATGTAACTAATTTCTTCAACATTTAAAAATCAATTTAAATAACAATAATTTAAAACACAATAAACTATCATTAAAAATTAACCAAATTTACCTTTCAAACAATTTATCCAAACAGAAAATGGCAAGACAACCACGACACAAACTAAAACTGACAATGTACAATGACCGGGTTATAGACTAAACTAGGGTGAACCAAGCTACTATCTCCCAATCAACGTATCTGTTGAGTCTTGACACGCTCAGACCTGAGTACCTAGGTGGAGTCGGTGTCATGTACCTACAATTCCTACAACCAAGAAAATAACGTGCATATATATATAAATAAAGCATTAAACAGACACACCGTGCGGAGAAAATCACGGATATCACAGGGCACTCACAAGCGAGTGATGCGATTTTGTTCTCCACACCAATACACGTCACAACAGACTGATGAAATAAATAGCTGTTAGTCCATCATAAACATGTACATAGCAATAATCAACTGAAAGTAAACATCTACGCTATCTCAAAGCATGTCTAAAATCAGTAATCACCATACAATGTAACATCATGTCACAGAATAAATCCACTATCGCTCAAAACCAGCGATCAAATATCCAACAAAATATCATAGTCTAACAATGTGAAAACATAACAACAGAATGCATAAGCATAAACGGAGGGGTACTACAAAAAATATAGATTATATGTCTTATTGTGCCAAATGAAAGTTTGAAATTTATAAATGGCCCCATTTCCCATTTGGATAAGGATGATCTAGTGCCCTATTACAATCAAGAACATGACTTAGTTGGCATGTATCATGTCTTTAATTTTTCATAGTTTTATTCATCCATCTTCTAGCTAAAGTGTGATTTCAATAGACCAAGACAATTACATGCTCGAGTATCCCTTGAAATAATACTTATAAAATATTTGAATATGGTATGAGTTTACACGTATCCTTACCTATATGATTTTTTAATATTTATTGTGATCTTGACTCCCTAATATTGGTTTGGGGCATGATGCATAGTTGGCCCTCAATCCCCAAAAAGATAACAATAAAACTATCAAGTTTTATATTTTTAGTGAATTTTTAAGTTTAGAAACCAATTCAAAATATGATAAGGGTAAAAATGTCAATGAATTAGTTTGAAAACTTACTAAAATTCTCATGATGTTGGTGATTTTATAATTTTATGAACTTGATAAAATGCCAAGCAATAAAGATATGAAAATAAATAAGATGGGTTGTCAACTAAATAAGTTTTTATTAAACTCACCAAAAGTGTGACAAGGTTCCTAGAGTCATTGATTTCTAAAATTCTAAAATAATTCAAATACATTCCATTTCACTAATAAAGGGTAAAATGATCTTTTTTATGAAATTTAGAAATGTTTGACCCTTTAGTGGAGATCTCCCTTTGTGGGGGTTAAACACATTTCTCTCATTTTATTAAATAAAGAGAGGGTTTGATTGGATTTATACAAGATATATGATTGACTTATAACTTGAAAGATTATTCAACCTGCCCTTGACCAAATTTGAAATGACCTTAAGGATGAAATGCAATGATTCAATTTACCCAATGATGCAAATGATTATTTTGATGCAAACGCAATAGATCTGAAATATCATAGAAAAATTTGGACTCCAAAAATGAACTGAGCAGGATGCTATGCACCTGTGGTATAAATTTGAGTCTTATTTTGTGGGAAATTTCCTTTGGGGGTTCCACTATACTTGTTGATCGATTTTAGATCCATTTTCATAGTCCTTGGGTGCTAGATCAGAGCATCCATTCTCCGCTTGTCACCATGTTATATCACTATCAGATAATTTTGTAATTATTTTTGCATGAGTTTTAAAGATGTAGGATTTTTATTGCAACAATGAATAATTGATCTTCAAACTTCTTCCACTCCTCTTCAAAACTAAATCTTATGCACTCAAAGAGAGAAGAAAGTTTGTGTCATTTAGGGGCTTTCCTTAATCAACCCCATATTAGTTTTTCCACTTCCGCAATGGCAATGTCAATATTAGAAAACCTATCCTTTCGAGGGATAGGGATAAATGATAAAAAGGAATGATGAATCAATAATGGACTACAAATCACCACCCTTCAATGGCTTCCTTGAAGTATTGAAGTCATACACATCTCCTCAAGGCTTGGATCTTTCTTTCCTAGATTGCTTTGAGACCTACAAGGGTTGGTCTTCACAAACAACATGAAAACATAAACATGAATGAACTCATACACACTTTGACATGATTCTATTGGAAGAATGAAGATGGTGACCCTCGATTTTGTTGTTATTGATGCCAACATTGGTTTGTAATTGGCTAAGTAAAATGTGTGTCTATGTTGATCTGGTATTTTGGTCTAGAAATGCTCTCAGTAAAAGGAAATTCTATTAGTTTTTGATATGTTGCTCAGGATTGTCCGTTACAAGTATAAATAAGCTTTTAGCAATTTTTGTTGATCTGGCTATGTAATCCAAGTGACAAGATTTTGGCATTTTTTTGGTCCACAAGGTTAAGAACTGTTTATCTTTTGTGCGTTCCTTATTATATATGGGCTGACCTAATGTGTAGATGACATGTTTTCCTCTGTACACCAAAAGGAATTTTGAATTGGGCTGACAATTCATTTTAAATTTTGTGTGTTCATGTTCAATTAGGCCAACTTAATTGATGAAGGAAGATATGAATATATATGATGGATAGATGATAGAGTTGACATAGAGTATGGCATGTGAGTGATGCGACAAATGAAATAGTGTGAAGTTACTAATAATGATTGTATACCTGCAACCAAAGCATAATTTTTTGGTTTTTCCAATGCTTATCAAGAACTAATTTCTGCACTTTGTAGGTGCACTTCTCCAGTTCACTTTTGGTAGTGAGCCATACCTTTTTGTATCCTGGAAATAAGCCATTTTGTATTTAGGTTGTGAGCCTTTCAAGTATAGTGTTTCCTAGAAGTGAGCCTTGTAATATCTTGTAACCGGTTATAATATATTGTGAGCTAATCCTCACTGTAGTTTTTCCCTTTTGGGTTTTCCATGTAAAACTCTTGGTGTCAATGTGTTATGATTCCTTTTATGTTTTGGTTTACTTTTGCAGCTAGATGTGGATTGATAATTGGATGGTTAATAAATAATTATGTTAGTAGAATACTGATTCACCGCCCCTTAGTATTTGGTGTATTCAACAATTGGTAGCAGAGCTTGGTTCCTCTGAAGAAGTCTTACAGATTGAGGAAGGTTCCAAAATTTTAATACATGGCTAAAGAGAGCTATCCTTTTCCTTTTGAATAAAACTCTGGATCTGAGGAACTTCATGCTACTCTTGAAGAATTGGACAAAAGTGAAGATGAGAAAGAAACTTTGAAAGGAAACCTAAAGGAAGTAAATGAATGCATTAGGAAGTTAAGAGAGAAAATAAAAAATTTCAAGGAAAGGAATAGATAAGTTAGTGATTAGTTGAAAAAGGCTAATGAGGACATTACTAAAATGAAGGTGCAAGTAGAAGAAAAAAACTTAATTGAGGAATTCCAAAAAGTTGAGATTCAAAATAAAATTGATAAATGTACAAAGCTTGAACAAGAAGTAGTAACCCTAAGAGTTGATTTGGAAAAAGTGAAAGCTCATGAAGAAAGATTCAAAACAAGATCTACAAGGCTTGATGAGTTGATTACATCCCATAAACCCTCTAAGGATAAAAGTGGTCTAGGACTTGAAGGAAAAAGCTCAAAGGAAAAACTGATTTTCATCAAAGTGGGCAATCAAAGGAAGTTTCAAGGAAATACTCATCAAATCAAGAACCAAATGAACAATATCGAAATGATTCCTATTTGATAACCTAATGCTCAAAGGTACCCATCTTTTAATGGTTTTTGTTTCTCATGCAATAAATTCAATCATAGAGAAACATAATGTAAAAGTAGAATGAACCAAAATAGAATGACTCAGAATGTTGGATTCTTTGCTTGACAAGGCTTTGCTTGCAATAAATTTGGACATAGAGCTACCAAATGTAGAATCTAGATAATGATGAATAGATTTAATTCTAGTAGAAGGATTCATTCTTTTCAAGGCTAGTGTTACACATGCAATATATTCAGACACAAGGCTAATTAGAGTAGATCAAGGATGAATGAAAATTATATTGATCAAATATATGTTGTGTGCTACACTTGCAACAATCCAAGACATATCTCAAAATTTTGTAGGAGAAAAATTGGGAAGAAACCTAATCCAGAACAAAAAATAAAGTTTGTGAACAAAGTGGATCATGTTGAAGTAAGAAAAGAAATGGAAAAGATTTGTAGAAAAAAGGAAGAACCTGAGAAAAAGGATGAATCAAATACTTTTTTATCTGCATCTGGTGTAGATACCTCTTCCAAAAACTAAACCAAATACTTGCTTGATAATGCTCTTCACAATAATTCTTTCTCAATAATTTTAGATATCTATTGTTATTTTTCACTCATTTTTCAAATGATGCAATAAAAAGGTATTTATCCACAATTATTATAATTTCTCAAAAATTAAATCTAGATAGCCAACTTTAGATATTTAAATTTCAAGTAATCAAATTTTGACACCAACATATTTGAATTTGGAGATAAAATAGGGGACATAGCCACCCAAAGCACTAGTGTCCTAGACATATTTTTGAGGAATTAAGGAGTCAACAGAAACTATTAAATGAATGCATTTGTTTGTGCTTGTAACATGTCAAAAAATGATAAAATGGGCCACAAAATGCATAAATTAGGAAACTGGGTGTTCAATTAGATCCAATTACTTAAGGGGGAGAAAAATATAGTGTGAAATTGTCAAGGGTGAAAATTTATGATGCAAAATTTAGCCCCCACTTTATTGAGAGTATGAACTTACACTCAAACTCACACTATAGTAGAAAATATGTTAAGAGGGGTCTGATTATCCAAATGTGTAAGAGATAGGATTACTATGAATCTAGGGGGAATTTTCAAGCCCTCAGGATCTAAGATCCCATGGAAAATCAACATGAGCACAAATGAGCACACAAGTATGTAATGCAACAACACACCATACAAAAACATACATGCTGGAAACATGAAACATACACAATGAAAACACATGTTATAACTATTGGTTATTTTTTATGAGCCAAACTTTATCTTATCCCTAATCTATGAATCTTCTTTGAAAAAAAAATATTAACAAGGGAAAGGATAGGCCAACACACAAGTGAGGCTCTAAAATATCTCACTTCTTCACTGGGGCTCTATGAAACCTGGGAGGGTAATCCCATTTATGCTCATAAGATACCTACATATTCAAAAGCATTTCTACACACAAATGTATTCCTTAGAAAGTGAAAATAAGTAAAAGTCATCAAAGGCTTGGTAAACCTTTTAACAAGTTATTACCTATTACAAGGAATATGGTACTACTTCAATAACTATTTTTTTTTACTTATGAATTTGTTCTTATTTCAATTATCTTGCTAGGCTCACCAATAGCTCAACTAGTTAAAAGATAAAATAACAAAGGGAGTAGTGCCTTTTATAAGGGAATAATGGAGTCATACTTTGCAATTAATTAGTAATACAACTACAATCTAACTCAGTAATCAAAGGATTATTAGCATGCTACTTTGTGGCATCCAACTCACTATTTAAAATACCACTACTTACCGAACCCTATATCCTTTTCCCACAAACGCATGACCTTATTTTAGCATTTAATCAACTCATTAAATTGAAGCACAAATAAGCCCATTCATTTAGTACAAGTGATAGAACACAGATGAAATTATTATTAAATCATTCATAGTTTGCAAGGAAAATACACAGGAGAGCACATATTTTAAAACTAGTATTTTCTTTCATTACTAATATTACTCTATAAAACCATTTTAAGATCAAAATACATTATGACTCATACCCTAAACTTGCTTCTAATATATTCATCAACTTATCTATTTACATTATATTGCTCTCTGATCTTAGCTTTTCCTAGACCCTCTTGAGACTCAAAAATTTTCCAAACTGTGGAATCAACCATGAAATTCCCTTTATAAACAAGGGATCAACAAGCATCCAATTGAATTACACTTACATTTCATACTTCATTTCAAAACCCAATTTCAACAGATTTTGAGAAAATCTACAGATAGTTACATGCAATCATTTTAGAGCAGGGGATGGCAAAAGAAAAAAATTAGCCATAGGGTACCATTAGTTGTTGCCACAAAATCCACGTCAAGCAAAAAATTCCTTATCAAAAAAACTAGAGGACCTTCACATTAGCATGGAAGAGTAAAGGACCAACACCATAGACACATTGAAAAATAAAATTCCTGATGCAAAAATTATGTTGTCATCAAAAAAAAAAATAAGGAGGAGATGCTACTTCAAATCATCAACATCAAAGGATGATTGACCACTCCTTGTTTGTGACACAATCGAAGGAACCATCTCCAAATCATCATTAGATTCATCATACAATGCACGGGAGAGAAGGTAATGGTCGTATCCTGAGTCAATGTCACCTTCACCATCTGAAGGGTTATTAGAGAGCACAATGGGAGAATTATGTTTTCCCAGGTAGACCTTATGACCCTTGTTCCTTTTCATGGCCTTCTTTGTAGGCTCAACATGCTCCTTGCCCTTAAACTTGACTAATTCTTCTAAAATGGTCCTATTTCTTAAGTTGTAGGTACTCTGGACAATGGTTTTCTTATTTTTACCATGGGCCTTCCTTTTACCCTTTGGAACCAAAGAAGTTGTAGGGACTTCTTGCTCAGACATATCCTCACGATACTTAAACACACTAAATCAGCCAGACCTCCTAGTTGGATGAATTGACACACCATACTTTCCCATTTTGCAGGAAATAGGGTGAAAGCTAGAAAATATAAATTGAGCAAAAATTGGCCAACTTAAGTGCTTTCAGATCAAATTTGTAGGAAAACACACCCACCAGCATTGACTATCACAACCAGCCCCAGAAAAAATGGAATTCCTAGGCAAACTAGAAGCATGAATTAAAAGGAGCTCACATGAAACACCAACTTACTCAAGATGCAAATACCAACACCTCTATAGTTGAAATCTCAACATTCACACATTCCTTCTATGACCCACACATCATAATTTTAGAGAATTGAAAATGGAGAGATCAAATTGTAGGTGTTCTACACTAAATAGACCATTTGGAGCATGTTGTAATTAATGATTGAAGAGATCTTGGCACGAGCGATTTGATAACTTAGTAGCTTAGTTTTAAATCTGAACCGTCGATCTTTGAGAATTTAAAACTTCATCAATGGAAACCTTGAGCATCATTTCTGTATTTTACAAATTGTTCCTAGAAAATGGAAATGGCACCTCAAAAATTTGCCACATCTACCATTAATCCTCATTAGTCACCTACGACCAAACAATAATCATGCATCACCAACTGAATATTTTCTCCTTTATTAATATTGGTGAAGTACAAAAAGCTGATATTTGGAGAGAACAGTCCTTCGTACATACCATTGCTCATCACATGCTTGCCCCATCTTTCCAGGGTTCAATTAGCGATGATAGTATTGATGCAATGAACTTTAGCTTGTTGATCATTCTGCTTTAAAATCATATCAAAAGTTCTCCACTCACCTCGCTACTTTCTTCCTTGCTTTATACGATGTCCTCAGGTTCTGCCACATTGTCTAGTAGCTATCTCTTATCGCTGACACATTTCATCCTTCACTAGTTCTATCAACAATGCAATCATCCATGCGATGAAATATTATCCCTTAAAAATATGGCCCATCCGGGATCATGCTCATTTTCCCATTGCACATCACTAATTTAACTTCAAACAATGGATCTCATCAGCGATGGGGATAGAGTGATGAAGTAATATTAAGACATGTGCACCTATGTGAAAGTCAATGATACAAAAGACATCGCTCATAGGATAAATTCAAATCAGCAAAATAAAGTTGAATAGATGACTCCATCGCTCATCACTATTTTGAAACTTGAGTTTTAGAAAGAATCCGCAATGAGTGATAGGAGAAAAATACAAAATCACTAGGGCTATTTCTTATTGCTAATTCTCCTCATAAAGTTTGCAAGCAATTAGTGATGAGAGATCTTAGTGATTTGGATCGTGTATCACTAATACAAAACTTGACATTCAAAACCAGTCCACGATACATGAAACACATGAGATACCTCATATTGTTCATCATACTTTGAAAATTACAATCACACAACCATCTGTGATGAATGATGAAGAGAAGAATAAAATTTCAGAAGCCATCACTAATCACTAATTCTATACTCAAGGTTCAAGAGTCATTAGCGATAAGCAAAAAATAAATAATAAAAGGAGAGGCAAGAGCATATCCCATTTCCCATTCATGACAAGAGCTCCAAAAGCTATCCACAATGAGCGAAACCAAAGAAATACTTCTCATCACTTGTTGCCAATCTAAACAAAACCTTTCAGAAACTATCTGCGATGAGCGACAAATAGAGAGGGCTACAGGGAGTTAGTGAAAATTTTTAGGCACGTTCCTATAAGTTTTTCTAAAGAAGGGGACCATCCTAGGATGATGCAAGAAAAGATCTCCACAAAATTTTAAGTCATAAATGCAAAGGACGTAAAGGAAAAAAAGGCTTTTAATTCAACCTTATAAAAAAGGAAGAAAAATCCAACCAAGGCATAAGGGATCGGTTACTCCACGATCATCAATGACATAAGATGTTTTAATATGAGTGGCAACATGCGACATAAGATCAATGAAAAATTAGAACCCAACAATGGTTTATACTTTAGGGTTTCCTAGGTGACATTGACAACAAAATAACAACACAACAAAACCCAAAAATTCAAAGTGAGAGGCATGTTTAAAATGCAGGATTCTCCAAAATGGAACCAATTTTTTTTTAGGGTTCCATCAGTGTTTCCAGTTGTTAATGTATTCCTTCTGTGAGCACAACAAGAACTCAAATCCTCTGGAGAAGTAGATTGGGTGCCTACTTTATTAGGCGACATAGTCAAAAGGTCATCTCTGCCCCCTATTGTTCTGGTTTGACAATTCAAACCATATCTAATGTCCCAAGGCCACCAAGAACTATAGGTCTCTTCTTACCTCTTTCATAGACAAATTTATCATCCTATTTCACCGAATCCAATCTAAAAATGTCCCTACAATCTACCTGATTAAACATGTTGGGATCTCCCAATAGCCCATCATATACAACATTTTTCAACAAATTCACAATTACCATGCATCTAAAAATCAAGCATGCTCTTAAAATACTGATTATCATGTGGCAACAACTTATCATATATATCATATAAATCATTCTCAAGCTGAAAACAACATCCTTCAATGTTTTGCAAATTGCCACACTTTATAAAAACTTCATCTAGCTAAAAAATGTAGCACTCATATTCTGCCACATGGCTAGTACTATCAATATTGATTTGATTATTAGTTTTCATGTCAAAGGTGAAAAAGTCATAAGAACTAATCAAAAGATTATGCACATCATGCAAACTATCTCCAAGTGTATGTAAAGATATACACTCATACATTGGCACACTCTATAAATATCCTCCATCATGCTCGTATAGAGGATCATTAAGAATCTCTAACTTAACCTCATTCTTGCTCACTTTGTTATCCTCTAAACATAACATACCAACATATTTAACATCCCAAGCTTGTTCAAAAGTGAGCAATTCTGGTTCAAAAATATAATCTGATTTTTCTTTGAAATCAACATCCACATCCACATGAAAAAACTCATGACTAGGCTCATCTAAGTCAACAAATAGACACTTGTCCAAATCTGCATTAAAATTTTCAAAACTTGGCTTATCAGATACACAAACCTCATGGTTATCTGCTATTTCTAATTCATCAAAACAAGTTTCTAAACTTGCATCAACATGCAAACTTTCATACTCATCATACAATGCACCATTACAATCAAATGGCTACTTTTCTTTATCCACAGTATCATCATGTTGTTCAACTGGTTCATAACTGGAAGGAAAGATCAGATACATGTGCATCATACCTTGCATAGTGAATATTATCATCACTGTCAAAATCAATATGGGCAACACACAACAACTAAGGGTTATTCACATGTGTACATTTCTGATATTCAGTTGTCAAAATTTTTGAAATTTTTTCAGTACTTAATAGACCATTATTTTGATCCATTCTTTCAACCACTTCCTCTCCTTGACCTCCACTAGAACTACATGCATTACCAAGTTGTAAATCAGGATATACCATGATGTCACCATCATCAAATTTTGAAAACTTAATGGACTAATCATAAACAAGATTTTCCCAATCATAAGAGATTGAATTGCTAAAAACCTTGTCAAAATCATGGTCACGATCTGTCATAGAGAATTAGGTTCCCATTTATTCATTCTTGCTTACTCCTAGGTTGTCATGACAACAATCTACATCTTTCTACATTTTAGCATTAGACTGGGTGTCATTTTAAGTTGGTCATTTGCATCCTCTTGAGGATAGACACAAAAAATTTAACTACCATGAACATCAATGGTAGACATTACATTATTCGTAACTTCTTCCTTTTCAAGTATGCACTTGTTTGTATTTAAAACTAAAGACATCCGATCATTTGTATTCACACAATTGCTAATTTCATGAGCATGTTTACCCACAATTGAAGACAGTAGATTTTGCACATATTCATTCCTCATTTCCTCCATATATCTAAACATGTGTAAGCCATCTGCATACTCAATATGCTAAAATCCTTTAACATTGCACTAGATCCCTCCTCAAAAGCTTCAAAATACATATGAATGCAATTTGGGGTACTGGGTCTAAAACTTTTAGGGATTAGTGAAAGAGAAACAACAAATTTGTGACTAAAAGCAATTCTTGACTCTTCATCTTGTTTTTTAATCTGCTTTAACCTTGTGACAAGGTCAAAAGGTTATTTTGAAAATTATTTTCTATAAGCATCCATTAGTTTATCCCAGCAAGAAAATGACTTCTCAGGAAAACTTAAGTAACAGTCCCTAGCACTATCTTCAAGAGATTTGACAAAAAATCTCATCCACATATCTTGATCTCCAAATGAATGTTTCTCCATGAAGCTAGAAAAAATTTAGACATGTGCATCTCCTTCACACACATTGTATAAATCTAGGCATCTACTTATAGACTTGAGTTGGAATACTTTCAACCTTGTAATCAACACATCACAAGTCTAATTGGTTATACAGTGGATCAAAATAATTGACAAAAGGTGCATTAATTTTTCTAATGGATATAGTATGGTTATCTTTTAACTGGGATTTTAGAGACATCACCCTTCTATTCAAATTTTTAATTTCCCTCTCCAATGCAACTTTCCTTTCTTGGCTTAACCTAGGCTTGTACACACTTGGGTTCATGTACTTTGTGGAATCAAATGTTTGAGGACTATCAAACTTCTAAGGCTTCTTGGCAATTTGTATTAAGGCTTCTAACAACATGGTTATTTCCATTTGGTGATCCATAATACTTGCAAATCTAGGTTTAACTAGCGTATAGAATCATAACCATAACCAAATGAAATATCACCATGACAATTGCTAACAAATGTGGTAACTTGGACTTGAAACATATGATAATGCAACTTGAGGCAAGTCTCTATGATATACAAATTCACTCAAAGCATCCATACTAGAAAATATTTGAATACTAGAAAAATACTTTAAATGGAACAACAATTTCTTTCAATATGACAAATCCAACAAATGAAAGTATACAGAGAACCATGTACCTTCCCATCTCCAATTGCTGCAACTTTGAATAGAAATTTTTTAGGTCACAATAACAAACAACAACCCTTCTTGTGCATTAATTGTAGAGTAGAGTTGCCACCTCTTCAACAAGAGGAAAACCTTTGAAGCAAGGATATCTTCATCAATGTAAATAAATTCTCCGAGTTCTTCCAGTAGAGTCTCTCCAGAGTCTTTTGAATTTTGGCTGCTACAAATCAATTTTTAGATTTGGAACTTCTTCAACACTTGAAACAGTCATTCATTCTTTTGAATCTTTCCAAATGGAATTCAACAAAATTTCACTAGAGATTCTAGGATAGAATTAACAATATAATTCACATCTCTCCCCAATAGAGTCAACATTTTTGTTGGTTATTTTTTATGAACCAAACTTTATCTTATCCCTAATCTATGAATCTACTAGAACTCAATTATTAACAAGGGTAAGGATTGGCCAACACATAAGTGAAGCTCTAAAAGATCTCACTTCTTCACTTCAAACTTTGTGAAACCTAGGAGGGTAATCCCATTTATGCTCATAAGATACTTACTTAGTCAAAAGAATTTCCACACAGAGATGTATTCCTCGGAAAGTGCAAATAAGAAAAATTCATCAAAGACTTAGAAAACCTTTTAACAAGTTATTACCTGTTGCAAGGAATATGGTACCACTTCAGTAACTAAAAGTTTTTGCTTATGAATTCATTCTTATTTCAAGTATCTAGCTAGGTTCACCAATAGCTCAATTAGTTAAAAGATAAACTAATGAAAGGACTAGTGCATTGTCTAAGGGAATAATGGAGTCATACTTTGCAATTAATCAGTAATACAACTACAATCTAACTTAGTAATCAGAGGACTATTGGCATGCTACTTTGTGGCATCTATCTCACTATGTTTAAAATACTGCTACTTACCGAACCCTATATCCTTTTCCCACAAACCCATTGCCTTATTTTAGCATTTAATCAACTCATTAAATTGAAGCACAAATAAACCCATTCATTTAGTGCAAGTGACAGAAAACAAATGAAATTATTATTAACAATCTCATTCGTAGTTTGCAAGGAAAATACACAAGAGAGCACATATTTTAAAACTAGTGTTTTCTTTCATTACTGATATTACTCTGTAAAACTATTTTAAGATAAAACTACATTATGAATCATACCCTAAACTTTCCTCTGATATATTCATCAAATTATCTATTTACATTCTATTTCTCTTTGAGCTTATATTTTTCCTAGGCCCTCTTGAGACCAAAATTTTTCCAAATTGCATAATCAGCCATGAAATTCCCTTTAGAAATAGGGGAGCAACAAGTACGCGGCTGAATTATGATTACATTTCAAAAACTAATTTCAACCGATTTTGAGAAACTCCCCAGCTAGTTACATGCAATCATTTTTTAGCAGTGGATGGAAAAAGACAAAATTCAGCCATAGGGTACCATTTGTTGTTGCCACAATGTCCACGTTAACAAAAGATTCCTTATCAAACTAGCCAAAGGATCTCCACATCAACATGGAAGAGTAAAAGACTAACACCACAAACACACTGAAAAAGGAAATTCCTGATGCAAAAACCATGGTGTCATCAAAAACAAAAAATAGGAGGAGACACTACTCTAAGTCATCAACATTAGAGAATGCTCAATCACTCCTTGTTTATGACACAATAAGAGGAACCATCACCACATAAATGTTAGAGTTATCATACGACACTAGGGAGAGAAGGTAATGGTTGTATCCTGAGTCAATGTCACCTTCACCATCCGAAGGGCTATCATAGAGCACAATGGGATAATTATGTTTTCCCAAGCAGGCCTTTTGACCCTTGTTCCTTTTCCTAGCCTTCTTCACAGGATCAGCCTACTCCTTGCCCTTAAACTTGACCAATTCTTCTGAAATGGTCTTGTTTCTTAAGTTGTAGGTACTCTTGACAATGGTTTTCTTCCTTTTACCATGGGCATTCCTTTTACCCTTTCGAACCAAATTAGTTGTAGGGACATCTTGATCAGACATATCCTCATGACACTCAAACATGCTAAGTCGGTTAGACGTCCTAGTTGGCTGAATTGATACACTAGACTTTCCCATTTTGGAGGACATAGGGTGAAAGCTAGAAAATATAAATTGAGCAGAAATTGACCAAATTAAAAGATTTTTGATCAAATTTTCAGGAAAGCAACCCACCAGCCCTGACTATCACAACCAACCCTAAAAAAATGGATTTCCTAGATGAATTAGAAGAATGAATGGAAAGGAGCTCACATGAAACACCAAATTACTCAAGATGAAAATACCAACACCTCTATAGTTGAAAGATCAACACTCGAACATTCCTTCTATGACCCACACTTCATAATTTCAGAGAACTAAAAATGGCGAGATCAAACTACAAGCATTTTGCAGTAAATAGACCATTTGGAGCATGTTGTAATTAATGATTGAAGAGATCATTGCGCAAGCAATTTTCTAACTTAGCATCTTAGTTTTAAATCTGATTGAAGAGATCATTGCGCGAGCAATTTTCTAACTTAGCATCTTAGTTTTAAATCTGAACCGTCAATCTTTGAGGTTTTAAATCTTCATCAATGGCAACCTTGAGCATCACTTTTTTCTTTTACAACTTGTTCCTAGAAAACAATGATGCTACCTCAGAAATTTTCCACGTCTACCCTTAATCCTCATTAGTCACCTATGATCTAACAATAATCATGCATCATCAACTAAATCAATGCTCCTTCATTAATATCAGAGAAGTACAAAAAGCTGATGTTTGGAGAGAACATTCCTTCATACATTCCATCACTCATTGCAGGCTTGCCCCATCCTTCCAGGGTTCAATTAGTGATGATAGTATTGATGTGATGAACTTCATCTCATTGATCATTCTACTTTAAAACCATATCAACAGTTCTCCACTCACCTCACTACTTTCTTCCTTGCTTTATATGATGTCCTTAGGTTCTGCCACATTGCCTTGTATTTGTCACTTATCACTGACACATTTCATCCTTCACTAGTTCTATCAGTGATGTAAGCATCCATGCTTTGAAATCTTAGCCCTTGAAAATATGGCCCATCCTGGATCATGCTCATTTTCCCATTGCGCATCACTGATTTAACTTTGAACACTGGATCTCATTAGTGATGGGAGATAAAGTGATGAAGTAGTATTAAGACACATGCACCTGCATGAAAATTAATGATACAAAAGACATTACTCATACGATCAATTCAAATCAGTAGAAAAGAGTTGAACAGATGACTCCATCACTCATCACTATTTTGAAACTTGAGTTTCAGAAATAATCCACAATGAGTGATAGGAGAAAAATACAAAAGCACCAGGGCTATTTCTTATCGCTAATTCTCCTCATAAATTTTGCAAGCAATTAGCGATGAGAGATCCCAGTGATTTGTATCGCTTATTGCTAATAAAAAACTTGACATTCAAAACTAGTCTATGATACACAAAACACATGAGATACCTCATATCGCTTATCAAAATTTGAAAATTACAATCACACAACCATCTGCGATGAACGATGAAGAGAAGAATAAAAGTATGGAAGCCATAATTGATAGCTAATTCTATACTCAAAGTTCAAGAGTCACTAGTGATAAGCAAGAAATCAATGATATAAGGAGAGGCAAGAGAATTTCCCATCACTAATTCATGTCAAGAGCTCCAAAAAATATCCACGATGAGCTTAACCAAAGAAATATTTCTCATCGCTTGTGGCCACTCTAAACAATACCTTTCAAAAACTATCTATGATGAGCAACAAAGAGAGAGGGATGTAGGTACTTAAGTGAAAAATTTTAAGCATGTTCCCATAAGTTGTTCTAATGAAGGGATGCATCCTAGGATGATGTAGGAAAAGGTCTCCACAAGATTTTAAGTCATAAAATGCAAGGGATGTAAAGACCAAAAAGGATTTTAATTCAACCTTATAAAAAACGAAGAAACTCCAGCGAAGGCATGAGGGACCGGTTACTCCACGATCATCAATGACATAAGATATTTCAATATGATTGAAAAAAGGTGACAGAAGGTAAATGAAAAATTAGAACTTGGAAAGGATTTAGACTTTAGGGTTTCCTAGTTGACATTGACAAAAAAATAACAACACTGCAAAACCCAAAAATCCAAAGATGAGAGGCATGTTTAAAATGTAGGATTCTCCAAAATGGAACCAAAATTTTTTTAGGGTTCCATCAATAACATAACACATAAAAGAAAACAAAATGAACACAAGCACAATGGAAACACAAAGAACACACAAAATAACATAAGTTTAGTACTAAATGGATTCAATTCGGTAAGGAAAATAGGCCTTAGTCCTAAATTTATGTCAAATACCAAACATAATCCATCAAATGAATGTTAGGTAAAGAAATTATCTCATAAGGACTAGCAAGTTGTCTTATGCCAAATCACTCATGAGTCACATGAATCCACAGGCTAGCAAGTTGTGATATGCTAGGTGTCCATGTAATATCATGGGTTCCATAAGGCTAACAAGTTGAATTATGCTAGAGACTCATGAAACAAATAGATCTCTACTATCAAGCAAGTTACATTATTCTCAATGACCATGTTGAAAGGGGTGCTCAAGTTCACAACCCAACAAGCTCTATTATGTTGAATTGATGAACTATCTTACAAAAACCTCACCTAAGAAGGTGCATAAACTCACCTAAGAAGTATTGAATGAACAAGACAACTAAGAGGGGGGGTGAATTAGTTGTAGCAAATTAAAATATCAAAATCCTCAATATTAATTATATGCACATGCATTCATTAAACCATTATTATGTTATAGTGATTAAACATTAAATGCAAATAATAAAAACTAAATTAACAACACCATACACAAAGGAACATCTAATTTACATGGAAAAATCAATGAGGGAAAAACCATAATGAGGATTAGCTCACAATATAATTAATAGAAAAACCAGTACAAGGACTCATTGCCAAATAGGAAACACTATTCAGAAAGGCTCACAACCAGGGCTCACTGCCATAGAAAGAACACAAGAAAGAAAATAAATGTTACATAGAGAAAAACTTATCAATACAAAAAGGATTATACCACAAATGCTCCAACACTTTCACAGCCTTTCATGCAATATTTTGGACACCTTCAGCGCACTACCTTCAAGAATCCAATACTTTGAATTTTGCATTTCTCTACTCAAATCCGGATCTATAATTTTGCAATTTGTATCACACACATCACTCGCATTGATCTAACATCTATCTTGTCTCTATATTGCATCTTACAACAACATTAATCTTATTTATATCAACCTCAACCTCAAAGACCTTTTCCAAGGTTGTCAACTATCTGTTATAATTTCAAATTCAAATTAGGTCAGAATTTAAACATATTCACGGTGGATAGGAATGAAGGAAACCCAAATAACTGCTTAATTAGGACCCATATGAATCCTAGCACACCTCAATATGCTTTCACAAGCCTCACATATATTGTTAACACAAGTTCATCCAATACCCATGCTAAACACCATAAAACATTAAGAACATGCTACCTTAAATCAAATCCAAAACTTCTGAAAAATAAAATTTACTTGAACACGATCTAGATTAGACCTTGAACCCCTTGTGATCCAACAAAGACCTCATGCAAACTTGCATCATACAAATATTCAACCTAGAACATTCGGTAAACCTTATTTTCACACTGACGCATGAAACATATACTGTACTACACCAAATCAAGTGAAACCTTGAATTCTAAACAATACAAATATTATAAGAAACTTTCCAAATCCACACAATTTGAAGCCAAACTGTAGAGAAACACAAAGAAAATACATTTCTCCTAGGCCATATAAAACATCACTAAAAAATTGGTTCACACACTAGTGAAAATATCTTACTCTATACAACGATATAGAAACCCAAATTCTAAATATAGGAACCTATAACAACCTTGAACAACATATCAGATCTGCACAACATCAACATAGAAGAAATGTAGAGCACATCCTAGAGCACATTCTAGACACTTGCACAACACTATTTTCTCTGTTTGTCAAATTTTCTCAAAAACACTTGGAAACCAAGTACGAGAGATATCATCTCAACTCATTACTTCATTCCAACTCATCTTTAGAAACTACAACAAAAAGATAGCTACATGTACTAATAACACTTCCTTAATATCTCAACTACACATGCAAAACCTACAACAACCTTCCTCTTTTTCATAATTTTCTCAATATCCTCAACATTTGTATCATGCAAAAAACTTTCTTAACACATATTTGACATCAATGACAACACCAATAAGTAGAAATCATGTTGAAATAAATGACAACACCTTCATACTTGCAACAAGAAGGTGCATAAACTTTTCTACGAAGGTGCATAAATGAAAGTCACCTATGAAGGTGCATAATTGAAAAACTTGCTTATGAAGATGCATAAACAATAAACTCACCTAAAAAGGTGCATAAAATCACCTAATAAGGCATATAAAATTTCCTAAGAAGGCACATAAGACAATGCCAAAGCCTCAATGGGTGGTATACACAACAACCATAGAAAGGTAAAATACAAGAATGACAAAGGGGCATTGCTCAATACATGAAGGGTCACACCTTAGGGAATATCACACATGAAATAACCACTAAGAAAGGACAAGTCAGGGAATACAATCTCAAACCTTAGGGAATATCACGCATGACATCACCACCAAGAAAGGACTAGTTGTGGAATAAAAAGAATCACACCTTAGGTCATACTAGCCATAGCATTACCTCAAAGGGGAACATCATATACCATGAAAGGACACTCATAGAGGATATCAAGCCTAATATCACTACCAAAAAGACACTAATATGAATTAAGGACACACTTCAATTGAAAATATCACACTTTCTAGAAGATGTATGCTATCATCACTAAAAAGGGACCATTTCTTATGCAAATAATAAGTGGGGGAATATATGCCCCCCTTAAAATGTTAGTGTACTTGATACACTAACACTTTAAGGATATGTGATGGGATCCCTCACTAGAAGGAATGAACCTAACACAAGGCTCCCTAACCCCTTTCCCCCCCAAGTGTAGGGATAAAGATGAGCCAATATGAATGATGATGCATTAATCCTTACAAAATAAAATATAATTGTATAAAACTTAATTTATACCCCCATGCATGATAGTGAGTATTGTGTGATACTATAACTACCACATGGCAAGGAGTAGCAACTAATGATATTTTTCTTGGGGAAATCTTGCATGGTTAAGTGAAGGAATTTGTGATGTTTTCATTATTTTTGAAGGAAAATAGCCAATACCTTGTTGCAAGTATATTGTTGGTGTTGTCATTGATGTCAATAGTGTTGGTGTTGGTCATTGATGCCAATAGTATGGAGATGGTTGGTGTTCTCAAGTGCTTTTCCTAGTATGGATGTATTTTGGTTGGATAAGAAGATGTTCTGTATAGTGTTGTCATTGATTTCTTGATGGATAAGAGTTGAAGTTGCAATAAGTTCACTTGGTTTCCAAGTGCTTTTGAGAAAATTTGAATAAAAGAGTGTGCAATGTGACAAAGGCGTGTTTAGTGTTGTGCTCCACATTTCTTCATGGTTAAAGATATGTTAACATGGTTTGGATATGATGATCAAAGGTATTTATAGGTTTTATATCCAAAGTTTCAAGTTATGGATCATTCTATAGTGAAAATTGTGTTTGATAGTTTATTTGTCTATGTAGAAGGTTGTCTGGGAAAAACGAGATTGATCCACATTTCTCTATAGTAAAGTTTCTTGTCTTGTAAATATGGGAACTAGCTTATATTTTTTGTAACTTCCTTCCCTTAAGGTTTCAAGTGTTGAGGTGTTTTGCAAGGTTGGTTAGTAAGTTATGCTTTGTGGTAGTATGTCTGGTTGCATAGAATGATGGTGTTCTCAGTTTCAAGTACTTGTGGAAAAGTTGTAGAATATTCTAATGATACTGGAATATTTTGAGATGTTTTTAGATGTTGTGAAGTGTCGTTGTGTGGTCCATGTGACTTGGAGAAGCATGTATGTGGTCTCTTGTAGTGTTAGTTTATGTTTGGCCGACCTAGCATGCTAGCACTATTTATGGAGGCATCTAATGCATTGTATAGTGTGGTGATGTGGATTTGGATACTAGTTAACCCTTGGTTTGGTCATCCTTCACTTATTTCCATTGCAAAGGTTTTTGGTGCCGATCTATTTTGGTGTTGCATATTTTAGGTGCATACGTTTCATTTAGGTTGACCTAATTGAGATTGTTTAGGTCATGGATGGTATAAATGCAATGAGAATTATTGGATATGTGTATGTATCTATATATAAGGTGTTTGAAAGATTTAAATTTGATTGAGTGTGGCAATTTGAGTGTGATCCTAATGTCTGTGACTCCAATGCAGTGAGAAGAATGGTTTACATTCTCAGTGTGCTTGAAGTTGTTGGAGACAATGAGCTAAAGGTTTCATATGACATAAAGTTTTAGTGGCGGATTTCTCTTGTTACCTTGAGATAGTTAATATCTTTGTAATAGTCTTCTTCAATCTTCTTTCTTATTGGTAGTGAGCCACTTTACATTGAGCCTTTCTTCTTTTCTCTAGGTAGTGAGCATAATTGTATTCAGTCTTGCAATTTGTATATATGTGAGCTAATCCTCACTGTGGTTTTTCCCTTCTTTGGTTTTCCATGTAAATATAGTGTTTGTATGTGTTCTTATTTTTTCACATAACTATTTCATATGTTTACATTATCCTAATGCATGATAAGGGTTTAAGAGCCCTAACAAGGGTTTCAATGATATCGAGGGATTAAATGTTTTTAATTATACAACTAATTCACCCCCCCTCTTAGTTTCCATCTACATCTAAAATACCTTTTTTGATTCTTGTGTGTTGATCTCTACGGGGACACAAATACCTTGTTCTTTTACACCACATCATTTTCCATTATAACTAAATTGTTTCAAAATTTGATAAAATCTTCCATAAATGACTTCCATTTCTTTCAAAGAAGGTTGATTTTTAGAATCACTTTCATCATAATTAGATTTGTAATTTTTGTTTTCCTCTTTGTTAGAAGTTGTGGATGTTTTTGATGTTTTAGTGATAGATTGTGTTGATACCATTGTGGCTTCTTTCTCTTTCCTTGATATTGATGGTGTAATATTGTATTCCCCTATAAATGTAGGCATGATATCTAATGATCCCCAATCATCATCTAATAGCTTTTTTATTTATGAAATAAACTTATCTTTGTCTTCAATTGATAAAGGTTCAACTTTTGAGGTTGGTATCAATGTTCTAAAAGGACTCTCTGTATAGGAGAAAATTTACACCCCTTAAGAAAATTCCCCTTTCACATACCCTCACCTTCAAAAATCAAATCCAAAGGAAAAATTCCACATCACCTACCTGCCTTCCATCCACTTGGTATTTGTACTATGTGTTGGTGAGATAATATTTGTCGGGGATGAACGGGAAACACAAAGACATTTGCGTGACATGCTATCGTCCCTAATGGAAGTTGGTAGAGGTGTTACACACCTAATTGGGGCCAAATTGTAACATCCCTCTTTGACCAACCAACCTGAAAATGGCTTATTCCTCTCATCCCACCTTCAAAAACATTCCTCATTCAATCACTTCATCTCTCTTTCACATCTTCTTGCAATCTCTACACATTCATTCACTTCTTTAGACTCTCAAGCAACATTTCAATATTTCATTTTGAGCATTGTAGTAGCATTGAAACTCCATCAACTCCACATTGCAAGTGTGAGGCAATCCATAGAAGTTGTGGCCTTGGAGTCTTGCAAGACCTCCCTTCATCACTGCTGCAACTGTGGTGACTTTTCCAAGTCCATACCTTGCATTATCCCTCCATTGGCTAGTGATATTTTGGGTAGAGGTGGTAATGCTTCACTCCTCTCCTTTGTGATTTGATAGAGTAGCATAGTATTGTTTTGTAGTGTTCAACAATTTTTACTTTCTACTTTCTTTATTGCATATTATACTCTGTTGCTTTTTGGCTATCTGTGGAGGTGGAAACACCAAAATGGGGGTCTGACTGAGGTAGGCCCCTATACAACCCAAACAATTTTCCCCTTCTTGTCTGTGTGTATGAAAACGTGCATGTGGAGTTAGCTGGAAAATTGACACTTTAGTGAGATTGTTTATGTCACCCTAGCCTTTATTTACTTGCTTTGTCATCTCCATACTTACTTCTTGTACTTTCTCATTTTGTTTTTCCTGTCAAAATCAACTAGCTAGGCTATTAGTAGGATTTTTGGTAGTTTCCACTGTACTTGGTGTGTTTTAGCCATACGGATGCCAGTGTGCCAAAGAGATGTCACCATGCTGCATTGTCATCCTAGAACTGCACTATTGTCCTTAGAAAGAGAGTTGTTTGAGGTGCAGTACCGAATCCAAAAATCAGCTTGCCTATCCCAAACCTAAACTTTGGGTATTTAGAGTGACATAAGTACTTCATAGTTCTCTTCATTCTCGATCCTTACCCCTTCAGAGTGAGGTAAGTTAGGGCAGCCCTCCACTCTTAGCTCTCTATGACCTGGAGCCTTGGAATGGTTGGTCCCCATCTCTTACACTCTCTATTCATATTTTTGTTTGTCAACATTTTTTAGTCTTAGGATCACCTTTTATTGTGTAAACCTTATTGTTGTATGTGTATTTCATTATATGAAAAAGCATTGAAGGAACTCATTTTATCTCATGAATCCATGTCCTACCCAAGAGAAGGTTTTATGAAATATCATGGTGCATGACATGGATGGGAGTTTGTTACACAACCTTACCAACTTTAACAGGTAATGTTATCACATCAAGTAGTTTTTTTCCAACATTATCAAAACATTTGATTGAAATAAAAAAAATTGAATTAAAGTTTTTTCCACTCCAATTTTATCTAAAATATGAACACTACAAACATTTAACCTTGAACCATTGTTGATAATGGTACTCCTAATCCCATTCTTATTAATAATATCCATTATCATCAAGGTATCATTTTTTTTGTGTTTCCAAAGGGGGTAATTCATTTTGAAGAAAGACAATATCCACACTAGTTGAATTCATGCTCTCAATAAAAGATGCCACATCATTTGGTTGCACACTAGGAGGGACAAAAACTTTATATAAATCATCTTAAAGTATACCATGATAAATAAATGTTATTTGAATCAAATCCCACAAAGAGATCTTAGTATGAGTGTTATGAAGTTCAACAAAATAATATTCTTTACCACTACAGTGAGGAATGTTAGGTGTGGGTGAGAGGTATGGTTGAGGTAATGGGATGGATGTTGGTGTTTGTTTTGGTTCCTTGTTATTTCTAGTGTTATATGTATGAGCAACTGTGATAGCTTGGTTGCTTCAACACATGATTATTAGTAAGATTTTTTGTAAATTGTAGGAGATGGTCATGAGGTTTAGGAGGTTCTATAATGAGAGGTGACATAAGAGGTCCAATAATTAGATGAATTTTAGGAGGTTTGATAATTAAAGGAGTTTTAGGAGGTCCAATAATTAAAGGAGATCTAATAGCCAATTGTACATTCATAACCTCAACAAAGTTGACTATTTGTAGATGATTTTCTATCAAGAGGATCTAATGACACCTTAGCCTCTTCATCTATGAAATCCATCTTATTGTCTTTTGGAAGAAATCTATCAATTATTTCATTCTCTTTTCCAACAATATCTTCCCAAGTAGGAGATGTAGGAGGAAGAAATAAACAAAATTCTCATGATGCTCAATAATTGGATCTTCTAACACCAAGATACCTTCTTCCAAAGTAGGTGATGTATTAGGAGAAGAATAAATGTGATTTGCATTATTTTTAGTGATTTCATTCTCTTTCACCAAGCTAACCTCACACATAGGAGAGATAGTGGGAGAGGGATCAATAAAAATTAACAAAAAAAGAGATATGAACTCAATTTCACATGCTTGTAAAAAAAATTGCTTGAAATGCTTAACAAGATCTGTCAATAGAACATTGATTACGAGAATACAATATTTTTGCAATGAACACTTTCAAATTGATTTCATATTTAAAATGGCCTAATGCGGGTTTTTAAATGCAATTAGAATGTAGATCTGACCTATGATGACTTAAATTAACCCTATTGCAACCTATGATGCAATATGATATACAATTTTTTGAATTTTTATGCCTTTTATGATATAGAAATCAATGCCTAAATGAAAAATTCCAAAATAATGCAATGTTGAACCTAGATCTAGGATGGTTTAATTCAAATTTCAAAAAGTATATAATGTTAATGTGTTAGGTTCACCAAAAGGAAACGTAGAAAAATGTGTAACCTTTTAGGGGAGATTTCCCTTTGTGGCAGTTTGACACATTTCTCTTATTTCCTTAAATAGAGGGTTTGATTGGATTTAGACAAGATATATGATTGAATTATAGCTTGAATGGAGAGTTAACCTACCCTTGAAAAAAACTGAAATAACCTTATAGATGAAATGTAATGCTTCAATTGACCTAATGATGCAAATGATTGTTCTGATGAAAACACAACATATCTAAGATATCACATAAAAATTCAAATTCTAGAAATGAACTAGGTAGGACACTATGCATGTGTGACATAAATTTGAGCTTGATTTGTGGGAAATTTCTTCTAAGGGTTCCACTTTCCTTTTTGACCAATTTCATGTATATTTTTATAGTTTTCTTGTGTCAAACAAGAGTTGTTTTTTTTCTCCACTCATCACACTATTAGATCACTATTGGATAATTTTGTAACTGAGATTCTATGAGTTGTCAAGATGTATGGTTTTGATTGTGACAATGATTAATTGATTGTCAATATTATTTCACTCCTTTTCAAACGTAAAACCTGCACATTCAAAGAGAGAAGAAAGGTTGTTCCATTTAGGGGTTTTCCTTAGTCAAACCTCATGTTAGTGTTTCCACTTCCACAATGGAAACGCCAATGATACAAAACCTATCCTTTTGATGGATACAACTCACCACCCATCAATGGCTTCCTTGAAGGACTAAATCATACACATCTCCTCAAGGCTTTGATATTGCTTTCTTGAATTTCTTGGATACCTACAAGTTTTATTCTTCACAAAGAATATGAAAACATAAACATGAATGAACTCATACACACTTTGATATGATGCTTGGATCTTGAATTGTTACAATAAATCACTAAAATGTTTCTCTTGACTTGCTTTATAATGCTATTGACAATAATTCTTGTTCAATAATGCTAGATATTGCTTGTTCTTTTTCAATTAGTTTTCAAATGATGCAATCACTAGGTATTTATACACAATTATTCTAATTTATCAAAAATGAAATCACAATAGCTAAATTTAGATATTTTAATTTCAAATAATAAAATACCAACACCAAAATATTTGAATTTGGAGCCAAAATGTGGTGAAATAAGTGCCCTGGGTAGTTGTTTCCCATACCTATTTTTTGGAAATTAAGGAGTTAGGGGCAAATTATTAAATGAATGCAAGTGTTTTGTGCTTGCAATTTTTCAACATGTGATAAAATGGGCCACAAAATGCATAATTTAGGAAATTAGGTGTTCAATTAGATCTAATTACTTAAGGGGGAGCAAAACATAGTGTGGAATTGTCAAGGGTGATAATTTACAATGCTACAATTTGAAGTTTATAATGTTCTTGAAATTTTAAAAGCTCCAATAAAATAGTTTTATAATATTGAAACAAGTTGGATTTCTCATAAAAGGAAAAGTGGGTAGGAAAACTAATTATAATAAGGTAGAATGACTCTAATTGAAACTATTTTCAGTTGTAGTAAAAATGCATACAAATAAGAGCTTGGAAAGTGGTTTCTAGTCATAGAATAGGGTAAAATTAAAGATCCTATGGAATTTTACTTGATTCTCTAATATAATTATAGATCTAACTATTTAGTGCATGTCATGAGTTATTATGAAATATGATCTGGGTTTCTTACTTTTCTATAGCTATGATTCTTTTAGCATTATAATAGGTTAGTTGTGTAGATCTTTGATTAGAGGATTTTTGAAATCTTCAAGCCAATCTTAGAATCATGTATATTATTTTTTGTGATTTTTAATGTCAAATTAATGTAAAAATATATTTAAAAAGGGTATTATCTAACTTTGATTCTAATTTCAGCTATGAAATTGCAATATTTGTTTAGTAAATTGATATACGGCATGTATTAATTCTTTACTCTACATCTTGTATCTATTTATTCTTACATGTTATAGATACTTGATAGATTTTGAGGTACATAGTTGTTGCACTTGTGCTAGGGTCTAGTTAGATTGTATTCAAGGCATATATTAATAGTTTGTATTATGAGTTAGTTATGATTGGGAGCCTTTCTAACTTTGTATGTAAGATTTGTGATCTAGGAATGAATTATTAAGAATGAGTTGCATTTTTTGAGACAGAAATACACTTGAGAGTCTAAGTTCTATAATACAGTTCAATGTGATATAAGCTCATTTAAATTGTGATTTTATCTACCATTGTTATTATTATTCTTGAATTATATCTATTCCTATAATATAAAACCTCTTATAGAGATAAATATGTTTATATAACATATTTATTCACAATGTTAGTAGAGGTATAAAGGATTATGCCTAAGCCTTCTAAATATTGAATTAACTTTCTCATAAATTTGTCAATGTGTGAATTATCTACATATCTAGGGTCTACAGCTACAAAATTATATAAAACCAACATAATCTAAGTTAGTGAGAGACAATTAGGATTATGTATTTTGTCAATTGGTCTTATTTTTATATTTCTACTAATATATATTAGAGATATTTATCATTACTTAAGACCCTCTTTACGATTACCTAATTGAGTCTTGGAGTGATCAAAGTGGAAAAGATATGGTCTATTCTTGTCTCATGGGATTTCTTATCCATGGTTCAATCATAGGGTTTCCATATTACTTAGATCAACTGATCTCTAAGTCTAGGTGTTGTGTTATCTCTTAGAGATGAGGGTGGAAAGGAAATGAACCAATGAATCCTACATTGAACTTATATCCTTGAGGTTGATCCCACAATATGGGTTTATAATTTTTGGCCAAACTAGACATTGAACTGATTTTTTTAAACTAAATATTCACTTTTGGGCACCTATAGTGGCTAAACTGTGAGGAATTTGAAGATGATGCAAACTAGTGATTTGTGAAATTTTTTCTATAATAAGTTCTAAATATAACTTTTTTCAAAAATTTTGGAATCAAATTGCACTTCTTTTTCCATTTCCTTCAAAAACTAGTTTTTAATAGTAAACACCATTTTTAAAGAGTGATGTGTACTTGCTAACACAACTTTTTTTTTATGAAGGATACAATTCTATTTTTTCAAATTTAGATTCATAACTACGATATCTAGTGCATGGAATTTTTTTCATAGCATTTCATTGAATAGTTTTTTTCTTAATTAAGTTTTAAAGTCAAACTAGTTACAACTTAGACATGATTTACTTGCCAACACATAACATTTTTTGTATGTATCAAAATTCAATTTTTTTTTGTTGGATCGCGGACATCAATATGTAGTGCATAGATATTTTTCAATTTTTTTTGATAATCTACTATTTTTCCACATGTGCAAGACAAAGAGGTTGATTTTTGGTGAGAAACCTATGTTTAATCAAATTAGAAAAAAGACATAATAAAACCAAAACATATTAAAACTATATTTGATGAATAGCTTGTTCTAAGGACTGCCATCACCCAGTTGGGTTTGTGAAGTCCCCTCCATTTTCATCCTTGACTCGAGCATTGAGAGGAATTTTTTTGCAAAAACTTGGTAGAAGAGGGGGAGAAGGGGAAAAAAATGGGTTCAAGCGAACCCCCCTTTGCTCAGACCCCTCTTGGCCCATTTGCTCAAATGGGGGTTCAAGAGAATGGGGGTTCACTTGAACCCCTTGAAATAATATTAAAAATATCAATCAAGGTGGTTCGAGTCAATCCTTGGCCAACGTCCTCTTGAACCCTTGGATAACAAGCTAATTATTAGGTTTTTCTATAATTACATATGCATATAAATATGTGTTTATTTTTTCATTTTTTCAATATCAACATTAGAAGATTAATTCACATTTTTATCCATCTTGAGGGATATTTTGAAGATTTTGGATTTGTCAAGTCATCTTTTGGTCTAGAGGATTTGTGATTTATGAAGTCATCTTCCATAAAGGGAGATTTTGGAGATTTTTTGAGATTTTGGATTTGTGAAGTCATCTTCCATCAAGGGAGATTTTGTATATTTTTTGATATTTTGGATTTGTGAACTCATTGGTTTAAAAAGAACAACTTGCATTTTCACTCATTGGTTTAAAAAGAACAACAACCTTTCATTTTCACCTCATTGGTTTAAAAATAATAACTTGCATTTTCATGAGCATTGGTTTAAAAAGAACAAAAACCTTACATTTTCAATCATTGGTTTAAAAAGAACAACAACCTTGCATTTTCATTCACTGGGTAAAAAGGAAGAACCTTGCAATTTCACCTCATTGTTTTAAAAAGAACAACACCCTTACATCTTCACATTTCATGGGCTAAAACAAACCAAAACTTACATTTTTTTTTCTTTCATGTTAATTAGGCCTACTTTGTGGGTGTAGTGAAATTATCCTCTCCCCTCACCACTTTGTAGATCTTGTGTATAAGAGTATTCACTCCATCTTATCTTTTATTTTGTAGAAGGGCCTAGTAATCATTATCTTGGTCTACCATAGATTGGTTACCATCCTTTTTCCTAGGTCAATTTTTTTTGAATCCCCTTAGTTTCATTTGGCATACCTTTTAATATTAATAGCATATCATAAACCTTAGTCATAATCTTATTTGATCTCATGTTGCATATAATATCCTTAAATGGTCATAAGGTCATTATCATCATTTCATTTGTTCCATGGAATTCTTAAGTTCAAGAATATTTGATTTCATTTACATTCAACTCCACTTATAGTTCATCATCTCTCACTTTCTTTGCTTGCATATAAATTTATATATGCAATACAAAACCTAGTGACTTTGAAATTTCATTTTTCATTTCCTTAAATTGAATCTATTTCCAATTGTATTTTTTCCATAGAACTCTTAAGTTCATGAATCTTTTATTTCATTTTAACTCAACTTCACTTATAGCACCATCTCTCACTTTTTTTACTTGCATGTAAAAATTCATATGCTTGATACTTGTTCAACCTAGTGAAGTTTTAAACTCATTTCAACCTAAATTACTTATTGAATCTATTTCCAATTGCATTTTTTCCATGGAATGTAAACTATTTATATCTATTCCATGGAATGTAAACTAGTTATTTTTAATTTATATCTATGTTCTTAGGAGATGGATGTAAACTTAGAAAATTGAAGTGTGTACATGAACTTAAATTGATGTTACATATTTAATTTCCTTGTGACTTTAGGTACATATATAGATAGAAACTATTATAAGTTGATTTTGTTGTGCCCTTAGCACACACGCCCCGTTCGGAATGGGGAACCTCTTTTCTTTCACCTTGCCAGATCATTTTTTTTTTTTGCCGCCTCATTTTGTGTGCCCCTGTTTTGGCATCCCTAATGGTTAGCATAATCCTAAAGCCCGTCCTAAAGTGATCATGTTTTTCCCACTCATCTTTGGTTAAGCCTTGGGGCTTTTCGGGCTTTCCTTGGCAGTTTTCCTGGGCCCGACCCATTGGGTTTCCTCCTTCGAGATTCCTCTTAAGGTTTTCTATTCACAAAATGGCAAAAGGCATCTGCCTTACCGACCCCCGAGACTCGGTTCGTCAATCACCGCCAAGTTTCTTTTTGTGCAAAGTTCAGAACTACTTCTGTGTCCTCCAGGCCTGTTGTCTGGGCCACCATTCCCAGAATTCCCTTTACCGTTCGCCATTTCTGGTGGTGGAAAAGACTCATCGGCATTCTTCCCTCTGAGATCCGAACCTCTCCTCATTGCCGATCTTAAAAGGCAGTTTCCAACGGCCGCCACCTCGCGCCCCTCCGGTCCCCGGACCCCGAACCTCCCGCCATCGTCCATGATTTTCAAACTTACCAAGCATTTTGTTGGCCATACTTGCATTAAATGAATCCATTAATGGTAGGGGGTATAAATATTAGGCTCCGACCTATCATTTTCACTTGTCAAGATTGTAGAAGAGGTCAAAGCGCTTGCCAAGAGAGTCCATTGCCTTTGTCGATCATTGCCCTCATACCTGCCACCTTCATTTGCCGATCCTTGGTGGATTTAGCAGCTTCCCTCATCAGACTTTCGAGGTAGGTTCACCGCTTCCCCTCCTGAGAAGTTTTTTTTAATTTTAAATGCCTAAAATTGAATAACGTGGATTAAAAATGCATTGGATGGATAGATAAAAACAACACCTAGAAAACCCACATCTTAGAATCTTCAAAAAACTTCCAAAATACCCTCAAATCCACATCTAGAAACTAATCTTGTCATGGTTGTTCTTTTCCCAGGGGCATTCATGCCTCTTGGGCTGAGGTCTTCATTTCATCGTCTTTCAAAACTTAGAGAATATTTCACCACATGGCCGCACCCTCTCCCGGGCCTGAATCCTCGGACTTCCTTCATTCGATTGCCGTTAGGATCAAAAAATACAAACTCTGAAAATTGGTCTTCATATTTCCTTCCCGGGCCCAGAACCCCGAACTTCCATGTCCAGAGTCCCTTTGAACATTCGACGTTCAGAAAATGGCGAGGTGGCCCTGTCTCCCCAGCCCCCGGAGTCTGCCTTTCAAAACATCATCCAGTGTTTTCACTGAGGATAACCCTCCCCTCATGACCCCAAGTCTCGGCCTGCGGAATTCCATCCCCAGACCTCCATTGCGGCTTCGCTTGGTTGAGGCGGCCATCAGGCGATGAAGTTCCGCCTCCTGGGTCCCAAGCCCTCGTTCACCGCCAAACGCAGTATTGAATTGAAAATGTCCTTTCTCCCACCGGGCTCGGAACTCCAGCCCTCTGTCCTGTGACCACTACCATAAATGGGGAAAATTGTGCCCGCCATTCTAGCCTCTGGGCTCATCCCCCCTGTTCGCCAAAATACTTCAAATGAAAAAGCTGGGGTCCAAACTTCATGCCAAGTCCGGTCTGCCAGACTGCCTTCCGGGTTTTCGTTCCTAGATTTTTGTTCTAGGACGACGAAACCTCGACATCTTTCTGGCCCTCAGGTCCTGAACCGCCTGCCGTCCTTTAGCCTTCTGGGACCCGGTCTCTAGAGTTCCATCCCCAGAACTCCATTTCTAGCCAACTATTTCAAACAGCAAACGTCTGACAGCTTTCCGAGCCTGAACTTTTGGGATCCCAAAAAGTGACCTAAACGACCTCAAATTTGAAATCTAATCTTGACCCATGTGCTTAAATTCAGTCCTCTTCAACATGAGCCCCTTAAACCATGAAAATTTGAAGTCAAGAAATCATTCGGATCATGCTACCTTGTTCGCATCCCTAAAACAACATTTTTACTAGGGAAGTCTGGCCCTCTAAGCTCGGATTGTCTGAAGTCCCTCCAGTAAATAGATAATGATATCTTGAAGAAAAAAATTTGATTTCATCAATCGTACTTTGTCTTAATTGGGTTTTGACTAATGCTCATACCTTTGTAATTGGTCATACTCATTGTGTCCATGTTTTCAGGATATATGGAATTGAGTACAGGACCCTCAGGAGGAACTGTAGAAAAATACAAAGGAAAGAAATCAGGAAAAACTCCTCATGGGAAGGAGGATAAAGACCAAATGAAGTTCCAATTCCAAGGTGATCCACTGCGATCAAAAATCACCACAGAATGGAAGGAAATATCAGACACCAACATAGGCCAGGTCGACATTGATGAGTTCAACAAAAGGGTCAGAATTCACCCAAGGACTGATAATGCCAAACTAATTAGGCAGAGAAAAATTGTAAAATCTATAGGTTTTCCCCCATCCCTTATTGCTCCTGAGCTCATCATGGCCTACCAACAGGCCTACCAACTTGAAATGAGGACCATCATTGACAGAGAGGGGAATATTCTTGCTGACATGTCAGCCGAGGGGATCACAAAGACCTTCCACATTCCTACCTTTAAGGAAATGGAAGTACCTACAATGAAAGAAGGAAAGGCGACTTGGAATGAGGACCCGATGGGTTGTAGAAGATTGATAAATTAGTTCTGGCTCAAGAAGAAAAGAGCCAGTGCTGCAAAGGTCCCTCACGAACTCTTTCATAGTGATTTCCATGAAGACTATCATGACTTAGTGACCATGCTGAGCCAAGTAATCGGCCTTCCTTCTGCCACATTCTTTCAAGAATGGATGGTGTACTTCATTGAGAAAATCATCTGTGGGAATGAAGATGTCACCACGAAGGCCTCATTCTACTGGGGAGGTATTATCAGCAACTGCTTTCATGAGTAGTTTATGAACATAAAAAAGAACTCCAAATTCTACATCACCTCCTATCTGGTCTATTCACTGGCAAAGCAGAGGTAGTACAACAGACTATTTGTGGCACCCGAGGAGGAGCCAGGCCGAAAGTTGAAGGCCTATGACTGATATCCCCAGCTCCAATTCTGGAACTTCAAGAAGGAATAATGCAGGATGAACAACGCCTTTATAGGTCACATCATCCAATTATTGGGGGGAGATTTTGAGAGGAGAGTTTCTCACAGCGCACGGGCATTCCTAAAGAAATACACTTTCTTGTACCTATAATTCCCCAAGTTTACATACATTCATGCCCAAGGTTTTACTAAGAGACCAAATAAGCTGCCCCAGTACCCTAATAACCAGATAATACTATTGGAACTCTCTCAACATTTGCAACATGTCCACACCCTCCTCAGCGGCAAGCACTTGGCAGGGATCTATTATCCCTTTACCTTTGGGCAAGGCATGTATAAACTGCAAACCTCCTAGTGTGCTAGAAATTTAGAAAAGGAACTAGCAGAGTACCACTTCTAACTACACACTCCTCGCCCACAGATGGACCCATATGGGAACATAAGAAAAGCACTAGGATCAAAATACGCCCATTTGTATAATGTCAAGATTTTTGGGAAAATTGCCAAGATGACAAAGAGGTGCATGCCAGGCACTACATGAGGATGACTGCACACTTCGTGAGAAGGGCACAACTGTTTCCCATATTGGATCAGGTGGAAGAAGATGAAAGCACTGTCATGGATCCCTGGTATAATGCAGTCACCAACTTACCACTACCCGCAATCAACTGGGATGAGTAGGAGGTCAATGACCTAGACATCGTGACTAAACCCATCGTGGACCGAACCAAATAATGGTTTAATAAACAAGTGAGCCAACTAAAGCAATAGGGAGTGGTCCTAACATATGAGGGGCTGAAAAGTGAACCCAGTGCCACCGAGGATGTCGTTGCCATGACTTCAATGGGCGGGACATCCAAGTCTCCTTCTACCACCAAATCAAAGAAGAGGAAGGGAATGGAAACAGAGTAATCTCTGGATCCCAAGGTTTACACAAGGAAGGATTCAGGAGGCTCACCTTCCAAGAATCTCAAGTGAATGGGAGGAACCATGGAGCCACCTGTAATCCAACAAGGTGACAAAGAAAGGATGGTTACATTAGAACCTCTTCCAGCTCTCCCAGTCTCAACTGCCCCATCCACTATCTCCCTGACCATGGTTGCCACATCCCCGCTAGCGGTGGACATCTTGATCCACCTTGCCTCTTCACCTCTGGTCAAGCCTGTAATAGTGATTGAATCCTCCGCTATGACTACCCCTCCTTCCTCCGCTACCATGTCACCTACGTCGCTCCCATTGGCCACAATAGCAGCACCAATGCCCGCTCCCACATTTCCTGAAGCTTTATCAAAACACATGCAAAGCCTCCCTTCTGAGCTCTCCTAAATATTTATGGATCCCACTCTTTAGGCTACCTTAGC
Organism: Sequoia sempervirens; assembly: GCA_007258455.2. Taxonomy (NCBI): domain Eukaryota; kingdom Viridiplantae; phylum Streptophyta; class Pinopsida; order Cupressales; family Cupressaceae; genus Sequoia; species Sequoia sempervirens. The sequence continues at coordinate 344,952,920 of VDFB02075321.1, forward strand.
ACAGTTCCTCGCTTCTACCACACCCTCGCAATCTCCCATGGGACCGCCAACAATGGAGGCCACAATGCTAATATCCGAAGAATTAGGGAGGCGGGAGCAAGAGGCCTCGAAGTTAGTTGAGGAGGAGGTTGATGAATATTACGAGCATCCTGAGTATGAGCATTGACATATTGACTGGGTGGGATAGGAAGAGGAAGGAACAGGCTCTTCAGAGAGTGGGGATGAGGAGGAGGATGCTGGTAAAAAGGTCATCATACAAACCTTTGATGACAATCTTGAGGAAGAGATGGCCTGACAGCTAAAACATGATGAGGAAGAGGTGGAAAGGTCACCTCTTAGGGAAGAGGAGGAGGGTGACAAGATAACAAAAATTGTAGAAATTCCTGCAGAGGAAAAACAACTAGAGATTGTGCTACTTCCCATAGAAGAAAATGACAAAGAAGAGGACCCGCCCGAGGGGTACATGCACAAAGAAAAATAGGTTGAGGACATAAAGGAAAAGGAAACTGAGGAGGACAGAAGTCCCCAAGGATAGTTGATTACTAAACCTCTCATCAAGCACCTCACATTCATCTTGGATTCTAATGAGGAAGAGGGAGACAACACCAAGATGAAAGGTGCACAAACTAAGGGCCTAACAGGGAAAGGTGAAGGCGATCAAGGGCCATCAAAAGAAGAATCTGCCATGCCCGAGTGGTTGAAAAAATAGCTTGAGAAGAGGACTCTCACTCCTAAGGATCCAAGAGCAAGGCTAGAAGCTATCCTAGCCCAAGCACAAAGCTCAACTAGAAAAGAGAAAAAGCCTAAATTAAGATAAAAAATAACGATGGATGCTTTCGGGTCCTGAACCGCACAGATAGCAACACCCATGGAAGGCCAGGCTAGTATAAGTTACCAAATTTCCACCATCAACTTGGGGACCACTACTAGAGAGTAGAAGGTAGGGCACCTTGATGTGTCAGTGGCCACAGTAGTGCACTTGATAAAATAGGACAAGGTCTCAAAGGACGAACTCAAAGCACAGGTGGCCGCCTTGACATATTACATCCAGTAATGGTCTTTGGTGGATGACATGCCTACCACATCCACGGTTCCACCCCAACTGCTATCCAAAGAGAAAATTGACAAGTTGGAGAAGAGAAAGAACTTGGACAGTACTATAGAGAGCTGGTTCCGACAGGTCCTGTACATCGGGAACATGGGTATTAGCGAGACTGTTCGAACAGCCAAGAAGTTCTTGGATCTACAAAAATCTCTGGAGAGCATAAAGAAGCTCTGCATCGACTTCCCTACAATGTATGACTCCACCTATCCAAAGATTGAGGCCATCCTTCAGTTACCAAAATCCACATGGGAAAAGGAGCTTGCATTCAAAAGAGATGATCACTGGCTGATGGACGTGTGGAGGCAGGATTTGAACAACAAAAAGGAAAGGTTAGAATAGATAATGAGTAAAGTGGATCTGGACATCGAATGGGTCAAAGAAATTAGGGCGGGATGTGCCTGATATCTCAAGCTGATGATAGAATATGATATGCCCACAGTGCAAATGGATCTAGAGAAGAGAAAACCTTTAAGAAGAAGATGGAGGACAGGATGTCTAGTGAAATAACAATGGAATTCATGAGTTTCTCCACTCGTTCCTTCAACCAATCAAAGCTATTCAGAGATCAGGGCATAAAGTATGATGAAGACTGGAAAAATCTTGAAGATAATGCAAAAGAATGGAGTTACTAGATGTTGTGATATGAGATCATTGAGGTAGACAAGCTCTAGCTAGTTATTCTAAAATTCATGGAATATGCAGCTTCAAAGAAGCAGGAGGACAACCCTATCATCAATAAGGAGCTCCCAAAGGAGTAGCTACAGAAAAAAGAGCAATTAGAAAAATACAAGATGCTACAGTGCCAACACTAAGTGACAAAATACGAAGAAGAAAAAGATGTATTTTAAATTGTAATATATATTGGGGGTAGGTGAAACCTTATTTTGTAATGAATCTTGGCCACACAATATAAATAAATCTCGGCCATTCATTTAACTTTTGGGGCACTATAAATAGAGGTCTCCTCTCATTTGCAAGGAGAGTTGAGTTGTTGTAAAGACATGTTGCTGAAATTTATAATGAAAATATATTGACTTGGTGTATTTTCTTGTTTCTTCACATGTTTCATGGTTCAATCTCCATTGTCAGATGTTTTAGTTAGTTGTATCCTTGCTTTAATATATTTTATTTATGTTGTTCCGTAATTATAGAAATTTTTGTTGTGTTGATGCCTCCCAGCCCATACTTTTTGTTGTTTGCTACTGGTAAATGGCCTTGCAAAGTTAGCCAGGGTTGAAATTTGAAGCTTCTCTTTAAATATTTATCTTTATTCATGCATGTAAATGGTGGATTAATGGTAAAATATTTGCATACCTTTGAAGATAGCACAAATTTTATGATATTGTAGATTTCTTGGTTAAGTAGAATCTTGTTTGAAGGGAGTTGTCCATAGAAAAACCTGCATGATCATTGTTCACAGTTAGTTGTAGATCCAGGAACCTTCCCTCTTCCCTGCTCTTTTCCTTCTTTTTTTTTAAGAAATGTTCTGTGCTAAGGTTCATTGCACATTGTAAAGTCAAATTTGAAGAAAACATTAAAGTTTCAGACTACTGTTCGAACCTATAAAAAATACACTTCATTTCCCATCTTAGAAACTTCAGATTTGAAGATCCACCTCACATCTGGTTATGTAAGTCTACCCTATCATTACCAACAAAATCACAACAAACATCAATTGAGCAATTCCATGCAAGTCATGACCTGACACCCGAGAGACCTTGGGCGGATTTTCAGCAGATTGTAGTTGGAGATTTCCTTTCAAGAGAGGTAGTGCACCTATGCATTTCTTGTGTTGAGAAGTGCATAAAACACCCATCAACAGATTTGAATGATGCTTAATTTTATACATAATGTACACTACAACAATTGAAAATTTTGTATCTATTTAATAAAACTTTGAGAATTTATTTTGTCATTTCCTTAAATTGAGTCTATTTCCAATTACATATTTGTTCCATGGAATTCTTAAGTTCAATAATCTTTGATTTCATTTGAAGGTTCAACTCCACTTATAGCATCATCTCTCACTTTTTTTTGCTTTCATGTAAACTCATATGCAATACTTTTTCAACCTAGTGAAGTTTTTAAACTCATTTTTCCTAAATTCCTTATCATCTATTTCCAATTGCATTTGTTCCATGGAAACACAAATTAGTGATTGAAACACATTTGTACATAAGTTATTTTAAATTTCTAGATCTATTTTCTTAGGAGATCCAAACTTAGAAACTTGAAGTGTGTTCATGTTTAAATTTAAAAAATTGACCTTAATTTGGAGTTTAAGGATGAAACTTACTAAATTTGTGACATGTTTTTAAAGGATGAACTACTAAATTTAATTTGTGGTACACACTTTTAAGGATGTTACATTTACTATTTAATTAAAGTGTCCATCTAGTCCACTTCACCTAGATATTGATTAGATCCCATTCTTTGATGATCACAATGATGTTACATATTTAATTTCCTTGTGGCTTTAGGTATATAGATAGATATAAAATTGATTATAATTAATTTGAATGATGATTAATTTTATACATAATGTGAACTACAACAATTGAAAAGCTTGTATCTATTTAAGATGACTATCTATTTAAAGGTGAAAAGATGATTACTATTCTTTATAGATTTATTAAATAGAACCTTTAGAATCTAGTTCTTTTACTTGTAGTACTTTTGATGGGGTACATATTAGGGCTTGAGTATGAAAAAAATTCTATGAACTCTATTTTTATGTAATTGTGATTCATATAAACTATAAATCAAGTTTTTAAATCATTATTAATATTATTTTACCAAATAATTTTATTCTCTTGTATGATCAATGCCTCATTTTACTAAAACTCTCATTAGAGGCATCAAGTGAATAATTTTTTTAAAAATAGATTCTCTTATCTCATCCATGTCTTATTATGTTTAGAGAATAATTTAACTTACTTTTGTATAACTTCATCTCTTAATGTCTCTATAAATTCATATATTTAATTTTCTGACTTCCTTATCTATATAAACTAATTTCTAATGATATTCCAAGACAAATAGATTAAATCATTAATTGAATTCTTGGTGTATTTACCAAACATATAGGGAGTTTATTCCCATTTGTAACCACCATTGGAGGGTTTAAGTGTGTATTTGATTTATTTATTTTACTTTCTAGGGATTATCCTTCCACCTAACGTGATTACTTTATTGGATCTCTTTATATTGTCCCTAACTAGATCTTGTGCCTTATTTTACTTTGTTGTTTTTCTGATCTTTCTCTTCTACTAGATTATTTCTAGCTAATTGAATTATGAAGAATTCATGCATAGTATTTCCTACAAATTTTGTACACTCTCTTAATCTTTTCCCTTTTTCTATCCTAAGTAAGGATTCGATACTTATTTATTCTTTTCAAACTAGATTATTCTTATGCTTAGATTAGACAATAAATAGTTTTGTATATGCCTTTTATTTAAATTTTATAGTTCATTACATGTGTGTGTACATGTGTAGAGCTACATACATGTGTACACATGTAATGTAATTAATGTACATTTAACACATTTTTAACATATATAAATCATAAATGTGTGAGCATGAGTTCTCTAATCTACATCATATAATTTATAAACCCTCTTGAGTGTAAGCATGTATGTACATGTAGATTAACATAAACATTTAAATATATCCAAACACATGTACATGTAGATAGATGAACATTAACATAGAAATTATAAGCAAAGAGGTATATGTGTGCACATAGATCATGAAAATAAACATATAAAAATAAGAAAACATACATAGGTATCAAGTAGGGATGAATATTTTTAAGCTCAAACACACATGTATGTATATCATATAAGCAAATGTACTCTAGAGATCATCAAATGTAGGTGATAATGTATCGAATAAGAGCTAAAAAATGTTCGAAAGATCATCAAATGTAGATAATAATGTATCAACAACCTAACAAATGTACTAGAGATCATCAAATGTAGGTAATAATGTATCAACAACCTAACAAACATGTACTAGAGATCATCAAATGTAGCTTGCCATATATAACATGCTCAAAAAATCATAGATCCAACAACCTAATCATCATTTCAAATCCTATTCAAATGACCCTCTAAATGATAATCTTGCTCTGATGGATGTGCCAAGCCCTGGAGATAAAATTGTACACAATGTGTTAAATACATTATATATAATGAAAGTTATTTAATAATGTACATGCATTTTTAAATATCTATCTAGTTATATATACATGTACATGTACACATATATACAATAAAAATTTAAAACTCACATGTCCACTGGTAGCAGTATCATCAAATGAATTACTTTGACATACATGGTCAAACCCTAGGCTAGGAGTAGTATGAGGTATCTCCATCTACAATATACATATATCATGAATAGTTAAAACTAAAATTTAATTATTTTTTTAAAAATGAATTGAACATGCACATGCACATGAACACATTCATATAGATATCTACACGTGTACCTATACATCAAGTGCCATCAGATCTGGGCCCTCAACAATGGCTGCCTCCACCAAATCAACCAAGAAATTTTTTTCAGTCGACTCGTCAAGATCTACATATGTTTGAGCCATAGAATGTCATGCTAGAAATGATGAGTGAAGGGGACTAACTATCTAAGATGGCATTAGTGATGACAAATCTGGATCGGTCAACATCTCTACAAAACCCATAGTAGTCTACATGCTCTTCTATTCAATTGAAGGATTAATAGCCTCTGCAGCAACTGAATGATCCGTAAGTGGATCCTAGTGTGGATTGGTGTTGGGCTAAGTGGATCCTAGATGTGAATGAACTCTTGCACCCACATGACCTCTAACCTGGTCTATATAGAGATCCCATGGTCTGCTGCAATGAAGGCATATGCCTCTAGGATGTCCTCAGCCAAACAATCCAAAGTAATCTGTGTCATCTCTCTTATAAGCATGTGTAATTGTGTGGGTGCAAGGATTTTTGCCTTTGTAAAAGGATCAATGATGATATGTTGTGTTGCAAATGGTCCAGATTGTGCACATCTAGACATCAAATACGAACCCACATGATCAGTAGATATCCTAGTGGTCGTAGATGTAATATTGCCTACATTGTCAATTTCTTCCTTTTAGGAAGCAATGAAAACTTTATCCACTAAGGGGGCTAGAGCTAGGGTGATAGAAGGAGAACTGTCGCCAACCAATACCCTAAACATTGGGGCTGGTTGACTTGTTCGATGATAGGCATCCCTATTGGTAATCCTACCACGCTCCTGACCAACATATGGTGGAATGTTTAGGTAGTTTACTTTGAGGCTCAAATGAATCTCAACATAAAATTGCTAAACAAAATATAACAAAAGTTGGTCATTGTTTGGATATTTATCATGTGCTACGAGAAATCGGGGGTAGATCAAAGTGGCCATAGCAGCATCCACACATTTTGTGACCTAGTATGTCCCCGCCTTAGCTTTATCTTGATAGAATGGAAAACCTTGGGTTTTGATCATTTCTTTGGTCACAAAATCATTTCTTTAACAAAAGGGAACCTTGCCACATACTTCTTTCCACACATGGGAAAGAATTGCAACTACTCTATTAGGGGAAAATGCACTAGTATCCTCAAGATTATCTCTAATTTGTTCTAGGCTATGTAATATGGACATGCAAATTTCCTTATATATGCCTATGTTTGTACCATCAGTTAATGAATCTTTGAATATCTGAATCTCACTATTAGTAATTGGAAGTAGTGTAGGATGAGGTGGAACAAGTGCATTTTCCATGATGTGTACCTAAATGAGTGATGAGACCTTCTTGCTTTAATATATCTATATCTAGAGAATAGAAATAATGTATAACACATACATACATGTTTAATTGATTTAAATTAAGAAAAAATATTTACAAGCATGATATAGAATGCAAATTGAACTCTATCTAGATAATAGTTCCTGTGCATGTGTGCAATAAATTTAATGTAACTTCTAGAAATGTAAGGGTATGTGCAGGATCATCATGGAATAAACATGCCCTTAAGTGGCAAAAAATTTAGAAAAATTAGAGTTAGGCAACTTGACATAAAACTTTGAATAAGTTATCTATATTATTTCAAAAATATGTAAGAATATAATTTGTAGCAAATTGAATTTAGTTTCTAAACTACTAGGTTTATTTTAAAAAACAAAATCTATTTGGTGAAAATTTGAAATTTCAATGTCAGAGTACTTAAATTTCGGGAAAAAATAAGAAGTAGGTGTCTATCTAACCACCCTAACCACAATAAAATGATAATATTTTCTTATATTATTTTAGATATAAGTAGAGGACTCATGTCCCAATGTGATGCATTTTTTTTTGTAATTTGTTTTCAAGTAAATAATTAATTATGAATTTTTATTACAAATTTAAAAAAATAAAAAAAATCGTAGGTCTAACCACCTTAACTTGGTCAAAACTTCATGAAATTCATTTCTTTTTTAATCCTATAGTCAAAAGCATAGAATGTGATGCATTTTTGATTCAAAAAATGTGATACCGTTTAAAAGCTATAGATTTTTCAATCCGCCTATCAATTAGGACTTTATTTGTAATTCAAATAGAAAATAAATAATTATTATTGATTAAATTCAAAGTAAAGCATAATTTATATTGGTGGAAAGTTGAGAATATCCTCTAAAAACCCTTTTCGTTTCATCAATTTTGGGTTTAAAAAAAGTCATCAACCACATACCCTACAAAAAGCCACCATATCGCCACTTTTTGGCCCATCATGATCCTGTACATAGCCGTAACTATTTACAAGTGAAACAAATAAATTAAATTTTGAAATATTAATAAATCTAATGTAATTCAAACTAAGAATGTGTTCACTCATTTAACCAAAATGTAGAAACTTCTAGTTCTATACATTTAAATATATATAAAATGATCAAGATAAATATATGATCCATGAGTAAATTACAAGGGCCAACAAGTGCTTTTACCAAGATTTGAAAGAATCTCTCTAGATAATGATAAAGTCTACATGGGTTAAGAAAGAAAATCGTTATTCTCTCTTAGAAAGGGGAAAGATCAATAATAATTAAATTCTAAAATATAATTGAAAAGCACCAAAAAATTTTGCAATATTTTTAAAGGAAATATAAAAATCAAACAAGTTATATAGATAATAATAATAATATGCCATTAGAGTAGGAGTTACTCAATGAAAACCTCTTACAAAGAGTGTAACATGCATGTGTTCAAATTTTGACTCATTCGTATGATTCTTGAGTTGATTCTTAGTATATGTCATAGGTACCCTATTTGAAATATCAACCATAGGAATGTCAGTGACAATATGTGCCCCTCCAATTGGTTGCTACAAAGTATCCAAATAATTGGAGTATTAAATAGGCATAGGGCAACTGAGAGGGGGGGTGAATTAGTTGTCACACAAGTTCAAACTGAAAATTTTTTGCTTATCAATTCTTCAACCACACTTTTTGTTATCAAATATGAGCGTGAAACACAAATAATAGAAAGTAAATCAACACAATGAACACCATATTTTTACGTGGAAAACCCAATAAGGGAAAAACCATGCTGAGGGTTAACTCACAATATAAAGATTATAAACTAAATAAAAATGCTCACTGCCCAAAAGAGGACTCACTATCCAAATACAAAGGCTCACTTCCTATAAAAAGAACTCACTCTCCAATAGGGAGGCTCATTTCCTACATATACAAAAGAGAACAAAAAGATTCACCACTACAATTAAAACACATTTGTAGGATTACAAAAACCTTCAACACACTGAACACTGCTATCACAACTCACTTACACACACTTTTTCTCTTAAGATTTGTGGCACACTTTCATCACTTTGCATCACATTTTCATATAAATCTTCACAATTCAACTTAATTTTATACCATTCTTAACCTTAGAAGCATTTACTAAGGTCGGCCACAAAATAACCCATTTCATAAATTCAAATTAGGTCGGCAACTCAAAATTCCTGTGGTGGAAAGGAATAAGAGTGGACCAATAAAATTATTTTCTTAAAACTTCTACATGCTTCCTCAATTAAATTTTATTCTTCCAATGAAGTGTAAACACTAAGTCAGCCAAATCTAATGAAAAAAGAAAAGAACATTAATGCACACACTTCCCAATGAGGATATGACACGTGGACACCTCAACACACTTCCATATGCACAAGAAGTCATCTTAGACTTCTTTAGATACATCCACAACAAAACAACATACTTCATACACTAAATACATTTAACCAGATCATCTGAAATATGCAAACCTATACAGGAATAGAGAAACATGACTTCCAGATTACCAAACTTCAACCTTCTTGACTAGAGCATGGAAAATACCTTCACAAGACATATCCTAGATCTTCAAGATCTGAAACAAAGTAGCAAAGCAAAACCAATTCTCCAAGGCCATAGAAGACCAACTTTGCTAGAGCAGTTCACATACCGGTGAATGTAACTTTCACACACCATCACAAAAGAGGCTAAAAATTAGGAGATATCACCACTAAATCCTCATTAACAAGCCTTCTAATCCGTACAAGCATAGGATCAACATAGTAGAAACATGGAGCACATACCAAAGAATAATTTGAACACATTCATCACTCTGACTTCTCTTCTTTATTAATTTTCTCAAAAGCTCTTGGAAACTCATCAAGACAACACATCTACAGCCATATAAGGTAGCTCAATGTACTCACAACATCTGAGCAACATCTCAACTATACATGTATAGTATACAACATATTGAATAGTGTTGAAATCAATGACACTACCACCAAACTTGCTCATACCTACAACAATCTCCCCCTTTTTCATTGATGGCAACACATGATGTGAAAAACCATCAAAGAAAACATCATCCTTCACAATATTGGGAGAACTATTTTTCACATGAATTTTCTCTCCCCCTTTGACATCAATGGAAAAGATCGACAAATCCGATTACTCCCCCTTAGGAGTACACCCATATTGCAACAATGAAAATCTTTTCTACTCCCCTTGCGGAGTAGACCCATCTATCAGTCCAGATAAATGAAGAGTCTGTAAATTCACTAGACTGATGCACCTTCATGTGCACCTAGTTAGGAGGACCAATGGCCCCCAACATCTCCCTAAGATACTCAAAAGTGTCCTTCAGAAGATCCTTAGTAAATATGTCTACAATTTGTTTCTTTGTTGTCACATACTCCAGTCTGACCTCATTCTCCAACACTTTTTCTCTCAGAAAATGATACTTGATAGATATGTGCTTCATTCTTGAATGCATAATTGGGTTCTTCAAAATGTTTATTGCACTTGTATTGTCACATAAAATAGAGATAGGCTCATCACATACCACACCAATCTCTTTCAAAGTTTGCTTCATTCACAAAACTTGTGTGCAACAGGATGCTACAACAATATATTATGCCTCTGTATTGGATAAAGAAACCAAGTCTTTCTTTTTACTCAACCATGAAACTAATATTCCACCAAGAAAGAAATCACCACCACTGGTACTCTTCCAGTCATCTACAAATCCGGCCAAATCAACATATATATAGGAACTTAGGGTGAAATCATTACTCTTGGGATACCATAGTCCATAATCTAGTATACCTTTAAGGTATCTAAATATCCAAGCTTTACAACTACAACATGTGCCTCTTTAAGATATGCTTGAAATATAGCAACTAAATACACTGCATGCATAATATCTGGTCTAGTAGCAGTAAGGTACAATAGTCTGCCAATCATGGATTTGTATTTGCTCTGATCACTCTTAGTAGATTCATCATTTTTTCTTAGTTTACATTTGGTTACCATAGGAGTCAAACCGGTTTAGAATCCTCCATCTAAAACTTCTTCAACAACTCTTTTACATACTTAGATTGTTAAATGAATAGCCCTTTATTAGTTTGATACACTTGTAGACCAAGGAAGAAATTCAATTCACCAATCATAGACATCTCAAATTATTTTTGCATCTCTTCAACAATATTTTTACACATGCCATCATTTCCACCAGAAATGATATCATCAACATAAATAACTACAATCAACATCTTATTACCTTGCACTTTGAAGTAGAGGTTGTCAGCAAAACCTATGTTGAATCCTTGCTTTGTCAGATATCTATCCAGTCTTGCATACCAAGCTCTACAAGCTTGCTTCAGCCCATACAATACCTTCTTCAACTTACAAACCATGTCTGGTTTGTCAAACAACTGAAACCCTTCAGGTTGCTCCATGTACACTTCTTCCTCCAACTCAACACTTAGAAAAGCTGATTTAACATCCATCTAATATACCTTGAAGTCCTTATGGGTAGAAAATGGCAAAAAAAATTTGATAGCTTCCATTCTAGCCACAAGAGCAAATGTTTCTTCAAAATATATACCTTCAACTTGTGAATATCATTTGCATACAAATCTTTCCTTATTCCTTACTACTCCATTTTCATTCAGCTTATTCTGGAATGTCCATTTTGAGCCAATCACATTTTTTTTCACAGGCCTAGGGACTATTTCCCATGTCTGATTCTTTTCTATCTACTACAATTCCTCTTTCATAGATCTCATCCAACCTTCATCTTCACATGATTCTTTTACAAATTTAGGTTCTATTTTAGAAACTAAACACAAATTTACCTCAGCTGCAACTCTACTTCTTGTCTTCACACCTTCACTCTTGTCTCCAATTATCTAATCTTCTAGATGATTCTTATGTACATATTTAAGATTCCTAGCAGCAGGTTTTGGTTCATTCTCTTCTTCTTCTTCTTCTACTTTTTTTTCTTGTTCTTTCTCTTCTTCTTCCTTCTCCTTGTTCTCCTCAGGTACATATGTACATAGATAGGATCATCAGATTCAACTTCACTTATCTCAATAGGTCTACGTATGTCTTCATCAACTTTCACAATAGCACTTTCAACAATCTTTCTCAATGTTTTGTTAAAACATTTGTATGCCTTGCTAGTAGTAGAGTATCCAAGAAATATTCATTCATCACATCTAGCATCAAACTTTCCAAAATTTTCATCATCTCTTTTAATATAGCATCTACCTCCAAATACCTTAAAATATTTCACAGTAGGAGTTTTACCATTCCATAACTCAAAAGCTGTCTTTGTGTTGTTGTGTCTGATCTGAACTCTATTAAGAACATAAACAATAATATGTATCACTTCTCTCCAATATACATCTGGTTCTTTCATCATAGTTCTAGTAGCTTCTTGTACTATCCTATTTTTCCTTTCAACTACTCCATTATGTTGAGGGGTTCTCAGAGCAAAAAACTATCTTTTTATGCCATGCTTCTCACATAATGCATTAAATTCACTAGAAGTGATGTAACGCCTCGTCACGCGCACCCCAAAGGACAACTAGAGAACTTACAGTGAAAGCACAATATTTTTTTTTTTGAAAGTATAACAGTACATACGATGAACATGAACAACCAACACATACTTTGTAGATAAACATATACATCATAAACCACATCCTCTCGGGTACACATGACATCATTACTAATGTAACACATACCAAGAAGATGTTTAACTAACTACAAGTATTCCACTTAACCATTATTTAGAATTACTAGATGACATTCAAACATCCACCTCATAACATACATAAAACCATCTATCACATCTATGGATGTAATTATACATATTTCCATAGATACAACACCATTAAGAATTGTACACTATGAAATGAAAACTCATAATAGTACCAAGCATGATAAGAATCCATCAAAGTTCATAAATTAAGGTCAAAGATTACATTCATTACAATGATAATAAAAGTTACATTGTACAATAGTGACAGCAATACAAAAGTGTTTCCCAACAAGAATGGGAAAAATACAATAAGATAGAATGATACAACTAGAAAGGTGAATACAAAGTAACAATTTTGGCTTGGACTTGGGCACAATTCTAGAGACATTGCAAGCGGCACAATCTACATATCTCAATCCTTGGCTGGGGACCTAATGGGGTGCATAGCACCTTCCACCCGACCATGTGGACCTGAAAGTCCACCCCCCATGCTAAGAGTTGACAAGAAAGATCCCCATTCTTCAACCAAAACAGCCAAATGAACCAAAAAGCAAACCAAGATCCACAACAAGGATAACAATGACATAAGGTAACAACCCATAGCATTACCATCATATAGCCACAATAAAATAATGAAAAGTCCAACGAAACCAAATGCCAATATTATAAATCAACATTAAGTAACCATAAGAGGTGCCAACAACAATAGGATCCAAAGCCTTCAAATGATATCGCACTATCAACCAACAATAAATATCAAGGGAACCTTCCATTAACATCAATCAAGTTGCCATGAGGCATGTGTGCAACACTAAAAGATAGAATTGGGAGGCTTCAGCAACAAACACCAAGAGCCAATTTCCTCAATCAACATCAACAAGTCAATCAACACTCCCAGATGCAACCAAACAAGAGAAAATAAACGGGTATTGTAGGAGAGTGTCATCGCATGGCCTTACATGGATTTGTTAGGCAACCTATCACAAGGTACCGCCTCCATCTATGGTTATCCAGGCTGCCTATGTCAAGGCGGCCGCTCCATAGGGTGACTCATGTGGGCCCACTTACCTTTCATGAGGAAAAAGCAGCGATCTTACCAACCAAGTCTTCTCATCCCATCCTTAGCCTACGAAAGCACTAACAATATGGGTGAGGCTCATAATTAATCTTGTTTAGTGTTTATCTACCCAACCTACTAGTTAATTAATTACATTATCACTTGATTAAGAAACTCTTCCATGGGTTACCCTAACAACCCCTTTGTGCGCTAACCCCCATGAAGAGCCACTCTCCCTACGACACCTAAAACTAAATACAAGCAAGGGGTGTACCTCAACTCACAACATGCGAGGAAAGAACCATCTCGCAAACCATTCCATATTACTGATACAAGAATAAAGGAGGTACCACCCGCAAGAACTCAAAATAAAAAAAGGATCAATGAATCACAAAGGTCCAATCATGGAAGAGTCAACATAAACCAAGTTTCTCCATCGCCTCTAGAAGCCTAAAATACTGAATAATCCACAAACTTCCACTGAGGGAAACTTAAATACTTTGGGTTCCCAACCATCTCAAAATATGGCTATAAGAAATTCAATTGCAAAAAGTCTCCATAATAAAAAAATTAACACAAAAGGAAGAATAACATCATGACACCACAAAACTACTATATAAAACCTATAATCACAAAATGTCAAGTGTAGGATAAAAAGTAGTAGCATCATAACAAAATCTTCAAACTTAATCTAGCTAACATAATCAATTCAATCCAAATTCAACCACATTTACTGACAGTAACTCAGCCAATAGGGCAACTAAGGGAAACCTCAATATTCTCCTTACATGACACCCAACGACTAACTACCTAACAAACTTACAATTCAAACATTACATTATGATCAAGAAGTCCATTACAACAAAAGATAGTCAAATTTCTCAATGCCCTTATCCAGAAAATCAATAGAATTCATCTAGGAATTACTATACTTTTACTATAAACTATCAAATTAAAACTAGCTCATTAATTAATGCCTTAATATCTTCTAGAATTTTTCCCCATGTAGCATACATGATTAAGTAACTAAATAAAAAAATATAATAATAATAATAGTAAAACATGTGAACCATTCCTACTTGATCTAAAAACTTGAAAGTAAACAATGAAAAAAATAAAAGATACCTCTCTAAAGGGAACAACCTTAGTAGCTAATACAAAAACATGTAAACATTTATATAACATATCTTATTACCACCACCATTTAATTACATATACACACATGCATATTACAACTCATAATATATTAAATATGAGTAGAAGGCACCATTGGAAAAGATCTCCAAATTTACTCATTTAACCAAATTTTGTCGATCTAAACATGTGTTATATAGCAACATACTTCTCTTAATCACCATGATACAATATTTAATTTATAATGGAATACATTCATATATATAGATAGAATGACAGATGCCAAATGTAAAACACAAAATGGAATAAATCTTACGTCAAATAAGCAAATGCAAGGAAGCCATTGTTTGATCTCAAGGAGAATATTTCTAGTTTACTTTTCAATACAATCTTCTAATTTTTAAGTCAATATTCCTATTTAACACATCTAAATTCATCTTTGATAAGTAAAATATCGTAGCACCTTACTTTCAAATATAAAATCCACTAAATAATTTTCTTCTTTACACACATATAACCTTATTGGTACTAGACTCATACCTCTCTAATTATTTTAATTCAATATCTATTCTCAATTTATAATGAGATATTTAATAACTATATACATTTGTATAAGCCTACCTTATAATTGAGAATCTAATTATTTTAACTCAATATCTATTCTTAATTTACAATGTAATATTTAATAACTTTATACATTTGTATAAGCCTACTTTATAATTGAGAATGTATTTGTAAACATTTCATTTCACTTGAGTGAATTAAGCATTTATTTGAATGTACCTATTTATATATTAATACACGCCTATCTAATATATTTATCTTCATAAAATCAAATGCCTTTTTAATAATACTTAAGGCCATTACAAGGGTTGAGAGTCAACTATAATATATATAATTAATGACTTTATTTACTCATTAAATTTATTTATTATAAAAAGAAATAACATAGATAAATAAATAAAAGATGCCTCTTTTTCTTTAAAGGAAATTTAATTCTACTTAATTCTTATTTCCTTTCTAAAAACAAATAACTAAAAAAATACTCTTTAATTAATTAATATAAATTCCTTCCTTCATGGGAAAGTGGGAATCATTCCCTTTCTATTCCTTATAAGATTAAAAGAAAGAGGGATCACATTTAAGAAGAGCTTCTTGAGAAATACGCGGAGCCCCACATGGGAAAAGGTTTACCTTCCAAGCACTAAATTTATTTATTTGATTTTTTATTTGATTTGATTTGATTTTATTTTTCCTTTCCTAAAACGTCTAGAGTCTTAGTGGTGGGATGCATCCCCACAAAAGATGAAAACAATAAAATTTAAAACTGTATGCAATGGCATCCGTTGATTTTAGCCACAACCCAAAATTCCTTCTATGCTAGGGGAAAACCCCCAATTGCCGTTCATGATCCGATTGTCGTTTACTCCTCGTTCACCTATCCCTCCAATATCCGTTTACATTTTAGTCATTAAAATGTTATAGTTATGCCAATAAAAAATTAGACATTACACCAGTATATGTTCACTACTTAGTATGTAACCAACCAACAAAAAAAACAAATTTAAGCATATATTGGTACAATTATATTTTCAACACAAGTCAACTTGCACAAAATAAAGTCATTTATGAATTAAAAAAGGTACACTGATGTTTACAATAACCACTCCATGCAAGTGGCTTAAAGCTTCTAGTGCATTGTATTTACATGTATACATAAACATTTAATGGTGCATAATGTCACATAATTTAAAACATTATAAACAGTTAATGGTCCACATTCTGACATAATACAAATCATTGAACAACTTTATAAGCTATCAGTTGCACAATCACCCACACATCCCTTGACATCTTCATGCATTAACTCCATCAACTTCTGGTACCTGCATAAACAGTTAATGGTGTAAGGCTCCCTAATATACCAAAAAACATAGTATAATTCATATATCTGACTGAATTTAATAGAGCCACCTATTTTTACAATTAAACCAAATATAAAATTGAGTTCCTAAAGGCCACGACAAAACTCAGGCATAGATGGCCACTGCAAAATGAAATGACAGATTGTTTCCCACAAAAAATTCAAATTTGAAACTCACCCACCACAATTCAATGCATTCAATTTACCAATTCGAATGAAGTTTTAAGAGGGAATTTCCACGGTCATTTTCATTACGAATTCTCCCCTGCTTTCACTGAATATCCTCTGCAGACTTCAGAGCTTACTAAGGCAACTTCTGAACATTCCTCTTAAAAGGGAACTTATTCAGGTCAGTACACCCAGAATAAGTTAATTCATGTTTTTGTTTACATTTATGTTGTCTGTTTCAATATTCATGGTTAATCTAGAATCATGGTTAATTCTGTTTCTATTTAACTACTCACTGGTTACATTTTTTCAGCCATACTATTCTACATTTTTGTTGTTCGTTTCATTATTCAATATACTCTTTTATATTTATCAGGCATAATATCTTATTTATTCAATATATTCAGTGTTTACATTATTAATAGGCTTAATGTTTACATTTATGTTGTCTGTTTCATTGTTCAATATAATCTGACATATTTATGTACTCAATGTTTACATTAATTTTAGGCATAAAAATATTTTTGCTTTCACAAAGCTATTCAACTTAGCATTTTTTAAGCATATCGTAGTTGCATTATATTTATATTTATGTACTCAGTTTTTACATTATTTTCAAGCATACCAATAATTTTGCTTTCAGTTAGTTGTTCAACTTAGCATTATCCATTATTTAATCATATCATAGTTACATTTTTTTCACCTGCATTCATCATAAATCAAAGATTATAATAGCAGCATTATACCATACATCAAATATAATAACATCAGCATCACCCATTTTTTAATCATATCACAGTTATATTCTAAATCCATCTTTAATAATGGCTAGGGTTTCATCATAGCAGATTGTATATATATATATAAATATATATCTGATAAGAATGTGTAGGGTTTCATCAAGTAGATTGTATATATATATATATATATAATCTGATAAGAATGTGTACGGTATCATCATAGCAGATTATATATATATATAATCTGATATGAATGTGTAGGGTTTCATCATACCAGATTGTATAGATATATATATATATATAAATCTGGTAAGAATCTGGTGTTTGATTGCATTTTGGCATCTTTAAAAATCATTTCTGTGTATGGCATGAAGGTTTTGACTGTAATCATTTCTATTTACATGTGACTGCCGACTGGTAGAAAAATGATCCCTCGTGAATTATTCTGTCTTATTTTGTGATATTCTTATCAGACTATAGACATACATACATACATACATATAATACATACATATATACATACATACATACATATAGTCATGCCATGTACTGTTTCCTCATATCAAGCCGTGTAGAGTTTACATGTGACCAGTACAAATTTGATCCACCTCTCTCACCTGCAAGATTGTTTGTTCAATAGTGGATTTTTGTTGGGTTCGATGGCATTTGATTGCAATTTGGCATCTTTAAAAATCATTTTTGTGTATGGCATGAAGGGTTTGACTGTCTTATTCTGTCGTGTCGTGAATTATTCTGTCTTATTCTCTCTATGCCATCGACTTTTTGACTGCTATGCCTTTTTTTGACATTATTCTATGAAGTAATCAAATGTAACGTGAATTATTCTATCTTATTCTGTCTATGCCATCGACTTTTTGACTGCTATGCCTTTTTTTGACATTATTCTATGAAGTAATCAAATGTAATGTGATTTAAACAGAACATTGACGGAATTTTCACCAATTATCATCATGAAATTTATTGGGTATATAATAAGCTACTTAATCTTCAAAGATTTTTTCATTTAATCTTATATGGAGCTGCAGAAAACGTCTTCGCCTCTTAATAACATTTTGTTTCCACAGTCCATGACATTACTAATCAAGATTACTGGATAAAACTGTGCAATTTTTCTTCATCAACATTTTGGATCATGGAAATCTTGATCCAAATGACATGGACCTTAACATATGTAATCTTATGAGTGGTATATATCTATATAAGACTGTACATATGTAATCTGATATATATATATATATATATATATATATACATATGTATATCTATATATACATATACATATGTATATATATATATATATATACATATATATATGTATGATCTTATATGGATAATAATGGTGTAAATGAGGAAGGAAACCGCGGGAGATGAAGACTTTAGGGCTTAAAGCTGCCCAGCAACCCGCGGTTAAGTTAACACGTATGCGTGGTTTCATGAAGGCTTAAGGGGTACGTGGTTAACTCATATGCATGGTTTGATGAAGGAATATGGGGCATGTGGAGAACATTTTAATGTGATGAGCTTGATGGCAAAGGGACCACCTCCTAACGGACCCACGTGATATTTTGATGGGGAATTCCTACATACAAACGTAACTTGAAATAGGTGAAATGATAATTGGAATAAGCATTTTTTCATTCAACACACCATTGTTTGGCAAGAAAATACAAATGTGAAAGTTAATCACAACAATTCAATGCATTCAATATACACATTATAATGATTTTATAAGAGGTAATTTCCAGTGTCATTTGAAATGACAGATTGTTTCCCACAAAAAAATCAAATTTGAAACTCACCCACCACAATTCAATTTACCCATTCCAATGATTTTTTAAGAGTGAATTCTCATATACTAAGTCTCCACCTCTCTTCACCTACAAGATTGCTTTTTTAACACACTATTTTTTTGGGCATCGTTAATGTTTGAGCACTATGATTTCTGTTGACATTATTCTATGAACTAATCTCATGTTATTCTTTGTTGCACTAACAAGTTATTCAATTTTTACTGTCTATGCAGGTTAACTGGAAAATTATGGCACCTGCTAGAAGGACTACAAGGGTTGTAGGAAGAGGAAAATGTGAAATTAGAGTAACTTGTGGGGTGCACTTCGTTGAAACATAGCCTGATGAAGAATTTCATGAAAATCCCAGCCCACAAGATGTTCCTGACTCTGCAGATGAAGCCACCAACACAACAGAAGCCGAACTTCCTGTTCAGCCAAATGTTCAACCTGATGTTCAACCTGCTGTGCAACTTCCCTCACCTGTACCTGTACCCATTAGGCAGTGGACATATGCTGATATGGAAGGAGAAGTTAAGAGTGTTGAAGAAAACAACATGTCAATCAGGGCAGCAACAATCAAGTGGGGTATGCCACCTAGCAGTTTGAGGGCATGGCTATTAGGACAAACCACCACAAAGAGGAGGGGTCCACCTACAATTTTAACTGAAGAGGAGGAGACTAAAGTTGTCGAATGGTGCAAGGACATGGCAAGATTGGGCCACAGACTGCAAGTAAATCAACTGCAAGCCACTATTTCCAATATAACAGCAAGTCGACCCAATCCTTTCACAAATGGGGTCCCTGGGAGGTCATGGTGGGCAAGATTTTGAAGAAGGCACCCAGATTTGACAATCAGAACAACTGAAGGAGTGGACAGTGACAAAGCGATTATGGTTCGTTCTTCTATAGTGCAAACAATTTATGGCAACCTCGAGAACCTGATCAAACTTAACAAGTATGGAGCAAGTCGAATATGGAACTATGATGAGACTGGTATTCAGGTTGGAAGGAACTATGGCATGAGAGTTATTGCCAAATTGGGTACAAAATGTGTACCACATTTAGTTTCAAAAAGTAGAGAGTGGATCACAGTGCTAGCTTGTGTAAGTGCAGCTGGGATAAGCATTCACGGGTTCTACTTGTTTAAATCAAAGAGGCACATGCAGAACTATATCTTTAAATGGGAGGTTGGGGCATTGATGGTAGTCCAAGAACATGCATGGATGACAAAGGAACTATTTCTCAAATGGTTAGACCATTTTGTAGCAAATATCCCTGGTGGTGTTTCACCGACAAATCGGGCCCTTCTCATTTTTGACGGTCATGGAAGCCACGTGGCTTTCAAGACCATTGAGCAATCACAAAAATTAGGAATAGACCTGTTAACGCTGCCTGCTCATACCAGTCACAAGCTACAGCCATTGGATGTCAGCGTTTTTGCTCCATTCAAAGCATATTTCAGAGAGGAAAGAACTATTTGGCAGGCTGCAAACCCACATATTGATATTGGACGTGAAGAGTTGGCAAGTCTTGCAAGCCAAGCTTTCAAAAAAGCCTTGAAACCAAGTAACATTATCAATGGGTTCCGCAGAATAGGAATATGGCCTCTTAATCGGTCAGCCCTTGACAACGACATGGGCCCAAGGGTAAAAGCACAAAGTTGTGTCACTTTCAGCCAACTTATCAACACAACTGAAATTAAGTATTTCTAAGTAAAAATCAATTTTGGTCAAACATAAAATCTAGTGGGATTCATTCTAGCTAAGCTATATGCTTCCACAACTTTACCAACTAAAATTGTTGGCTAAAAATATATGGAGCGCCACTTTGAGTCCAATTTACCAAAAAAAATAAAATTATTTGAAAAACTTGAAGTTTCAATAACTCTTACTAATGTAAATAACATTTTTTTAAAAATATAAAAATACCCTTTTGTAGATCCATAAGTGTAGTTTTCAAAATAATATTTATTTTAATAATTTAGTTATTTTTTATATTTTATATTTTATTTTTACTAAAAGTAGGTTATCAGCACAAAATATTAGGTTGATTACTATGCTAAGGAAAAATACTAAAACTTATTTAAAAAAATAGAAAAAAATATGATGCACTAGATAAAAAATTCTATTTTAAGATGGTATAATTTTTTTTCCATTTTACATAAATATTTAATATGAAAGTTGACGTCTGATGAAAACAATTGTTTTTTTATTCATGCACATTTTAATATTTATTGAAAAGTATATATTTATCAAAATTGGAAAAAAATATCCATGCACTAAAATTTCAAGTTATAAATACATACAAAAAATTTGAAAGAAAAATAATAAAATTTACTATAAAAAGTTTGACGTCCCATGCAACTTCATTTTTCAGCATTTTATTAGCAACTAAATAATAGTTTTAATTTATTAAAAACTAGTTTAAAATGTTTTTTTTTGTTTTTTTTTAAAATACAAACATAAAATATACTAAAAAATACATATTTTACTAGTTTACATCATTTCAAAATTCAAAACATATATGCCACTTTTTAGTGTTTCAAGTTTAAAAATTGGATCAGTGTTGATTGTTTCCTTTATAAAGTGTGACACAGCTTTGTGCTTTTACCCCCAAGTGAGGGCTATGTTGTTGAAGATGATGTTCAAACTCCTACAACTGAAGATGAACCAATCACAATGGAAACTGAAGACGATGTTATGGCAACAGAGACATGCTTGCGTCTTCTTGGTTACAATGAGGATGTAATAGATGGTTTTGTGAGGGAGTATGATGCAAGGGAAGTGGCAAGTGGTGTTGCAGCAAAATGCAATGGGGGTGATGAAGCTACAACACACATTCAACCAGAAATCCAACAAGTTTTAACAGATTTCCAACCAGAAGTTCAATCAGATATTGCACCCTTCACTGAAGATACAACCACTACATCAACAGGCCTGAGTTTTCCAACTCAAGTTAGCCAATTGGAATGGATGCATGAAGCAACCACAAACCTTGGAGTGTAAATAAATCCAACTGAAGAAGAAGTCAGCCTCTCTATGTCTTCCCCACCACACGTTGATCCAGCTAAAGTAATACATTACTTCACTAATGCAAGGAATTGGCAAGAGCATAGTGATGGTCAAAGTGAAGATGACAATGCTATTAGTGAGGAAGAAGCTGACTTTGTGCATTGCACCCCACATGATGGATCACAAACAACAAGACCAATTAGCAAATTCTTGAAACTTCCAGTGTAGAGGGTGCAAGGAACATCACAGAGAGGTCGTTCGGGAGTGCTTCGCCTTAGTAGGGGGTCCCAAGTACTAACATCTGAAGCCTTCATTGAATTTTTTAGCCAACAAGAGGTAGAGAAGAAAAGGCAGGAGGAGTTGCAGCAACGTAAGAAGGAGTAGATGTTGCAGAGAAAGGCAGACCATGAAGCAAAAGCAATTATAAAGGAAGCAGCAAGGGCTGAGAAGCAAGCAAGGAAAGCGATAGAAGATGAGCAAAAAATGATAAGAATGCAAGAGAAAGCCATTCAATAGGAGCAGGCCAAGGCTGAACGTCTACAAAAGGAAGCAGAAAAGAAAGCAAAATAAGCAGAGAAGAGAAAACGTAAGTCAACAGTGGGGGATCCTATACCCACCCGTTATCTTATCCTGCTTGATATGTTGAGCATCTTGACACCAGCCTTTGCAACCATCAACAATATGCAGGTTGGAAGTGGCTCACAACAAATGGGATTGACTGCTGATGCAAGCCAGGCATTACTTTCTCAAATAGCAACTTTCCTTCAAGGAGGTATTAACCAAATATCACCTCCTCCAAGTGGACCTAACTCAGCTACTGGCGGATATATCACGCCGCCACCTTTTCCTAGAAATATGGACAGCTGATGATAATGATTATAACTGTGATATGATTATAAGATGTGATAATGCTGATGTAGTTATGTTTCAAGTATGTTTGAGCAATGTTTTTTCTCTTGCACCACCCAATCAATTAATGCAGTTTGAATCAAAATATAACTATGGTATGATTATAAAATGTCCTAATGCTGCTGTTGTTTGTTATTGGAACCTCAAATTTGTATGCCTTCTATGTTTGATGATATGATTATAAAATGTGCTAATGTTGTTGTTTTTTATTGGAACCCCAAATTTGTATGCCTTCTATGTTTTATCATATGATTATTACCAGATTAATTATATATATACACATACACACACATATATATAGCTATATATGTACATACATATATGCATAACCATATATATGTATGTACATATATACCTATTGATATATATATGTATATACATGCAGACATATAATTAATCTAATACTAAACAATCTCATAATTACTGTATACTATTGCTCATTTCATCTAACTTATAGCCATATATAAAAAAATACACATTTTTTCAATATTACTAGGTCATTGCCAAAGTAAAGTCGTAGACTTTACCTGTCATTAACGCTGAATGTCTTCTGTTGATTGCAGATAAATCCTCTCATTCCTACCATTAAGAGACCAATGCCAATAAATATATTCCTGGAATGAAATAAGCATCTAATAAGAAAAGTAATTATTTAAGAACATGTGTATACCAGAAAATGTAAACATATCAAGAAGCATTCAGAGAAAAATGTCTCTATATAGTTTGTTGTGTTAACAAACATAGCTTTGTTGGTATGTTGATAATCCACATGCTTGTTTCGCCTCTCCACACTCCTGCTTGCCTGCAAAATAATTGTAATAAATGGGGGTAGTACTCGGTACTCATAACATTCCCACATCAAATCATCCTTACAATATTGCATGCACAACAATAAGAGTTTTGATTGGAGCATTAAAATCCACAATGTTTTGATCCTTGGTATGAAGCTGAAAATAATAGTGTGTATTACATATGATGGCACCATATATGGTAGAGTGCAATAGAATGGACATATATATACATATATATGTATATGTATACATGTATATCTATATGCATATACATGTACATCTATATAAATATACATATATTTAGTGACAACCGTTGCACGAATTTATTTGATAGTGTGTATTGTGCAAATACTTTGTGCCACGACTTTCAATAAATATATGTATATCTATATAAATATACATGTCTATGTATATACATATACATGTATACATATACATTCATACATACATATGCATATACATGTGTATATATATTTGTATACACATATACATGTACATGTATATGTAAATGTATATTCAAATATGTAATCTAATTATTGAAACTCATTAAATAAGTGGAAAATAATGTATCACTGAAAATAATGTAGACATTGAGTTTATAAATATCAAAGAGTATATTGAACAATGAAACAGACAACATAAATGTAAATCCGGTATACTGATAAATAAAAACATGAATTTACTTATTCTGAATGTACCAACATGAATAAGCTTCCTTTTAAAAGGAATGTGCAGAAGTTTCCTTAGTAAGCTCTGAAGTCTATAGAGGATATTCAGTGAAAGCAGGGGGAATTTGTAATGAAAATGATAGTGGGAATTCCCTCTTAAAAAATCATTCGAATGGGTAAATTGAAATGTGGTGGGTGAGTTTCAATTTTGAATTTTTTGTGGAAAACAATCTGTCATTTCATTTTGTAGTGACCATCTATGCCTAAGTTTTGTAGAGGATATGCTGTGAAAGCATATGCAAATTCGTAGTGAAAATGACACTGGAAATTGCCTCTTATAAAATCATTACAATGTGTATATTGAATGCATTGAATTGTGGTGATTGACTTTCACATTTGAATTTTCCTGCCAAACAATTGTGTTGAATGAAAAATTGCCTATTACCAATTATCATTTCACCTATTTCAAGTTATGTTTGTATGGGGGCCCCATCAAAATATCACGTGGATCCGTTAGGAGGTGATCCCTTTACCATCAACCTCATCACATTAAAATGTTCTCCATGTGCCCCATATTCCTTCATCAAACCATGCATATGAGTTAACCACATACCCCTTAAGCCTTCATCAAACCACGCGTACATGTTAACTTAACCATAGGTTGCTGAGTAGCTTTAAGCCCTAAAGTGTTCATCTCTTGCGGTTTCCTTCCTCATTTACACCATTATTATCCATATAAGATTATACATATATATATACATACATATATACATACATATATATGTATGTATACATCTATACATACATATATATGTATATATATATATACATACATATATATGTATGTATATATGTATACATACATATATATGTATGTATATATATATATATATCAGATTACATATGTACAGTCTTATATAGATATAGGTATACCACCCATCAGATTATACATATTTTAGAATTCAATTCTCCAAATTGTTTCTATTATATGATTTAGATTTCATATGCATGGCTATGAATACAATTATATGCATAAATTAAACCATTATGTGAAACTATTGAAAAGTAACATATAATAGTTTACTACACTTTTCACAGTTAAACCAAAATAAAAAATTACCCAAGTTTTAGAATTCAACAAGCAACCATCAGAATTCTGGATTTATACTTGTGGAAATTTATGAGAAAATTCATTTGTTATAGAGTCCTCACAGTCTACATTGCTAGTTTCGTCTATGTAAGGAAGAGATCTGTTCTTATGGAAACTTCTTTATTAGATAACAATGTAGTGGTCTAGAAAAACTAAAGCAGTTTCAATGAAAATTATCTGGTTCATTTGATGAAGAAAAAGATCATTTGAAATTTTAACATGCTCCACTTCATTAGAAAACAATGGTATGTTAACATTGTTTATTTCCCTCCTCTCATCTGGTGGATTACTCAAAGGAGGTATACCTAGATTACATTAATTAGTGTTGATTAAGGATAAATCTGAAAGCTTGGTGCATTGCTTAACCTGTTAAACTATTGCCAAGTGGCAACATGAGTTTGGTCGAATATTTTATTTAATTTTCTCTCAAATATTTACCAATAATTTTAGATACAAATTTTTGGGAAACTGTGGACTGTTCTGTATAGATCTCAGACTCATTGCTGGTCCATCCAAAATAAAATTAGAAAAAAATATTTGGATAAAGTGGATTGTTCTGATGTTGTAGTGTAACTGTGTAAGTGAGAAACAAATAATATGATGTCTATCAATCAACCAAATTAGACCAGATTTAATCAAAACCCAAGTGAGTGCTACCAAAACCTCAAGCCATGAGATTTCTCATCGTTATCACTTATACAGTGGGATGGAGGAAGGATGGGAAAAAAAATGCAATTAATGAAAGGGTCAAAAGGAGACATTGACATGGAGACCTATGCAAAGTTTGGGAAGGTAAACGGTTTGGAGAAGGGACAACCGAGCACTCTAAGGACAGTCAAGAGCTTCCAGAATGGCGAGAGGGGATTTTGGAATAATGTCAACAGAAATCATAGCACTCAAACATTGACGACACCCAAAAAAGCCACTGTTGAAAAAGCAATCTTGCAGGTGAAGAGAGGTGGAGACGTTTTCTACAGCTCCATATAAATTAATTGGTATCACTCACGTGGGTTTTGAATAAATGTTTAAATTTCATATAATAATTCATGAGGGTTCACTTGTCTACCAGTCACCAATCACATGTAAATATAAATGATTACAGTCAAACCCTTAATGGCATACAGAGAAATGAGTTTGAAAAACCCAAAATGCACTCAAACACCATTGAACCCAACAAAATTCCACTGTTAAACAAGCAATCTTGCAGGTGAAGAGAGGTGGAGACATTTTATGCAGCTCCATATAAGATAAAATGAAAAAATATTTGAAGATTAAGTATCCTATTATATACCCAGTAAATTTCATGATGATACTTGGTAAAAATTCCGTCAATGTCCTGTTTAAATCACATTACATGTGATTACTTCATAGAATAATGTCAAAAAAAGGCATAGCAGTCAAAAAGTCAATGACGAAGATAGAATAATTCACGAGGGTCCATTTTTCTACCAATTGGCAGTCACATGTAAAAAAAAATTATTACATTCAAACCCTTCATGCCATACACAGAAATGATTTTAATAGATGCCAAAATGCACTCAAATACCATCCAACCCAACAAAATTCCACTGTTAAAAAATCAATCTTGTAGGTAAAGAGAGGTGGAGACGTTACCTGCAGCCGAAGGTCATCGTCATGGTCGCTAAGCAAAATTTGGTGGCGGGAGAGAGGAACTGTGGTCGCGGCAGGGAACATTCTGGAAAGAAACCGCGGGAGATGAAGACTTTAGGGCTTAAAGCTGCCCAACAACCCACAGTTAAGTTAACACGTACTCGTGGTTTGATGAAGGCTTAAGGGGTACATGGTTAACTCATATGCATAGTTTGTTGAAGGAATATGGGGCACATGGAGAACATTTTAATGTGATGAGGTTGATGGTAAAGGGGCCACCTCCTAACGAACCCACGTGATATTTTGAAGGGCCCCCCATACTGTTAGAATTGGCTATGGATGCCAAGATCTATGGACCAAATGGAAAGCACAAAAAGAGAGAGAAAATATGACAAGAATAAACTATATTCAATGTCATTGATATGATATGAATCTGATTATAATTGATTACAATGAGAGAGACCCCTTGGTTATATAGCTAAGGTGAGAACATAGAAGGGCATAAGATTATGACAAGTGTCATAATCTTATGACATGAGACAACTATGAAGAGCTATCACTCCACAAAAGGTGGAAGTGATGAGGTAATGACATGTCAAGTCCACCAAAAGTGGAAATTCTCCAACAACCTCCTATGTGGTCCCTAAGTAAACTTAACTAAGGTGTAATTATGACCTAGGACAAGGTACAAGACATTTAATTACACCAACCCCCCCCCTTAAGTGCAACTTAGGGAGTAGTGAATTAGTATGCAAATGACACAAAGATGCAAAGATGGGTCCCGACTACTAGGCCATGTTAGGTACCCATGTACAACAATGCAATCAATGCAATCTCTCACAAGCGAGGAAAGGGAGAAAACCTTATGGGAAAAACTCCCCCTCAAAAGAGAGATGAAATACGAAAAATGAAATACTCTCAATGAAGAATGAGAAGGTAAAAACCCCATGTGAGGAAAAAGACCCCCCCATAAGAGAGAAGTAGAAGAGAAGCAAGGTAGCCCCCCCTCAATGTTGAGTCTCCTGCAATGATGGTAGAAGATCGACATTGAATGTTGAAGATGATCCAATCTCGCCGAACAACGTTCCTCCCCTTAGGAAGAAACAAAACCAAGGATGTATGTAGGATATCATGGATGATGGATGATGATGTCTCTGAAGCATGCTCAAGTGTCTCCATGTCGATGCAGAAAGCTGACACACTCCAATCAGGCGTTCTAGGCCACACTGCTGAAGAGGAAAATCCAACATCTAGTAGAGATGAATGTAGAACATAATCCAAAGACAAAGATATCCCCTCTGAAGACAAAGAAGCCTCCTCCAAATGTTGTCCAAAGGTATCCAAACTCACGCTAATCTGTGAAGAATGATCATGTAGAGAATGAACAAGAGGGTCAAGGTTTTCCCTCACAACAACTAAAGAAGGTGCATCTTCATCAAAGAGAAGATGAATGCTATCAAGAGTGTCCTCCAAATCTGCAAGATGAGACTCCACAAACAAGTCTGAAATTCCTGTTAGGAAGCCATCCAAAGTAGCCATATCTGGAAGACTATGTATGTCCTGCTCCACTGAATCACTAGGAGTCAAAACTATTGAATCGCAAGCATCATCAACTACAACAGTAGATGGAGGAGATAGTGTGCATGGCTCAAGGACTGGATTTGATGTCAGTATGCCCAAGTTCAAAAAGCCAAATGTCTCCTTTGAATCTGAATGTTGGTGTATGTGATCAACAGTCGAAGGAACATTGTCACCATCAGAAGAAAATTGTGCAAAGGAATATAGCCGAGATGAATGATCAACCACCCCAGTAGCAATAATCTCTCTAGTCTCCAAGTCACGAATGATAACTGAATCAGGAGTGAACTCCACAGTTCTCCCATCTCCACCATGTGTAATCTGATAAATGGAAAGTAGATTTTTTGTCAAATGAGGAACACACAAGACATCCTGAAAAGTGTTTTCCCCAATGCTAATAGATCCCTTCCCTATTACACTCATGTATGTATTGTTTCCCATCAAGATAGGAGACATAGAACAAGGCTGAAATGAAGAGAAGATAGTCTGCAAAGATGCCATATGATGTGATGCTCCTGAATCTAGAAGCCATCTCCCTGATCCTGGACTTGAATGAGCACAAAGAGCTTGTCCTTTATATCCTGATATATATGTTTGACCTTTGTCCTTTTTAGACTGTTTTGAAGTAGAAGGAGAAGAAGATTCAGACATTCTAGAAGGAAAATCAATGTGATTCTTTTTGAGAAGATGTTTCAACTCATCAATATCCTTCTTATAACAATAATGTTCTTCATATCCATCCTTCTTGCAATATGCACAAAAAGGTCTCTCCTTCTTAGATGTCTCCTTTTGATGATGAGGATTTTGATTCTTTATGTGGCTTGTTCTTTTTCTTCTTTTGCTTCTTATCAAGATTCCCTAATTCTTTCTGTACCTTAGACTCATTTGCCACCAATGCTTGTGGTTTGGAAGACTTGATTATACCCATGTTCATTAACTTAGCTTCCTCTTGGATTAGGAGATTTGCAAAGTCATCAAACTTAGGATCAATATATGATGCTCCCATAGAAAGTCGATGGGTATGAAAGCCAGAAACAAACACTGAATACTCAGGACCAAGCTTGGATAACACATTCAGAATCAATTGTAAATCCTCTTTTTCAATAGTGCATTCTTTCAATTGTGTTCTTAGTTGCTTGATTTTGGAGATGTAGTCTTGGATGTGGTCAAAACTTTTAGGATCAAGATTCATCAAATCATTATCAATCTGATAACCTCTAATCTTATCTGTTTTACCATACAATTTTTCAAAAGTCTCCCATGCCTCTTTAGGTGTATTACATGATTCAATATGAAACTGCAAATCAAATGAGACTAATGAACATATGCATCCAAGTGTTTTCTCACAATCAATCTCCCATATTGCCAGTTCTTTAGCATCTGTAGGTTTTTGAATTGTGTCCTTTAGATGACCTATTAGACCTTTCATCATGAGATAGTTCGTTACTGATTTTATCCATGTAGCATAATTATGTGGATTTAGGGGTTCAATTTGAGATCTCCCCATTGTAAGAACACAAACAAAGCAAAAGAATGCAAACAATCACTGCAAGATTACCCCCCCAAATCACTCAATCAAGAAACCCCCCAAGCAATATCTGATTTGGCACTTTATATTTAGTGCATTTACAGTTGCCACAACAAAGTGGTCTTTGATCTTGGTGCTTACAAATACCAAAATAGGCCACAGTATTAAGTACAATTTTTGGTACAAAATGAGATCAATCTAATCACACCACTGAAAAGTACAGGAAAAATCATGCACTTTCAAAAAAGACTGCACCCAAAAATGTTACCGTAGGAGCAAGATATGAGCTCCTGAAGTTCCCAAAATGAGGATGAAGCAACAACACCTGTGAGAATCTACAAATTCTGGAAAAACCAGGCACCAAAACCAAAAATGGATTGCACCAGTGCGTAGAGTACGAAAAATTAGCCTAGATAAAAAAAATTGCTCGAAAAAAGGAGTCAGAATGAGCAAGATATTAAGCTTTAAAGTTTGACTGCAAAAGTGAAAAGCTCAATGGTGAGGGGAAAAATTTTTCAAACCAACTGCTGATGTGTGCTGACGTCATCATTTCACTCAGTTAAATTTGACGGTTTATAGACTGTCAAAAAAGAATATTCTTCCCTGCAGAATATTCACCTGGACTGTAGCATAAATTTGTCGTCTGATTGTACATCACCATCACCATCAGTCCTCTCCCAGAATATTCTGTGAGTGATGCCACCCGGATTTGTGTTGTAGGACGCCGATGGGTTGGTGGGGTCACCGATCGGAATACTGCAGAATGCCCGCTGAGTATAGACAACCGCCAGAGAATTTGGACGGAGCTTGCAGAGAATATGTGGGGCCGGCAAGCGGCCATGTGGGGTGCAGTAATCACACCTGCGGGTACTGCGGGTAAAGGCCCACGTACAGTACTCTATGCGGTACTGTACGGCCAGAGTCTGCAGTAAAAACATTTTTTCTTTCAATTTTTTTAAAATAAATTTTCAAATGAAAATTTTACAATGATTTTTCAATCGAAAAATTCCATAAAAAATTTTCAAAAATTTTCAATTGAAAATTTTTTATTTATTTTCTGAAAAATCGTACCGTTGGTAATTATGGCACCCTGGGGGCCGTACGACTCTCGCGTAATTTTTTTTTGCTTCACTGGATGACTTGCTCCAAAATGGACGAATTGACAGTCGATCTTAGGGTTTTTGGCCCTTCTGGACGCGATGGCAGGGTCGAATTTGACCCAAAATGCTCCAAAATTGCAGCTACCTTCTGGATCTGGCAACTACACTTCAACTTCAAACCATCATAGATTTGGCCTCATATGTCCGATTTGGACGAAACAAAAGGCAAAATCAACTATCTCGAACCTTCCAAATGCAATGGTGAGCTCAGATTTGCACCAGCAAGATCGGATGTGAACCTACAACAAAGAGCCACGAACGGAACCTCCTCAGATCTGGGATCTCTCTTCAGAATAAGACTCTCCAATGGCACCCAACTC
This sequence comes from Sequoia sempervirens, assembly GCA_007258455.2. NCBI lineage: Eukaryota > Viridiplantae > Streptophyta > Pinopsida > Cupressales > Cupressaceae > Sequoia > Sequoia sempervirens. Next base: position 344,985,169 of record VDFB02075321.1, read on the forward strand.
GCTCTGATACCATGTTAGAATTGGCTATGGATGCCAAGATCTATGGACCAAATGGAAAGCACAAAAAGAGAGAGAAAATATGACAAGAATAAACTGTATTCAATGTCATTGATATGATATGAATCTGATTATAATCGATTACAATGAGAGAGACCCCTTGGTTATATAGCCAAGGTGAGAACATAAAAGGGCATAAGATTATGACAAGTGTCGTAATCTTATGACATGAGACAACTATGAAGAGCTATCACTCCACAAAAGGTGGAGAGATAATCACATGATATGTCCACAAAAGGTGGAAGTGATGAGGTAATGACATGTTAAGTCCACCAAAAGTGGAAATTCTCCAACAACCTCCTATGTGGTCCCTAAGTAAACTTAACTAAGGTGTAATTATGACCTAGGACAAGGTACAAGACCTTTAATTACACCAACAGATACAAACGTGACTTGAAATAGGTAAAATGATAATTGGTAATAGGCAATTTTTTTATTTTTTTTTGGATTTGTAATGAACGGGTATAGGTGAATAGTGAAGATGTAGGGGACGAAGGTTTAAAAACACCCTTTTTGAGCACCTTTTGCTTTACAGGTTCCACAGGGCACATTTTAAATACCCAGAAGCCAAATTTTTCTTTTTAAGGTCCTAACTCACTTATGAAGAAGCCCAAAAAAAAAAAAAGAAATCGGACCTATTTTGCACTCTGCACGAATGCGCGAAGTTAGCCCTGATGTCTACTGGGGCTTTTCCCCTACCCTTCTATCCATTCATTGTTTTACCATTTCTTCCATTTCTTCCATTTTTATATTTTAGCGATAGTATTTAAACAATGGTTTACCAGCAATACATTGTATATCTAAACTTATGCGTCTAAATTATTATTAGTTCCTACCGCCAGGAAGGAATACTTATGCATTCTCCTGGAATGCTTTTAACTGGCAGCATCGGCCAATCACATTTCAGCATATAACATATTACTTATTTTTTTGTATAGTTTGAATTTGGAGAGCTATTTTTAATATTGGAAAATTAACATTTATCTATTTTTCTATTCGTCCGAGAAGCTTTATAAATCATTTTTCTTTTAAAAATTCAGGAAAATGTGGACGCATAAATTGATTAAATAAATTTAAGTAAAGGCATAGTGTAAAAGTTCGCAGTAAGAGGTACGTAATCCATGAATGCAGATTAAATGCATTAAAATATCAAGAAAATGTGAGCGCATAAATTGATTAAATAAATTTAACCAAAGGCATAGTTTATAAAAACTAGTGGGTAGACGTACGTAATGCATACATACAAATTAAATGCATTAAATGGCATCTGGCTCGAGGTGAAGGCGCTAGAATGGCTTGGTGGCCACGCATGGCCAGGGTACTTTGGTCATTTAATAGAGTTAAGCCACTTGCTATGCATCTCTATTACTTTGCGTGTGTTGTTTTTGTGTTCTGTAAGCGCGTGTTCTGAGGAAGAGTTTGTAGCAATTGAGCAGGAGATGTTATAGCTGTAGAGTCCAGACCCATAAACGAGTTACTTGAGGTGATAATTTGTTAATTTTTAGAGTTTTGTTACATTAAAGTGCATAACGAAGCTATATTTCATAGTGCTCTATTGTGTGGCCGAGCAGGGGATTTTGTAGTTATAGAGTTGCACACTGGACAACTAGAGACGAATTGCTTGAGGTTAGAAGAGGTAACTTTTCATTGTTTTCTTCTATTTGATATGAGAAATGCAAGTAGGGTTTCATAGTGCTTTAAGGCATTCTTATACTTTGATTATAAATTCATATTTTAAACTACTTTTAGTATTATCTATTCAAATTTCTTGTTGAAATGCGAAGGTTTTGTATTTTAAACTACTTTTACTTCATGCATGTGAGCCCTATAAATTTTGTAAAGTTTTCTTTGGAACCAAAATTATGTCAACGTGTGCGATAATGAGAGCTTTCGAACAATGAGTCGACAGTGTGTTGCTTTGAGCTTTTCCGTTGTCATCAAAGCATAAAGGGTAGAGGGATTTTGTTAAAAGTCGTGGTTATTTTCATTTGCACAGAGATAGACAAAAGAATGTAGTAGAAACCTATTTTCTGCCAACAAGTATTTAAATTCTGTCAAATGTCATGGTTACTATTCTCATAGGTAGACATGTAAAATATGAAAGCATTTATAAGGCAAGTGAACTGTTTTACAAAACTCCTCAGGAAAATGGGCTTCCGGGGAATGCAATGAGTATTAAATCTGGACACCTTGCTATTCACATGTTAACTTTGGCATTTTTATGGAGTTGGTAGCTCTCATTTACTCTTCTTTCATCTGATATCTAATTAATTAGGTGGCTTTTAATTAGTCTTTAAATACATAATAATAAAAAGAAAGAAATAATTATAAATATCCTTGTGGACATTTTAATTATGGGTTGTGATTTGTACTTGCATGTAGATGGATTAAGCACTCAAAAGTCACAGTATATGTAGCGTGTTAGCTAATAGGTCCATGTGACATTTATCCTTGTATCATTAGATAACTAATTAATTAGGTGGTTGTTAATTAGTCTTTAAATACATAGTAATTAAGAGAAAGAAAAAATTACAATTATCCTTGTGTACATTTTACCTGGTGATCAAATTCAAGGAACAAACATATGAAGCAAACAACAATTTGAGATTTTGTAATTGGAAAACTTAGACTGAATGATTAGGAAGTTAGAAAATTGTATCTTGGGGTTAAAAAAAACTATGTCAAATATGTTTTAGAATTCAAATTGCAATGTTGCCATAGAGCAATCAAGTAATATTGCTTGATAAAATAATTTTAGACTTTGTGCAAAAGAGTAGTTAAATTCATTGCTAGAAGATTTGTGGTACAAGAACCTATGGCAACTTGTTTGTGTAGTTAATCTGATTTACATTTATACTTGTGTCTCTTGAATCTAAAAAATTCTTGCTAGTGTTTTAATGGTTTTGGCTATTATTATCCATCGCAGTAGGAGTATTATATATTGCAATTGTAATTTTGGGAGTTGTTTGCATTTTGGTCATTTCCATAAGCTTTATTTCTATTCTTTTAGAAAAACAAACAAATGGTCTTCATTTTCTAATCAAAGCTTATTACATTGTGCAATGCTTTTGAGTGGAAGAAGAGAGGTGGTGTAGCAGTCCAACTGTAGCAAATTCTTCAAGAAAAGAGTACAAGGTGTGTTTCTAGAATGAACCTTCTCCTTTGTTTACAATTGCATAGAGTAGACAAAGAAAAAGGTTAATTCAAGATTCTCACTATATTGATTGTACTTGTAGTCATATCATTGCTTTTTGTTACAAGGACAATCTTTACAAATGGGTATTGTGAGTGGCATATGCTATATGGTTCATAAAAATTAAGCAATTGGGGTTCAAAAGTAGATCTTTGTTGCAATAACATGACATCAGATATGCAATTATTATCCAATCAATATACAGGGAAAGTCAATTGTTTGACAAAATTTCTCGGTGAAATGTGGTCCCCTGGAATGCACTAAGTATTTAGCCTGTGCACCTTGATATTCACATGTTAACTTTGTCATTTTTATCTAGTGTCTAGTTCTCATTTACTCTTCTATCATCTTATATCTAATTAATTAGGTAACAGTTAATTAGTGTTTAAATCCATAAAATTTAAAAGGAAGAAATAATTATAATTATCCTTGTGCACATTACACCTATAACTCAAAGCCAATTAACAAAGCAGCAATAGAAAACTATGTCCATCTTAATATGGTAGACAGTATGTATTTGTGCATAATTTTATAAGGATACCATGCATTGTGATTTCTGCTTGAATGAAGTTTGATTAAACAATTGATAGTTAGTGTCAGATAGCCAAATGAAATTAACTTAGGTAAATGCAAATAGAATGACCCCATCCAATTGTAAAATGAATATTTATGTGGCTTTTACATGATAACAGGCTTGTAGCCATGAGACCTCTTTGAAGCTTAAATGTCACAGTATATGTAGCATATTACCCAATAGCTCTATCTCACATTTCATTCATGTCAATTTAGGCAAGTTCATATTTCTCATTTACCCTTGTATCGTCTCATATCTAAATAATTAGGCAACTGCTAATTAGCCTTTAAGTAAATAGCAATTAAAAGAAAGAAATAATTACAATTATCTTTGTGTACATTTGAACTATTAATCAAAGGCAATTAACAAACTAGCACTAGAAAACCATGTGCGTTTTAATGTGTTGGATAACATGTATTTGTACATAGGTGTATATGGATGCTATGAGTTGTGATTTCTACCATTATGTAGTGCTTACTATTACTTGTACAACCAAGCCACATGCAAGGAGAACTCATAGTTCATGGCATCCAAATACACTCAAGGACAAATACAAATCAAGGTTGTTGGAATCCTAATAAGAAAGATGATGAGATACATCCAATTAATGTATGTCACAACATCTTATTGAATGAAGATGATTTGGATAGGGAGGTTACAAATGAGAATCCTTATTGGTGTGTGACTAATGATTTTTTTAAGACTTGTCAAGAAAATTGCATGCCAATACTATTAGAAAACAGGTGGAATCAAATTTATTGATTGACTATGATTGATGGGTCAAATGTGTACAAGGATAGTTAAATAGTTAGACAATTGCTAATTAGTCTTTAAGTACATAATAATTAAAACAAAGAAATAATTACAATTATCCTTGTGTACATTTGAACTGTTGATCAAAGGAAATTAACAAACTAGCACTAGAAAACCATGTGTGTTTTAATATGTTGGATAACATGTACTTGTGCATAGGTGTATATGGATGCTATGAATTGTGATTTCTGTTTGCATGTAGCTAGTTTAAACATTTAATAATTAGTGCTGGATAATGGAATGAAATGAACTTGGGAAAATGGAAATAGAATCACCCCATGGAATTGGAACATCAATGTTTACGTGGCTTTAACATGATAGCAGATTTGCGTCCATGAAACTTATTTGAATCTCAAATGTTATATTGTATGTGGTGTATTAGCTAATTGGCTTAACATGATAGCTTTCAAACAAGTTAATTCAACAATCAATCAAGCTAATTGGCTGATGAATTAATTGTGTTGAGTGGTTAGTCATAGTTAATTATTAGTCATCTTTATCGTCTAAATCAGTTAAATCAATCTTGCCTATTCACATTCACAGATACACAATCTTTCTAACCATTTTGCCTACTTTTAATAAAATAGGAGCTTTAGAACAGGATATGTACATTCATCTAAGCATGATAAGACGTGGATTTCTGATGGATATTATGGTTTGAAATGCTGTCATGAATATGCATACAAAATATGGAAGCACAAGAAAAACATGTAAACTATTTGACAGAATTCCTCGAAGAAATGTTGGCTCTTGGTGTGTAATGATTGCAAGTTATGCAGAGAATTATTTTTCAAAAAATCTTTTTGCAAACTTTCAAGCAAATTAGCTAGATAGCTGATCAAGTTAACTGTGAATCAAGTTACTTGACCAGTCAATGAAACTAGTTCATTGATAGATCAGTTTTCTTGAATAGTTAATTATAGTTAATTATAAATCATCTTTATTCACCAAATCAATTAAACCAATTATGGCCATTCATATGCAAAGAAATAATTTCTTGAAAAGACTTTATAGACAAGGAAGAAAATGCAATTGCTAGGTGCAAACCGAAATTGCAAAACCTTCGCCAACATCTTCCTTTGTGTTTCTTGTGCTACAAATGTTCAAGCTGTCCATATTAATTGTATTCCTTTGTCTATGTTCAAGCCATCTGTTTATTCTATTGCTTTCGCTATTATTTCATTAAAGCTCAAATGTCATAGTATATGTGGCGTATTAGCTGATAAGTCCATCTCACATTTCGCTCATGACAATTTAGTTTGTCTCATCTCTCTCTGATACATTAATCAAATTCAATTAACAAATAAGTCAATATTACACTTGGTTCATGCAAATTAAGTCAATTCTATCTTTTACTCATTAATGAAATTAACTAATCAGCTTAACAAGATAGCTTTCAAACAAGTTAGGTCAGTGATCAATCAAGTTGTTTGACTGATGAGCCAATTGAGTTCAATAGTTAATCATAGTAATAGCAAAAAAATCCTTGTTAGATGATGTCATAGTTGAATTTGCTTTTGTGTGCCTGTTTGCACTTTTGCTATAGCTTGAAGCAATGATGCTTTATGGTTCAAGTATTAAGTGTAATTGGAAACCTTTCTTGATTTAAATTGATTGATTTAAATCTATTTGGAAACCATACTTACAGTGGTTCTTTAGGCTCGATGCAAAACAACAATATAGTTAAAATGCATAACGAAAGCCTATAGAGAACCATGCTCACACTTGTACATTTGGAATTCAAGAACCTATGATAAATAGTCTGCCAGGTTAATCTATTTTCAATTAACACTTGTTTCTATTGAATTGAAAAAAATACTTGTTGGTGTTTTTTGATGTTTTGAATATTAGTATCCATTACACTATCACTGTCATCCATTGCAATTATAATTTTGGGAGTTGTTTGCACAAATGTGTTTTGATGCATTGTGAAACCCAAGTTGCATTTCTGGGATATAATGAAGCAAAATAAATAAAAGTAGCAATTTTTTACCTTGAGTAACTCGTCTCTTGGTGTTCATTCAATGAGCACAGGAGCTTTTGCTCTGTCACTGTAAACATTCCCTTTGTATTGATAAAAGCTGTCAGTTTTCAAATCTATGCCTTTGCTTAAATTTATTTGTATATGGAGTAACCTTGTTTTCAAATGCATGACTGATAATAACACATATATTAGAAAAATTTGAATCAAAATACACAAATCATTAAAAAAAAATATTTCTCTCTTTGTCTTATATTGCTATAGATAGAGCTTCTTTTCAATCATCATATGTATACCCCACATATTCCTAGCCTAACTGTATTAACTTAGAGAGTCTTGACAAAATGCCGGAAGAGCTGACTATTTTCAGCTTTGCATAAGCCTCCACTGTATTCCACACTATATTATTGTTTTCTACCTTTTTACCATCAAAACTTGTCTACATATGGCAAATGACTAAAATTACACATCCTTTTGTTGGATTACTTACCATGTTCTGCCACCTTAATAAGATCAGGTACAGCCGTAATGTATTAAAAATGAATTTATAACTGTGCAATGCAGTCAAGCCCATGTTTTTCAAGTTATAGCCAAACAAACTATATGATTATACCACAAATGGAGATTCTTACTCCAAACAAGAGGGAATAAAAACATAAGATGCAATTGCTAACCAGGTCCTTCATTGCTCCCTTGCTACTGGTAGATATCACAAAAAAGTAAAAACCTATTTCTAAGATGACAATGAATTTAAGGCACTTGAAATAAGTTTGTCTCTATAATATTGCCCACACTTATTTATCCCCAGCAGCTATGTATTGGCTTATACTAGGTAGATATAACAGTTGAAAATGCTATTGTAGACATATATTCACAATGTGGAAATATAGACAAGGTCTAGGAATTGGAAACAAGGAATGCATAGGAAACTTAAGCTATGAAATACAATGACATGTAGCATAAACAAGTAACAGTTGAATCTCCAATAGTCTGTGAAAAAAGCTTTTGTGAACATTGATTTTTTATTAGATTACTTTTGCAAAATACATGCACAATAATGCAAAAAGGGTATCTGGTAATTTTGCTATCAATTCATATCACCCAGGAACTGCTTCCGACAGAGAGACACTTCCTCCTCCATCTGTTTTAGTTTAGCAGAATCTGGTCAAGAACTTTATTTTGTTAAATGAAACAATCAGGAATTTGGAAAACAAAAAAAATAATGGATTGTTGAGCTTTCTAATTCATCATGATTTTTCAATTTTTTACCCCACTTTTACAGCATACTAAATAACAAGAAACTAAAAACAACATTCAGAACTCTACAATGCTCTTGTAGAATGAGAACACAAACAAGTATTCAAGGGTACCTATGCTATTTACTTCTACTCCAAACTCTAAAAGAAGGCTCGCACGGTCTTTGTATCTATTTGCTGTTGCAATGTGCTAAACACAGGATATCAAAAAGATTTGTCATATTGTTCTGAACTCTCAATAAAAAAAAATCTCCATATCCTACCATCAAAGAAAATGCATTAAAGTCAAAGGATTTTGAAATTGAAGATAACAAACCTAATAGCACTCACTTGGATAAACTGTTTTGTATAGTCTGAATTTTATTGGTTCCTAGCATCAAGGCAGGAATAATCATGCATTCGGTTGGAATGCTTTTAACTCGCAGCATTGGGCAATCACATTTTGGCATTTAACATATTACTTATTTTTTTGTATAGTTTGAATTTGGAGAGCTATTTTTTATATTGGAAAATTAGCATTTATCTATTTTCCTATTCGTCTGAGTAGCTTTATAAATCATTTTTGTTTTGAAAATTTGGGAAAATGTGAATGCATAGATTGATTAAATAAATTTAAGCAAAGGCATAGTTTAAAAACTGGTGGCTAGAGGTACGTAATCCATGAATGTAGATTAAATGCATTAAAATATCAGGAAAATGCGAGCGCATAAATTGATTAAATAAATTTTAGAAAATGCATAGTTTATAAAACTGGCGAGTAGACGTACGTACTACATGAATACAAATTAAATGCATTAAATGGCATCTGGCTCGAGGTGAAGGCACTAGAATGGCTTGGTGGCCACGCATGGCCACGGTACTTTGGTCATTTAATATAGAGTTAAGCCACTTGCTATGCATCTCTATTACTTTGCATGTGGGTAAAAGCACAAAGTTGTGTCACACTTTCAGCCAACTTATCAGCATAATTGAATTTAAGTATTTCTAACTAAAAATCAATTTTGGTCAAACATATGATCTAGTAAGATTTATTCTAGCTAAGTTAGATGCTTCCACAACTTTTTAAACTAAATTTGTTGGCTAAAAATCTATGGAGCACCACTTTGAGTCCAATTTACCAAAAAAAAAAATATATTTGAAAAACTTGAAGTTTCAATAACTCCTGCTAATGTAAACAACATTTTTTTTTAAATATAAAAATACCCTTTTGTAGATCCATAAGTGTAGTTTTCAAAAATATATTTATTTTAATAGTTTAATTATTTTTTATATTTTATATTTTGTTTTTACTAAAAGTAGGTTTTTAGCACAAAATATTAGGTTGATTACTATGCCAAGGAAAAATACTGAAACTTATTAAAAAAAATTGAAAAAAATATGATGCACTAGATAAAAGAATCTATTTTAAGATGGTATAATTTTGTTTCCATTTTAGATAAATATTTAATATGAAAGTTGACGTCTGATGAAAATAATTGTTTTTTGATTCACGCACATTTTAATATTTATTTAAAAAATATATATTTATCAAAATTAGAAAAAAATATATCCATGCACTAAAATTTCAAGTTATAAATGCACACAAAAAATTTGAAAGAAAAAAAAAAATTTACTATAAAAAGTTTGACGTCCCATGCAACTTCATTTTTCAGCATTTTATCAGCAACTAACTTATAGTTTTAGAGTCCACAGGCAGATTGGGTTTCATAGTGCTCAGCCTACGCTAATCTTCATAGACTAGTACCTCAGATGAACAATTGTTTTTTGTCCAATGTACAATATGGGAGCTTAACAATAACTTGGTGCTTATGAGTCCTGTAAAGATTACATATCTTCAATTACTGCAGAACTGTTCCATAGTGCAAGCTTTAGAGCCATTGTGTTGTTAGCATCTGCCATAATGGGACCTTTTGAACAATATGTGGACAATGTGTTGAGAAGGCTTTACAAACTATCAGGAAAATGCAATTTACAAATATAAGCCTAAACTTCACAATTTCTTTCAGCTTTCTCATTGTCATTAAAGCATAAAGGAAAGAGGATTTTTTCCAAACTTCTAATTTATGTACTTTTACATGATAATTCACCTTATTAATTAATGAATCAAATTATCTTAATTAATTAATGTTCTTTTCCCTTCTATCATTTCATATCTAATTAATTAGGTAACTGCTAAATAGTATTTACATACATAATAATTAAAACAAAGAAATAATTATAACTATTCTTGTGCACATTTGACCCATCAATCAAAGTCAATTAATAAATCTGATTCCACTTGTTCACTGATAGTATTGACATGCAATTTCCTTGAGAAGTCTTGAAAAAGAGGATTACTCACACACCAATAAGGATTCTCATTTGTAATGTCCCTATCCAAATCATCTTCATTGAATAAGATGTTGTGGCATACATTAATTGGATGTATCTCATCATCTTTCTTATCAGGATGCCAACAACCTTGGTTTGTATTTCTCCTTGAGTGTATCTAAATGCCATGAGTTATGAATTCTAGTTGCATGTGGCTTGATTGCACAAGTAATAGTAAGTGCTACATAATGGTACAAAATAAACTTATGCAAATCGAAATGAAATGATCCCATTTAGTTAGAAAATCAATATTTATCTAGCTTTCACTATTAAGTGATAGCTGGTCTAGCATTAAACAGTAGCTAGAAATTATTTTTATCAGAACTTAACAGTGCTAGCACAGGTCTGTGTTGTTTTTTGGCTTAGTATTGATAGGTTTCCATGGCCTATTTACACTTATTCAGATGCTTAAGCAAATATGGCATCTATTCCATTGATTGCTCTTAAAGAGCTTATGCCACCATTGCAATAACAGAATTACACTAGTGCATGCATATGCAAAATATGTTCTATATTATAGGGTACACAAATAACAATAAGTATTTTAAAATTATAAAATGCAATTTGCATTATAAGAAAAAAAAGTTCTTACTTAGGTTCTTTCTCGTCGAAATGAATCTACATAAGAATTTTGTTTTGTTTTTATGAATAACATAGTATATGTCACTCACTGTACTCATTTTTCTAAATTGTCCTTGTAATAGGAATCGGTGCTTTCAACTGTATTTAAACAATCATGCACACACTGCAACGTGAGGTTAGCATATTAACCTTCTCCTTTTAAGAAAAAAAAAAACAATGCAGAGATTTCCAAATATGCGCTTCTAGGAAGATTTCCCATGGTTGTAGATGAAATAGTATATGTTTTTACAGTTTGCTCACTTCTCAATTTTGTCATTGTACTAGGAAAAATTGCTTGTGCCTATAATAACAGCCAAATTTTGTACATTGTTGCAAGTATACTTGATCATTCAATAGCAGATTGCAAGGTCAGCTTTCCAAATTGTCTTTCTGCTTTTCTTGAAATGCAATTGAGATTCTTCAATATAATGACTGCATAAAGTTATTTTTCATGTTTTCATTTTGTCATCTTGTATTCCTCATTTCTTTGAACACAAATGATTTAAAAGGCTACTTGCACATATAGAAATAGGAAAATGCATTTTCCACAATTGCAATAGTAATTTGTCTTCAAAAAATAGAACAAGTTTTGCTTATGTGTTAACTAGTTATACTTCCTCTATACAATATCCATAGAATAGAATGAACTACTAGAATGCAATTTTTAAACCCTGTTTGCAGTTTTAAATAGCCTATAAAGTCATAAGTCTTTGTTTTATGTCAACTGGTTTTTACCTATATGCATTTAAGGCAATTTTGTTCATAAGAGTACTTATATCTGTGGCAAGTTGCTATGCACTGTGCAAGTGAAAGTATGTTTAATCTTCCTGTATTGCAAAAAAAGACCACAAAGTTAATTTCAAAAGCTGACATGGCACATGAGTACAATGAATGATGTACTACGTTACTCATAGACATGACACAATATTTTTCCATGGTCTTGTTTACATGCAAAATGACATTAACCACAATTTTTTTTTGCTCACATTGCCAATTTCGATGTGTGCTTTAAACCTCTAAAGTAAGAGAAAACTAAGGAAAGAAACTATTTATTGCCTCAAGTAACTCGTTTATGGTTCTGGACACTGTAACTATAACAAAGTCTGCTCAATCACTGTAGACTCTCCTAGAACAAAGAGTTGTAGAATAGAAAAACAATTTGCGCAAAGTAATAGTCATGCTTAACAAGTGACTTAAGTCTATAACAAATGAACAAAGCAGCCTGGCTATACATGTCCACCAAGCTATTCCAGTAGTTTCTCATCCACCCACATGATATTTAATGCATTTACTTTGCATTTATGCACTGTGTGCCTGCACCTCTGAGTTTTAATCTCTTTTTTTAATTATTTAATTGATCTATGCCTTCGCTTTTGCTCAATGGACCTATGCCTTTGCATTTTCCTCAAATTTTTAAAACTCAAATGATTTTTAAAGCTATTCCCACAAATAAGAAAAGCCATAGATCTTCTTTGATCAATCAATGCCTTTGCATTTCCCTATTTTTTTAAAACAAAAATGATTTATGAAACTATTCTCTACATGCCACTTAATTCATGTTTATGTGAATAGCTTTTAAAATCATTTCCTCTTTGAGAAAATCAGTCACTTAGAAGTACATAGAAACAAAGGAATCCAATTACACAAAACATTTAAAGACCATAGACTGAGATTGACAATGTGAGCAAAAAAGATTCTTATCCACCATTTCTTGCATGTAAAAAAAGCTACCTAAAAATATTTTTTTGTGTTTGTGGCATTGAAAGTATACATCATGCATTGTACTCATTTATCCAATTTGTCAATGTAACAGGAATAAGTACATACAATCCTAGTGGGGGATAGTGGATGATAAGGTCAGGTTGAAGAATTAATACTATTTTTCCCTTGTGCTTCTAAAAAATTGTTTGTTGTATAATATGTCACGTAGGCTTTTGCTACTACTCAAGATCCATTTTCCAACATATATAGAGATTATTATCTTCCAAGATGCTCGACAACATGATTAATACTATAGAATGCTATTGAGTAAAAGCACATAGGCAACATAGGAAAAAACTATAGATTTTGTAATCTAGATGATAGCATTTGATACTATTCATACATAACATCTGCTATTCTCAAACACATTAGGATACAAAAGAAACAAAGAAAATGATAGACGTTGACACCTATGAATTGACAAAGTACCCCCAAATATCAAATATTGACTATGCACTTAAGGGTGAGGGGCTTTGCAAATTAAGTACTTTTGCATACAATGTTGGCTATTATTTGTTTGACTCATTACAACTACTGCTTGACAATCGTTACACATCAATTCAACTACGAAACGGAGCTATAGATTACTTCTTGAGTTGCCTTCAAAACAAGGACAAAGAAGCAATAAAATCATACAACTATGAACTAGACCCTGATACTCTATATACATTGCACAAAGTACATGATCCGCAAACATATTTCCACAGAATTTGATTATCTGCAAAGCCACAGGAAAATTGCACTAAAAGTGGATTGTGGGGTGACTTATTCTGCATTCACTGGATATCCAAATGGTTGAATATACAAATATGCCTTTGGTCAAGAACAACAGCAAGAAGGTACTTACAGTTCAATAGTTCTGATTACACAGAATTAGTCTCTATACTATTTAATGACATGAATTCTTTAAGTGGACACTTTGAACCATTGTTAAAAATTGAAACACAAAACGTAACTTCAAAATAGCCCATAGGTTCACATGAAATTAAAAAACTGTGCACAAAGTATCCTCGAATATCAAACATTGACAATGTCCTTAGAGTTGAAGGCCTTTGTAGATTAAGCACATTTGCATACAATGTTGGTGATTGTTTGTTTGACTCGCTTCAAGTACTACTTAATAATCAATACACCCCAACTCAATTACGAAATGGAGCTATAGATCATTTCCTAACTTGCCTTCAAAATAAGGACAAAGAAGCAATTAAATCATATAACAATGAACTAAATCCTAATACTTTATATACATTGCACAAAGTACATGACCAAGAAACATACTTCCACAAAATAAGATTGTCTACAAGACCATGCACAAACCATAGTGAATTTGGATTGTGGGGTGACTTGTTCTGCATTCACTGGATATCCAAATGGTTGAAACTACAAATAAGCCTTTGGTCATTGACAACATCAAGAAAGTACTTAGATTTCAATGATTCTGGATATATAGAATCAGTCTATATACTGTTCCATGATACAAACCCTCTGGCTGGACATTTTTAGCCACTCCTAAGAATCAAATCCCAAAATCTAACTCGCCAATGCTCAAAAAGCTTACTCCAACTTAAAAAGTTGATCAGAAGTGGTCCACAATACAAAATTACTTACTTGAACAAGACACATGCTTTGCCAAAAAACAAGAAGAATTTGATACCATTTGTCACATCAAACAATTTTAAACATAAATCAACAATAAGACTTAATCACCTGAAGAACTTGATTAGAAAAGAAAAACAAAAAGAAAGTATACCTACCAGTCCAAAGAAAAAAAAAACATTGTCACCAATAGAAATTTATAAATAGCAATACAAGATACACCAAAATACCCATGTGCAATTTGCCAAGTGCTCTGTTTGAATAAGGATATCAGCACATTCAAAGAAAAACAAAAAGAACTATATTGTAAGCTACTACAATCAGATTCCTTACCATTCACAGATTTCATATGCCATGTATGCTACTTTGCATTGAAACAGTCCACTATTCCAAAGTATGCTACCCCATAGAAAATAAGAACTAATAGACCATTGTGCTATGTGCAAAATTTAACTCAGCTAGAAGAATGACTTGTCTCACTTAGAATTGCATTTGCACAGATTTGGGAACTAGGGTTCAAAAGGTCTCAAATAGGCCTAATAGGTTCTATTATAAATGTTCCTATTAACATGAACATTGTAAAAAGAGCATTACCACAATCAATTAACAACACACAAACAATTGTTGTTTCGTTGAAAAGGTGCTTACAATACAAAAATGCATTTCAAAAAGGCATGGTGCGCCCAAATGTCATCATGCAAGCTTTGACTCAATTAACAAGGAGACCATTATACAAAATGCACAAAGTCCACATAAACCAAGATTGGTAAGAATTTCTCCAATGCACTCAAGAAAACGAAGACAATAGTCCACAAAATACAAGTGAAATAGAATTAGATAGTGAAATGGAAAATGAAAACCCATCAGAAACATTGATACATGGATTTACTGAGTCTAGAAGTATCCATAACATGGAAGACAAGATTATTGAAATTGCACCTGCAGAGGACAAGTATCCAATTGGAATATTTAAGGACATGTATGCTGAGGAAATGAATTTACCAACTTTATTCTTTGGAAAACCACGTGATAATGACATTGTAAAAAACTTTACATATCAGAAAATAGTACGCTAGGAGCTCTTACAGTCACAAAGACAATTTGCATATCATACAACAAACATTTTTTCAAAGCTATTAAGGTACTAATACAACAATTATTGTCTACAATGACAATAAGAATCTGAAAAGGCTAGTTAAAAGAGCGAAAGCTATTTGCAAAAGATGTTAAACACAAACCAAATCTAGAAAAAATTCTTAAATCAGATATTGGATATGTTGATTTCAAAAGAATAAGAATCTCTCCAGACTATTCACAACTTAAGAAAAATTTATTTGCTATGATTCGACAACTAGGACCACCGACATTTTTCATCACTTTCACTAGTGCTAAGCAAAATTGGGATCCACTAATTCAAACATTACAAGAGCTGCACAATCTACACCAATCAGCACAAAACTGTCAAGAATCTAATGACCCAACACACATTGACAAATTTGAAATAATCAAGAAAGATCTTATCACTTGTGCACGTTACTATAAACATAGAATAAATGCAATAAAAAATTTGATACTTACAAATGACTCTTTCTTTGGAAATGTCATTGATTACTTCTCAATCACTGAGTTCCAAAATCGAGGAAATGAACATGATCATTTCCTCATATGGGTTAAAAATGCACCAATCTACACAGAAAATAACAACACGGACATCATAGCTTTTGTTGATAAGTATATTACTTGTGACACCGAAAATTTGGAACCTACTTTGGAAATGCTACACAAACATCATCATACAAAGAAATGCAAGAGATCAAGAAAATGACTTTGTAGATACAATTTTCCTTTCCCACCAATGCAAAAGTCAACTATACTTTTACCAATACTTCAAAAGACTGAAGCGATAACTGAAAATGCCACTGACATCTTTTCAAAACTCCAAAAAGAAAACTATGACGAAACATTCACTTTCCAAATTTTCTTAAAAGAAATAAACTTAACTGACAATGAATACATTGAAGATTTGAGCTCAACATTAAACAGGCCTACGCTTTTTTTACAAAGAAAACCATCACAAATATGGAACAATAGTTTTTCAAGGAAAACTCTAGATCTTTGGAAGGCTAATACAGATGCACAGTTTGTCCTCAATGCATATGCTACTGCAATGTATTGTAGCTCATATATTGCAAAAGTAGACAAGTCAATGACATATGCATTCAAAAGAATACATATAGACCACAAGCAAGACAATATTGATGCAATACGAATGGTAAGTAAACTTGGAAATGCCATGCTTAACTTGCAACAAATGTCATCACAACAAGCTACACATATTGTTTTGTCATTGCCATTAAATTATAGTTCAAGAAAATGTATATTCATTGATACACGATCTGACAATGATCACACATTTATACTAAAATCTGTTAAACAATTGAGCAATGAGCCAGACGAATCAGAAAACGTTCTTGCGAAATCTATTATAGACTACTATTTAAAATGTCCTGAAACAATGGTGGACATATGTCTTGCAGATTTTGTTTCAAGATACAACAAATACGGTGCTACAATTGAACCAAAGGCCAAACCAAATGTGATACGGTTTATCAATTTCAACAAACACTTTGATATAGAGAATCATTGTAGAGAGAAATTGGTTCTCTATGTTCCATTTACCATTAATGAGCATGCACTCAAACAAAACTTTGACTCTTGGGAACATGCATACATGTACCATGTACAAACCATTCAAACAACTAGTGCAAAGTTCATCCATAGCACAAACTCTGCATGGGGTGACATTGACAAAGCTATAAATGATCTTTAGTCTCTTGAAGATGAAAAGCTCATTGACCTTACAATGTAAGCAAAGCTTCGCCAGAAAGAACTATATGACATACAAACATACCTTCCAAACATATGTCGTTCTAACCCAAATACCATGCATTCCAATGGATTTGAAATTACAAAGCACCCACAGATTATAGATAACAATGAATACTACAAGTTAAGACGAATGTTAAATAAAGAAAAACAAGCAATTGTTAAAGATATTCTCATAAAAAAAGATAAAAAATCCACAAAATCCATTGCACTTGTTTTTGACTAGGGGAGTTGGAATAGGAAAGACTTTTACAGCAAAGGCCATCTACCAAGCTCTCATTCGAGTCTATAGCAATTCTATTGACAATAATCCAGACAAACCCAAGGGCTTATTAATTGCATATACAGGTAAAGCAGCATATAACATAGGGGGATTCACATTGCATTCAACATTTTACATACCTTTTAATACATCAGAATTCCTGCCACTGAACACTGAAGTGCTTGACACTATGTCAAATCACTATGATCAATTGCACATACTTCTTATAGATGAGATATCATTAGTTGGCTCAACATTCCTACGGTATATTGATAGAAGACTACAAGACATAATGAAAATTCCTACAACATACTTTGGAAACCTTGATACAATATTTTATGGTGACCTTTACTAAGCACAACCTATCCTTGACTCTGTGGTTTTTGAAAATAGGCCTACTCCAATTAATTTAATGCCTTATAGTTTCTAGAAAGACCACATAAAATACTATTCATTGGTGACTACCATGAGACAAAAAGATGAAATATTTATTTCAATCCTTAATAGACTACGAGTAGGCATTCAGACAACTCATGACATAGACTATCTCAACAAAATTTGCTTTCATCCTGTACCATTTGATCCATTGCTTCCGCACCTTTTCTATAGGAGAATTGATGTTCAAGCACATAACAACAAAATGCTATCAATCATTCCAACCCAAATGATAGTGCTAGATGAAATAGATGAACTGGAGGAGGACCTTAATGCAATACGAGTATACAGTCACACAACAACACTTCCATCACAAATATGCTTGAAACCAAACATTCTTGTTGAACTTTATGCAGGCAATTACAATGTTCAAGATGGCCTCGTCAATAGTTCAGATGGAATTTTTAAAGCATATACAGCACAAAACAAAATTGATATTGTCTGGATTAAATTTAATGACCCATCAATCGGACATCATCAACGCACAAAACTAGCACAATGCTATTCTACTATCATTGACAAAGACTGGGTGCCTATATAATGCATTGCTAGGCCAATCCAGAAAATAACAACAAACAAGAAAATTACAATTAGAAAAAAATTCCCAATACAAGTAGCATGTGCACGAACCATACATCGATCCCAAGGATTAACAATGGAGGCCTTGGCTTTTGATCCCACAGGCATTAGATAGCATGGGCTAACCTATACAGCTCTATCATAAACAAAATTAGTAGAATCATTATTTATGTTACAACCTTTAACTACAAAAAACTTCAAAGTTAAAGACAAAATACAACTAGAAATGTCTCATCTCCAGACATATGCACAATGGAAATTTGATAACCAAAGCACATGTTCAGAAAACAAATCACATATGTTCCTATGTACATTGAACACTCGTAGCTTGAAAGCACATGTAGAAGACATTGTCAATGACTATGGCATAATGCAATCTGATATCTTGTGTCTCCAAGAAACACATATGCATCCCTTTGAGCTAAATATCTTGCTGTAGTATTTTGATAGCTTCTTTGTACATAACATACATGGCATAGCAACTTTAACCAAGAAACATTTATTCCTATCAAAAACAAAACAACATGAAACATCAAATATTGAAGCCATCACATCAACAATAATGCTATCTAACAATGAACTCAATGTTTGTAATATTTATGCAAGACCTGCAACTTCCATACACAAAGTTATCGCAATCTTGCAAATAATTATTGCATCCATGAATTCAGAAAACATGTTGTACATTTTAGGCGATTTTAATGTGGACATGTTTTCAGAAAGTAAAAGCAAAAAATACTTCATAGTTATATGTAGCAGAACAATATACAATTTATGTTGAACCAACAACATAGCATGGGCAAGTCAGTCATTGACCACATTTGGTCCAACATGACTACAAATATATGCTCTATCTATAAATCAGAAGCATATTGGACTGATCACAATCCAATTTTCCTAAAATTGCATGTTTCCCAATAGACAAATTCAACTTTATAGAACTTATAGCCTTATATCACTCTTATGCTTTGCAATGCCTTTTTCAATGCTATATCCATTATTTGTAGGAGATCTATGGATGAAACTAAAAGACAGTCAAAGCAAATACAAACCACACAAGAAGAATTAGCACAATGGTAAAGCACTCATAGTATTATTCCTTCATACTCATTCACCCAAATCACAACTATTCAAATAACATTGTTCCAATTCTTTGCAAGACACCAAAAGATGTATGAAAAAGACAAGCAAAACAAGTGCAAATTGCACAGGAAGAATCAGCACAATGGTAAAGTGCTTCGTTCTTCATTGTACCACCATTTGCCCAGCTTGCTAATATTAAATTAGCATCCAATTGGCATTATCCTTGTTCCTTGTAGGACAAGAGTCAAGAAACCTAAGATTGTTTCAATCAAATAGCTAAATGCAAAAAGAGTTGGAGACACCTTCCAAGGTGATGTGCTTGTTGTCTACAAAGCAACATTGGATAAGGCCAACAAAACACGGGAAATGTTGTGTGCTGATTTAACAAATCACAAAGTAGAAATGAAAATCACATTAAATGTTAGTGGAAACCTTGTGTGTAAACATGAGCCTAAAATAGTCCCGGGGTCAGCTATCTCAATCTCATATTTTCAAGTTGCACCTAGGACAGATTATGACAGAGGTGACTGTGATTGCATTTTGATTTTAACAAACATAAGCACCACTGAAAACATCCCACGCATCTGTCAAGAGTACAAATTCATTCCAAGTACAACTATCAGCCAACTGCTAACAAATATAAATGAGTACCTAGCTGGCACAATAGCTGCACTAGTAGTTGGTGCCAAGAAAATGGGTACCCAATTTGCAGTTGACATCAAAGATGGCCACACTGACATAGACAGAGCACAGGTATTTCGGTCTACAAATTTATTTCCTGTTCTTTCAGTTTCAACCTTTTCTCGTTCTACAGTGGTCTCTATAACAATTCTCGTAACAAAATCTAATTCTCTCATTGAATTGCAGGTGCTATTACAGTCAACATATGAGCAACAATACTTTAAAATCGAAGACTAGTTGCATACAAATAAAACACCTGCAATGCTTTTCAAGAATGTTGTAAGAAAAACAAATCAAAAGAACATGTTTCACACATGTCAGTCAACATTCATCTGTAACTTGAATGACAAAAGAAGCTTGGAAAAACTCAACAGCCTACTACATTCAACTTTTAAGGTAATGACATTCATTTTTTTTTAAACTATCGCATCCAAACCTGTATTTTTTGTCTCCTCTAACAATTTTGAACCATATTCTATAGGTTTCTAGTACTCTAAAAGCAGCAAATGCATTTTCCAATCCATTTCATGCATGCTATCCAAAATGCAAATACAAATTCACTGCTTATGGCACACTCCAAGAAAAACTTGCTCACTGCAAACAGTGCAACCAACAAGTCAATTATACATTATGTTTGCAACTTAAAACTATCATTACAACTTATGACAATCAAACAATTCAGTCTTCAATTGACCAGGTCACCATGCACCGTCTATTGCCCACACTGCAAAACCTCAGCTATGAAGACTATATCAAGGACAAGTCAGCAGTGATATTCATCCTACAGGACTTCAGCGCTGAAGGACATTTTAGCCTTGACCAAAACAATGCCATTGTTGAAGCCATTTGCATTGACAAATAAACAGGAAACATCACCAGAAGGTAAAAAGTCATTCATATGTAAACTTTTTCTCTTGTGAACCAGCACCTCATATCACCATCCATACAAACTATGTTTCTAATACGTAGCATTTTCTTGGCTTTACAGGAAATTAGGAATACAGGAGTACATATTTACATTATTCAAACTTTAACTTTTTCGCCTTTCCATGCTCCAAGACATTTCACTGGTTTTCACATGTTAAAGACATCTTTGGTTTTAAAATACTCTATTGCTATTATACATTTAGACACTTTTATAGGTTACTATGTTAAAGTCTTCTCGAATATGGACATCTGAAAATCTAATTTTGTTTTTGCACCTACGAAGACAATGGTTCTCTATGTACATCTGATATATATGTTCAATAATTATTACCCCTCTATGCATAATGCCATTCAAACTATATAGTTTAAATGTTTCCTTTTGCATTCTGTCATTTCTAGCTTTTCCAATATTTGCTCTCTGTTTGTTATGTTTTCGAGAGTTTATGGTGACTGAGTAGAAGTTGTTATGGTTGCACACTCCAGACCCATAAACAAATTACTTGAGGCAATAAATAGTTATTTTCCTCTGACTTTTTTCATTTTATGCTGTTAATGCAACCAAGTCTCAACACTTCTTTTATGCATTGTAATTTATAGTCACTCTTCCATCACGCATTCTAATGTATAAAGTACATTCCTGTATAGAGAAATCCATTTATTGCTTTCACTGCATATATACATATTTACATGTATATATGCCTCTATGTCCATATGCACATATGCACATATTCATGTATGCATGTATTCATCTAAGCTTCTACGTATCCCTGTATGCAATTGCATATACATGCGTCCATGCATTTATGGATGTGCCACTCTAGCCTTGTAGCAATTTATTTTGTTCTATGGATATCACATATAGGAACACTAATTAGCTCTTTCACTGTAGATAATAGTTGTTTTTGTAAATGCCAAATCGAGCTTATATGTATCAAGATACATATATACTCAGACTTAAAACTACTGATTTATGATCTCTATTGTTCCATTTTCGTAGACATGTTACTATTGCAATCAAATGTGTAAAGCATTCATGTCCAAATAAGTTAGAAACAAGAGTGGCAATATGTTACACAACCTTGTGTTATGCCTTTATAGCAGTTTTTTCATTGCACTTCAAGAAAAGTAGAAACTAAAATTTTATTCATATTATTTCATCTATGGCATTTACAGATTTTGCAATAATTATTATAGGCATAGAGTTCAGTGTTGAATAGTTCTATTGTTCATGTCGAATTGCATTATCTGACAAAGTTAACTTACGAAAACCAAAGTGTCCATTATGAACACTTATTGCATTCCATGGGACCACATTTCTTTGAGGATTTTTTTTGAACAATTCGCTTCCCTTGTGTATGCTTCCATATTTTGCATATGTTCCTATGAGCACATTAACTATAACAGTTCACAAAATTCCTTTATCCTTTATGGTTTCATCATAGTGAAAAAGCTCAAAGCAATTGCAGACTTTAGGTTTAGAGAACACAGGCTTACAAAACACAAAAACAACACACACAAAGTAATAGAGATGCACAGCAAGTGGCTTAACTCTATATTAAATGACCAAAGTACCCTATCCATGCGTGGCCACCAAGCCATTCCAGCGTGTTCACCTCCAGCTAGATGCCATTTAATGCATTTAATTTGCATTCATGCATTGCGCTCGCATTTTCTTGATATTTTAATGCATTTAATCTACATTTATGGATTACGTACCTCTAGCTGCCAACTTTTACACTATTCCTTTGCTTAAATTTATTTAATCAATTTATGCGTCCGCATTTTCCTGAATTTTTAAAACAAAAATGATTTGTAAAGCTACTCGAGCGAATAGAAAAATAGATAAATGCTAACTTTCCAATATTAAAAATAGCTCTCCAAATTCAAACTATACAAAAAAATAAGTAATATGTTATATGCTAAAATGTGATTGGCCGATGCTGCCGGTTAAAAGCATTCCGAGCAAATGCATAGGAAAATTAAAAATAGGTTCATAGGAAAGATCTTTTCATTCTGAATCCATATGCATACTTTAATTAAAACTAGTGGCTGAAGGTACATAATTCATTGATGCAAACTCAATGCATTGAATGGCATCTGACTAGAGGGGACGCTATTTGAATTGCTAATTAGTCTTTGAATATATAACAAGGTTCAAGGAGAAAACCCTCATTATTGCACACGACATAATTTTGGTTCCAAAGCTCTCTTTATGGGACCGCTTTGTAGTAATCAAAAATATATAAACTTTATAGGGCTCACATGCATGAAGTAAAATGGACAAGAGGGTTTCTACATAATTCCTATCAAACGCAGATGAAACCTTCTCATTTCAACAAGAAATTTGAATAGATAATACTAAAAGTAGTTTAAAATATGAATTTATAATCAAACTATAAGAATACCTTAAAGCACTATGAAACCCTACTTGCATTTCACAATTGTAAACAAAGAAAAAGGTTCATTCTAGAAACTCACCCTGTACTCTTTTCTTGAAAAATTTGCTACAATTGCAGAATTTAGGTTTACATTGTTCCAAACTTCTCATTACAGCACATGTTAACAACACATTGGTTCTAAAGCTCTCTCTATGGCACAGCTCTACAGCAATTGAAGATATATAGTCTTTACAGGGCTCACATGCAGTCAACAGAATAGACAAAAGGGTTTTTACATAATTCCTTTCGAACCACATTTCATGGATCCACATTTATTCCACGACTTTTGTCAAACAGTTCACTTGCCTTTTGTATGCTTCCATTTTTTGCATATGTGCCTATGAGGACAATAGCTATAACATTTGACAAAATTATTCTATTTACATGCATCCATGCATCCTGCCCAGAGATACACATATACATGCATCCATGTGTACTGCAATACATGCATCTATGTATACATGCACCCATGGATATATGTATCTATGCAACTTCATATGCAATCCATGGATATTTCCATCCATGCATATTTAAGCATTTATGTATCCAACTATGCATCTATCTATCTATCCATCCAACTATGTTTCTATGTATTCTTCTACCTATAGATGCATCCACGCATATATGTATCTGTGCTTCTATGTACATATGTATACAGGCATCTATCCATATATGTGACGATGTATCTATGGATACATCTATTCATAGATACATGTATCTACGCATCTATGGATACCATGATAGATGTCCACATTCATGTATCTATGGATACATGTATCAAGTAGCTCGTTTCTGGGTCTTGACTCTGTAGCAACAACATCTCCTGTGACTACACAGATCTGCAGAATAACAAAAATGAAATGCTCAAAGTAATCACAATGCATCTCTAGTCACTTAAATCTATATTACATGTTAAATTCACATGCCATTTAATGCATTCACTTTGAAACACAAACAAGAAAACAACTAAATACCACTTTCCAAATAAAAAAAAAAGAACTTTTGAAACATCAACTTCCAGAATTAAATACCAATATGCACAAAGTGATCATATTACCCTAACTAGATGACTATGAAGCACATGTTACCTATGCAATCTGAAATCTAAAGATACATACCATCCTTATGCACCTATGCACAAATACATACTGTCTAACATATTAACATGTACATGGTTTTCCACTGCTGCTTTGTTAATTGGCTTTGATTAATAAGTGAAATCTACAAAAGGATAGTTATAATTATTTCTTTCCTTTATTTCTTTCAATTCCCAACCTGATGGGGTCATTTTATACTTACTATTAATTGTTTAATAAAACTGCATGCAAGTAAAAATCACAACTCATGGCATCCTTATACACTTATGCACAAATACATGCTCTCTAACATATTAACATGCACATGCTTTTCCATTGCTACTTTGTTAATTGGCTTTGATTAATAGTTGAAATGTGCACAACGATAATTATCATTATTTCTTTCTTTTAATTGTTATGTATTTAAAGACTACTTAGAAAGCTACCTAATTAATTACATATGCATTATTACAAGGGTAAATGAGCACTACAAACTCGATAACAATGACACAGTTAACATGCCACTATCAAGGCGTTCAGTCTAAATACTCATTGATTGCAATATGCTAAACATATTTCAATTTATATGCTTCCGTATATGCATATATAAATGTGTATTTTTCTTCATTTCATTATGTATCTATGTATCCCTAGATGCAATCATGCATATATTGATTGATGCATTTATCTCGCCATCTCTCCATGCATCTGTCTATATATGTATGGATGTATCTATGGCTACATGTATACATCGATTTATGCATATATGCACCTACGAATTGCATGCACACATCTATGTATATATGCATCTATTGATATCTTGCATGGATACATGTATATATGCATGTATGGACTCATGCACCCATGTATTTGTCTTTGTCTATGCCCATCTGCAAATGCATATATGCATATTTCTACACATCCATGTATTTGCACACCTCTCTCTGTAACATATCTATCTCTGTCTGCATACATGTGTCTATGCATCCATCTATGCATGTGTGCATGTACTACATGCACATATGCATTTGTGCATGCATATACAATACTCTTCCTTAGAACACAAGCATGTACAACATAATACAATGTCCACAAAGCAGTTGTGATGCATTACAACTGGCTTAAATCTATATTAAATGGCCAAAGTATGCTGGCCACCCATGGCCACCAAGCCATTCCAGCACCTTCCCCATGAGCCAGATGCCATTTAATGCATTTACTTCAATTATTTTGACCTCTCTATGTGTTCGCATTTTCCTGATATTTCAATGCATTTAATTTGCACTCATGGATTACTTTCCTCTACTTGCCAGTTTTATAAGCTATGCCTTTGCTTAAATTTATTTAATCAATCTATGCGATCGCATTTCACTGATTCTCTATAACAATAATGATTTATAAAGCTACTCTGATAAATAGAAATAGATAAATGCTAATTTTCCAATATAACAAAATTAAAAGTTATATGTTGACATACATTCATGCATATTGTCCATACATGCATTTATGCATATATGCTTTCATCCATAGTTACATGTGTATATGAATACATCCTTCCATGTAACATATGCATTTGTATCTATATGCAAATATGCATGCATCCATGTATACATGTATTCATTTCTCCATTTGTCCATGTAGTTCTATTTTCTGTCTATACATGTCTCTGTTGATGCATCCATGCATATATATGTGAATAGCTATACGTATTTCTCTCTCCATGCATTTATTGTTCTCTAACGCATCAACATTTGCATTTTTTCAGTTTCATGATCTTCCATATTTATTGTTTTCATATTATATGCATAACAACTTCCACTTTGTCTTCTATTTTGACTCTTCTATCCTTAAATGTCATTATATTTTTATATCTATTCTTCTCTTGTTGCATTTCAAGGAAGCTCAAGGATCTCAGCACCTTGTTCAATACGAAGGAGAGTGAGAAATGGGACATGAGTCTTTTTTTTGTGTTTATATTGACACACTCATCCCTATGATGATTTTAAAAAGCATAACCAATAACAAACTAGACATTCTTCCACCCTTTGTTGGAAAAAATAATCACTTCATACCCTATCAATTCCATTCCTTTCCATTTCCACCCTTGTACGTCCTTTCTTCTCAAATCAAATACATTTCAAAATCCATTTATATGCTTGCCTTGCATCATACCAATGTGTTGCGTTCCTTTTTTCATTCAATCCAGCTCACTCATTCAAATTTTTATTTCTTGCATTTAATTTTAAGCATATAACTAAAAAATGATAAATTCATACCATTTACATTCCATTCATTCTCATATCCACTCTCGCATATCCTTGTCTCCCATATCAAATACTTTTCATAACTTATTCATACACCTTACTTGCATCTCATCATTCTCTCAATTGCCTCTCTTTGTTGCACTCGCATAACTCATTCTTCTTTTTTACCCTCACATATCTTTATCTATCTATACCTCAAATATACCTTCATCCATCACAACAAAATTCACACCATACCAAACAAAGAAACATAAGAAGAATATATCAAGGTTATGCAATTAAACACTGAGGGCTTCAAAAATAACAATCATAACATAGAGTTGTATTCAAGAGTTCTTTTCAAAACATCTTTTCTAAATCTTGTTTATTATAGATCCCTAAAAGCGCGTATGACAGTTTCTTAAAGCCTAAAATGTGTAATCAGATTTAACAAATATTTACATGTATCCATGCATTCAAATGCATCATTAGATATCCTTTATATACTTGTTCAAAAAACAATAATGTATATGTTTCAAATGCAAATTGTTTCTGACATTTCTAACTTTATGCACATAGGCATTTATAGATTCTTGTTTATGTACCAAATTACATGGACACATGTATACATACATGCATGCATTAATGTTTACATGGATCCTTATATTTATGCACTCTTTCAATATATGCATTGGTGATAAATAGTACATTTTTCCTATTTTCTTTCGTTTAATACTGCAAATGCAAGTTGAGTCTCATTGTGCTTTGACAAATTTGTATTTCTAATTGATTTTAGTGTTTTCCATTCAAATTTCTCGTTCAAATGTCAAGGATGCTTTTCACTCTTCTATGCATTGTGTGCACATGCATAAATGTATACATGCATGCATGTATACATAGATGGCTCAAGCATTGTTACAAATGTTTAAGATTATTTGCATTTAATAATTCAAACAAAATAATAATACATTTTTTCTTCCTAAATAAGATCGTAAAGGACGTTTGTTACTGCAAATGTATACATACACCCATGTAAAAATACAAGTATTCATTGGTATATCTATCAAAAAGTCCACGTATTTATTCTTTTCATAGTATATGCATAACAACTTTTTCTTTGTTTTCTCTTTTAACTCTTGTATCCTTAAATATCATTATATTTTTATATCTATTCTTCTCTTGTCACATTTCGAGGAAGCTCAAGGATCTTGGCACTTTGTTTAGTACGAAGGAGAGTGAGAAATGGGGCATCAGTCTTTTTTCTGTGTTTGTATTGAGACACTCAGCCCTATGATGATTTTACAAAGCATAACCAATAACAAAATAGACATTCTTCCACCCTTTCTTGGAAGAAATGATCACTTCATACCCTATCGAATCCACTCATTTCCATTTCCACCCTTGCAAATCATTTATTCTCAAATCAAATACATTTCAAAATCCATTTATATGCTTGCGCTGCATCACACCAATGTGTTGCATTCCTTTTTTCTTTCAATCCAATTCACTCATTCAAATTTTTATATCTTGCATTTCATTTTAAGCGTACAACTCAAAAATGATACATTCATACCATTTACATTCCATTCATTCTCATATCCAATCTCGCATATCCTTACCTCCCATATCAAATACTTTTCATAAGGCATTCATATACCTTACTTGCATCTCATCATTCTCTCAATTCCTTCTCTTTGTTGCACTTACATAGCTCATTCTTCTTTACTACCCTTACATATCTTTATCTATCTATAGCTCAAATATACCTTCATCCATCACAACAAAATTCACACCATACCAAAGAAAAAAATGAAGAAAATATCAAGGTTATGCAATTAAACACTGAGGGCTTTGAAAATAACTATCATAACATAGAGTTGTATACAAGACTTCTTTTCAAAACGTTTTTTCTAAATCCTGTTTATTACAGATAACTAAGAGCACATATCACAGTTTCTTGAAGGCTAAAATGTATTGACAGAGTTAACAAATATTTACATGTATCCATGCATTCAAATGCATCGTTAGATATCCTTTATACACTTGTTCAAAAAACAATAATGTATTATTCTTTTGTTTCGATCATAAATTTTTTTTGTATATCTTTCAAATGCAAATTGTTTCTGACATTTCTAACTTTATGCAAATGCAAGTTGAGTCTCATCATGCTTTCAGACTCGTTCAGATGCCAAGGATGATTTTCACTCTTCTATGCATTATGTGCACATCGATACATGTATACATGCATGCATGTATACATAGATGCCTCAAGCATTGTTACAAATGTTTCTCTCTCAATAATTTGCATGCAAAGTGCTATAAACATGTCAATTATTTTAGTGTAGCTACATTTTATCTTACGCAATAAGCTTCTTTATATCTTTCCAAATTATTTTTTGTTTAAAATATATACACAAAAATATTTATTCGTATTACATAAACAAGCTTAAAATCTTATTTATAATAAAATCAACACCTTTGTACTGTTTCATCTAAGAATTTATTGTAATATTTATTTCACTTATTACATTTTAATAAGTCAAATTATTACATTTTATTTTGAATGCAAAGTGCTATAAACATGTGAATTATTTTAGTCTAGCTACATTCTATCTCAGGTAATAAGTTTCTTTATTATATCTTTGCAAATTACTTTTTGTTTAATATATATACACAAATATTTATTCGTATTACATAAACAAGATTAAAATCTTATTTATAATAAAATCAATAGCTTTCTAGTGATTCATCTAAGAATTTATTGTAATATAATTACATTGTTCTATACACAAAATAATGTTTTCGTATTACATAAACAAGATTAAAATCTTATTTATAATAAAATCAATAGTTTTATATAGAAGTAACCTTCATACTACATAAAAAAAAAGATTGATTAATCTTAGAAAAGTTTACACTCAAATGAGCTAGCCCTATCAATGTTCCACCTAACACTAGTGTTTCTACTAGCACTTGCATATTGTCATATGATAAACTAAAATAACTCAGTTGTATTAATTAACGTAACATGTGTTTTAGAACATTACACTAAACATAATTTTATTTACAAATAGACATAGAAGCAAAAAAAGAGATATGGTAAACTTTGTTTCACCATGCATATAAATATGGGTCATGTAAAGAATGCATTTTTTTTCGTGCATGTGCACATGTATTCGTAAATTGTTGCAAATGATATTTAATGCTTTAGAAATATTCCTACATCAAAACTTTGTTCGAATTGAAATGACTAATGAATTTATGGAGCAAAAGGTTTATTAAAAAGCAAATTAAAAAACTGTGCATTGGTCTTAAGTAGTTTATTTCTCCTGTTTTCTTTCATTTAATATTGCAAATGCAAATTGAGTCTCATTGTGCTTTGAGACTCGTTCAGATGCCAAGGATGCTTTTCACTCTTCTATGCATTATGTGCACGTGGATACATGTATACATGCATACATGTATACATAGATGGCTCAAGCATTATTACAAACGTTTTAGGTTATTTGCATTTAATAATTTAAACAAAATAACAATACATTTTTGCAACCTGTTTAAGATCATAAAGAATATTTCTTCTCGCAAATGTATACATTCACACATAAAAATACAAGTATTCATTGGTATATCTATAAAAAAGTCCACGTATACATGGTACCCATAAATACAATTTTGCATGCATCCATCAACACATGTTAACTGTTCACATGTCTCTATGGACCACATTGCCCAAGGACCCTAAACATTCCACACATTAATGCACCATTGCAAATTACTTCAAAATTTCCTAGCTATATTTAATACATTTATATTCCTATCTCCTATCTATTACTTTTTCTAACTCACAGCTAGATGCTTTTTACCTCTCGGCAGGAACTCGATGCTTGCGTCACTTGTTTAAATCTATAATGCAGTTATGGAAAAGCAAATGCGATTAATAGGTGTATGGCCAGATTCCATTACCTTTGCCTGCATCTTTGATGCCTGTGTCGAATTGGGAGTTCTGGAAGAGGGAATGGACACCCATAGAAGCATACAAGATATAGGAATTTCATCAGATGTTATAATTGTGATTTCCTTGTTTGACATGTATGCAAAATGTGCGCACAAAGACAAAGTTGGTGAGTTGTTTGAAAAAATGCCTCAAGGAAATGTGATCTCATAGAATGCAAATTATTGAAGAACAGATGCACGTGAGCTGTTTGACATAATGCCTCAAAGAAATGTGAACTTAGGGCTACGATGAAGCACAGAAAAATGTTGGATAGACTGCATCCAAGAAATGCGGACTCAAGGCTGCGATGAAGCACAAACAATTTTCTAACATAATGCCTCAAAGAAATGTGGTCTCAAGACGGTAGTGATTGCAGGATATGCACAAAATAGATTTTGCAAGGAAGCGCTAAAATATTTGTATTTAAGAAGTACACTGGAACACATCCTAACATTGTAAGCTTTGATTATATTTTAAGCACATGCAGTCATGCAAGTTTAGAGAATGAGGGTTACACATACTTCACACATCAGTATTGTTGATTTTTGTAGCTCAAAAGGTGGGATGTGGATTTGTTTTAAAGCAACTCGAGTTGGATATGCTTTAAAGCAACTCGAGTTAGAAATGCTTTAAAGCAATTTGAGTTGGATTTTTATTCTTTAATAGAATGTTTCTGAGTTTGTGAGGATAAGATAAATCCAAGAGTGATTTTATGTGTATTTAAAGCCAAAGAAATCAAGCAAAGATTTCTTCCTTGCACGCTAAGTAAACTAGTTAGGCTCTATAAATGTAAGATTGTTGTAGCAAACTCATATTGTATTTTTGAAAGAAAAGTTTGTTGTTAGGCTGAATAGAAGATCCAACATTTGCATGTTTTTTTCCCACATTGTGGTTTCCTAGGTAAATTTGTGTTATTGTCTATTTGTGGTTGGTTTCATGTTATTTTTTACTTTCACTGTTATTAGTTGTTAATTAACCTAGTTGTGTTAATTGTTATAAATCAGATTTATTTATGTGAATTTATTGTGCAATTAATCTATTGCTGGGTTATAGAAATTAACATGGTATCAGAGCTCTAAACTCTGAATATGAAGCCAAGATTTGTGATGCATATTTAAAGAAAAAAAAATCATATTTTCGTCTCCAGTTCTTTTGTGGCTATGGCAACCAGTGTTTGATATGAGGACAGGCTTGAGGGTGCATCTAACTTCTTGTAGTGGAAGGTTCAGATTACATATGTTCTCAAGGAGAACAGGATGTGGATCTATGCTAGTACAAAAGTGACACCAGTAACAAATGATCTTATTGCCTTAGATTCACATGAAGTCAAAGAGGCCAAGGCTCAGAGGATTATCCTAGATGGAGTAAAAGATCATTTAATTCCTCATTTATAGGGGAAAGACACACCAAGGAGATGTGGGATACACTCACAAAACTTTATCAGAGTGACTATCAGAGTCATAAGATGATACTCAAGGAAAATTTTCATAATACCAAGATGTCCAAAGGCGAGAGTGTGACCTCTTACTTGTACAACCTGACACAGGTCAGGGATGAGCTTGCTGCTATTGGAGAGACGATTAATGAAGATGAGTTGGTGTGTATAGCCTTGAATGGTTTTTCAAAGCACTAGGAAGTGTTTGTCAAGTGTGTTGTCAGCAAAGATTGGCTAGCTGATTGGGTAAGACTTTGGGATGATTTTGTTTATGAGGAGATCCATGAAGGTGCTCATCGAGGAGATCAAATGAAGAAGGGTCAAGACGAAGAAAATCTTGCTCTTGCAAGCAAGGGTAAGAAGAAGTCCAATAAAGAGAAAACAAAAGGTTCTTCTTCCAAGAGTGGGAAAAAGAAAGATCTGAGCAAGATAAAAAAATTTGTTGCCATCAGATGGGTCACTATGCTAGTCAATGTCTGAATAAGAAAAATAACGACAAGTAGAAGAAGCAATTTGCTGCTATAGCAAAGGTGGACGAGTTTCATCATGATTTGAGAATGATTTTTCACTCATTGCCTATCTCTCAAGTTCAATTGCCAACAGGGTATGGTATATTGATAGTGGGGCTTCTCACCACATGACGGGAGTCAGAGAATGTTTCACCAAGTTGGAGGAGAAGAAGTTGGATTTCTATATTGAGCTTGGAGACAATACCAAGTACCATGCAATTGGTATTGGCACCATCAAGTTTCAAAGGGAGTCTAGCAAACCTTTGTTGGTGGAGGATGTGTTGTATGTCACTGGCATGACAAAGAATTTAATCTCAGTTTCTTCTTTGGAAGACAAGGGTTACATTGTGACCTTTGAGAGGGGAAAATTCTATTTTCGTCCAAATATTTCAAGATTGCAAAAGTGATTGGAGTCAAGCATGACAACTTGTTTTGGTTACAGTTTGAGGTAGCACATGTGTTGGTTAGTAGTTGTAAAGGGATAGGAGAATTGTGGCACAGGAGGATGGCTCACCTTCACCATGGAGCACTTAATATTCTTAAGGAAATAGTGATGGGGCTGCCTGAGATGAAGACAAAAAAGAATGAGGTGTGCAAGGGTTGTGCTCTTGGGAAATATGCCAAGACCAATTTTCCAAGCAACAACACTAGATCCAAAGGGATTTTGGATCTTGTACACTCAGATGTGTGTGGGCCCATGTCAACAACATCCTTGAATGGATATGAGTATTATGTTACCTTCATTGATGATTTCTCCAGGAAGACATGGATATATTTCATAAAAAATAAAGATGAGGTCTTCAGTAGGTTCAAAGAGTTTAAGGCTCTTGTGGAGAACCAAACAGGGAGGACGATCAAGATATTGAGGTCTGCTAATGGAGGTGAGTATACCTCGAATGCCTTCAAAGATTTTTGTTCTTAGGAAGGTATCAAGAAAGAGTTGACAGTTTCGTACAACCCTCACCAGAATGGGGTTGTTGAATAGAAGAATAGGGCTATAGTTAGAGTAGCCAAGGCCATGCTTCATGATCAGGATCTGCCTTGGTTCTTATGGGAAGAAGCTTGCAATACAACTATGTATTTGCAGAATAGGAGGCCTCACAAAGTGTTGGGCAAGTTGACTCCAGAAGAGACATTCACTGGTAAGAAACCAGATTTGGGGCAAATTTGCATCTTTGGATGCCTTGTGTATTGTCATATTCATATTGAGAAGAGAACCAAGTTGGAACCTACTGCAGAGAAGGGTATCCTTGTTGGGTATAGTGAAACTTCTAAGGCTTATCGGGTTTACATTCCCACTCTCAGGAAAATAGTTGTTCACAAAGATGCAAAGTTTGAGGAAGAGAGGGCTCTTCAGAAGTCAAACAAATTGATGAATGAGGAGGAACACTCACCCACGGTTGAGGTAGAAAAAATTCCTCAAACTTCAGTCACACAAGCTGGAGAGCAGAACAGGTAGGCCGAGCACGATGATCAAATAGGGGAACAAATAATTCCTCAGCCTCAGATTCCTATTACTCAGAAGAGGAGAAACAAGGTAGTTGAGCAAACATTGAGAGAGGCTCAAGAATATGTAGGTGATCCTCAAGATTTAGTTAGATAGAGAAGGGCTCCCAGATGTTATTCTAATTATGTTGCACTTATGAGTGAATTAATTGAAGTAGAACCTTCTAGCTTTCAGGAGGAATCCAAACACCAAGTGTGGAGAGATGCCATGGTGGAAGGGTATTCTTCCATCATGAAGAACAATGTGTGAGAGGTAGTAGCAAGACCAAGAGATAAGTCTGTGGTGGGCTCAAGATGGCTATATAAGATTAAGCATGCTGCAGATTGTAGTGTGGAGAAGTTCAAAGCCTGGTTTGTAGCTAAGAGGTTTTCTCAGAAGGAAGGAGTCGACTATGATGAGACTTTCACTCCAGTAGCCAGGTACTCATACATAAGAGCTATCATTTATGTAGCAGCACAAATGGGTTGGAGGATTCACCAGATGGATGTAAAGGCAGCCTTCCTCAATGGAGTGATTGAGGAAGAGATTTACATAGAGAAGCCAGAAGGATTTGAAGCACATGAGAGGGATTCTCATGTATGTAGGTTGAAAATAGCACTATATGGACTCAAGCAGGCTCCTAGAGCGTGGTATTCACATATTGACAATTACTTGCAGAGTGTGGGCTTCATCAAGAGTGAGGAAAATCCAAACCTATACTATGTTCAAGTGAAGGGAGAACTTCTCATATTGGTGTTATATGTTGATGACCTATTTCTCATAGGGTCAGAGGAGCTCATAGCACACTACAAGTGGGATCTTGTAGAAGAGTTTGAGATGAAGGACTTGAGGTTGATGCACTACTTTCTAGGATTGGAGTTGTGGCAGAAAGAGGGAGAGATCTTCCTTGGACAAGGGAAGTACTTAATTGATATATTGAAGCAATTTAGAATGGAGAATTGTAAGCCTATTTCAACGCCACTTGTGACCAATTGGAAAAAAATTGATGCTTCTAGATCAAAGGAACTGGACTCAACTTTATATAAATAGTTGATAGGCTCTCTTATGTATCTGGTCAACACTAGGCCAGGCATCTGTTCTACAGTGAACTCACTTAGTCAGTTTATGCTGG
This sequence comes from Sequoia sempervirens, assembly GCA_007258455.2. Taxonomy (NCBI): domain Eukaryota; kingdom Viridiplantae; phylum Streptophyta; class Pinopsida; order Cupressales; family Cupressaceae; genus Sequoia; species Sequoia sempervirens. Next base: position 345,020,557 of record VDFB02075321.1, read on the forward strand.
AACCTAAACATGTGCAGTGGATAGCTGCGAAGCATGTTTTGAGATATCTTCAAGGCATAGTTGATTATGGGCTGAAGTATGTTTAGCAGGATGGAGTGAAGCTCTAGGGGTATACTGATGTAGATTGGGCAAGTAGTACAACTGATAGGAAGAGCACTTCAGGGTGCAGTTTTAGTTTGGGATCAGGAGTAGTCTCTTGGTATAGCAGAAAACAGAAGTCAGTTGCACTAAGTTCTGCAGAGGCCGAGTATATGGCAGTTGGTATGGCTACATGTGAGGCTATCTGGCTTTAGAAACTTCTAGCGGGGCTCTTTGATCAAGATCTGGATCCTACAGTCATTTACTGTGATAATGAGAGTTGTATCAAACTCTTTGAGAATCCAGTGTTTCGTGATAATTCAAAACACATTGAGATCAAGTACCACTTCATCAGAGATTGTGTGGAGAAGGGGATAGTGAAGCTCATTTACATTCCTACGGATGAACAGATAGCAGATATCCTAATGAAGGCCTTGATGAAGAGAAAGTTTGAATTATTCAGGGACAAGTTGGGTGTGGTGTAGAACACCTTCCACGCTAAGATGGAGTGTTGATTTTTGTAGCTCAAAAGGTGCGATGTGGATTTTTTTTAAAGCAACTCGAGTTGGATATGCTTTAAATCACTTTAAAGCAACTCCAGTTAGAAATGCTTTGAAGCAATTCAAGTTGGATTTTCAGCAATAGCAAGATTTTTATTCTTTAATATAAATTTTCCAAGTTTGTGAGGATAAGATAAATCCAAGAGTGATTTTATGTGTATTTAAAGCCAAAGAAAGCAAGAAATATTCTTTCCTTGCATGCCAAGTAAAGAAACTAGGCTCTATAAATGTAAGATTGTTATAGCAAACTCATATTGTATTTTCAAAAGAAAAGTTTGTTGTTAGGCTGAATAGAAGATCCAACATATGCAAGTTTTTCCCCGCATTGGGGTTTCCTGGGTAAATTTGTGTTATTGTCTATTTGTGATTGGCTTCATGCTATTTTTTGCTTTCGCTGTTATTAGTTGTTAATTAACCCAGTTGTGTTAATTGTTATAAATCAGATTTCTTTCTGTGAATTTATTGTGCAATTAATTTGTTTTTGGGTTATAGAAATTAACAAGTATCCCTTATTGCATTACAAATATAGTTGATCATAGGTGCGCATCACTGTCCTTCAAACCCGTGTTGATACGAGAGCTAAAGAACAAGGCAAGCACATCCATCATAGAAGATTGACAGAGGAATAATTGTTACCAAAGAGGTCAAACTAGATTCAGCTTCCAACTTGGAACAAGGTGACCTAGAGATACTCCTTAACATACTGAAGTTTTAGGCATTTTAATGAAGAACCAAAATTGGCAGACTATTGAGTTCTATGCCCATCTAAGGGAAGAAAATGACCTATTCCATCAAACTTCAGACTCCAAAATGGATGTCAAAACCTTAAAAGGATGATCGCAGCATCTAATAAAGCAAATTTCTATCACAAATCTAATGTCGATTATCAAGCATATGCATCGTTTACATGTAATTCGAGCTTCAATTTTTAAATAGATACATGAACAATAAATTCAAACTATGTTTGGTATCATATACAATGTAATACATGAAATACAAATCAAATCTATAGGCATGAACAAAAGGGAGGCTGCGAGCAACGACTAAGGAGAAGAGAGACGCTATGCATCATTCACTGTCAAAGATAGCACATGGGAAGAGAAGAGATTAATAGCAGGTCGTGAAGATTGTTAGAAGGGTCTTATAGACTGAATACAATCTATAGGCCATGGGACGAAACTTAAACTTGAAAACCATCAAACTCTTACCTACTAAGGAAGCAATAATTCATTTGTAGGTCATGAAATTCACATGCAATACACTACTAATTGAATAGATCCAAACTAACTAGATTTGTATCATATAATTTATTCAAATTCTTACCTCTGTGATTGTCGATGATTCACAAAATACCATTTGTAAGGGAAATCTATCTGAGAGATGTGAGCCATGCATTTCTTCTACTAGAGAAGAAATCCTCAAAAGAACTCGATTAAAAAAAAAAAAGAGAAAAATATTTGTTTTCAGCAATGAAATGGGTGATGGCTTTTTAGATACACGGTGAATTTTGACCGATGGACTGGAATGGTAGTACTCTAGGCTATGATACCCTTTCATTTTTTTGCTATAAATGTTAAGCAGGCTACGAAAACTATGAGTGCACAAGTAGTGGACAAAATTCCTGGTTGGAACAACACAACTAGAAAGCAATAGGTGGATCTCCTAGTGAAGTATTTCACAAAATTCCACCAGAAGAGAAAAACTAAAACTCAGAGATAATTTTCTTGTTCTATATTCTCTACCCTTCCTGAGAAATACATTTGTAACTTATTATTATCCCCACCTGTCGTTACCTTTCCCTCCCCTACTTTGTTGTCAGTTTCATAGGCTAAATATAGTTATTACTTATTTTGCATGTTGTACAGCTGTCAATTTGTAACCTATTTGCAGGTGTAATTGCTTTCCAGAAACTTCTGATTTGAAAAATAGTTTGAAATCTTATCACATTATGTTTTCTATATTTAATTATTTATCCTTACACCATATTGAATTATTAATTATAATTGAATACCATCTAAAACAAATTAATTAATTTATTTAATAATAAAATATTGCTTCAATCCTAAATTTATAAAAATTATTTGGAATTTGAATTTTAATCTTAATTATTTGATTGAACAAAGCCATTACAATAATAGATTTACCACATAAAAAAAACAATGAAATTACAAACAACACTTACACAAATGTCTGGAGGGGCACTACAAGTGAATTCACCACCTCTATGAGATCTCAAAAAAAATAAAATCAGATTTACTTCATTTTCCACTCTTCTTTTGAATACCTTAAACCTATCCAAGGCCTGATTCTTTTCTTTGAGAAAAGCAACCCATGTCATTTGAGTATAATCATCAATAAGCAACATAAAGTACCTATCTCCATTCAGGCTTCTGGTCCTGGTCGAACCATAGAGATTAGTGTGAATCAAATCTAGCATTCTAGTAGTAGAATGTTCTTTTCTCTTAAAGCTACATCTTGTCTACTTCCCCAATTGACAAATTCTACAAATAACATTAGCAAATATTGTGATTCTAGGTAGTCCTCGAACAATCTCCTTAGCATTGATCTTGATTAGGTTATCAAAGTTCACATGTCTCATTCTCCGGTTCTAGAACCAACTTTCACTGATTTGAGATACAAGACAATGACCATAAACTCCTTTCAGCTGATAGATGTTTCCATGAGTTCTTCTTCCAACAACTATCATACCTCCATTTCCAGATCCTTTCCTGATTTCATAGGTATTGTTTTGAAACACAATTTTAAAGCCATTGCTATAGGGTAAAAGCACAAAGTTGTGTCACACTTTCAGCCAAATAAATAGTTCCGAGTGAAATATTTTCGGCCGGAAATGTTTCGACCTACTAAGTTTCGATCGAAACCATGTGGTGTATTACGTGTCACATAGGTTTCGGTCGAATAAGTTTCGGCCGAATCCAAAAAAATCAAAACTTTCCTTTTCCCGCTTTAAAACTGAGTTCAAATTTGGATTTTTTAATGTGTAGGGTTTCTATAGAAAGGGTTTCGGTAGAAACAGTTTCTATAGAAAGTGTTTCGGCCGAAACTATAAGAAACTTTTCTACCGAAACTGTTTATGTGGCATCCTAGTTGGCAAACTCACTTTTTAAGAATTTTCTGAAACTTTCAACTTTAGCTAAGCATTTCTTTAGTTAGAATGATTTTTTTGCAAAAAAAAATACCCTTTTGTAGAGCTCGGAGTGGAGAATCCAAATATATAGTTTTTTTAATATTTTTATTAGTTTAATATATTTTATTTTTAAAATAATGCAATTAGGTTTTCAAAATGAAAAAAAGAAGTTGATTACAAATTAAAAACAAGATAGTAAAACTTATTAAAAAAATTTAAATCTTATATGGGGAACAAGAGGAGAGAGTCTTCTTCAAAAGGGTATAATTTTTTTTTTGAAAATGATTTAAAATTTTGAAAATAGTTGACGGCCCGTGAAAACTATCAAATTCTAACATGTTTGACTTTAAAACATTATTACAAGACAAATATACATCAAAATTTGATTTTTCTTTTTCCATGCACAAGATATTGAAGTTACCTATTTGGAGAAAAAAAAATTAGAGAGAAATGAAGTTTTTTTCAATTTGTTTCTTGACGGCCCGTGAAGTCACTCTTTTCTGAAATTTTCAGCATTCCAAAATTTGTCCTTAAATTGATAAAAACATAATGAAAATATATTTTTTAAAATTTTAAAAATTACAACAATAAACTTCATCAAAAGTTCTACATTTCATTAGTTTACACCATTTTGAAATTCAAAAAATAAAGACCACTTTTATGTGGTCGAAGTTCATAAATTTTTTTGTTTTTGGTTGATTCCTTTATAAAGTGTGACACAGGTTTGTGCTTTTACCCTATACATTTGACCAACACTCAGAAGGTTATACCTCAAACCCTTCACATAATATACACCATTAGTATTGTGCACTCCATCAAAACTAATTCAACCTTTAACACAGATCTTAGCTCCTGAATCATCATTGAACATGACTAAGCCACCATCATATTTTTCAAGTTCAGTGAACTTACTCTTATCTCCGGTCATGTGATTTGAACATCCACTATCAATTACCCAGTAGTCTTCATCCTATCTTGCATGAAAAGCGATAACCAAAGGACCTTCCATCCTACTCTTCTTAACCTCTAGAGCCTTCTTACTTACACATTTTTTAGAGTTAGTGGATACAGATTTACTTTCTAAAGATAAGAATAAGCATTTACCATCATCAACCTCATTTTTAGATACATCATCAGAAATACCCACCTCTTCCTTAACATAGTACAAGTTCTTATACTTCTTATCCTTCCTATCCTTATCCTTATAATCCTTGGTCTTTTTATGTGTAGCCCTATTCAGACATCTCAAAGCATAATGACCAATGTTACCACAACTGAAACATTTAAAGGGTAGCATAGCTTTATATTTTCTGGTACCTTTCTTCAATTTCCTCATGAAGTTTACTTCCAACTCTTCATCATCGCTATCCGGTTCTTCAATCTTCAAAGCCTTAAATGTCATTTTTGTCTTCTCTTTTTTCTTGTCATATTTTTGAAACTTCCTTATCTTGAATGCTTTCAAAGTGCCAAACAACTCTTCCAGAGTGTATTTAGAATCATGCATTTCTTCAATAACAAAGATATTGTCGTTGTAACATTTTGGTAAAGTGATCAGGATCTTCTCAATTATATCTTCATATGCTAGTTTTCCTCCTTGATTTCTAACCTCATTTTCTACCATTTCAACTCTCTGAAAGAAACTTTTAAATTCTTCACCATCTTCCATCTTCAGGTTCACAAATCTATGCTTTGCCACTAGCATCTTTGTCAATTTCACTTTTTCATTTCCTTCATACATGTCTTCCAACTTCTTCTAGAATTCATATGTAGTATCTAGAGAATTAACCTTAACTCACTCATTTTTAGATAATCCACTAAAAATTGCATACTTTACCTTCTTATTTTCTTCATAAGTAGATATCTCATCTCTAGAATTAACACCACCAAACAGAAGTGTATACTTATTCTCAATAGCCTTCTAGGTCTTGAAACCAAGAGAGATAATATATCCTCTCATCTGTCCCTTCCAATCATTGTAGTCAGTTCCATCAAATAGAGGGATCACCAACTTATGTGTCATCAGATATTCCTTAAGTGGTTAAGCTCTACACAAGGAGCCAAAGGCTGTGATACCAATTTTTCAACAGGCACAGGACAACTAAGAGGGGGGGTGAATTAGTTGTCACACAAGTTCAAACTAGAAAGTTTTCACTTATCAATTCTTCAACCACACTATTCTGTTATCAAATATGAGCATGAAACACAAATAATAGAAAGTAAATCGACACAATGAACACCATATTTTTACATGGGAAAACCAATAAGGTAAAAACCATGGTGAGGGTTAACTCACAATATAAAGATTATAAACTGAATACAAAGATTCACTACCCAAAAGAGGACTCACTGTCCAAATACAAAGGCTCGCTGCCTACAAAAAGGACTCACTGTCAAACAAGGAGGCTCACTACCTACAAATACAAAAGAGAACAAAAAGATCCACCACTACAATTAAAGCACATTCACAGGATTACATAAACCTTCGACTCACTACCTTCAACACACTAAAAAATGCTATCACAACTCAATCACACACACTTTTTCTCTTAAGATTTATGGCACACTTTCATCACTTTGCATCACATTGTCATACAACTCTTCACAATTCAACTTGATTTTATACCATTCTTAACCTTAGAAGCATTTACCAAGGTTGGCCACAAAATAACCCATTTCATAAATTCAAATTAGGTCGGTAACTCAAAATTCTCACGGTGGAAAGGAATAAGTGTGGACCAATAAAATTATTTTCTTGAAACTTCTACACGCTTCCTCAATTAAATTTTATTCTTCAAATGAAGTGTAAACACAAGGTCATGAAAACCTAATGGAAACACAAAATAATATTGATGCACATGTGTCCCAACAAGAATATGACACACAAACACCACAACACACTTCCATATGGAGGAGACTTCATCTTAGACTTCTTTAGATACATTCGCAACAAAACAACATACTCCATACACTAAATGCCTTTCACCAAATCATCTGAACTATGCAAATGTGTACTAGAATATAGAAACATGATTTCCAAATTACCAAACTTCAACCTTCCTCACTAGATCATGGAAAAGAACTTCACAAGACATATCCCAAATCCACGAGATCTGAAACAAAGCAGTGAAGAACTGCTAAGCAAAACCAATTCTCCAAGGCCACAAAAGACCAACTCTACTAGAGCAGTTCACATACCGATGAATGCAAATCTCACACACCATTACAACATAGGTTAAAACTTAGGATATATCACCACTAAATCCTCATTAACAAGCCTTCAAATCCGCACAAGCATAGGATCAACACAAAAGAAACATGGAGCACATACCGAAGCATAATCTAAACACATTCATCACTCTGACTTCTCTTCTTTTTTAATTTTCTCAAAATAACTTGGAAACTCATCAACACAACACATTTGCAGCCATATAAGGTAGCTTCATGTACTCACAACATCTCAACTATACATGTACAATCTACAACATACTATTCAAATAGTGTTGACATCAATGACAACACCACCAAACTTGCTCATACCTACAACATGGAGGTGAGGAAAAATTATCCATGATGAAAAATATGAAAGAACATAATTAGTGGCATCATGTGACAAGAAATTAATGGATAATAAATATATTCTCGAAGAATACAACATGTATATAATAGTATAATAATATATGATATATCAATGATTATCAAGAAAAAGTCTACTCCAAGTGTAAAATAATCATGAAAAGGTGGTCCTAAATTTTATATAAATATCCTATATATACATATTAAATATAAAATCAATTTAAAAGATGAACATATTAGCATAAATAAATAGGAATATACAGGTATGAAATGATATGTACAAAGAGTATTGTTTGAAATTTAAGAAATATGATAAGAGAGATCTAGAAGAATGATAAGAAAGTTAAATTATATGTAATGGTAAGGCAATAAAATGATATGAACATAATTCATGATAAGGCTCATATACGTAGTAACATAAGGATGAGAGAACATGAATGGAAAATTGATAAGCATTAAGTGGCAAATATGATGCCTCATAAGTAATTAAACATGACAAATATATGGTATATATAGATAGAAATCATATTGAAAATAAGAATAAAATCATAGGTGCACATAGAAGACATCATACACATGTAGAATAGATCATGAAAACTCATAAAATATATGTGAATGAATCTTATCATATGAACACCCAAATTGGGTACATGAAATATGAGCAATAATATTTAAGATAGATCAAGAATTCATCGAGGTAAATATGAGAGTGAAATGTATATGATAGATAAAGATCTAGCATAAGTGCTAAATATAAAAAATGATAATATAATAGATGCCCCTCAAGTATGTAAATGAAGAATAAATCATAATATAGAAAGTAAAATGAGAGTATATAAAACATTACAAACATGAATAATGAAGGTGTTTAAAATGTAAGGACACAACATATAAATAGATGAAGTAGCAAGGAGGATCACACCAATGATGACATAAATAAAATACTAAAGTAGAACTAATACACAATACAAGCTTAATAAGTGACATAAAAATATAACATATGTTCAAAGTACTTGTATCAACCTGTACCACTAAAGGTTTCTTTGCATTATCCAATTTATATTTAACTAAGAACATGGTAACATAAAGCCAAGAAAGAAGAAAAACAAAAAATGTGCCAAGTAGAAATGAGAATAGGTTAGAATATCTAAGTAATGTAGTCATCTCCCATGATGTGTCTCTAGAATATGGTGTGATATGATCAATCAACATTCTAATGATATTCATCATGCAAGTTGATTGAGATTACTATCAAATTGTATCATCAAGTTGTATATATGAGATCTTAATTTTACCACTTTGTTGAAGGTTGTACCACTTTATTTGTTCTATATAATGATATAGAATGGACAAGAAGCATGTAATAAGACAAAATTTTATTATTTTAAATGAATATTTAAGAAGACATTAATACTATAAAAGGATACTTAAAATACAAGTTACCAAAGAAATTGCAAGAAATCATAAGAGAAGAGCTCTGGAAAGAAGAGTTGTATAGTGGAGAAGTATAGGAAAGCATCAAGAGAGTTACCAATATTTTCATGAAATGTTCAAAATAAGAGAGTTTTCTTTTTTTGAAGAATACTTGATATTTTTCAAAATCAAAGAGATTCTTGTGTTTAATGGTTGTAAAGCTTTTCTTTAAGATGGTTTTGAGAATATTGTTCATGAAAACATGTAAAAGAACATAAATTAGTTATTGGGAAGATTTAAAGATTAAGTTTTGATGTTTATAAATTGCATTTTTTAAGTGTTAGGGACACTACTACTTGAATATATAAGAATGTTTCATAGAATTATTAAGTGTGTGATTTAAAGTTAAATTAATAGCTACTATGAATTGAGAAAGGTAGAGTTTCAAGTATTGTTACAAATTGATGATGAAGGTGTTGATCGTTTAATAATCTAAGAAGAGAAAAAATATATATCACACTTTTGAGGATTAATCCACATTGCTTCTTTTCAATACCAATCAAATCAAGGCAAGGGTCATATCTTATAACATGTGTGCATAAGAAGATTATTCCACCTGATAGGAGAAATCATTTTAAATAATTATATGATGATTTATAGTGCATATCAAAATGAGAATGTTACATTGAATTGTTTTCCACATGGTCTAGGATGTCCCTTGGTTCCCATAGACACCACATTTTAGTTTAAATGTACTTTACTCAAGTATCCATATGGTTGGAGGTTGAGGTCTTATGATTATTGCAATAACAAATCAGTATGGTTCCGTTGTTGGAGACCCTGGTTTTGACAGTTTTGACAGTCAACAAAGAAACTAAGGTTTTTCTCATCCAAACAAAGGTTTATTTTTACATTGTAGACATCATCCAAACACAATGCAATGAAGCCAAGCATGAATCATATCAATATTTATAAAAGGAACATGATTTGATCCAAATGTGGAATCATTGACAAGGCAAGTGAACTATTCTCAAATCGAATATACCATGATTGAAAGATACACACAAAATGGATTTGTTGAAAATGATTTAGAAACCAACCTAGAATATTTCACAGCTAGTCATCGAGGGTATGAAGGGTGGTGAGCTTCCTAGTCATTGTTATCCTTCACTTGCCTAGGGTTCAGAGGTTCGAGTTCACTGCTATAGTTCAGAGAAATGAAAATGACCATCGAAAATGATACTAACAACTTTTAATTAAAAAACCCTAATTCGAGGGTTCGAGCCAACACCCATTTGCTCAAACCCCAATATTTTATTAAAAAATAATCTACATTTAGGGGTTCACATAAACTAGGGGGTTTGCTCGAACCCAAAAAAGTGTTTGCTCGAACCCTCTAGTTCAAGCGAATCCCCTAAGAATGCTTAAACAACGAAAATTATTTTTTCCTTCCTCAACACAATTGTAAACCAATTTTGTGGGTTTACCCTTGAATTCAAAGGGGTCAAGGGACCATTAAAATGTATATTAGCCTAAATCATGGTGGATAGGTCTAAAATAGAGATCTTGGTGTCTATTGAAGTTCATTAGTAAGTTCTTCCTAAAGGGTAAAGTTAATTGGGTTCTCCTTGCCTACTATTAGGCATTATTATTTGATGGGGATTATTAAAGGGAACCTTGTTGGGATATGCAATAGTAATCATTGAAACTTAATGAGTTATGGAATTGTTTAGAATGGGTACTAAAACATGGAAGTTTATTACACTATTGAATTTTAACCATTTTTATGTTTTTCCTTCTATAATATTAGTTTTATTTCACATCTATGAGAAAAGTTATTGAAGTAATTTGAAGCCTCTTCTATACAAACTTATGCATAGTCTCCTAGAGAGATTTTTTGAGGATAAATACAATGGACTTTGATCTCATTTTGAAGTGAGTATATATTTACTCCTTGGGAAAAAGATGCCCCTATAAACTAGGTCCGTAAAGAAAGGGTTTGGAGAATTTCTCCAAGGTTTTCATTATTCTTAAAATTGATCAACTTTCCTTCTTCGTCATGCTTTAGCTAAAGGATAAATTATGCATCATATAGTTATGAAGCCACCATTCTAGTTAATATATCCACAATATATTGGTTTGAGTGAATGAAAACTGACCTATTATCACCAAGCTTATTTACTTTGAGGTTTGTGGTATTTATCTTTCTATAATGTACTCCAATTTTAGAAGATATTTTATAGTTACTATCCTCATGCTCTCTCTTGATGTAAATATGTAAGAATTCCTTTAAAATTATCTAAACAAAAATAAATAGAGCTTGTGTGGGAAACACTATGGCATGGTTTATTTTCTTGAAGATAAGAAGGTATAGGTTAGCCTCTAGAAACTAGTCACAGGATCTATTCTTCTGGGAATAATAGTATGAAGAATGTGGTTGTCAAATGGGTATGAATGAGTTAAGGAAACTTGTTAAATTATATTTAATGATCTAGAACTAAATTAATATGACCTAATGGTGTAAAAAATATTCAAACTTAAGGAGGATTGCCTTAGTCTAAAAATGTCTCTATGTGTGTGTTTAGTTATGATGGAATTCATCATGATTTCCTTTATGAAATATAAGAAACTAGTAGTAGGTATTATAAAATATGATCTGTTTTATCTTTATATTTTTCTTCTAGATAATGGTATGCTATGATTTATGGTGGGAAATACCCAAAATGTTATGTACACAAAAGTAGAATATTATATGGGTTCTATCTTAATAACAATGTGTTACTATGTAGCAATTGAATATTATATGAGTTGATATTTTTTTATGTATATTCATTTAAATAAATTCCAAAGTCACATGGTTTCAATTGGTTACTTGTGTGTCTATGATTTGACCTCTAGATTTGTAGAGCTGGTGTGTAATTTTATGTGGCTTATAACTAGGTCAAAATGATCAATATTTGTGAATCTTTGTGATATTTAAACAATGTGTACTTGACCATAAGATTAACTCACATGTTAGAATGAAGTCTGATACAAATGTGAATAGGTAGTTATAACTAGTATCATTCAAGTGATGAATGTTAGGCATTATCCACCATATCTTAAGGATTAGCCAATTTTCACTAGTGGCATGGACATGGAAGATGATAGAGGCTATATCCATGATATAATGAATGCATAGTTTAGTTTGTTGTCACTACTACTATGGAGTTGGTAGATGCTTGGACCAGACCACTATATCTTACAGTTTAACTAGCTATAACTAATAGTAGAGAAGTGAGCAATACTAGGATCTATGCATGGTATTATAGGGTTTAGCAATATTTCACCATTGGCATATAAATGATATATGTAAGGAGCTACTTAATATCAGTCTAGAAATAACTTCACTAGCTTCATGGAGGAGATATATGGTGGGATCCATCAAATCAAAATATTTAGCAAAGCTATAAAATACTAATATCCTTATGTGATATATATGTTGTGACACTTAGAATTTAACTAGTGATGGTCACAAGTAGTATGGGATGCCTTCTCATAGTCACAACTACTTTAGAAAATTATAAAAGAAGGATGGAACCCATGGTGTAATATGAGATACATAAGCAATTTTTTTCTCTAGCTAGGATGTGCTTGAAGAGTAAACATTAATTACCTAAATAGCGAGAAGATGCATGCAGTATAATTCATCCACTTCCTCTTGCTAGTTGGTTGCTATGTATATGTTAGTCAATAATTATGTACTTGTCTAAAAGTAACCTCATGTGTTGTGAATTGAGCTTGTTACCTTGTGTATAGGCAACATATGCGTAAGCTAACACCTATGTATAATTATGAAGTGTATAAGAGCTAATCACCTATGTATATGCGACAAGTGGGAGCTAGCCACATTGGGTATAAATGATGTATGCTTGAAAAATCACTATGAATATGAGATGTTGGAATGATATGGTCCCTATGCTTTTTTGTGTGTGTTCATACACTAATATTAGCATGAAACCAACACTTGATTGGAAAGTGTTATTATTCTATTATAATTAGATTTATTTAGAAATATAAACTCAATGAATAGTTGTGGTTTAAAGGAAAGATTGCAGATGCCATATAAGCAGAGAGAATGAATTTTTTAATCATTAAAGTAAGAACTACAAAATCCTTGATTGCAAAACGGATACATAAACAAGGCCAATATGAATGAATTCTAAAAATATAGATCTACATCTAAAGATAACCTTAATATCATGTAGGACCTTTAACATGTTTTGTGTGAGCACTTAAGATTATGGCATAAAGTTCATGTTATGACTATGGATAATAAGTTTGTGAATCTAATGCTTCTATATTCAATAAAGGGTCAAATTGTGATATTAGATCAATGAGTTTGACTCATAAAATCACATGGTTGAATCCTCATAGAAATATCATAATTCTAGACGTTTAATAAAAAACTAAAACTCAGTTCTCATATTACAATTGGTTATTAGAACAGTGAATGAGTTTTGAAATCTTCAACAACATACGGAATTAGTTGCCTTCAATGCAGACAATAAAATCGGCAAGCTTCTTGGCAAGGAATGGAAATTGCCTCAAACCCAAAGTCCTAAACAAAGATATATAGCTGGAATCCTCTTTCGAATTTCACAACTCTTATATGTATCAGAAGCCTTTTAATACTTCGGTATGGGTCAAGACTGGTACAAAATGGGACCTCAACCATCTCTAGAGTAATGTAAGTCTTTGTAGATATAGTGAAAATTTGTTGATGAAACTCAGTTCTCACCCGGATTTGTAAGAGGTGGAGAAGCTCTCAGTTCCATTTTCACTCCAATCTTGGAGAGGAAAAAAATAGTTGATGAACATACAGAAATTTTTGAAGAAACTAAAGGTGGAGTTGAACTAATGCACATAGAAGTTTATTATCCCTCTACGGCTGAGGCGAATCTTTTTAATGATCTGAGCCTAGAAATTAAAGCAGGTCATGGCCACGCCCTTGTACGGGCAAGTGGCTCTGGAAAGAGCATGGTGATCACATTATTTGGAAGATTGTATGATCCAACTGCAGGTAAACTTACCATAGATGATAAGACATTAAATAGCTAAATTTGAAATCTCTGTGATTAAACTTTGAGCTTGCTTAATAAAAAACCATACTTTTTGTTGCCACTATATATGAAAATATAATATATGGTAAAGAGAATATTACTAAAGATAGAATCATCTAAGCTACTAGAGTATAGATTTATGTAAGTCGTGGCTCTTAATGATATCAAATTTTTACAGTTTATAATGCTGAAATTAAAATTATCCAAACTATTAATAGAGTATAGAAGCATGTCATCACTCTTAATGATATCAGATTTTTACAGTTTATACTATCGAGATTAAAATTATACAAGCTATTAATAGAGTATAGAGTTATGTAAGTCACAATTCTTAATGATATCATATTTTCACAATTTATATTATTGAAATTAAAATTATCAAAACTAATAATAGAATATAAAGTTATGTGAGCTGTGACTCTTTTTATAAAAAAAATGAAAAAAATTATTTAAGAAAGGTCAATCAAGTACAACAAGAGGTTTAGATGACCATAGTCATCAACAGCCAAACCACCCCCAAGACCCCAAAACAAGCCATGCAAAGATGAGCCAGAAGCCAACCCAAGCCAAAAGAAACCATCCAGACTAAACACAAGTCTACACCTACTGATCCTCGTTAAGATATCTATCCAAAGTATTGCTTTCATCCAGATCCAACTATCTCCATTCTGCCATATTCCATGCCCCCTACCTTCAGATGCCCATTTACCAAGGCAATCAACAACTCTATTCCATTGTCTACGAATGTGAACAAACAAATGGTCTCAAAACTTGAAGCAAGATGGAGAATTTTTTTCACAATTAAAATCAATCTCTACGAAGAGTCTAAAAATCTCTCTTATTAAACAAAGAGACCAAAATCATGGAATCGGTCTCACAAATCACATCCCTCCAACCCAACTCATAGGCTCTCTCTAGAGCCTTAAGAATAGCACAAGCTTCCACCTGGTTGTTAGACTACATGCCCATATGTATGGAGAAGAAAAATTGTATGGACCCACTACTATCACAACCAACTCTTCCAATCCCAGCATCCCCAAGATTTCCCTAAGTAGAGCCATCAGTGTTAATTTTGAGAGTTGTTATTGTTTCTCCATTAAATCATATGTGAGTCTATATATCAATGTTTCAGATCACATTTTATCTAAAAATTATATGAATAATCCAAAAAATATGGCCAAAAAATATTATTAATATATAATTAATTTTTATTTTGAAACAACATAATGTTCCACAATAACATGAAGGTGAAACCTAGAAACAAGGTATGCAGTGGAAAACTTAAAATCACATAAATTTTCAAACAAACATAGTATACAAATTTCAAGCTTATTCTATTTTAGTCTTATTGAAACACATCAACAATTATTCAAACCACAACATGTTAATTTTTGTAGCTTGGACAGGTGTCTCCATTCCCAAGGATTATTTAATTAATTTTCCTGGAGAGTTTTAGAAAGGAGTTAGTTGTCTAAATAATTATTTAATTAATTAATTAATTCCTCTAGAGACTTCTAGAATCCAATTAGTTGGGGTTTGTTAGAGTCTAATTAATCTTAGCCATTGATTGAGATTAAACCATGGCCATTGGTTTTTCAATAAGAAAAGTATAAAAGGGGATCAATGGGCATTTGGAGAACACACACTTGAGAAACATTTGCAGTGATACAAAATAAATTTGTAGTGATAGCAAATAGTTTTGCAGTGATAACAAGGGTGTAGTGATAGCATTGCGGATAGTAGCTGTGGAATTCGAGCAGGAGAAATTGAGGGAAGAATTTCTAGAGAAGAATATTGTTGGAGCTCTGCCAGTAAGAGGCAAGCAGTCTATGCATCTCTTAATTTGCTGAAATTTAATAAAATTCCTCATTTGCAGTATTGGTTTTCCCTTTGGGGTTTTTCTAGGGACAATTTGTCCAAAAATATTGTTTTTATTATTGTGCATGTTTTCTTCTCTATTCTTGTGGTTTTATTTGTGAATTTGCAGTTGTCTTATTTTTCAATATTTGTTGTGAATTAATTTTTGGTAGTCAAATAATCTATATTAGATAGGAGATTAATAAACAGTAACTGCAATAGAATTTTCACATGGTATTAGAGTTGATCTGAGGGTAGAAAAGGCTCAGCATAGGAAGAAAATTGAGGGTTTATAAAACCCAATTCTACCTGTTCAAAATTATTTTTATTAGTATTATTTTATCTTTTGAGATGGCCTCAACAGATTTAAGAGATTAGGATAGATTGGATAGAGACTCAAATTTTGGTGTATGGAAAGCCAAAATTTATTTATTACTGGAAGAGTATGATATCAAGGAATATGTGACCAGTGTTGTACCTGTAATTACAAATCCAACACAACTCTTGGTATATAAGAAGGAAGATGCCAAGGAAAAGAGGTTGATTCTTGATGGTGTCAAGGACCATATTGTTCTACATATCACAAAGTTAGACACAACGAAGAAGATGTGGGATGTCATTCTAAATTTGTACTAGAATCCTACCACTAATCAGAAGCTGATTCTTAGAGAAAAGTTGAGGAATACCCAGATGAGCAAGGGAGAAGATGTTACAATTTACCTCACCAGACTCAGACTTGTCAAGGATGAGTTAGCAACTGTTGGAGATAAACCAAATGATGACAAGCTAGTACGAATAGCCCTAAATGGGTTTACTAAGTAGTGTGATGTCTTTGCTCAAGTTATCAATGGATGAGACACCTTACCGAGTTGGGATCGACTATGGAGTGACTTCACTTAGGAGGAGCTTAGACTAAGTCTTGTTAGTGGAACCAATAGTAAGATTTAGAAAAGTGAGGCAGAACAAGAAAACATCACCCTAGTAGGAAAAGGGAAAGTGAAGAAGGGGTCTAGCAAAGGATCAAATCCAAAAATTGAGAAGAAGAAAAAGGACTTGTCTAAGATCAAGTGTTATGGCTATCACGAATTTGGCCACTATGTCATCAATTTCCCGCAAAGGAAGAAGAATGAAAAGAAAGGCAAGAAGCATATGACAGCTTCAACAAGTGTAGATGAGCTCTCTAGTAGAATGGAGGATGAGTTTTCACTCATAGCTTTTATAGTTAGCTCAACCTCATAGGGTGTTTGGTATATAGACAATGGGGCATCATTTCATATGAAAGAAGTTAGAGAGTACTTCTCTAGTTATAAGGAAGAGGACATCAGAATCCAGATTTCTATGGGGAAAATGTCCAAACTCAATCTAGTTGGGAAAGGGACTATTTTATTTCAAATAGAGAATGACAAGCTAGTTCACATTCATGATGTGTTTCATGTGCCAGGCTTGGGTATGAACCTGATTTCCATATATGTTCTTTAGGATAAAGGTTACAATCTACTCTTTAGAGGGTTGAATGTTAATCAAGCATAAGGATTGGAAATCACCCATAGCTATTGGAGTTAGGAGTGACCGACTTTACAGGTTGCAGTTTGATACTCATACGGCACTGATGAGCAGTAATAATTCTAGATATATCAATAGTTGTTTCTAGATTTGATTGTGTGTAAGCTTTTTGAATCAATGTTTTGAATCACACTTTGTGATCCATCATCAGGATAGAGCTCAAGGATATGAAAAATTGGTTTTTTGCAAACCCAACAAGTATAAAAAGAGGTAGAAAAATGTTGATTCAGAAAGCTTACACACAATTGAATCCAGAAACAACTATTGATATTCTTATGGATTGTGGAAATCTAATAACATTGAATTCTAGAGATCAAGGAGAGCTATGGCATAGGAGGATGGGCCATATACATCATGGAGCACTTAAATTTATTTGTGAGATAGTGATAGGTGTTTTAGAAGTGAGCACAGAGGATGATGATGTATGTAAGGGATGTGTATTGGGGAAGTTTGTGAAAGTATCTTTTCCAAGGAGTGACACCAGATTCAAGGGTGTTCTTGATCTAGTACATTCAGGAATATGTGGACTAATGTCAATGAAGTCTCTTAGAGGGTACGAGTACTTTGTTTCTTTTATTGATGATTTCTCCAAGAAGACTTAGATATACTTCTTGAAGACCAAGGATGAGGTTTTCAGTCACTTCCAAGAGTTCAAAGCTCCTAGGAAGAATTTGACAAGTAGGAAGATAAAGGTTCCTCGGTTAGAAAATGAAGGTGAGTACAAAGGGAAAGAGTTCTAGGAGTTTTGTACTAGGGAAGGAATCAAGAGAGAGTGGACTATTCCTTACAACCCATAGTAGAATGGGGTTGCTGAGAGGAAGAATCAGTCTATATCGGAGGCAACAAGGGCTATATTGTATGACTAGGATATGCCATGTTACTTATGGGTAGAGGCATGCAGTATGACAGTATACATACAAAATAGGGTTCCACATAAGATATTGGGCAAGATGACACCTTAGGAGGCATTCTCAGGGAAGAAGCCAAATGTTAGCCACTTCAGGATATTTGGGAGTTTGGCATATTGTCACATTCTAAGGCCTACACATTCCAAGTTAGATCAGACTACAAAGAGAGGGTACTTTGTGCGATACAACGAAACCTCAAATGTATATCGAATATTTATTCCAGGGGCCAAGAGGATTATAGTTAGGCATGATGTCAAGTTCATGTTGGACAAGGAATTTAGGAGGTCTAGAGATTTGCCAACAAATGATCAGAGTGAGTAGCCAACAGAAGCTCCAAGGATCGTTCAACCAAATTAGGGGCAGCGAAGCTTGAGTATAGTTACTAGTACACAAGCATAGGCTTAGGTGCTGAGAGTTCATAGAGTTTGGAGCAATAGATGCAACAGATCCAAGAGATGCATCAAGGAGATATGAAGGTTGATACTTCATCCTCTACAGTTGGTAGCAGGAACCAACAAACACATAGGGATAATTAGAAGTTTGTGGGAGCTCATAGGACAAGTAGTATATAGTAGAGATAGAAAACTAGGTATAATGACTATATGGCATTAGTTAGTCAATTGGTAGATAGTGAGCCTTCCAGCTATCAGGAGGCCACAAAACAGTAGGTGTGGCAAGATACGATGGTTGAGGAATATATATCAATAGTGAAGAATGATGTATGGGAGGTTGTGCCTAGGCCGATAGATAGGGTAGTGGTTGGATCACGCTAGATCTATAAGATCAAGCATGGTGCAGATGGTAGAATACAGAAATACAAGGCAAGGTTCATGGCCAAGGGGTTCTCTCAGAAGGAGGGAATTGACTATGAGGAGACAATCGCTCCAATGGCCAGGTAAACTTCTATACGAGCCATGATCTCACTTGCAACATAGATGGGATGGAAGATCCATCAAATGGATTTCAATATGGCATTTCTTAATGGTGAATTGAAAGAGGAGGTATACATAGAACAACCAGAAGGTTTTGTATCATACAATAGTGAAACCCACTTGTGTAGATTGAAGAGAGCTTTGTATGGACTCAAGCAAGCTCCCAAGGCATGGTATGAGCGCATTGATAAATACTTGTAGGGAATGGGCTTCATGAAGAGTCAGGTGGATGCTAATCTCTACTACTTGGTGGTTGGGGGTGAGGTTCTCATTCTTTTTCTTTATGCGGATGACTTGTTTTTAACAAGTTCACTGGGGCTCATAGAGGAGTGCAAGAGGGACCTTGTAGTAGAGTTTGAGATGAAGGATTTGGGGCTTATGCACTACTTTCTAGGCATGGAGGTATGACAGACAAATAGAGATATTTCCTTGGACAAGGGAAATACTACATCAAAATCTTGAGGAGGTTCAAGATGGAGGATTGCAAAGCCATGCCTACACCTATGATCACAAATTGGAAGAAGGTAGACTCATCCAGGGAGAAGGATGTAGACCCCACCTTATATAGGCAGTTGATTGGATCTCTCATCTATTTGGTCAACACTAGGCTAGATATATCCTTTGTAGTAAACTCTCTTAGTCAGTTCAGGTTGAGCTAAAGAGAGTGCATTGGACAACAAAAAAGAATGTGTTGTGTTATTTGTGTGGTACAATCGAGTATGGGATCATATATGCTCAAGGTGATGGTATTAGGTTTATAGGCTATACTGACGTAGATTGGGTAGGCAGTACAACGAATATGAAAATCACTTTAGGGTGTTGCTTTAGATTGGGATTAGGAGTTTTTACTTGGTACAGTAGGAAGCAGAAGTTTGTGGCTTTGAGTTTTCCAGAGGCATAATACATAGCAGCTACCATGGTGACGTGTGAGGAAATATGGCTTCAAAAGTTGCTGGTGGCCTTCTTTGGTCAGAGGGTTGAGACTACGGTGATACACTGTGACAATTAGAGTTGTATCAAATTATTTGAGAATCCGACATTTCATGATAGGTCTAAGAATATAGAAATCATGTATCATTTCATTAGGGATTGTGTACAATAGGGGATTGTTCAGCTACAGTATATACCTACAGATCAATAGGTAGTAGACATTTTGACTAAGGCATTGGGGAAGAAGCAATTCATCTTCTTCAGAGATAAGTTGGGTGTTGTGTAAAACACCTTTCTCGCTAAGAGGGAGTGCTAATTTTTGTAGCTTGGACAGGTATCTTTGTTCCCAACGATTATTTAATTAATTTTTCTGGGGACTTCTAGAAAGGAGTTAGTTGTCTAGATAATTATTTAATTAATTAATTGATTCCTCTAGAGACTTCTAGAATCCAATTAGTTAGGGTTTGTTGGAGTCTAATTAATCTTATCCATTGATTGAGATTAAATCATGGTCATTGGTTTTTCAATGAGAAAATAATAAAAGGGGATCAATGGGCATATGGAGAACACACATTTGAGAAGCATTTACAGTGATAGCAAATAAATTTGTAGTAATAGAAAATAGTTTCGCAGTGATAGCAAGGGCCCAGTGATAGTGTTGGGGATAGCAGCTATGGAATTTCAGCAGGAGAAATTGAGGGAAGAATTTTCAGAGAAGAATATTGTTGGAGCTCTACCAATAAGAGGCAAGCAATTTATGTATCTCTTAATTTGCTGAAGTTTAATAAAATTTCTCATTTACAGTACTGGTTTTCCCTTTGGGGTTTTTCTAGGGACAATTTGTCCAAAAATATTGTGTTTATTATTATGCATGTTTTCTTCTCTATTGCTGTAGTTTTATTTGTGAAGTTACAGTTGTGTTATTTTTTAATATTTGCTATGAATTAATTTTCAATAGTCAAATAATCTATATTAGATAAGAGATTAATAATCAGTAATTGTAATAGAATTAGAATTTTCACACATCATGTACAACAACCATTTCTGTTTCCTAGTATTTGACAACACAAACATTTAAATATTTTAGGAGGATCTATTTTTCCACCTCTATCCTTTTTCTTTAAAGCTCCTCTATCCACACTTTATTCTTCAGAAGCTGCAGCCATTTCCTATTCATTAATACTTTTCTATCTTTTCAAGATCCAACAAAAACATTTAAATAAAAGAAGACCCAAATATTAGATTTACCAGTGACAAAGGATGGTGAGAGTAGAAGATCTAGAAAAAGTGTAATGAGCACGAGTACCAACAGTAGCTTCCTTTGCATTTTCCATTCTTCTATTCTTCTTTTATTATCTTAAATTGAAGAGTATGTATTCTTATTCCCCTTGGCTATGCCCTATAAATAGATTTATTGTCTATGATTAGCAAGTACAAAGGAGACTTAAATCAGAGCAAGATCCCATGAATAGAGCTTTTGGACTCAGTTCTATTCAAAATAGAAAATTTTCTTAAAATATATAATACCTTTTAGATAAGATCATTTTGTAATTAATTTATATAAATTAAGTGGCTATATTATCCCATTTAAATATTTTTATTATAAAATACAACTAAAATATATAAAAAATTATCATTGGGAAGCAAAGATTTCAAACATGCTATCAATAGTCAAAGAAAAAATTGCTTACTCCCAATTAATAGTGTCTGCAACAACTTTTGAAAGTGAAACTTATCTCATAGTTTTTTATTATTTTAAGCTCTTCCAATTGATTTGGATTTAACTTTTGGTAGCAAAATTCAGTTTCAAATTGTAATAGAGTTTTTATTTATTTTTTATAAAAAAAAATTATTAATATTCGTTTGATACTAAAAAATTATATTTATAATTTATTATAACATGTTTTTCTTTATTTTTTAGTAATTTTTTTAAAACAAAAATATTAATATGTGATGTGTTTGATTTTTTAAGAAAGTTTTTTATTTTTTATATTATTTTGAATGAAGGTTATTGTTTTTTGTTGTTGACATGTATTGTTGTAATAATAATTCTAGTTACAATTAATTTATAATTTATACAAGGTGTGGTGTTTCTTATATGAAATGAACGACCTACTTTTGAAAATCAACAGTTGAAAATTGTGGAGAAGGATGAAGGGGATTGAAATGATCTCAACCATCAAATTTTCTAAAACATTAAAAAATATAAGATGAGAAAAGATAGGATAATAATTGTTTTTTCCTTTTAAACTTTTTAAACTTATATTTTTAGAAAAATAATATTGTTTTTAATAAATAGATATATTTTTTAAATAATAATATTAATAATAATAATAGGATTTTATTTTATTTTCACCTTTTAAGTTTAGTCTTATTTGTAATTTTAGATATAAAAGTTAAAATTTTAATTTTAACAATTTTAATATAGTTTATATTTATTTTTAATATTTCATTTGAAATACAATTTTAGTTCTTAAAATATAATTATTTAATAATATTTTTTTATTTGTTAATATTGTTTGTGATATATTAATTATATCTTTTCGATACCTATTTTATTAATATTTCAATTATAATAAATTAAAAAAATAGTTTTACATTTTTATTTAATCATGTATTAACCTTTTTTTAGATTGTAGGAATTGAGCTAGGTCCCCCACCTTTAATCATTTAAATTAATTTAATAAATTTATTATTTGTTATTAATTTTTTTAAATTATTATGTTTATTAATATTTAGATTTTGATATATTTTGACTTTCCATTTAGTTTGTTTTATTTTAGTTTTTATTTTAGATTTAGTTTGAAATTTATTAGCCATGAGTCCACGATGCATTGGATGAGTGGTGGTGTTGGTGTTGTGGCCACCAGAATTCAAGTCTCCAATAGCAGTGTTGCTACCATTGGGGATTGGTTGTGTGGGTTTCTCGCTTGTACTAGGCACTAGTGTTTGGGACCCACTCCCTTGTTTGGTTGGTGTGTTCCCAGGCCTTGTTCCCATGCTAGGACGGGACCCCTATTTGTAGGCTCACTAGTTAATAGCTCCAGTCAAAAGAATTTAATAATAGAAAAAAAAGTTTGAAATTTATTTTTATTTATATCTTTTTATGAAATTACAAAGAATAATTAAAAAATATTAGAAATATTTTAATTTATAATTAGTCATCTTATTAATTTTTATTTTTATTTTGATAAATAAGGGGTCGAAGCCAAGAAGGTTGTATTAAAATTAAAAGTATAAGAGTTTACAAGACTAGAAGCCTCAACATCAGATAAAACAAACAGAATCATGACTTAAACTTCTCCTGCTCTTAGTAACTCCACAAATGAGAATTCTTCAAGCCTCAATTTCATTTGAAGTGTGACCAAGCTATCTTGAACCTGCAAAATCAACTAAGCAAGCATGGATCCTGAGAAGAAGAAGAGGAGGAACAACACAAGTATATTTAATGTTGGATCACAACAGGCGACCTTCTCGTGAGATGATGGTGCATCATCTCATCCTCTGCCTCGCCATTGACCATTGAAGCCATCTTGTATCAGAGAAAGCATCACGATGCTGGGAATAATTAACTAACATTGTATATAGGGACCATGGACCATTTGAATCTACAAGATGGCAGTAGGGAAGGTATTTGTAAAGCAGCTAGTGTGAGTTAAGCAGATCATGGAACTGACTGACTTTCTGCAACAACCTTCCAGCACCAGCTGACTATTTCTCTGGCAACCTTCCAGCACTCTTTGACTATCTTTCTACGACAACCTTCCAGCACACTTTGACTATCTTTCCATGGCATCCTCACAGCACTCCTTGACTGCAAACTACATGTAAAACAAGTAGAATATTCTACAGAAGATTACTGTAAAACAAGTATTAAAGATTAGTAAGATATTGATGCATCAGTCCATCCAAAAGTGAAATACTTTTTGAAGAAATCTGGAATGTGGTCACCATTATAAAGCCAGATGAGCGCACCACGTGAGCAATACATTTTTCATTGAAATAATACATACAGAGTGAAACCAATACTGCAACATGTGGATCTCTTTGCAAATGGTGTTTGTAGAAGCCATTGTTTCCTTCGCTGCCTTCTTACTTGACTCTCCACTCTTAGAAACATAATTGTCACACTCCTCTTCCTCACGGATGTTCTTAGAAGCCTTAACCACAAAAATCCTTGCTCCTCATGGAGTTATCTGTTCAAGTGTCGTCCCATCAGCTCCCATTTTTGCCAATGCATCTACCATTATATTGCCTTCTCTATAAATATGGTTAATCGTTACATTTTCAAACTTATCCATCAGGTTTATTGTGGAATCTAGTAGAGATTGTAATTTCCAGCTCAACACTTTCTTAGCTCTTATCGTATTTACCACAAAATTCGAATCCCCTTCAATTTCTACCTTTTCCAAGTTCAATTCTATGCAAAGGGATATCCCTAATACTAGAGCCTTAAATTTTGTCATGTTGTTTGTATCAATCTCCAATGGTTTTGAATATCTTGCAATAGTTTTTCCCTACCAAGAGTGAATCACACCACCTGCTCCTGATGGACCTAGATTCCCTCTGGACGCTCCATCAAAATTCAGTTTGAACCATCCAATATTTGGAGGTCTCCATTTACAATTTTCTATAATTCTATTTTAGATTTTTGTTATAATTTATATAATAAAATGAATTTCAAACTTAAAATATAAATTAAAATTTATGGAGTGTGAGAGAGGTAACTTTTGATTAGTTGTTTCATGCCAACAATCCAAGGACAACATGTCCTAGGGACTTATGCTTAGGGTTGCATGTCATTTGGGTAAGCATATGATAATTTGCCTTTGAAACCTCTTCAATGTGCCCATTGCACACTTAGGAGGAAAATAGATAGAGGGAGAAAGGGAGAAAATAAAGAGAGAGAAATAGAGAAATGGAGAGGGATACATAGAGATAAAAAGAGATAGAGATACAAAATAGAGTTATAGATATAAAATAATAAATATGGAGAGAGGAAGAGAGAGTAAGATAGATAAAGAAATAGAGATGAAAAGAGAGAAGAGGAGAGACATAGATAGATATAGTCACATAAAGAGAGATAGAGAGATAGATAGATAAAGAGAAATAGGAGACAAAAATTTATATACAGGTTGACAGATCAAGAGATAAACAAGGAAAGGGGAGAAAGGAGGGAGATAAATAGGGATAGCAAAAATTGGTAAGGGGAGAAAGATAGGGAGAGGGAAATAGATAGAGAGAAGAAATGAGAGAAAGATAGATAGAGGAAGAGAGAAGGGAAGACAAATATAGAGAGAAATAGGGCAGAGAGAGGAAGAGAGAGATCGAGAGATAATAAAAAATATAAAGAGAGGGAGACAAATATAAAGATCTCTCTTTCTCTTCCCATATCTCTATGATATCTCCCTTGTACTTCTCCCTACCTCTCTATATATATCCCTCTCTCTACCTCTCTCTATATAACTTCCTATCTCTATATTTCTATCCCTCCATCTATCCCTCTCTCATTCTCTCCCTCTCTCTTTGTGTCCCCCTCTTTCTATCTCTATTTTCCTCTACCTCTCTCCATTTTCATCTTCGTCTCCTTATCTATCTTCCTCTCTATCTCTCTCCCTATCTCTATCTCCTTACCTCTCCTTACATCTCTTTCTCTCTTTCTCCTCTATCTTTCCCACTATATATATCTCTCTATCCCTCCCTCTCTATCCATATTTCTTCCTCTCTCCCTATCACTCTCTCTTTCTATATTTCTCAACTTATCTATCCTCTCTCCCTCTCCATCTATATATATATATATATATATATATATATATGTATATCTCCCTCTCTTTATTAATTTTCTATATCACCTAGACTTTATCTCTCACTCTTGCTCTTTCTATTTCTACCTTTCCATCTCTCCCTCTTCTTGTCTATTTATAACTCATTATCTCTTTCTCCATCTCTTATTTACTCCATCTCCCTCCATCTCTCCTACTCTCTCTACCTCTCTCTATATATCATTTCCTATATCTTTATATTTCTCTCTCCATCTCCCCCTCTTTCATTGAATCCCTCTTTATATATCTATCTCTCCCTGTCCATCTTCCTCTCTCCTTTCATCTCTCTATTTATATCTATCTCTCTCTCTCTATCTTCCCCAATTTATATCTCTCTATCTCTCCTTCATATCCTTATTTTCCCTCTCCCTATCACTTCCTCTTTCTATATCTCTCTCCATATATCTCTTGCTCATACACACACTCTCCTTGTTTCTATCTCCCTATCTCTAGCTCCATCTCTATCTCTATCTCTATCTCTATCTCTCCATATTTAAATTCTTACATGTCTTTCTCTATCTCTATCTCATTATATATCCATCTCCCTTTACCCCTATATCTTTCCCTCTCTACCCCTCTCTATATATCAATTCATATCTCTATATTTATATTTCTATCTCTCCTAGTCTCATTCTCCCCCTCTCTCCCCCTCTCTATATAGTTATATCTTCTAGATCTATATGTATCCCTTTGTCCTCTCTCTTTATCTCTCCCTCTCTCTCTCTCGATATATATCCCTCTCCTCCACCTCCATATCCATTTACATCTCTCTCTCTCTCTCCCTCCTTTTGTCCACATATCTCCTTCTCTCTCCCTCTCTCCCTATTTCAAACATATCATTAGGCTATTGGTAATGCATCATTATTATCTTCCCTATTCAAAGGTTTTGTTTTAGTTGTGTTAGGATCCCTCTAAGTAGATGCACATATTTGATTTGAAGCTATCACTTCTCCATTGATACCTTTGTTGCACAAACAAAATCATTTTTAAAATAGCCCACCAATTGACCTCATGTATACTACACAAATGTATGTAAACAATAAACCAGAATATTCCCTATTTGACCATTCAAAATTATTTGGTGTACCCATTGCACACCAAGGTGTGATTGCTAGTTTAAATTTTTATTATTATATCTCAATTAATATTTTAATTGATCAAGAAACTTCTATTCATCTTAGAAGTGTTAAATGAAATCCCCTGAAACTGCAAACCATAATTCAAAAGTGTGTGGGGTTGAAGGACTACAGAAAATCAATTTAGAAAAAGAAGATAATGGCCTATTAGAAATCCCTAACCCTAAATTTCCAGCAAACCAAGAAGAACCTACAGTCCAAGGAAAAGGCTTGGAAGCCCAAAAAGGGGATGCAGAAGGATCCTCATACACTTCATCTAGGAATAAATAAATAGAAGAAATCTCTAAATTAATGTCTCAAAATATGATTCTAAAAGGCCCTATTCTTGGGAACAAAAGATCCAAACCAAAATCATCTCCACCCTAGTGGACCCTAAAACCAAATCATTTCACCCCCCAAAAAAGAATATGGTTTGTCAAAATAATTCTCAAGAATTGGTTATGGAGAAAATTAGACTTAGGATTGCTCAAAATAGCAAAGCCATAAAAAATATTGAAGAGAAAATTAACAATGGATTAATCATCTCACCCATTGATACTTTCGGTGTTCATTTGAATACCAATAACAATGAGCCTCCAAAATATAGTAGTGGCCTTGAAAAAGGCCAATTGAAAGAGGCTCTCTCCAACTATCAAGGTTTTAAAGAAAAAGCTAACTCCCCATTATTGGGGACAAGAGGAATGTTTGTTGATAATGTCATGGATTTATCTAGAGATAATCTTAGGAAAGGTGTTGATGCTCATTGATTAACAATAGACAAAAACCATCAACCCTTAGAAGTTGTGATAGATCTACATACTATCACCAGTGCTGGTAAGGTGAAAATTTTCAATCCTAAATTTGAGGTCTCATGCAAAAAGTGCTTTCCCCAACTCACAATATCCCAAACTAACAAACAATTGATGATCTCAAGCTAGTGCCCAATCCAATCTAAAAGTCAAAGTTTGATATCAAGCTACTATCAACCAAAGAAATCCCCAAATTTTTTGAGCATTTAAACCCTAAGAAGCCTTATAAAAAAGAAGGCTCATAAAGTGATTTCATATCAATTTATTTTGAAGCTAAAGTTGATCATAAGTCATCTTTAGGGGACAAAAAAATTGATATTAAAACTCTAACTAAAGAACAAAATATAGAGAAGTGTCCACTAATGGGCATAGACATGGTTAAAAAAGTTGAAAAGAAAAATGCAATCAAGAATGGGTGAGAAAAGACCATATACAAAAAAGGAAAAAAAATAAAAATTGGATGAGAGTCTTAAATGCAAAGAAGGAGATCCCTCTAAATGATTTGACTCCTTTAGGATTGATAGAGGGGACACCCAAAGCATGGATGTTGATGATAATTAATTGTCTAAGTTGGAATAAGGGGGATTGAATCTCTTGATAGAAAATACAACATTAGAAAGTATCTTAACTTAGTAAAAAACAAGGATGGTGTTATGCTCCAAGAAGTCAAAGCTGTTAATTTTACTCTTGAAAGAAAACTTAAATTTATTTGGAAAGATGCATTCCAAAAATATACTAACCATGAAAAAGGAAAAGGGGGGATTCTATTCTTTTAAACAACACATGGTCAAAATTTGTCTCCAAAAGTGGCACTTCTCCTTGCAATAGACTTGTATGAATTGTAATTGAAAAGATAATTAAAAAATTGGAATATGTTCAATTCACACTTTCAATAACTATATAGAGAAAGAATAGAGATTTGGAAATGGATGTGTGACCTAGAGAACATTCCATGGATTTTGTTTGGAGACTTTACTATGATATAAAATAAAAATGATAAATTTGGTGGTTTGGATGTAGTTTGGAAAGGAAATGAAAAAAATTGGGAAAAAATAACAAGTAAACACATACTATATGACTCATTAGAAGGTTGTAAAAAAAAAAAATCCATTTGGTTTAGTTGGTGTAATGGCCAAAAAGTATTAAACAAGAGGGTAAATTCAAGATTGGATAGATTTTATGCAAACAAAGACTTGTTATACTTTGGTAGTCTAAAGGATGGGAGAAGGGTAAGTGTGTACCCTTGCACCCTATCTGATCACCATCCTTTTAGGGCCCAAATTAGGATGGCTTGTGAAAAGAAATTAAATGATAAAAGGGATAAAAACTTAATCTTAAACACTAACCTCTTAAAAGATGAGGATTGTAACAATGCAATCTTCACAATTAGACAATTAAACAATTAGATGTTAAAATATGTCCCCAATTGAAAAATGGAACCAGAACACCCAGACCTGAGATAATCCTTTTCAAACTATTGGGAAAAATAAACCCCTAGATGGGTGGTGGTTAGATAACTCCCACCAAGAAAATAGTTTTAATTTAGAAAATGAGCTTTAGTAGGAGCCCTCTAAAGAAGTGTTAAATGAAAATTTAATCAAATGTAAAACCCACTTAAGGTCTTTACAAACAAGAAGAATTCAAGGCTTAAATAAAATATCCAATGTAAATTGGATTAACAATGGTGACAAGGAGTCAAGTTTCTTTAATTACCTAAAAGAAAAGAATGTTAAAGAAAAAATAGGATGTGTCTAAGTGCAAGGGGATAAATTGATTGAGGATCCAAGTGATATCTAGGATAAATTACTCCTCTTCTTTCAAGATCTTTTCAATTCTAAAGGAAATTATCCCCAATCCCTTAAGGTCTTAGATCTTTGTAAAAATTTAATCCTCAAAAATATCTCTAGAAAGGATGTAGAAAAAGCTTAGTAAAGAGATTTCAAAGAAGGAATGTCTCAAACTATTCAATCCTTTAACCCTGAAAAATATTAGGGCTCTCTTGGTAGTCAAATTAATAAAGGTATTATAAAACTTATCCTAAAAGATAGAGATAAGATCTTGATAAAAAATTGGAGGCCAATAACACTGTTAAATGTTTCTTATAAGATCCTAGCCAAAATAACAACTTTGAGAATAAGATATATTCTCTTAGAAGTGATAAGTTGCACACAAACTAGGTTTATCAAAGAAATATATATTCTAGACAATATAATCACTAGCTGGAAAGAGATTGACTATGGCTAAAATTTCTACTCAAGATGTTGGATTGTTTCTATTAGATTTTGAAAAATCATTCAAAAGATTGGAATGGCCCTTTCTCATGATTACATTGGAAGCCTTTGGGTTTTCAAGAGAGTTATACAAAAATGATTAACACTTTCTACAATATGTTAACACTCAAATAGAAATAAATGATGCCCTCACAAAATATATTAACCTTGGTAAGTTGATAAGGTGAGGTTTCCCCTTGCTTCAACCTTGTTCGTAATAACAACAAAATCTCTTTATTACCTACTTAGGGACTACACAGTAAGCCACAAAGTAAGAGGCCTAAAATTTCCTTTAATGACAATGAATTGTTAAATATTTATTTTGTTGATGATACAACATTTTTTTCTCTTTGGAAGAATAAAACTTTAAGAAATTACTAAAAAACTAGGGATATTTTTTGATGCTTAAGAGGCTAAAGTTTTCAAATCAAAATTATTCATGTTAAGTTGGAAAAAATCCCCCTAGACTAGTTTAGTGGTATTGAGATCCAAAGGGGTGGACCAAACACACAATTAAGATATATAGGTATCCCTTTTGCAATTAGTCCATGTTTGAAAGACATGTGGAATTAGGTCAAAAGTATATTTGAAAAGAAGCTTTATAGCTAGAACAAGCATTATCTTTCTTTAGTTGAGAGATTCTAAGTCTATTAAAAAATATTACCCATGTATACCTTATACTACTCTTCAAATTTTGACTTTTATGTAGTTACCAAATAGATGAAGTGCAAAAAAAAATACTTTTCCTTTGGTTTTATGGAAAATGATAGAAGAATAAGCATGTCGTGAACTAGAATTGGTGTTGTATTCATAGAAATTATGGTGGCTTAGGATTGATAGACCTTAAGAAACATGCTATAGCCCTAGCTATCAAATGGATAATTTATTCAACTGATGGGGATGAACTTTAGAAAGTCCTAATAAAAAAAAAACATAGAAAGAGTTGCCCTAAAAAAATAAAAAAATGGAAAGATATGTCTGTGTGATCTTCTTTTAGGAGATTTCCTAGTCTCTCCTAGTGGTTGCTTGATCTTCAAAACAATATAGAAACTATGGGAGAAAGTTAAAAGTAAGATTAAATTAACAATGAGAAATTAAAACAAAATAATTTTTTAAGTTTTAGTAATAAATCTATATGGTAGAAAGTACAACATAAATAAAAACACCATACGTTGCTGCAAGGGTGTTCATCAAAGGCATGGGAAAAAAGGGTACCAAAATCTTCAAGAATGTAATTAGTAATGACCAACTAAAATCTTGGGAATCCCTTAGAAATGAGTATGATCTACCTAAGTCACAGTGGAGAACATACACAATTCTAAGGGACTCTTGGAAAAGATGGAGCAAACAAATAGGTAATAGAGTTTGTTGTGAGAATAATGGGGGTATTAATTTGGATAGTTACAACTGGATAAATAACTTTAGGGTGGAATCCTTGAATTCAAAGAAGATTTAGAATATAATAAAAATCTCAAACTGCACCTTCAATCATGTAAACAAAAGTTGGTCTGATTAAAAGAAAGTGATTTTTTTTGGAAAAAGATCTTTCAATAGAATTGAAATAGTTTAATAAAAAAATCTTGTTTTAAGTGGTTGATGTTGCTAAAAATCCTACCTTATTCCTTGTATAGAAATACTATAGAATTTTGTGAATTATGCAAAAACCTTGAAACAATTGATCATATTTTGTTTGACTATTTTTTTCAAAGGAAATTTGGGTTTTTTTTTCTAGATCTAAATGGTTGGGGAAATCTTAATTCTATTAACAAATAGGAAATTTTATTTGGCCAAATAGAGTATGTTAAAAAATTTGTTAATTTGTTCTAGTTGTTAAATCATGAAATTTAATGGTATATTTGGAAAGAAAAGAATGAGAAAAAGTATCAAGGGAAAAAGAGAGCACTTACTAAGTCTTCTAGAAGGCTCCTTTATTTTTATATTCCCATGTAGGTAACAGTGACACTCAAGATGTCAAAGGGAGAATTTGGTAAGCTAGAAAAGAATGAAAAGATGGAAATCAACATGGAAGAGGTCATCTATGCAAGACATCAATCATTCAATTCTAACAAAAAATCCCCATTCAAGGAAGAGTACATAAAGTTTCAAAGGAAATATAATAGAATATACAAGGTGGAAGATATTAAAAAAGGAATGGGATTGCATGGGCCTAAATTTCATGAGAACCACAATGAAGAAGAAACGTGGGAGGTTGTTAGATCCAACTCTAACCTATCAGCTATTGAACCTCCTCTAAGAACCTATGAATTGGATGCAGCAAGTGAAAGCAGGAACATGTAGATTATTGTATAAAAAGTATATGTCTAAAACCAATTTTGTATGCACAATAATCAAACATAGTAACTAAGCATGGCCATGAAAAACTAAATGATGTAATCAAAAGTTTACTATTATATCTCTTTTTGGCCAATAGGCTACATATAGTGTGATATTTGAGCTTGAAACAAGTCTCGCACCTGCAAACCACTATTGAGTCATCATAAAACAAGTTTCAACTATCATTTAATGGTAAAAGCCTCCAAACTATCAGGTAAAAGCCTCAAAAATCTCACTTATCACATAAAAGCTAGATAAATATTGATTTGATAACTGGATGGGAACATTCTATTTCTATTTGCATTGTTTCTTGTTTTAAATCTGTATGCAAATATTTCATAATCCGATAATACTTAATTTCTTTAAGAAAAAAATATAGATTTGTCTAAATTTATTTCATTTCATTATTTAGCACTTATTATTAATTGTTTAATTCAGCCACATGCAACTAGAATTTGTAGCACATCCATGCACAAACACATACTCTCTAAGAAGATCTAGACAAAATGTAATTAACATGAGTACACACACAATAGCTTTCTTGCACTTTCCATTCTTCTACTCTTTATTATCTTAAATTGAAGAGTACGTCTTTTTCTTCCCCTTCGCAATGTGCTATAAATAAGCTTATTATTAGTGATTATCAAGTACCAAGGTGGTGGGAGAAAAATTGCAGGAGCAAATTTTTTGGACTCATTTTTATACAAAATAGAAAATTATGTTTTGAGATAGAACAACTTGTCTTGTTATAATTAATTTATATTATTTTATATAAATTACGTGGATATATTATCCCATTTAAATATTTTTATTATAAAACACAACTAAAATTTAAAAAATATCCCAAGGAAGCAAAGATTTTAAATGTATAATCATTTTTTTAAAAATATTATTTATATTTTAGTTACTTATAATTGGACATATAATGGATAATACTTAGGAGAAAATTTTGGTTACGCCCTTTTAAAGTGTCTGGAACAGCTTTTGAAAGTGGAACTTATCTGATGGTTTTTATAACTTGCATACTACAAACAACTGATTTCATTAACTTTTGGTAGCAAAATTCGTTTTCAAACTTTCAAATTGCAATAAACTTTTTTATTTATTTTTTAGAATTTTGTTTTATTAATGTTTAATTGATACTAAAAAAAAAAATTATAATTTATTATAACATGTTTTTTTTTTTAAATTTATGAAAAGTAATTTATTTTGTTGAAATAAAAATATTAATATGGGAGGGTGTATGAGCTCTCCTAGGGTTTTGTGTTTTTTGTGGCGACCCTTGGCCCCTCTTGCATTATATTGCACATCTTGCACAGAAAACCCCTCTTTTCTTATGTGTACGACTGCATTTACTACGGTTTTTTTGTTTTAATATGCCTTCAACTGGCTCTAACCCAACAGTTCTTGCTAGTGTTAGTGGTTCGATGACATTTCTCAATGGATCCTCATCCAAACAAACATCCTCAAAAATTTATTTCAAAATTCTTTCACGAGGTAAGTGCTCTGATTCACCAGCTGATGTGGTTTTTCATTTACTAGATTTTGATACTACCTTTCAATGGCTTGAGCAATACACCCTTGTTTGGTATTTTGTTTGGAGAACTCCCCATGAAAGTGTGCTTAAAGAATGGTTTAACAAGGCTTGGGTCCCTCATGGGGTCCACCTTGATATGGTCCAAAATTTAACCAAGGGTTTCTTTTTGTTCCACTTTGTGAAATTCAATCATGTGCAGACTATCTTAGCCCATGGGCCCTGGTATGTTTGGTCTTCTTTACCAGTTTTCTAGGCGTGGACTCATGATTTTTCTATCTCGGATGACACCAAGTTGTGGGTCTCAGTCTGGTTTGAATTCCCTGGTCTACCCTTGCCTTGTATGCCCTTTTTTAATAACATAGCTTCCTCACTAGGGAAGGTTATTTGCATTGAGCTAAATAGGTTCTTTCAAGCTCGACCCTATAAGAGGGTTTGTGTGGAAGTGGACCTTTCCAAAGATTTGAAAGACTCCATTGACATCCAAATTGGAGCTCTTCGCCACACCTAGAAGGTCACATATTTTAATCTGACCAACATGTGCTATATGTGTTAGTCAACAAACCACAAGATTAAGGACTACCCTTTAGCAGTGCCTCGTACACCTTCGCCATGAGATGTTGAAAAGCCTCATTCATTAGTTACATCTGCTGCCAAGCTTGATGCAAAATGGACTACAGTTACAAACTAAAAGAATAAGTCCACTGATTCTAAGTTGGGTCCCGTGACCTCTGAACTAGTGAAAGATGTTTCAAACCCTTCTGTGAAGGGCAAAGAAGCTCCAGTTGGAGCTGATTATGTTTCACAGTAGCCTAGGCCAAAGGCTATACCTTAGCTAGCTGTTGTCATGTTAACACAGCCGAATGTTTCTTCTCCTGTGACAGGAGCTCAAAGGAGATCTCGCAACCCTTCCCCTCCTAGGGAAGAAGGGGAATATGTTCATGAAAAGAAAAGGATGTCCTCTTTATCCATCTAGATTGGATCAATCCTACTAGAATTTTTGCAGAATCATTTCTCTTCTCTGAATGAAGAGGAATTGGGTTTCAAAAACATGGATGAGTTTCACCCATGAAGTTCCTCTCATGGAATGTTCAAGGTCTAACAAACCTCTCCAGAAAGTATTGTGTCAGGGATACCTTGTGTAAGTACTCTGGTATTGAAGTGATTTGTCTCCAAGAAGTTAATTTTTTTGGTTTTTTGTTTGCTATGGCTTGTCGCTCTATTTGGCTAGCTAGTAAAATGTTTTGTACTAATCATGATGCTAGGTGTGGTAGAACTGTCACCCTTTTGGCCCCACGGTGGCACTCTTTTTTGGTTGACCACGAGTTTGATCCCACCCATTAACTCATCTAGATCCTTCTCAACATTGATAATCATTCCTTTGGGATTATTAATGTCTATGCTTCTAATGATGTTGTGGAACGCTCTTTGCTCTAGCGTTGGATTGTTGATTCTTTACCAATTGCTACCTAGTTACTATGTGGGGACTTCAATATGGTTGAAATGGAATCTAACAAAGATGGCACTTTGCTATTCAGATGGAAAACTGAGAAAAGGGAGGCATGGTTTTACATATGCAATAAATTTGGGCTTTTTGATCCCAATATTGGTCGCTGCCATTCTCATTCTCTCTAGCACACTTGGTGTAATTACATAGTTGTTTCTGATAGAATATTTAAGTGCCTTGATCATGCCATGATCTTGGTGCAATATTTTTTCTCTTTTGGCATCTCCTCTCTCCTAGTTAAGCCGTTAGTGGATGCGACCTTGTCAAACCACTTCCCCATTTATTTCTGCATTGAATGGGAGACTTGACAGCCTCGTATGTGTAAAACTCAATTTTTTTAAACACATCTTTACTCTGCCACAAGCCTACCCTGGCCCACATTCATAGAGTCTAGAATTTGGAGTGTAGACCGGCTCATCATACAAGCTAGATTAATTTGTGGAATGAGGCTATCATTCGTACGACTAGATTTTTGTGCATGTATGGGCACCGGCTAGCTATTTTTCATTAGCGGTCTTATGAGGCTACCATCGTTGACCTCTGTACTGCCACTGAGGCTTTAGTGGCCAACCCCTTTTCTCCATCATTGCAAGATATGGTGGTGGAATTAAGGCACAAGAAACAAATTGTTGGCAGTTATGCGGCTAGAGGTGCGTAAATCAAAGCCCAATTACATTGGCTAAAAGTTGGTGATCATGCCTCCAAAGAGTTTTTTTTGGCTCTACATGTCAGGCACTCATCCTCGAGCATTAAAAAAATCAAAGATGGCATATAGGTGCTTTCTGAGCTTCTTGATATTCTCCAGGCCTTTGTGTGTCATTATGAGCAAGTCTTCATTGTGCAAGAACTCACACTTGTACGACATCAAGCCCTTCAAGATTGTCTTGTTGTTGTACTAAATAAGCTTTCTTCAGCTCATAATTTTTTTTGTGATCAACAGTTATTAGTTGATGATCTTAAACAGGCTATTTATTCCATGGTTGATGACAAAGCCTTGGGAATTGATGGGTTCCCTTGTGAATTTTACAAAGCCATGTGGGACTATATTGGGCATGATCTGCATCAAGTTTACTTAGAAGCTTTTCATTCTAATTCTCTAGGTAACTTAATTAATAAAGGTAAGATAAAATTCATACCTAAGCCGAGTGACCTAGAAGACATTTGCAATTGGAGACCCATCACACTTCTTAATGTTTCCTACAATATTATCGCCAAGGCTTTGGCTCTTAAAATCCACCATCTTCTACCTCAGATTGGGCACTTAGAACAACTAGGTTTATCAAATCCAAATTTATTTTGGATAATATTATTGTTGTCTGGGAAGGCATGGAATTGACCAGATGTTCAAACCAAAAAGATGTGTTAATTAATATTGACTTTTCCAAGGCCTATGACTACATTGAATGGCCATTTATTCTTTCTATGTTGCAATCTTTGGGTTTTGGGCCCAATTTCATTCAATTTTTTCAAATGCTCTTTGCGGATGCCTCAATCTGTATCATCATCAATGGTCATCAATCCTCTACCTTTGGACTCTTTTGTTCCATTCAACAAGGGTTCCTATTGGCCCCTTCTTTGTATGTGTGATAGGTCGAATTTAAGCATTAGGAAACAAGCAACTAGTAAAAGAGTGCAAATAAACAACTAGAACAACCTACACCTCAAGATTAGCCTAAGTTGGAAACAATGCAAGACAAAGCAACGAAATGGAACTTTATACCTTGCGTTGAGTCGATCCTTTGGTTGGCCCTTCAATCTTGGATGTGTATGCTCCTTGGATGGCAAGTGGATGCAAGCAAAATGATGTTGTGAGGATGAGTGCAAATGGATGAAAGATGTGAAAATGGCTAAGTATAAGTTGAGAAACAAAATTGCAAGAGTTTAGCTAGCAAAATGATCTCTCTAAAATGAGAGAAAAGAGGGGGTATTTATAGGATTTTTGAAAAATCCTAGGGGAAATGGACGGTTGAGATTGATCCACCAAATATCAAGATGTAGGGCTAAGGTGAGTTGAGAACTCACAAGCCCTCACATCTTGACATGTGGCATGTGAGATAGCCCTAAAAGGTGAAGTGGACATGAGGTGGAGGGAGGGACATGACATGGAGGGGGTACAAAGTACCTTGGGATTGGACAAGATCTCCTCATAAAGGAGGTACTTGTCCCCATGTGGGAGAGAGGACAAGTGGGGAATTAAAAATTCCTCAAATATTCTCATGGGGAAGGGAAGGAATTTAAAATTCCTTAAATGCATTGGGGATTAAAAGGTCAAATTAAAAATTCACATGGGGAAGGGAGATGCCTTGTCAAAAAGAAAAGCATTTAATAGGGTTGACTAAGGACACATGTCATAAAGGACATGGGGAAGAGAAAAGGAATTTAATATTCCTTGGAAGGATAAAAAGAATTAAAAATTCCTTGAGAGGCTGATTAGGCTAGTTAGTGAAGGATTAGAGGATGGTTAGGTGGCTAAGAGAGATTAGAGGCCAACTTGCAAAAGTTGGAGAATGTGACACCTCCGAATCAAAAATTAGGCATGTGCACATCCTAATGATGAGATTAGAAGATGGATTAGGATAAGATAAAAAAGATGGAGGATGTGACATGAAGGGAACTAAATAAATGGAATATTTATTTAATTCAATTGATGGAAGGAGGATTAAAGAGATAAGGTATTATTGATTAAATACCTTAGGGATTTGGCAGAATTAAAGATATTAATTAAATAATAGCAGTATTACTTAATTAACAAAAATAAGATGAAAGAGGATGAATTTGGATAAATTAAGTGTCCAAATTTAGACGTCTACATTTTGCCCCTCTTTGAGATGATGTTACGAAGTAGCATCATTTCAAAGAATATTAAAACATAGAACCTAGAAGAAGATGGTTAGATTGGGAAAGATGCCTCAGTCATTCCTTTGAATGATTAGGAAGGGAAAAAGATGAGGAAAATTAGGGATGAAGGATGCCTCCTTGAGAGGACATGCGGGTTCAGGAGAACATGAGTGGGCTCTCAAAATGGATGAGTTGATGCAAGGGGAGTTGAAGAAGATGATACAATGTGAGGGAAGATTGGGAGGGGAGCATGATGAAAGATGAATGGAGGGGATTTTTGATAGACGAGAGGATGAAGATGAAATGCAATCCAAATGCAATTTTCCATTGTCGGAGCACTGATTTTTGCTATAGCATAAGACACAAGACGCTAGGGTATGAAGAACCAAGGCATATTAGTGTCTAATGCAGAAAACAAACATAACAAACAAGAAGGCTATCTCAACACCCCAAAGTCACGATGACCTTGGTCGGGCTAGGTATTGGGATAACTACAAGCACACAAGGATGCCCCAGCGTAACACAAGACCTCAGGGGTCTTGGTGGGTACTACGTGGGACAACCGAGAAGACAGAAAAGATCAAGATACACCCCTATGTTGACTAGTCAAAGCACACCATGATATGATGGATCAAGGCGACCATGACAAGTGATGATAGGGACCTCAAATGATAAACAAAAGCCAAAATCATCAAAAGATCACAATTAATTTCAAATGTCCTTTGCCATAGGATCAATCAAGGGGATGGGTGGGATTGATGAGGTCTGTTAGGAAGGATTCATCCTATTGAAACCAAAGATGGATGCGAAATAAGGTGACCCAGTTGGCGTGGGATATTACCGAGGGACAAGATCTTGCAACACAAAGGAATTTTGTTTGTTAAGGACGGGGTAGATTTGGGCATGACTTGATAACGATACACGAAAGACCGTCACAACCTACAGACCTAGGGGCTCGGGGGCTGATCATATATTAGCCTTGCCTACGTGAAAGCGCAGAGCCCTCATAGTTCCATAAAATACCATGGATAAAGCGAAAAGAAGACCAATGGGAACTGATGGTGATGGAAAAATGCCCCGGGGGAGGATCAAGTGATCAACCTTCCCTACGTGACAGTGCAGGGGCAACGTAGTTCGACTGGGCATGCCAGAAATGTGATAGGTCGAAATGGAGCGTTAGAAATCAAGCAACAAGCAAAAGAGTGCAAATACACAACTAAAAACAACCTACACCTCAAGATTAGCCTAAGTTGGAAACAATGCAAGACAAAGCAACGAAATGGAACTTTATACCTTACGTTGAGTCGATCCTTTGGTTGGCCCTTCGATCTTGGATGTGTATGCTCCTTGGATGGCAAGTGGATGCAAGAAAAATGATGTTGTGAGGATGAGTGCAAATGGATGAAAGATGTGAAAATGCTTAAGTATAAGTTGAGAAACAAAATTGCAAGAGTTTGGCTAGCAAAATGATCTCTCCCAAATGAGAGAAAACAGGGGGTATTTATAGGATTTTTGGGAAATCCTAAGGGAAATGGATGGTTGAGATTGAGCCACCAAATATTAAGATGTAGGACCAAGGTGAGTTGAGAACTTACAAGCTCTCACATCTTGACATGTGGCATGTGAGATAGCCCTAAAAGGTGAAGTGGACATGAGGTGGAAGGACAGGTACATGATATGGAGGGGGGTACAAAATACCTTGGGATTGGACAAGATCTCCTCATAAAGGAGGTACTTGTCCCCATGTCGGAGAGAGGACAAGTGGGGAATTAAAAATTCCTCAAATATTCTCATGGGGAAGAGGGAAGGAATTTAAAATTCCTTAAATGCATTGGGGGATTAAAAGGTCAATTAAAAATTCACATGGGGAAGGGAGATGCCTTATTAAAAAAGAAAAGCATTTAATAGGGTTGACTAAGGACACATGTCATAAAGGACATGGGGAAGAGAAAAGGAATTTAATATTCCTTGGAAGGATAAAAGGAATTAAAAATTACTTGAGAGGCTGATTAGGCTAGTTAGTGAAGGATTAGAGGATGGTTAGGTGGCTAAGAGAGATTAGAGGCCAACTTGCAAAAGTTGGAGGATGTGACACCTCCTAATCAAAGATTAGGTATGTGCACATCCTAATGATGAGATTAGAAGATGGATTAGGATAAGATAAAAAGGATGGAGGATGTGACATGAATGGAATTAAATAAATGGAATATTTATTTAATTCATATGATGGAAGGAGGATTAAAGAGATAAGGTATTATTGATTAAATACCTTAGGGATTTGGAAAAATTAAAGATATCAAGCAACAAGCAAAAGAGTGATAGGTCGAATTTAAGCATTAGAAAGCAAGCAACAAGTAGAAGAGTGCAAATAAATAACTAAAACAACCTACACCTCAAGATTAGCCTAAGTTGGAAACAATGCAAGACAAAGCAACAA